>CM030358.1:99224944-99824944 GCA_017893485.1 Hemerocallis citrina | reverse complement strand
GAGGGGCTTCGAGTGGGGTACCCATCAACAAGAAGCCTTCGAACAGCTGAAGCGGTACCTCGCCAACCCTCCTCTCCTCAGCAAGCCCGAGCCGGGCGAACCACTATGGCTCTACCTGTCCACCTCGGATAGCGCACTCAGCGCCGTCCTCGTCCGAGAGGAAGATGGGGTCCAGAGGCCATTGTACTATGTGAGCAAAATTCTGCTCCCTGCCGAGACGAGGTACGCAAAGATAGAGAAGGTGGCCTATGCTTTGGTCATGGTAGCCCGGAAGCTTCGTCCTTACTTCCAGGCCCACTCTGTCCAAGTACTGACCGACCAACCACTGAAGACTGTCCTTCACAAGCCCGAAAACTCCGACCGCTTAGTCAAGTGGTCAATTGAGCTGAGTCAGTTCGACATCAGCTACCAGCCGAGGACGGCCATCAAAGGGCAGGCCCTCGCCGAGTTCCTAACTGAGTGCACCGTCTCCGAACAGCCCAGCATCGAAGGCTCGAATCCGACCTGGGAGGTCTTTGTCGATGGATCATCAGGCGAAACGGGGAGTGAGGCTGGCATCATCCTTCGTGGCCCCGACCAATTCCTACTTCAATACTCCCTCCACCTCAACTTTCTGGCCTTCAACAACGAGGCGGAATACGAGGCCATGATCGCCGGACTGACCCTAGCCCACCGAGCCGGTGCCCAGCAAATCCGAGCCTACAGCGATTCTCAGCTCGTGGTCAATCAGATCACCGGGGAATATGAAGCTCGCGACGATCGGATGATGAGGTATTTGGCGATGGTCCGACGTCTCCTGGCATCCTTCAGCTACGCCGCGGTTATCAGAGTCCCTAGGGAACAGAACGCTCAAGCAGACGCGTTGTCCAAACTCGCCTCTTCCTCCTTCGAGGGTCTCGATCAGACGGTGCTCATAGAAATCCTCCTAAAGCCAAGCATCAATGACCAAGACCAGGAGGCAATGTGTGTACAAGGCGTTGCCAGTCCAGACGACTGGACCACCCCCATCCGGAGATTCTTAATTAATGCCGAGCTTCCTAAAGACCGGGCCGAGGCCAGACGGGTCAGGGTCCGAGCTGAAAGTTTCGTCATGATTGATGACATCCTCTTCAAACGCTCATACACCTTGGCCGACGGCAAGCCATACCTCCGCTGTCTCACCAGCGACGAGGCCAGCTACGCGCTGAAAGATTTTCATGAGGGGATCGGCGGATGCCACAAGGGGAGCAGGACGCTCGCTCGGAAGGCTCTGAATCAGGGGTACTATTGGCCGACCATGCTCCAAGACTCGCAAGACCTAGTCAAGAGGTGCGGCCCATGCCAAAGGTTCTCCCCTATCAAGAGACTTCCTCAAGCCAATCTCCGATCCCTGGCTAGTCCTACGCCATTCACCATGTGGGGCATGGACCTTGTGGGCCCCTTCCCTGTAGCGGTAGGGCAAAAGAAATTCCTGATAGTCGCCATCGACTACTTCACCAAGTGGCTCGAAGCCGAGCCTCTGTCCAGCATCACCGAGCACCAAGTACAACAATTCTTTTGGAAAAACATCATTTGCCGGTTAGGAATCCCTCGGGTCCTCGTCACGGACAACGGAACCCAATTCCAAGGTCAGAACTTCCAAACTTTCTGCGCAGACATCGGCATCTAGCAGCGTTTCTCCGCTATTTGCCACCCTCAGTCCAACGGCCAGGCGGAGAACGCAAATAGGCAAATCCTCGATGGCCTCAAAAAGCACCTCGACGGTTCCCCCAAAGGGCTGTGGGTCGAAGAATTGCCTAGCGTGCTTTGGGCGCACCGAACCACCAAGAGGATCCCCACGGGAGAGACGCCGTTCAGCTTGACCTACGGGACGGAGGCAGTTATCCCCGTCGAGGTCGGCCTGCCTTCTCCCCGGATCATAGCCTTCGATGAAGCTGACAATTCGTCCGGCCTGAGGTCCAACCTGGACCTCGTCGCCGAGGTCAGAGAGAAGTCTTCAATCCGAAGAAGCATCTACCAATAACGGATCGAGAAGTTTTACAACAAGAAGGTCTGCCCCACAAACATCAAGGCGGGGGACCTCGTGTTACAAAAACTGTCCGTCTCCGACCCAACCAAGAAGAGGAAATTGGCTCCCAACTGGGAAGGCCCATACCGTATAGTCGAGGCTGTACGCCCTGGTACATACCGACTGGCAAATATAGACGGCCGGCAGATCAGCCGATCCTGGAACGCCGAACACCTAATGAAGTTCCTGGAAGAGCGAACATAGGTTCTACTTGGCTAATGTAAATAAAATTTTTTGTAAGCTTTCATGTGTAAAGGGCCGTTTTAGCGACCCTCCCTATCATGTATGAAAGGAACCTCTTTTTGTCAAACTCCAAACGCCTCGGCAACAACGACCTAACACCGGACAATGGGATCAGCACCCGAGTCCTCGCTTCGGTATCGTCCCCAACGTCTCGGTAGGTCCGACTCGGCTTCAGGTCAGGGAGTCTTCCTAACGCCCCGCACCGTTCCCTCACGGATCGACGGGGCCGAGCCTCACTTCCGTCATCATTCACTACACTATTGACCAGAGCAAAGAATGGAAAGAATTCTTTATTCATACTCCCTTATTAGTTCTGAAAAAACAAACAAAGACCGTTACAGGACCACTCCACTCATCTCAAACTAAAGGAAGCCGCCATCTTAGGGCCCCTCGGATCCGACGAATGGCGGGACCACTCCGACCGAACGACTAGGAGCCCTCTCCTCGTCATGATGGTCCTTAGGCTCAGCCACGGTCGACACACCAGCCACAGAGCTCTGGGCATCAACTGGTCGCACACGCTCCAGCAGCAGCAACACAGAGGGAACCCCCTCCGCTCGCCGACCCCCCGAGGAGGATGCCGAGACACCCAGCATCGTCTTGTAACGGTGTATCTCCATCTCCTTCTCCACAATAACATCACGAAGTAGCCTCTTAGAGGAGGGCCTCTGCACCGATGCGCTCGACATGGTATATCCAAGACCGACCCTCCCGAGGTCCCGATCCACCATCGCCCTCCTCAGCCGGCTCACCTCCTCACTTAGGGCTTCAGACTTGTTCCGATAATAGTTAAAGGCCGCATCAGTGTCACGAGCCCCCTTTCGGTAGCGAACCAACGTGGCCTCCAGGGCCTCAACTTTGCTCCGGAGCCACGCCACGTCGGAACGACGGGGGTCCACCTCGGGAAGGAGAGTCGCAACCTACAAGAGAACCAGCCCACTCAAAACACATAAGCAAGGAGGTTCGGAAATATCCGAGATCAAAACATTTGGCCAGTCAAAAATCCTCTTTTATAAATAGAATCACTTCGTACAAAAAATGCGGTGGCCAGTCCGCAGAAGGCAAATACAATCGGGAGAGGGAAAAAGAAAGACAAAATTATACAACTTGTTTTCCCACCTCGACATCGGCCGGGTTCACGGGGAGGTCGGCAGCCGGGTCATCAACGGGCCCTTCTTCACGAGGAGTCTTTGGTGTCCCCTCAATCTCCATGTCGTAGTCGAAGTTGGACAGGTCGATGGTTGGGTAGAAGTGCCTCACATGACTGAGGGCCTTCGCATAGCATTCGTCCTGGGCTTTGATCACCAGGAGCTGACCCGTCTCCGTCAACTCATCCTTCTCCTTGGCGAACTTCTTCTTCTGAGCCGCCATCTTCTTCGCCCATTCCGCCTCCTTGGTGTCGAACTCGGTCTTCATCTCCGTCTCCCTCTTATATGAGCCTTCGAGCTCTATCTTCAGCTCCTTCATCTCCTGCACGGCCTTGTCAGCCCGGTCTCGCTCCCGCTTCAAGGCCGCCTCATAAAGGCCCCTCACGTGGGCCCCCTGCACGGTCGCCTGCAGCAACCAAGCACTACTGAGAAAACCTCCTTTACAAACATTTCACAAGGCAAGTGGGGTCGACAGACTTACCAACACATTAGCCTGCGTGAGGCGCGTGTACGCGTCCTCCAGACCCTCGGCGTTCATCTCCGTGCGGTCCCGGGGGGTCGCCAGCTTATCCGCCACCTCGACAGCCTGGCGCCCTCGGGTTAAGCTGTCCCCCTCGCGGATCGACCAAGCTGGCACCCACGATCGCCGCAACCTCTCCTCTACCTCTGACCCCACCAGGGGACCCTTCCCCTTATCAAGATCAACAACCTTGCCCTGGTCCGAGCTCTTCAGAGCAGCCGCCACCTTGCTCGTCTCCGACCGCGTCCTCTTTGCTGGAGGCTGGTCTGGGACCTCGGAGACCACCTGGGACGACCCCCTCGTCTTCATCGCCTCCCCCTTCTTCTCGGCCTTCTCCTTCTTCATGGCGAGCCTCTTTGCCTTGATCGATTCGGGATCCATACCTGCGAAAAGATCCATTAAGAACAATGAGCGCAAAAGAACAACAAGACCAAGAGTAAAGAAACAACTACATACAAAGCACGATCGGGCTCAGTCCGACGCTCGCCAGGTGACCCTCCGTCACCTTCGGCCAACTGATATTGTGCGACAGACGGAGGCGCTCAACGAGCCTCCACTCCTCGGCCGTCAGGTCCCTCGGCTTCGACGCTTTGAAGCTTGGCTTATAATGGTTCCATCGAGTAGGGATGTCCCAAGGCTCCCCACTCCGGATCACCAAATATATTTTCTTCCACTCCTTGATAGAGTCCGGGTGACCGTGGACGACCTTCCCCTTACCCCGAGGGGAGATATAGTATATCCCCTCCGACTCTCCTGACGAGCTGATCCCCAACATCGCTCGGAACACATTCAGCCGGAGGGGTACCTTCTGCTCCTCGCAGAGCAACACAAAGCAGACGATCTGCTTCCACGAATTCGGCCCGTACTGCATATGGGCCAGCTTCGCCCAGTTGAGCACCTCCTTGATGAACGAATGCATCGGCAGCCTCAGTCCGGAGCCTAAGGCGTCTACAGGGAAGACGCAGTACCAGTCCGGCAGAGGATCGGTGGGGCGAAGGCTCGAGCTCGGCAACATCAATTCATACTCCGGCCCGATGTGGAAGTGCGACCGTGCAACGTCCAAGTCACCATCTTCCAGTATCGTCGGAATCGAATCCATCTTCACTATCTTCTGACTCGGCGAAGAAGGTTGGACTCCGAACAGCGCCGTGTCAGAAAGATCATCGAGGTACAGCCGGAAGTGGTCCGGCTGCGCCGGGGACCCCATCAGAAGGTTCCGAACAACAGGCGCCTTGCTCGAACCCTCGGCCTTAATCCCTTTCTTTCTCGGCACCCTCTTCTGCCGAGCCTTCTCTGGCGAGGGGGTAGACAAACGCTCGAGGCCGGACGGCGTGGAAGACGAACCTACCCCCCGAACTGTGGAGCCCTTCCCTCTGCCTCTAGTCCGAGCCTTGGCTACTTCACCTTCTCCTTCACTATCTTCCCCCTCGGACTCCGTACCCACTATCTCCACCACGTCAGCGGTGTCACTTGCCTCCTCCGATTCACTACTCTCCACCACGAAAGGTTTCCGGGAGCGTAACGGCCTCACATTGTACACCGGCTCCTCCTCGAATACTGGCTCCTCCCACGAAGTCGAATCGGAAGGCTTCGCATCGTGTACCGACTCCTCCTCGCACACGGGCTCCTCCCACGAAGTCGATTTGGAGGCAGAGTTCCCTTTCCCCCTCGACGTCGATGCCGACGAGCCAGACTGAGCCCTATCCATCTGTGCCTAACAAAAGAAACTTACAAACTAACCTTTTGAATGCCTCGGACTGACGAGCCGGTGCCCCTAAAACAGTCAAAGCTGAGCGCTGAAGTGTTTGATTTCTTTTTAAAGAGGACAGCAGGAGAGAAATGAGCAGAATAGAGAAGAGGGGGGGATATTTATAGAGAGAGAGGCGACGCCTCGATTATCGCATTACTGTTCCTTGAATAGCGCGCGTCTGCCACCAATGGAATCGCGCCACATCATCCTCGAAACTGGCACTGCTGACGTCACCTAGCGCCGGTTGGAGACCACACAAAGGTCAGTTCGGGTGAAGTGCTCGGCAGAGAAAACTTTTTTACTTAAGATTTAAGGCGCCGTCCTTAGACAAGCGCCCCGGACTCCAGGGCTCGGTCGGCTCCCCTCTCACCTGCGAGCAGCTCGGGGCTTACAGCCTCGGCAGTCGAAACCCCGAACTGTTCGAGGGTGGGAGAAAAGCCACCATCGCTTGGACCCCTATCGGAAAGCAGATCGGCCCACCTCCAATCTCTAACTCCTTTGGGCTGACTGACCATCAGAAACTGTCAGCACCAGAAGGAAGACAGAGATCGGAAACGACCCATCTATCCGAGGCTCCTCAGCCCCAGGTCCGGAATTCGTTTGATACCGCTCCCGTCTGGATCTTTCTCGGGCAAACAGCCGTGTCAGGGCCGTCCGACCCGAAAAAGGATCCAGACGGCAAAGTCACCACCAGTCCGAGGTCCCCAGGGTTAAAACCTTTCAGTACCTTGTCCCCCGAGCCCGGACTACGGCCGCCATCTCTTCTGCCTTGTTCCCCCCCGACCCTGACACTCACATCGAGGCCGTCAGGAACGGGAGAAGAACAAGGCAATAGAGTGACCACCCGTCCAACGCTCTCAAGGTCAAAATTTTGCAAGAGAGAGACGTCCGCCGAAGCAGACACCTCTGATGGCCGATGGACCACCCTTGCTGTGATCAAATCCGCTGTGAGGAGAGGGGTATTTATAACCTCCCCCATAGACCTGCCATTATGACATTAGGAAAGCAAAACGACGGAAGCCCATGCGCCATGCATTTATTAGGCGGCGCCATTAATGCCCCTAGGAAATTGGTACATTGTACAGATCTCGGAGCGCCTTCAATGCTCCGCAAAGACAGCAGGCCGTCCCGCTCAAACATTCTAAGGCACAACGGCTCGCCATCACCCTTGCCGACCCATAATCCCTCGCCAGCTCGAGGTTCGGTCTAGCACCAGGGTAGTCTTCTCAGGAAGGCTCAACGGCTCGCCATCACCCTTGCCGACCCATAATCCCTCGCCAGCTCGAGGTTCGGTCTAGCACCAGGGTAGTCTTCTCAGGAAGACACAACGGTTCGCCATCACCCTTGTCGACCCATAATCCATTACCAGCTCGAGGTTCGGTCTAGCACCAGGGTAGTCTTCTCAGGAAGGCTCAACGGCTCGCCATCACCCTTGCCGACCTATAATCCCTCGCCAGCTCGAGATTCGGTCTAGCACCAGGGTAGACTTCTCAGGAAGACACAACGGTTCGCCATCACCCTTGCCGACCCATAATCCCTCGCCAGCTCGAGGTTCGGTCTAGTACCAGGGTAGTCTTCTCAGGAAGGCTCAACGGCTCGCCATCACCCTTGCCGACCCATAATCCCTCGCCAGCTCGAGGTTCGGTCTAGCACCAGGGTAGTCTTCTCAGGAAGACACAACGGTTCGCCATCACCCTTGCCGATCCATAATCTCTCGCCAGCTCGAGGTTCGGTCTAGCACCAGGGTAGTCTTCTCAGGAAGGCTCAACGGCTCGCCATCACCCTTGTTGACCCATAATCCCTCGCCAGCTCGAGGTTCGGTCTAGCACCAGGGTAGTCTTCTCAGGAAGACACAACGGTTCGCCATCATCCTTGCCGACCCATAATCCCTCGCCAGCTCGAGGTCCGGTCTAGCACCAGGGTAGTCTTCTCAGGGAGACACAACGGTTCGCCATCATCCTTGCCGACCCATAATCCCTCGCCAACTCGAGGTTCGGTCTAGCACCAAGGTAGTCTTCCCAGGAAGACACAACGGTTCGCCATCATCCTTGCCGACCCATAATCCCTCGCCAGCTCGAGGTCCGGTCTAGCACCAGGGTAGTCTTCTCAGGAAGACACAACGGTTCGCCATCATCCTTGTCGACCCATAATCCCTCTCCAGCTCGAGGTTCGGTCTAGCACCAGGGTAGTCTTCCCAGAAGACACAACGGTTCGCCATCATCCTTGCCGACCCATAATCCCTCGCCAGCTCGAGATCCGGTCTAGCACCAGGGTAGTCTTCTCAGGAAGGCTCAACGGCTCGCCATCGCCCTTGCCGACCCATAATCCCTTGCCAGCTCGAGGTTCGGTCTGGCACCAGGGTAGCCTTCTCATGAAGGCCCAGCGATTTGCCATCCCATTTCCACGACCATAAACACTCCTCCACGGCTAACTCCCGCACCCTCGCAGGAGTGGGGGGCTTGTGTGGTAGGGTAAAAATGGCCTGGGGTCCAACCAGGGCCCAGGATGGCTCTCGCTTAAAAATAAGAAAAAAAACAATCCGGCTCGGCTTCGGACCACTACAGGATCGGCACCGAGCCACAAGTTCACCCCCACAGAACTGGTCTCCTCGTATTCGACGAGCCTCGATGGCCCTCGGCCTCCGATCCGCGACAGCCCCACAGGCCATCCGCCCAGTCTGGCAAGGAATAAGGATGACCTGGCACGACCTAGGCCATCCGATTCCCCCAGAGGCACAGGAGCCCTATGATCAGCCATGTCAGCTCCAATACCACCTAGGACTTTGCCACGTCAGCCCTATACCACTCTTGGCACTGCCACGTCCGCCCTAAACCCCCTGGGCCTCCTGCCACGTCAGGTCCACGGGCTTTCGGGTTCAGACCCGGCCCCCAAGCGGATCCAAACCCGGTTGGGATTTCCTATAAATACCAGACCCTCACCCATCTTTTCAGGTAATCAATCTTTGCCACCTAAATTTTCCTAGTTATTGCTACTTTCTCACAGAGACTGACTAGATCGTCGGAGGGTCCGCCACCGGGATAAACCCCGGTGTTTCAGGACCATCTGCAGGTACTCGAGGCGAGGCCATCCGAGCCGATCCTCAAGTGCCGAAGCGAGCCCCTCGCTCACCGTCCGGCACCGTACTCTTCCCTCATTACAAATTGAGTCCGAACTCACACCTGGTGCATCCACACTGCGACCAAAAACAAACCGCATCATTAGCCGACCATAAAATTTGATCATGCTCTATAATGAGATAAGATGCAATTGTTTGCATAAGGCATGGTTTCATGATTACAGTAAATTATGGAAAGAACCAGCTTCACAATTTTGTTTCAAAGTAACTTGCAAAAACATTATAAACAAAGATAGACGAACACCCAAGAAAGAAACCAAAAAAGTGTAAAATCAGAAAGGAAAGAAACCAGAATAGGTGTGGAGAGTCTGGAGACTGAGGAGTTGGAGTGTCGCCGGCCTCGCCGATCTGCTGTATGCTGTCGTGTTGCCGCCGAGCTACTTTATTGTCGCCGTCGATGTTGTTAAGAGAGGGGATGAAGATGAGTGCAGATTGAGGATTTAGGGAGGTGGAGATTGAGGTTAGAGTTTGAAATTGGGGATGAGAAGGTGAGAGAGAATTGGAGGAGTTACGGAATTTGAGAAGGGTTCAAAATGGGTCAGATTGTAAAGACGGGTCAGATCGGGTTTGTTATGTTCAGGCGCGCCTTTTACTTGAGGCGCAAGCCTCAAGCCTTTACTAAGGCGCGTCCAGGCGCAAGCCTGAGTGAAGCTTCAAACAAAATGGGAGCCTTAACTGAGGCTTGAGGTTCAAACTGCTGTTAAGGCTGAGCCTGAGGCTGAGCTTGAGACGAGCCTTCAACTACATTGAATTCATCCATGTTGTTATCATGGAGCTATTTATATGCTCTTAAAATATGTCATTCATCAATAATTATAATGACTTTAAACAGTTATTCTGATCTTGATGATGGTGGTGGTGGTGATGGTGGCTATGTATGTGTTCTCAACAATCGGTGGCTTGGGTGAGTTTGGACTCTTTTATGTCCAGTTAGCATTTAACTCGATATCAAAACGCAAAATGAGTTAGCATTTACTTCATTTTTAATCACCCTTGAATCACAATATAAGCTTGGTAGCTGAAGAAATTGCATGTTATTGTCTAAAAAGATAAGCTGTTTTCATTTTGGAGGTTATACTTGTTGAACTTCTGTCTGTTCTCTTATGTCTTAAGCTTGCAATGTTTTTCACCCCACAAAATTTAGTCAGCTTAGTAACCTGGTTTAGGCTATGCAGAAATGTTAGGCATATTTACTAAAAATGCAAAGAATAGGTTGAGATTTTCTGTTCTGAGTAATGTTTACTTTTCATCTGACACTGAGTAATGCTATTTGAAGAAGCTAGCTGAACTTTTGATTTGTAAATGGATATGGATCTCTTAGAGGGAATTTTATATAATTTTGAAGATGAAGGAATTAGCATGCTATTATCAGCCTGAGGTTGACATAACAAATCGATGCGGATTATTTCTCAAAACAGAAATTGTCATTGACGCGGTCAGAATAGAGTTATTGACACAAACACGTGCACCAAATGAATGAGCAGTAAGAAAACATGCATCTGTTACAGTACTGTAGTTTAAGGGGAATAAACATGTTTTTTGCTTTGAATATCTTGATTTAATTTATTCTCAAATCAGTAAACTCTATGACATTTGAAATAAATAAATACCACGACGTAACCCAGCCTCGAACCTGAAATTCCCCTTTACCCATCCCAAATCCTTACCATCTTAGCTACAACTTAACTCAGTGGTAATCTATGACATTGTTAAATCTGTTAAATGTCATTAAATTATTGACTGGATATTGAAAATAGCATGAAGATGGAAGGAGAATGAACAGATAATATTTGCCAAGAACTCCATAGGGAAAATATGAGCAAAGTCTTGATCGAATCTAGTGATTTAAGGGTCTGATAAAAATTCTCCCAATAGGGAAAATCCAGCTGCTACACCTTAGAAATTTGCAGTAATTGTCGAATATTTTGCAACAGCTGTATGCACAAAGTCGTGAAGATAGTATTCACCAGGATGTATGACATAGCCAAATAAGCCAGGCATGCGTTCCTGTAAATCTGCAGGAATGAATAAACTCATTAAATATCATTATGTATCTAAATTACTTCACACAAACTTATTCTTAGTAGTACTTTCACGTTACATTTTGCATTATGTTACTCATTAAATATTATTATGTTACTATATGGAATATGCGAACATTCTTATATGTGATTATATGTCAGGAATTTTCGACATCTTAGTCCCAATTAAACTTATTCTTAGTAGTACTTTCACGTTACATTTTGCATTATGTCGGTAAAGAAATTGATCGAAAAATACTGTTAGCAATTACAGTTTTAGTACGTATTATACTAGTACTATGTGGCTTATTCTCTTTTTGACAGTGATATAGTTCATATTACTATGTGGCTTAGTTTCGTATCTTTCGGTCGGTTCTCATGACCTTGGACAGAGCGACTCAGTATCTCTTTCGTTTGGCTGCACTTGCGACCTTGTGGTTTTGTTATTTTCTTGCAAATGAAACAAGCTGACCGCGGTGGTGGTGGCGGCCATGATTTGCAAAGAAGTCTGAGCTGATCTGGTTTGGTTAGGACTGAACTTGCTTACCCGTTCAAAACTATCATAAACAAGAAATAGACATCTCACCTTTCATAATTCAAATAAACCTTGAAAGTGCACGTAAATATGAAATAGCCATATATATATATATCATTTAGCTTAATTCCAAAGTTCGAACAAGTTCTTCCTAAAAAAGATCTGTTGCTGATTTATTTATTTATTTGTTTATTGGAATAGAAGACCTGTTCGTGGTCGACCAAAGTACGTAGTTACTTATCAGCATCTTCAACTAACTTCAGTATCTAAATGAAATGAGAAAGACAAAACGAGTATCTAGATCGGTAACACTTGAGTATCTTTTGGCAATTTTTTTATAGTTTCATAAGTAATCACAACCAATAAAGTTTAGGGCACTTGTAGCTGTATTATTAGCACTTTCAAACAATTGAGCTATTGATAGAGTACCCAACACGAATCTCATGCTCTAACTATTGTATTTCAAAAAAAAATAAAAATTAAGAAAGTCTTTTATCTGTTATTTAAAATCTGATTTTTTATTATTATATATCTCTAATCTCTATGGGAGAAAGTCTTAGTGTTATTTGTCAATCTACCAACACGTATAGTGCATGTGCATAACTAATATGAAGGAGATAGCAGGTTCGAGTCTTCACTATGTCAATTTTTTTACTTTTAATTTTTTTATATATTAAATATATATCACATGTGTAAATTACTATCCATCCATCTATCTATCTATAATATAATATATTTACTTATTATTTAATGGAAGAGGTTGTCACAGATAAACAAATTTTAAATTTTTTTTGGTCATAAAAGAAACACCACTTTTGTCACCAAACAAACATGTGCATTGCACATGCAACTCCAAATATATTTTTCAAAACGTGCATCACACGTACACATCAGAGTTTTTCCTTCTTAATTTAAAAAATACGTGTATCACCCGTTCAGCTCTTTTAAAAAAAATTAAGGCATTCATCGAACGTGCTAATCACTGTGTCTTACGTGTATCGCACGTTTAACCGAAACTCGTGAAAAATACTAGTTGGTATATTCTTAATCTTTATCTTTATCTTTACTATTTTAACGGGAGAGTGTGGTTTGTAACAAACAAATCCTAACTTTGTAACTATATAAACACGTATAATACACGTTTAAACTATATCCAACAAATATAAATGTGCACCGCACATGTAGTCCAAATCAAAACATTCATTCAAATATAAACTATTTTTTTTCTTATTCAATGTATATGATGCCTTTACTGTTTTTAGACGGGTATCGCACATTATATAGTATAGTATAGAGTCAAGACGTTCATCAAAAAGTATAGAGTCAAGACTCCAGCCTTATTTAAAGTCTGAATATACCAGCCTGAATGCAATTTTGAGGCATCTCTAAATCAACATTATGGATCTAATTCCGTTCATTGCTGGTGAGCTCCACAATTTTAAAGACTTCTTGAGTAAGTCAGACAAAAAGTTAATAAAATCTCTATGTCAAACCTCTATCTCATCCCGGACCCACCAGAACCACCACCGTTATTGACCATGAACTTCCCGACCAGCCTGATCAACTCGCTTGCTGCCTCACCCCACGGACGAAGCGTAAAAAAACCATGCCCCTCGTCCTCAAACTCAACAACCTCCACCTTCTCCTTCCCCAACTCCCTCAACCTCCGCCCGTACTGTACCGCCCGTTCCTTCAACAAATCAAACCTCCCCACCATAACCATCATCGCCGCCTCCATCTCCACCAACCTCTCCAAACTCCCAAACGGGTTCAGAATCGACTCATCCACCCGACCCGACGGAACAAGAACCCCCACCACCTCCTCATGCATCTTCAACGTATAAAAAGTATCCTCTCCGCACTCCAACTCGGACCTATTCCTCTCACTACCCGCAAAAAAGGGAGCCAATAAAATATACCCACAAACCCTAACAGGTGCCAGCTCAGCATGCGACTGTGCGAACTTGACCGCCAGATGATGGGCCATGGTGCCACCGGAGGAATCTCCGAAGATGAATACACGGCTGAAATCTGCCAATTCGGAGAGCCAGCAGGTAGTGTGGACAGGTGGTGAGGTGGCATGTAGCTGGAGATAGCGGAGGGCGGAGACGGCGTCGTCCAGGGCGGAAGGGAGGGGGTGTTCGGGGGCGAGGCGGTGGTCCATGGAGAGGACGAGGGAGTTGAGAGAGGAGGAGAGACGGAGGCAGCAGTTGTGGTAGTTGGGCCAAGTGCGGGAGCCGATGATGAATGCGCCGGCGTGGAAGTAGAGGATGATGGGGAGGTTGGTGGTGGTGATGGTGGTTGGTTTGTAGAGGCGGAGGTGGAGGTTTAAGTGGGGGAGGAAGGGTTGGTCTTGCCATAGGGAGGTGCCGTCGTCGAAGATAGGGGAAGGATTGTTGGGGATGGGGGAGCGGAGGGTCGAGCCGTCGCTGAAGATTTTGAGGGATTTGAAGTCATGGAGGAGGTGAGGGGTGGAGGAGGAGGAAGAAGACATGGGTGGGGTGGGTGGGTGGTGGTTTGAGTTGGAGGGAAATTTTGATTAACAAGAGAGAAAGAGGGGGCTTATTATAATGGGGGACTAGTTTTACTTAGCAGGTTCATGTACATGTTTCTGTAATGGGAAATTGTTTCTCAACCCGGCCCCTACATTGAGCTCTTAATTGTTTTTCTACGCGTGTCTTTTGAAACTTGTGTATGCCTTATTTTAGTTTTTTTTATTTTTTTATATTTACTTTAACAAAATCATAGGCACGTAGTCACACTTTCATACTAAAGTAGAAGTGCAGATGCAAGATTCGTCTTACCTAGTAGCTAAGAAACTTACGGCTGGACTCAAGTAACAGCATCCACAGTCGTTCGATGGTAAAAAATGGCAAAATGCATTTTTTAGCAATCCAATTCGATGAGCATCCACAGTCGTCGATTGGCAAAAAAATGGCGGAAACGAAACATGATGTTTCGTCCCAAAAATTGGAAAAAAATAAAGGTTTTTTTTTGCAAAAAAAAATTGCAAAAAACAAATTTTAAAAATAGTTCGTAAATAATATTTGCAAAAACAATTAAAAAATTTGTAAAAACAATTTAAAAAATTACAAAAAGTTCCAAACGAAATGCCCACATCCTGGACGAAGCACCATGCTTCGTCCGGATTTGAAGGATTTTTTTTGTAAAAAAAAATTGCAAAAAAGATTTTTTTTAACAAATTGTAAATTTTTTTTGCAAAAACAATTTAAAAATTTGCAAAATAAATTTAGATAATTGCAAAAAAAATTTAAAATTTACAAATTTTTTTTAAATTTGGATTGGGACGAAGCATCATGTTTCGTCTCAAATTCAGACGAAACATCAGGTTATTTTATTCGTTTTTTTTATTTATTTTAATTCGGACGAAACATCATGTTTCGTCCGATCAATTAAGAATATAATAAAATAATCCAAACGAAACATCATGTTTCGTCCGCTATAATATGCATATTGCTATTTCGATTGCTATTTCTCCGTGTCTACTGTAGCGTATCTACTGTAGCGCTTTTGCCAAAAAAATGGCAAAATAGCAAACGACTGTGAGCGCTACAGTAGAAAAGAAATGGCAAAAATGGCAATAAAGCAAACGACTGTGGATGCTCTAATATTGTCCATCATTTCTTCCACATTCACCTCTTTTTCCCAATTTCGTATTCATCAATATCAACCCGGAAACTAGCTTGACTTCTTTCTTCATTCACAATCAAACCCTTAGTTCACGACCACCAGTACACCAGTACCGCCTCATCTTCAATTCACATCAAGGATACCGCCATTATTCAATTACTCGATTATTCCAACGAATTGGACAAATTGGAATTCTAAATCCAACGGGTCCGAATAGTTTAATTTTACATCTGTAGATTTATCATTTTAAACATGTAGAATAAAGTTACAAAAAAAATAAAAATTTGTAGAATAAGAGAAAGGGTTCCAATGTTTTCCTGTCTTAGGCATCAGAGACTAGCTCTATTTTATGGAGATGCAAAGAACCTTCATTATTTTGTGCAAATTATATGCCCAAGTCTGCAATTTTTTGTTTAGTAGTTAATGTTAGGTAATACTTGTTAGTCGGATCTTTTTTTCTACTTTGACTCGAATATTTGTCGTCAATGTCGGTGCAATCAAAAGACGGCTAATGCACAAGTCGAATCGAATTGTTCAATGTTAGCGAAACCAAATCAGAGCTTTGGCACTAAGTCGGGGTATTTGGTCGATGTAGCTGTAGCCATGGTAGCAACGATACTGAATCAGATTAAATTTGATGATGTTAGTGTTGTTCGTGGAGTTTTGGTACTAAGTTGGGACAACTCGATTGATGTCGGTGCAGCTAATGATGGTCTGCGCACTGAGTTGAGGGCAATTTTTGGAGCTTTGTGCAACCACAGTCGGTTTTGATGAGCTTGAGCATAGTTTATTGTAGAAGGATTAAGTTTTAGATTGTAATATTCATTGTACTTTGGTTATTTGGACAGGGAACTCTCTTGTATGGGGTGGATTAGTTTTTTTTTTGCAGGAATGAGTTTCATGACCCATGTAGGAATATATGAACATAATACCCCATATTTTGGTTGGATGTTTCGTTAAAATTTTATTAATGGAACACAGAGACTTTTGACCCACTATTACTACAACAACAACAATAACAACACCAAAGCCTTTTTCCCAACTAGTTGGGGTTGGCTACATAAATCCTGGTTTTCCATTCAGTTCGGTTTAGCTCAATATCTTCTATAAGGCCACAAGCTATCATATCTTTTCTCACCGTTTCCATCCAAGTAAGTTTAGATCTTCCCCTACCCCTAACTCTACCCTCAATACTTAATAAATCACTATTTTTAACGGGAGCACTACTAGATCTACGTGTGACATGTACAAACCACATACGGCGTTTCTCTCTTAATTTATCATGGATAGGAATTACCTTTACCATGTCTTGTACATACTCGTTTCTAATTCTATCCTTCCTAGTTTTACCACATATCCATCTTAACATTCTCATTTTCGCTACACTCATTTTTTGGACATATTGTTTCTTTGTTGGCCAACAACCTATGTAGATCATATTTTTTTTAGATGTATAAACAATATATGTAGATCTTTCTTATTCTCCCTATATTTTTTTATTAGTCTTCTCAATGCATAAATTGATTCCATTATTGACCTTCCAGGCATAAATCCAAACTAATTCTCAGGCACAGTAATTTCTAGTCTCAGTCTATGTTCGATCGCTCTCTTCCAAACTTTCATCGTATGTGTTGGAGTAACTTTGTATATCTTTATTATTTTTATATGTAGCTACTAAAATACTCTTCCTCTATTTATCGGACATCTTCTTAGTCCTCAAAATCACATTAAATAATTTTGTTAGCTAACCCGCTCCTACAACTCCAAGACACATCCAAACTTCAATGGGTATACCATCCGATCCTAAAACTTTTCCTATTTTTATCCTTCATAGAGCATTTCGAATCTCAAAGGTCCTAATTTTACGGAAATACAAATGCTTTCAACTCTTCCTCGAGTCTTCTATATTTATGTTGCCCACAGCCTTTTCATTTAATAACTTATCAAAATAATTTCGACATCTTTCCATAATTTTCCCTTCTTTTACTGAGACTCTTGAATCCTCACTCTTAATACACCTAATTGTATCCAAATTTTTAGTTTTCCAATCTTTTATTTAGCAAGTTTGCAGATATTATTTTCTCCTTCTTTTGTTCCTAATTTTGTGTATAAATCTGTAACATCCCGTATAAATTTTTTTTTTTTTTGAGGAAACGGATAGAGCCGAAAGGCTCCAGCCAAACGAATAATCATATAAATCAGAATAAAATACAGTCGATACAATAGGAAATAGATACAAATTTACAAGATGTAAACGAAATATACAAACAAACAACTCAGAAAAGACACGCTGAAGTAGAGCGAAGCCCGATGACAGTAACGCCGAGAATCATCCAGCCCTGTCCGACCCCCGTCACAGCGGATGCGCGCCGGGGACCTCAACATAGAAAACCCCTGAACACAATTGCGACGCTAAGCCAATGATGTCGACTCAACTAATCAGACCCCTAAATGATCAGGTCGGAACACCGCAAGAAGAAAGAGGAACAAGTAAAGCTAAGAATAAGTAGAAAAAGAAAGAGGTACACAACACTGAGGGTCCCTCTATCTCAATCCACAGAAAGGGGCACTCCGCAAACCAAAAACACCAGAAATGACCATTCCAGGAAGCAATGAGGCTAACTCAGATAACCAAGAGAAAATCTCGAATCTGAGAGCAGATCTAAAAAAAGGCCACACAACCAGCGAACGAAAAAGTGTCAAAAACCAGGCAAAGCTGATCTCAGTAAAGAGATGGAGAGCCAGATGAAAGGATCACCAGACTAAACCAAAACTCGAAAATAATCTAAACGAGACATCAAGCCCAACCGATACCATGCCACCACAGGGCAACTAAAGAACTACAGCCAACCGAACAAAAGAGCCGCAAGCAAATCTCGGTCAGAGCAAAAACCCTATCATCGTGAGATTAACCCAAACTGAACAATAAGTAATGGACTAATTAGCTGATAGTCACTATAAATAGGAGATGCAGATATAGCAGTAAAATAAAGAGAAAGAAGAGAGATCAGTCTAAGCAGAGTCCGATACGGACTCATAAGGGCGTTCCACACGCAAAATAGAGTTATAATTAAACATGAACTAGGTAAAACAGTTAATAACAGAGAGACCATACATAACATCGAGATAATGGCGACTAGCCTGGATATAAAATAAAGAGAGGAGCTGCTAAACAAAAGAGCGTAAAAAGCTAACAGGTAGAACAAAATGATCCAGAAGCCTCCGGAGCCTCAAAACACCACAGCAAAGTCAGATAACATAAGCAATGAAAGCGCGAGAGTCGACTCAGGTATTAATCAGGGCTTCAAGAACAGAACAGAATATCTACCCGCCAGAACAATCCAAACACAGAGACACCATATCAAGCCAAAAGAAATGAGCATAACCCCTCAGGCCTGCATCAGAAAGCATACAGGCAGAAGACAAGATGAGACCACATCAATAAACTGATAAACTGAGTTCTTTAAACGCACAAAAGAGAACAGCTAAGATCTCAATAGAACAGTAAGAGAAAAAACCAAAACCAGATTTTTAAATGAAAAATATATTTCTTTACACGTGCAACCCACATGCAATTTCATCTTATGATTTTTTATTCTCAATTTTATTTAAAGTTATGCACAATTTCCTTTCATTCATTTTTGTTGCATCTTAGAACCCATAGGCTTAATAGAAGACTCTAAGCCCATTAAAATAAAATAAATAAATAAAAATAGACCAAGCCCACAAGAGGAAGCCCACTAAGAAAAATTCTACAATTAGTTGTACACTTGTCATATAAACAACATGTACAAATAAATATATAACAACTAACAAATGAGAGTGTGTGCTTGTGGGTTGCACGTGCACGTAGTGCAACCCAAAAGTCACAAGAAGAGTTAGCCATACATAAGAATAGGAAGATTTGGGAGTTTGTGAGTGTTACCGCTAAATCTGGTGTGGGGGTAAACAGATAGTATTTGTGAGTTCTTGGAAAACCTGAATAGCAAACACCCAACCTGTTCCGCCGGAGTTTGACCGCTGACTTCTGTCTTTCACCTGCAAAGAAGTGCGAGACACCGGGGTTGATCCCGGCGACGCACCTCCGATGCTCAATTCAGTAACCAGAAATGATTATGAAAGAGCGTTTAACTAGCAAAAGATTGATTACCTTGTAACAGTGGTAGGTTGGAGGTATTTATAGTCGCCATGGGGAGTTGATTAGGGATCTGATTTCCTGTGATTCTGTTAGGAGTAAAATCCTCATAATCAGTTTAGGAAACTGATCCCTAATTCCCGGTGAGAGGATAACTGTGGATCAGGCCCGTTGATTTAGTCAAATCAGAGACCCTGATTTCCTCTTGCTGGTATGGGTTCGTCTCGGGTCGGGACCCGTACCCAGTTGAGGTGGATCCGTTCGCAGATTATTGGATCTGTGAGAAGGAGACCCAGTACCCGTTTCGGACCCATTTGTATGTGAAATTACCGTTTTACCCCTGAGCTTTAAGATTCGTGTCCGATGTGAACGGTTCCGATTTAATCCTATTTTTAGCCATATCACGAGCCCCCCACTCCCGAAGACTGAGTATGATCAGTCTTTGAGGAGTAGTTTTACTGTTCTAATGGCGCACGGGATTTTATCGGTGTTCTTAAGGGAGTTTGTATCTTGCTCGGGGTGTAACAGTGTTATTCTAGGCTTGTAAAATGCCCAAAAATATTCTCAGAATTTTCTGGATTTTTGGTGATTTTTCCAGATTTTTCTGAATTTTTTCTCATTTTTTTGAATTTTTTATTCATTTTTCGAATTAAATAATTAATTATCAAAAATATTAATTAATTATTCTAATTTAATAATTATTTTTTCAGAATTTAAAAATAATTTATCTGAATTAATAATTATTTTTAGAATTTTTAATTAATTTTTTCGATTTTTTAATTATTTTTTCGAATTTTTTAAATAATTAAAACAAATAAATAAATAAATAAATAAATTAAATATTACCTGGACACGTGGCGCATTTCTGACCGTCCATCATGATCAGATGAGCGCGCATCGTGAAGCAGATCACGATCTGGACACGTGGCGCGTTTCTGACCGTCCATCATGATCAGATGTGCGCGCATCGTGAGGCAGATCACGATCTGGACACGTGGTGCGTTCCTGAGCGTCGATCGTGCCGCGACGCGAATTTTGAGGCGATCGGACGGATTGTGTGGTTCGGCGGGTATTTTCTCCATATACGAGGGTCGGCACCTCGGTTCCTCGGCTCGACGACTCGGAAACTGGCGTCAACCCCACCGAGGACGAAGCCATGTGGCATGCCACGTGGCGAATTTTTTTATTTTTTTATTTTTATTTTTTTTCTCTTTTCTTTTCCCCCTACTGCTTCTTCTCCTCTGTCCTTCTTCGTTTCCTTCTTCTTCACCCCTGCTTCAGCTCCTACCCTTCTTCTTCGCGTCTGCGTGCTCGAGCTTGGAGCTCGGCGTATTGGAGAGAGGAGCTCGGAGCTTCGGTTCGATGGGTTCAACGAGGAGCATGGTGGAGCTCGGCTGTCGAAGGAGGAGAGCTTGGTGAGCTCGGCATGGTAGAGGAGCTCGGCGAAGTGGATTGGCATTTTGACGAGCTCGATGCTTCGGTCGTTGAGCTGACGATGGAGATAGTTCGACGAGGAGCTTGGTCGGCACCGTGGGGAGCTCTGATGGTGAGCTCGGCATGGTAGAGGAGTTCGGCGAAGTGGGTCGGCATTTTGACGAGCTCGGTGCTTCGGTGCTCGACGAAGAGAAGAGGCGAGCTCGGAGTTGAAGGAGCTGTCGGTTCGATGGGTTCGACGAGGAGCATGGTGGAGCTCGGCTGTCGAAGGAGGAGAGCTTGGTGATGGAGCTCGAAGTTTGTTCGGTGAAGGAGAAGAGCTCGCGAGGGGAAGCTTGATGATGGGTTCGCTCGAGGGAGCTCGAAGACGATGGAACTCGTTAATGGCGGTGGTGAGCACAGTGAGGGGAAGCTCGACGCTGTGGAGCTGCGACGACGTGGATTCGAAGTTTTGACGAAGCTTCGAGCTCAGCACCGGAGCTCGATGGCGTTCGGCGACGAGCTAGATCACGATGGCAGGTCTTGGCAATGGTGGAGGCGGAGCTCGGAGTGGAGGAGACTGAGCTCGTGAAGGAGGCGAAGGTGGAGCTCGGTCATGCGCTTCGAAGCTCGTCGGAGGAGACTTCGGCTGTCATGGGGAGCTCCGTGTTGGCGTTCTGTCGTGGAGGAGAGCTCGATTGGAGCTCGGTGATGGCAAGGCGGAGCTCGAAGTGGGGGATGCTTGCGGAGTAGGGAGTTCGTTAGAGCCATGGTGATGGGTTCTTGAGCTCGGTGGAGAGTGAAGCTGGGTAGAGATGTGGGAGAGTTGGGTTTATTTTTCTTTTGTTGGTTTTGGCGGGAGAGTGGAGAAGGAGTGAATCAAGTGGGTCGGGTTCGGATCCCTTAACGGGTCGACCTGGCCCCCGTGCCACCTTTCTCTCTCTCTCTCTCTCTCTCTCTCTCGCTGCTGTTCATGCTCTTGTTCTTTCTCTTCTCTGCTTTTTCTCTTCTTCTTCTCTGCTTCGTGTTCGGCAAATCCGAGCACAGATTTTGAGGAGCATTTTTGCCACTTTGCAGTTCGGTAGTTCGGATTTCAGATCCGAGCTACGTGGCTCAATCTGGACGGTTGATCACGATCGTGGCGCGAATCACAAGACAAGAGGCTCAAATTTCGAGAAAACGTTATCTTGTCGTTTTGTGGAGACGTGGCGCGATCTGAGCCGTTTATCATGTTCTAGCATGTTTTTTGAGATGATCCAACGGTGAGATGGCTCGGCAGCATTTTTCTCCATATGCGAGGGTCGGTTCCTTGTCCGCTCGGCTCGGTGACTCAGTAGTTCACCCTCTGTCCGTAGTAGCTCGGTATCTCAAGAGGATAGGTCGGAGCTCTGCTCCTCGGCTCGGGAGGATGGGTCGGCATATGGGAGAGGTGAAGGGCTCTGAAGCTCTGCCTCTATTCTATTTGGTTTTGGAGATTTTTGAAGAGGAGCTCCACTTCTAGGGTTGGAGAAGAGGTGCTAGGAAGAGGTGCTGGGAAGACCCATTTTTTGAAGTGAGTGCAAGGAGCAACTCTAGGGGAGAGTTGTGAGCTCCGAACTCGTTGAGAAGAGGTCCGCCTCGGAAGCGAGCGGAGTGAAGAGCTCGACTCTAGGAGAGAGCCATCTGGAAGACGAGTTTTGAGGAGCAACTCTAGGAGAGAGTTGTGAGCTCCGAACTTGTTTGAGAAGATCTCCGCTTTGGAGGCGAGCGGAGTGAAGAGCTCGGCATTAGAAGAGCCATCTGGCAGACGAGTTTGAGGAGCAACTCTAGGAGAGAGTTGTGCTCCGAACTCATTTGAGAATATCTCTGCTTTGGAGGCGAGCAGAGTGAAGAGCCATTTGAGAGACAAGTTTTGAGGAGCAACTCTAGGGGAGAGTTGTGCTCCGAACTCGTTGAGAAGAGCTCTGCTTTAGGATAGCCATTTGGAAGACGAGTTTTGAGGAGCAACTCTAGGAGAGAGTTGTGCTCCGAACTCGTTTGAGAAGATCTCCGCTTTGGAGGCGAGTGGAGTGAAGAGCTCAGCATTAGAAGAACCATCTGGCAGACGAGTTTGAGGAGCAACTCTAGGAGAGAGTTGTGCTCCGAACTCATTTGAGAAGATCTCCGCTTTGGAGGTGAGCGGAGTGAAGAGCTCTGCATTAGAAGAGCCATCTGGCAGACGAGTTTGAGGAGCAACTCTAGGAGAGAGTTGTGCTCCGAACTCGTTTGAGAAGATCTCTGCTTTGGAGGCGAGCGGAGTGAAGAGCTCGGCATTAGAAGAGCCATCTGGCAGACGAGTTTGAGGAGCAACTCTAGGAGAGAGTTGTGCTCCGAACTCGTTTGAGAAGATCTCCGCTTTGGAGGCGAATGGAGTGAAGAGCTCGGCATTAGAAGAACCATCTGGCAGACGAGTTTGAGGAGCAACTCTAGGAGAGAGTTGTGCTCCGAACTCGTTTGAGAAGATCTCCGCTTTGGAGGTAAGCGGAGTGAAGAGCTCGACTTTTAGGAGAGAGCGATCTGGAGGACGAGTTTGAGGAGCAACTCTAGGAGAGAGTTTTAGCTCCGAACTCGTTTGAGAAGAGGTCCGCCTCGGAGGTAAGCGGAGTGAAGAGCTCGGCTCTAGGAGAGAGCCATTTGGAAGACGAGTGTAAGGAGGAACTCTAGGAGAGAGTTGCGCTCCGAACTCGTCGAGAAGAGCTCCACTTTGGAGGTAAGCGAAGTGAAGAGCTCGGCCCTGAGAAGAAAGAGGAAGGGGAGGAGAGGCATTCGGGTTCTCTCCTCTGCCTTGTTCTTTCGCACAGTGAAGAAGAGCAAAAGTGTTGGGTACTTTTGGCGGGAAGACTAAAGAAGGAGAAGAATGAAGGAGCTAAGAAGGGTAAGGGTCGGACCGTGGGTATCGGATCCGACCCTGACCCGTTAGCCTCTTTTTCTTTCTTCCTCTTTATCTGCTTGCTTGTTCGGCGAATCCGAGCACAGATTTTGAGGCACATTTTCTGCCACTTTGCTGCTCGGTAGATCGGTAGCTCGAATTTCAGATCCGAGCTACGTGGCTCCATCTGGATGGTTGATCACGATCATGGTGCGAATCACAAGACAAGAGGCACGAGTTTCGAGAAAACGTTATCTTGTCATTTTGTGGTGACATGGCGTGATCTGATCCGTCCATCACGCTTGAGTGCGAATTTTGAGATGATCTAACGGTGAAATCGGGTCGGCGGTATTTTTCTCCATATGTGAAGGTCGGTACCTCGTCCGCTCGGCTCGGTGACTCAGTAGTTCACCCTCTGCTCGAGCGTGAGGAGAAGCTCAAGCGTGAGGAGAAGCTCGGCGAGCTGATGAAGTGGACGGGTCGGCATATGGAAGAGGTGGTGCTCTCTTTGGTCTTGGAGATTTTTTTTGGAAGAGGAGCTCCACTCTTAGGTGTGGAGAAGAGGTGCTAGGAAGATCCTCGTAAGAGCCATGGGAAGACCCATCCTTTGAAGTGAGTGCAAGGAGCAACTCTAGGGGAGAGTTGCGAGCTCTGAACTCGTTGAGAAGAGGTCCGCTTCGGAGGTGAGCGAAGAGCTCGGCTCTAGGAGAGATCCATCTGGAAGACGAGTTTTGAGGAGCAACTCTAGGGGAGAGTTGTGCTCCGAACTCGTTGAGAAGAGGTCCGCTTTGGAGGTGAGCGGAGGGAAGAGCTCGGCTCTGGGAGAGAGCTATTTGGAAGACGAGTTTTGAGGAGCAACTCTAGGAGAGTTTTAGCTCCGAACTCGTTTGAGAAGAGGTCCGCCTTGGAGGTGAGTGGAGCAAAGAGCTCGGCTCTGGGAGAGAGCCATTTGGAAGACGAGTTTGAGGAACAACTCTAGGAGAAAGTTGTGAGCTCCGAACTCGTTTGAGAAGAGGTCCGCCTTGGAGGTGAGCGGAGCAAAGAGCTCGGCTCTGGGAGAGAGCCAACTCTAGGAGAGAGTTTTAGCTCTAAACTCGCTATTTTAGTGAGAGAATCAACGGTTGTAGGAGCAGTTCCGAATGGCGAGCCACTTCTAACCCGCTGAAGAGCAGGTTATTTGAAGAGGAATCGAGCCAAGTGTTGGACTCCGAACCATCGGTAGAGTTGTTCAACAGTTGTGGGAGCAATTCCGAATGGCGAACCACTTCTAACCCGCTGAAGAGCAGGCTATTTGAAGAGGAATCGAGCCAAGTGTTGGACTCCGAACCATCGGTAGAGGTATTCAACGGTTGTGAGAGCAATTCCGAATGGCGAACCACTTCTAACCCGCTGAAGAGCAGGCTATTTGAAGAGGAATCGAGCCAAGTGTTGGACTCCGAACCATCGGTAGAGTTGTTCAACGGTTGTGGGAGCAATTCCGAATGGCGAACCACTTCTAACCCGCTGAAGAGCAGGCTATTTGAAGAGGAATCGAGCCAAGTGTTGGACTCCGAACCATCGTTGCTAAAGGTTAGTACTCCGACCAATGTTGGACTCCGAACCCACCATTTAAGAGAGTCGTGACTCAGAGAGATAGAGAAGCAGGAGCAATAATTTTTAATAAAAAGATGTAAAGCTTGAAATAAACTAAGTGACCGCTTCAATAGGGCGAGCCATTATTACATGCTATTGGCCGAGTTACGAGCATCGGCCTTATTGAAAATCAGGATCCTACTTTTACAATAAGGTGAAGACCTCTTGGGAGGAGCTAGGAGATTCTGAGTCATGAAGCTCGGCGGGCCCTTCTGCTCGTTTGTAGGCTCCTCAGGGGGTAAGCTCGGCCCCCTCTTTTTGGACAAACT
Source organism: Hemerocallis citrina (assembly GCA_017893485.1). Taxonomy (NCBI): domain Eukaryota; kingdom Viridiplantae; phylum Streptophyta; class Magnoliopsida; order Asparagales; family Asphodelaceae; genus Hemerocallis; species Hemerocallis citrina. The sequence goes on along the minus strand of CM030358.1, from coordinate 99,799,557 downwards.
TGATCAGGTGCCCCCGCTGTATGGGTTCTTCGATCTCCTCCTTGAGAGCCCGACAATCATCCGTGTCGTGACCGTGGTCCCTGTGAAAGCGGCACCATTTATCCTTGTTCCTCTTCTTGCCAGGTGTATTCATTCTCGGGGGAGCACGGAGTAGCCCTTCCTTGTCCACCTCCATAAGAACTTCTGATATATTGGCAATGAGGGGGGTGAACTTCTCAAACCGAGGAGTCGAGCGACGCTGTCCATTGCCGTCCTTCTGGGATTTTTGGGACCCCTCTTCGCTTGTGCTCTTCCATTTGTTCCCGGAAGATGTCTCCTCAAAGCCCGGGAGATTCTCGGCTTCTTCGGCCCGAATGTACTTCTCGCTCCTAAGAAGGAGGTCGGCAAAATTATTTGGGGGCTTCTTAGCAAGGGACGAGCGAAGGTTGGAATTGAGGATGTTGGATTGGAATGCGACAGTCGCAACCGATTGGTCGAGAGAGGCAATCGATCTGACCTCTGCAGTGAACCTCCTCACATAGTCCCTCAACTTCCCTCCCTTTTCTTGACAGAGGTGGAGCAATGAGAGGCTGGTCTTCTCCGTGCGTCTGCTACTCATGAAGTGGGTGATGAAGAGGGTCTCGAACTGCTCGAAGGAGAAAATAGAAGAGGGGGCGAGGCGGGAGTACCATTCCCGAGCCGAACCCTTAAGAGTGGCGGGGAAGGTTTTGCACAGCAAAGCATCGGAAGCTTGGTGGATTAGCATGAGGGTCTTGAAGCTTTCGATGTGGTCCACGGGGTTCGACTCCCCCGAGTAAGTTTCGAACTGCGGGGGTTCAAAACCTCATGGGATAGGAGCCTCCATGATGGTCCAGGAGAAGGGAGGTCTGCTCGGGCAGATGGTCCTTCCTCTTAACTCCTCATCCTTGTCTATTCGGCCGATGCGCCTCTCCATTTCGTGGAGACAGCTGTAGAAAGCATCGTCCCTTCGACGGTAGTCAAACGAGCCTCTGGACTCGTCTTCATAGGAAGGGGAGCGGGGACTACGACGACGGTAGCTCTGGGAGCGGCGAGGACTTGGGATCCGTGGAGGAGTAGGAGCCCTTTGGGCATTGTTGTTGTTGGGTCAGAGGTTGAGAGCTTGCAACACCATTGTTTGAAATTGCTGGAACTCGGCACGAGTGATGGGTGCCTCATCGTTCCTCGGATGTTGCCGACCAGTAGGGGAATGATGTCTTCTCCTATGGTGTTCGGGGGACTCTTTCATCCCTCTTCGAGTAGGGGACCTTCTGTAGTCTTGGTGGTGAGGAGATCGTTCATCTGGACGTTGTTGGCAGGAGGCTCCCTCTCGGGCCGCTTTTCATCCAGACGGCGGCGAAGATCCTCACCCTTCTGCCGATTGAGAATGGTATTGCGAAGGTCGGAAACTCGAGGATTGTGGGAGGCCATGGAATCTGAAGAGGCATTGTGTACCGAAATGCGGTCCTGATGGAGGGGTTGCTTCTGCGGGTTGGGACGCGAAGCCCCCGCACCGGCATTCTGAGGATCGGCGGGACCCTTAGGGGGTTGCTGACTCTGAAGAGGAGGCTGATCTTGTTGAAGAGGGTCTTCCGCTTGGAGAGAAAGTTGCCCCTGCTGCTGAGCGGGATGGACGGGGACTACCTCTTGCTGATCAACGGGATTGGGTCCACGGTTGGACCCTCTGGATCTTACTTTCCTAGGAGGCATGGCTGGAGGAGGTCTTACTGACGGGAAGAGAAGAGGCTGCTATTCGTTTGATTTCCCACAGACGGTGCCAATCTGTTACCGCTAAATCTGGTGTGGGGTTAAACAGATAGTATTTGTGAGTTCTTGGAAAACCTGAATAGCAAACACCTAACCTGTTCCACCGAAGTTTGACCGCTGACTTCCGCCGTTCACCTGCAAAGAAGTGCGAGACAGCGGGGTTGATCCCGGCGACGCACCCTCCGACGCTCAAGTCAGTAACCAGAAATGATTATGAAAGAGCGTTTAACTAGCAAAAGATTGATTACCTTGTAACAGTGGTAGGTTGGAGGTATTTATAGTCGCCATGGGGAGTTGATTAGGGATCTGATTTCCTGTGATTCTGTTAGGAGTAAAATCCTCATAATCATTTTAGGAAACTGATCCTTAATTCCCGGTGAGAGGATAACTGTGGATCAGGCCCGTTGATTTAGTCAAATCAGAGACCCTGATTTCCTCTTGCTGGTATGGGTTCGTCTCGGGTCGGGACCCGTACCCAGTTGAGGTGGATCCGTTCACGGATTATTGGATCTGTGAGAAGGAGACCCAGTACCCATTTCGGACCCATTTGTATGTGAAATTACCGTTTTACCCCTGAGCTTTAAGATTCGTGTCCGATGTGAACGGTCCCGATTTAATCCTATTTTTAGCCATATCAGTGAAAGTAATGGTGAGTGGGCAATTAGTGAAGGGGGTTATGTAGGTTATGAATTAGAACACTTAATTTGAGTAGTAGAAGAGCCTTCTCAAACCCTATAAATACCACCCCCGTTCCTTCATAATCTTGCACCAAAGATCAAAAGAAACAAAAGATAAAAATAAGAAAGAGAGGAAAAGAAAAAGAGAATTGTTTGAGTTGTTGCTTGGAGGAAGGAGAGCTTGCTAGGAGAAGAAAAAAGTCTCATTCTTGGAGCTAGGAGCAACTTCTAGGAGTTCTTCTACTTTAGAATCTTCATTTGAGGTGGGTGTCTTCTTGTGCTTTTTAATTTATAGTATCATGTATGTGTAGGTAAATTGATAGATAAACTTGATATGTATATGAGTAGTGATTAAATTGAAATGATGATATTTAGAATGAAGATACATGCTAATTGAAAGATTTTCATGAAGATAAGTTGAATTGATGTTGTTTAATTGCATGGTAGTACATCTTGATTAGATTAAATGATATGAAAATAGATTTGTATACAAAGTTACTAATTCATGCAAAGAAAGTTACAGTTTTAAATTTTGTTTACACTTCAGAAAACCATATCTAATAAAATAGTTGGAATCTGAAACTAAAACTTTTTGGGGAGCATCTTGTATATGTTAGTAGCATCCCTTTAAAATTTCATAAGATTTGGAGTTCGTTTACTATTGTAATAAATTCTAAACTCAAAACTTGTTAGTAGTTGGCTGGTTGCAGAAATTATGTACACCTTTCGGTTTCTGATTAATTTAGCATTGTAAAATAAATAATTTGAGAAAAGTCAGAACTATGAAATTATAGTAGACTTCTGATTAATTTAGCATTGTAAATGAAATAATTTGAGAAAAGTCAGAACTATGAAATTATAGTAGACACGTTAACCTCTCTGAAAAGTCCAAGAACTCAAATTTTCATAAAGAATTGGATTTTATATGAATTTTACAAGACAGTGCAGTAGCAGTATTTCAGTATCTCGACCCTACTGTATATTTTGAAGAATTCAGGGTTATAGATATGGTATTTTGAGAAAACTTATAACTGCAAAAAAAAAGTAGACTTGTATACCTTCAGTCTGATTTAAAGAACGCTAAGTTTCGTGAAGTATACAATTTTCTATGATTTTACAAATAGCATGAATGCAGTTTTCTAACTTTGAATTTACTATTTTGCAATGTTACTTAAACGACTTGATTGAAAATATGTTCTCGCTGTTTTAAGTTATATTTTGGGAAAGTAAAGATCATATTCATGAGTAGATAAAATGTGAACTTAAGAAATATATATATAGGATTAAGATGTTAAGATTAGTTCAAAATAAATCAAAGGAAGATGATGAGATTGATTTTTCAAGGATAAATTTTAAAGAGATTATGTCTTAATCTTAATTAACTTGATTCAAGAAAGTTGTGAATGAATATGAGAAGTGTTTGTGAAATTGAATAGGTTGAGATTGTACCTATTGATGAATGAATAAGAATGCATGAAAGAATTTGAATAAATTATGAATACATGAAATTTAAGAATATGAATTATAAGGGGATGAGTACCCCAAGTTGTTGAATATGGAAAGATGTTGATTCTAGAGGCTTAGTGATACCCAGGTACCGGCAAAAGTAATGGTAATGAATAATTGATTTTTGAGAAGTGGCCAATAAGGGTGTCGTTCTCGGTATTTTTGTGTAAGACCGGCGGGAGGGTAAACTAGCTCTAGGTAGTATTATTTATTCATGTTCAAACTTAAGAATTAGACACTAAGTGAAAATGTAATAAACTTAGGCAAACGTAAGTGGACGGCCTCTATATAGTCGGGTGGTGGATTCCGAGACTATAGACCCAGTTGGGCGGTGGATTCCGGGACTGTGGTTGCTTGCGATGGAGGTGAGCCTTAATTAAATCTGGGATTATGATTGATCGGGCGGTGGATTCCGGGATCATGAATAGTCTGGCGGATAGTAGGCCGTACTCCAGTGTATATGTGTATACCGGGGCTAGAGAGACACATGCGGGATGTTCGCACGGCAAGAATTCTGTATAGTCGAGCGGTAGATCTCCGGGACTAAAATTCGTACTCGTGAAATGTCTAAAATTTATTTTATTACTGGGTAGTTATCATGTCAAGGGATTAAACCCTTTAATGTGGAGTACGTAGGTTCTTGCCCTCGGACCTATGTGGTATGGAATGCATAGAATCTGAACAAGTATGCATTAGTGTCATTGTAGTATAACACCTGCATTAAGCAATAAGTCATGTCATACACTAACATATCTAGGGTATTCACTCTTTACACTTTTATATGCATTCAAGTTTTTGATTTGTTAAAGTAAGAGATTTCGTTATAATACAGCATAGAGAGGATCGCTGTTTGTAATATTGCGTCGGTTGTAAGCAACTGACGTGTCCACAGTTTTATATGCAGGACTTGGATCTTACAAGGAGATATAGAGATGAATTTGATGATGATGATTAGTTACATGTTCAAGTTGTTGAAATTGTATATTTATCATGTTATATTTCATTTATTTTGCGCTGCGTTATTGATGTAAAAGAACAATGATGTAATAAAAGTTTCAAAATTCCTTGTAAAATTGTACGAAGTGAAGTATAGATCCTGTTGAGCTAAGAATTACCATATTTTGGTATTCGGGAGTTACAAAATTATCATAAGGTTTTCCTTTTGCATCTCTTATGGCTTTCTTAACTTCTTTTCTAACGGTTTTATATCTCAAGAAATCTTCTTCATTTCTATTTTTTTGCCTTATTGTGAAGGTTGAACTTTTTTCTCCCACAGTATTTTAGAATTCTTCTTACCATCACCATGTTTTTTAAGTTTGCAACTATCTACCTTTAGATTCTCCAAGCATTTCCTTTGAGATTTCTCTTATGCATATAGCCATTTTAGTCCACATCATATTTGTCTCCCTTTCCCAATTGCATGTCGCTCTTTTAAGGACTTTATCTCTAAAAATCTCTAGTTTCTCTCCCTTCAAGTTCCACCACCTATTTCTCGGGTTCCTAATCTCATTCCACGCACACATGTGTTTCCCAATTGTTAGATATTATTATAGTCCCATATTGGTTGTATAGTTGTTTCGATATTTGTTCTCGTCCTATATATAGGTGGTATTGTACTTGGTTGAACTCAATTCAATATTAGTATTGTTTTCATCACTCTGATTTATCTTAACATGGTATCAGAGCCAATTATCCAAATTTTTCCTTCTTAAATTTCCATAAAAAATTCTCCAATTTCATCAAAAAAAAAACCCCCGAAAATCCTATTCATCATCCTCTTCCTCAACCTTGAGACTCCTCATCCTCCGAGACTCCTCATCCTCATCTTCTTCCAAGGCCAATCCGCTTGTCAGAGCTTCCAAGGTCATCAAGATCTTAGATTGAAGCTTTCGCGGATTTTAAAGAATCACAGATCTCTTTGCCAGGTCGTTAACGTCAGAACCCACCTTGAACTCCGGCGAATCCCCCCAGTCGTCGACCTCCCGACCCCCTCCCGGCGCCGCCATAGTCCCCATCGAGCGCTGCCGCTCGAGCCACCTTCAGCCATAGACGCCCTCGCCAGGTCGTCAATCCCTGTGGCTTCTCTCTCCCGATCGACGAACAATCATACCCCACTGCTCCTCCCTCGGTCGTCGACGCCACAGATCGACGCGTCGTTCGCCGTCGATGCTAGCGCGGCCATCCACCTCAGTCGCCGTCGGCCCTCTCTGAAAAAAAATTCAAAAAATAAGATTCAAAAAAAATATTATTATTATTATTATTATTATTATTATTATTATTATTATTATTATTATTATTATTATTATTATATATATATATATATATATATATATATATATATATATATATATATATATATATATATATATATATACAGGTACTACTACTTGATGGAATCTCAGTCTCTCCCACATTTTTTCTCCTCCATTGACTTCCCCGATACAACTGCCTCTCGTTCCTCCTCCAGATTCAAACAGCAGCAGCGCCACTTTCAGTCTGCCTCTAGCCTCCTACCTTCTCCTAACATCATTCCTTACCCTACCCCACCTCTACTTTCGACACGGGTAGTACCGTCCTGCCCTCTACCCCGATCCAGACACCAACAACATATTCCTCCTTATTGTGCTCTCAGTCACAGCAGCACTTGTCTTAATCCTCCTTACAGTGCTTCTTCCTTTACATTCTCGGCCATACCCGTCACTTCAGCCTTGCCGTCTCCTGCTGATTGGGCTATTCTTCAGCAACGCCTCACTCAGCTGGAACTACAGCTCATGGGTCAGTCTATCAATGCTGGCTCCTCTGCTCCTGCCTTCTCTGCCACTCTCGGTATGAATTCGTTCTGGATTTTAGATTCTGGTGCATCACATCATCTCACTAGTAATCCGACATTGTTCACCACCTGCACTGCACTTTCCTCTCACTCTCCATCTCTACACACAGCTGATGGCTCACCACTTCTCGTTACACTTTCAGGGGCAATTATCTCTCACACTCTCACATTACCATATGTTCTTTATACTCCTCATTTATCCATAAACCTTATTTCTATTAGTGCGTTGTGCGATAGTGGTCTTGTTGTTACTCTGACTCTTCCGGTTGTTCTTTTACTGATTCATGCACCGGTAAGGAGTTTAGGCATGCTACTCGTCAGGGTCGTTTATATCATCTAGATTTTCTTCGTGCACATCACTCTACTTCTAGTTTTGTCAGTATTGTTTCTTCTGACGTTGATCTGTGGTACAGACGATTAGGTCTTATTAGTGCGTCTTGTCTCCAGACTTTAGCTCGTAGTGGTGCCCTTGGTTTTCTTACTTTTAAATATTTATTTGATTGTCAGGGTTGTCACTTGGCCAAACATATCGCACTACCCTTTAGTCACAAAAGCACTTCTCAAACCACCCATCCTTTTCAACTTGTTCATTCTGACATATGGGGACCCTCTCCTGTACCTTCGTGGAAATGCTATCTCTATTATGTTGCATTCATCGATGACTTCACTAGACATACATGGATTTTTCTTATGCATCAGCGATCAGAGATAGCTGATATTTATCGGTTCTTTACGACTATGGTCCACACTCAATTTGGTGTGCGCATTAAGAATTTCCGATCGGACGGTGCTCGTGAGTACACTTCCACCACTATGAGATCGATCCTTCAATCCACGGCACCCTTTTTCAGCAATCATGCCCTCACACTCATGAGCAGAATGGTATAGCTGAACGCAAGCATCGTCACATCCTTGAGACGACTCGTGCTTTTTTACTCTCCTCTTCCGCCCCTCGTACTTTTTGGGCTGAAGCTGTTATGACCTCTGTCAGTCTCATTAACATTACTCCCTTATCTGACCTAGCCGGTACGATGCCTTATGAGGCTCTTTACTTTTGGGTGCACCTGTTACGTCCTTCTTCCTCCTACTGAGCGCACGAAGCTCTCTGCTCGTGCTGCTAAGTGTGTTCACCTAGGTCTCAGTCCCGAACACAAAGGTTATCATTATTTTGATCATCGGCAGGTCGTGCTCGTATTTCTCGACATGTATCCTTTGTGGAAGACTCTCCTTACTACCTGACTCCCCCTGAGAATGCTAGATTTCTCGATTTTCCAGTTGTTGCTAGCTCCCTGACCTCCTTTTCCCACATTACTTTTAGTCCCACTCCTCTGGCTCCATTCACATCTCCTATTGTTTTTACCCCTATTATCCCCCCTACTGAAACACCACCTGCATCCCCACAGTTGCCAGGACCCACCCCACCTACTTCCCCACCAACTCATGCACCCACTCCACCGTCCTTACCCCACACCCTGTCAGTTCACCACCGCTTCGTCAATCTACACGTTCCATTTCTGGTATTTCTCTGGCACATTATACACCTGATGCCACTGGTCCTTCTGACCAGTTTGGTTTTGCCACCCTCGCTACCTACTCACCACAGTTTCATGCAAATCTCACTGCTATACACTCTACACGTAAGCCCAGAACCCATCAGGATGCAATTCAATATCCCGAGTGGAGAAAAGCTATTGCAGAGGAATTCAGTGCATTTGATCAGACTGGCACTTGGGATGTCGTTCCTCTGCCAGAGGGCGTTCAGCCTATTAGCTGCAAGTGGGTCTTCAAGGTCAAATATCAACCTGATGAATCTATTGAACGACATAAAGCTCGTCTAGTAACCCGAGGATTTACTCAGGAGCATGGTATTGATTATGATGAGACATTTGCTCCCGTTGCACAGATGATTACTGTTCGCACTCTTCTTGCTGTTGCAGCCATCCATCAGTGGTCGTTAAACCAGATGGATGTGAAGAATGCTTTTCTTCATGGCACCTTATCTGAGGTTGTTTATATGGATCCTCCTCCTAGCCTCCCTACTCCTCCTCATCATGTTTGCCTGCTGTGTCGGGCTATATATGGTTTGAAGCAGGCCCCTCGTGCCTGGTTTGAGTGTTTTTGCCTTGTCATCACCAAGGCTGGTTTTAGTCAAAGTTCTCAGGACCATTCTATGTTTATGCGGTCATCATCGCAGGGGAGGGTAGTTCTACTACTTTATGTTGATGATATGATCATTACTGGGGATGACTCTGCAGGCATTACATCCACCCAGAAATACTTTCATCAGCAATTTCATATGAAAGACCTTAGCAGACTACATTATTTCTGGGTCTAGAGATTGCTCATGAATCTCGGGGGATACTCATCTCTCAACAGAAATACACATCAGATATTATTTCCACTACATGTCTTTCTGACAGTCGATCAGTCGATACACCTTTAGAGCTCCATGTGAAGCTTCGTCCCACTGATGGTGAGCACCTTCCTAATCCCACTAGATACATGCAGATTGTTGGACAGCTTGTCTACTTATGCATGACCAGACCTGATATTGCTCATGCAGTTAGTGTCGTCAGTCAGTTTGTTTCTGCTCCTATGGCAATTCACTACAGTGCTCTTCTTCGGATTCTCGAATATCTTTGAGGTACTATTACTCGTTCATTATTCATGCCTGCTACACTAGAGCTGAGTGCATATTCTGATTCAGATTGGGCAGGTGCTCCTACTACCAGACGGTCTACCACCAGTTTTTGTCTATTTCTTGGTGATTTGTTGATCTCATGGCGAAGTAAGAAACATGAAGTTGTTGCATGTTCTTCAACCGAAGCTGAGTACAGAGCAATGGCAGCTACTACTAGAGAGATTGTTCATGTTCGCTGGCTTTATTGTTTTCATCACTCTGATTTATCTTAACACCAATCTTAACATCCAACACCATTGATCTATGTTGTGAGGTTAAACACTCTCCAAGTATAACTTTACAATTTATACATGTCAAGAGATCCACCTTTCTAGTATTGAAAAAATCAATCTGGTTATTATTTGCCCCACTTTTAAATGTTATCAAATGTTCATCCCTCTTTCTAAATAAGTATTTGCTAGTATAAGATCATACGAAGTCGCAAAATCTAATAGAGCCACTCCACCATCGTTCTTATTTTTAAATTTATGTCCTCCATGCACCTTTCTTACCTAAGGGTACTCCTTTAATTATCTCATCCATATCTTCTCAAAATTATCTCATCCATATCTTCTCAAAATTTTTTTTAGCATGTGTATCTAATCCTTCTTGGGGTGCATAAGCACTAATGATGTTAATTATGTCTCCCCCTAATACAAGCTTAATTTGATCTCCTTTCATATTAACGCCTACTAAATCTCATTGGAATTTCTTATCTACCAAAGTTCCTACTCTATTTATATTTCTAATTTTACTTGTATAATATAATTTAAAGCCAACTATCTCTTTAGCTTTCTCCCCTACCCACTTTGTTTCTTGTAAACAAACTGTATTAAATTCCTTCTAATCATGCAATCTACCAAATTTATGCATTTTCCTGTCAATATTCCTATATTCCAAGTAGCTAACCGAAGCCTATTTTTCTGGATTAGTTTCTTTATCCGTACACTTCCAGATTGGTACATAAATCCTTGTCCATTTTTCACTGCACCCGGGCGCTGGTGCGATGCCCCTTACACATTTTCGAAGCACCCGGAGGTAGGCACGATGCATCGCTTCTAACGAATGCCTTAGCATTTGCGCATATATTTTTAGGATTCATATTCATAGGATTTGACAAAGTTTTATACTGGTTGTCAACTACCTAACACAACCCTCTTTCTTAACTGATTTGTGGCCGAATTCTTGGCCTAGGACAGACAATGGTGGAATTACTTTTGACCCACCATTAACAATAAAAAATATAAAATGAGGTAATTAAGGAGTTCATCTTATATGGAAAGTGACAGTAAACCCACTTCCTCTTCCATATGCCTGAGGCAACAGATGGCTCATCAATTGACTATGTTATTCGGCCAGGAAAAAATATTGATTATGGCCTTAATAATACAATAATTAATCCCTAATAATGTTCTTTACTCCACTTATTAATCTTACAGCTCCTTGTCATTTAAATAAACTAGTACTTTACATGTGTGATGCACGTCTTAATAAATATAGTTTTTTTTAAAGTAAAAATTCAGACGTGGTCTGGGCTTAAACCGAAGATATTATTTTTAATAGTTATGCACGTGCGTTACACGTGTTGATATATTTACAAATGACACTAAGACCTTCTCCCATTATAATATTAGAGATTATAGATAAACAAATATTTAATGTACTAATGCACACGATTTCTTTCGTGCAAGCTGACATTGAGAATTTTCTAAAGTTGTGGCTTTAATGTAATCCTATTTTTAGTGTTAAAAGTCGATTGAATTCTCAGTATATTGTCATTGAGAGCCACTAAAACGATGGATGCATGCATCTGTCGGTAAGCCAACCTCGCTGCTTATTGATTGGTTAAAGTTTGCTTGGAGAATCCACAATCGTTTTTGCTAATTGACAATTTGGCAAAATAGCAAATGGCAAAATAAGTGTTTTGCTGTAATCGTTGTTTGCTATAATCGGAAGGAACATGTTGTTCCGTCTGATCTATTTTTTTTTTAAATCTTTAAGATGATTTAAATAGGGATTAATGAGAGAATTAGCTAAATTAATTAAATTTACCATGGGCTTAATTGTGAGATGAAGAGCTTGATTGTGAGATTAAGAGCTTAATTGTAAGATTTGGTGGGATTTAGCCAGTTCTCCTAGGACGGGACAAGCAAAATTTTGCTTCGGACAGGACAACATGTGTTGTCCGATGTGTTTTTTTTTAAGTTTTGTTAATGTCCGATCGATTAAAACAAATTGGAAAATCCCTTAGACGGAACAACAAGCTCCGTCCGATCCCTTTTAAAAATTAAAAAAGTATGATACGAAACATGGTGTTGCGTAGCATTGGTATAAATACCCGAAATCCGGTCCGACTCAGACCCGACCCGGATCCGGCATTGGACCGAAACCGACCCGGCCTATTCGGGTCTGGGTTCAGGTCCTAAAATGGGACCCGTTGTAGTTTTGGGTCCGGGTCCGGGTCCGCTCAAAAGAGATCCGGACCCGGACCCGGACCCTGACCCGTTAAAAAAAACCCCACAAAATCGAACATAAAAATAAATATTCTATCCTCATCCCTCCCCTCCCCTCCTTCCGCCTCAATTCTAAAACTTTCTCTTCCAAACTCAAAACTCATGTCTTTTTCTTCTCTCCTCTATTCTAAATTCTTTACTTTCCACCTCCGCTCGCCACTCACACTCCCGCTACTACCCGAACGGGTAGGAATATTTTAATAGGACCCAGACCCGGAACCAGACCCGGTCCTCACGGGTCCGGGTCCAATTTTTAGACAAGTAGGGGACCGAATCCGGGTCCGAGTAGTGAAGGACCCGACCCGACCCGACCCGATACCAATGCTAGTGTTGCGTCTACTATTTTGGCAATTGCTAAATTCGTTTCTCAAATACGAGAAGCTACTGTTCCTCATTTGCTAAAATTTGGCAAAATTGCAAACGATTGCATCGCTCTTTTGCCAACTTTTTTGCCAAAATGGCAAAATAACAAATGATTAGAGATGCTCTTACAAAACAAATTGTATAATTGGTGAGTTTTTATGTATTTTGTACTTTTCTCGGTCTCACCTACATTATTGGACTCGTATCTTTTATTTGCTTAATTTATTTCTATTATAAAAACAAAAATGACAAAAATTGGATATGTCCATAGCAAATCTGCACCTTTCGTTCATTTTGTTTATCATATTTGTAACACCCCGTACTTAAGCGGGTATATATATAATATTATATATAGAAATATATATAACAATAATAATAATAATAACAATAATAATAATAATCATGTTGTAAGTCCCGGGCTCAGCGAGGACGCCGAGTTCTTAAGGAGGGGTGTGTGTAACACCCCGTACTTAAACGTGTATATATATATATATATATATATATATATATATATATATATAATAATAATAATAATAAATAAATAAATAATAATAGATGAGATGGTAGTTAGTGTTGGCCTATAGAAAGATCTTATGGGATTATGATTAAGGGGTTTGATGATGGGCCTATAAGATGTCCTATGGGGCATAAGGCATTAATGAATGAAAGTGGGTGTGCATGCATGCATGTGGTGAACGTGAGTTGGCATAGGAATGAAATCCTATATCGGATGTGGGATGGAAGAAATGTGTGTTTATATAGGTTTCCAAATGAGAAAGGTTCGCCTAAGGGTTAACCCACCTTTTGGTGGTGCCTGTGGTGGGCGTGACTAGAGTTTTGTGTCCGTTCTTTCACGTACGCGCACGTGTAGCCGCTTGCGCAGCTGGGCCAGGCTCGGGGTGTTACAATATTAATCAACGATTGTCATTGATTTAAGATTCTTTATATATCTTTTTGCTTAATTCCGGCTATACCCAAAACAGATCCTTGTATGTATCTTTGCTTCCCTCTCTTTTATCGTTCTCCTTCGGTCCCTTCCCCCCCCCCCCCCCCCCCCCCCCCCGGGTCATTCTCCTGCCCCTAATTTTGTGAATAAATGATCATAAGGTTTTCCTTTTGTATCTGTTACTGCTTTCTAAATTTCTTTTCTAACGGTATTATATCTCTTAAAATCTTCTTCATTTCTACTCCTTTGCCATATTTTGAAGGTTGGTCTTTTTCCTCTCACAGTATTTTGGATTTGTTCTTGTCACCACCATGTTTCTTTAGTTTATAACCCTCTACCTTTAGATTCTCCAAATACCTTCTTTGAGATTTCTCGTATGCACATAGTCATTTTAGTCCACATCATATTTGTCTCCCTTTCTCAATTCCATGTCGTCCTTTAAGGACTTTATCTTTAAAAATATCTAGTTTGTCTCCCTTCAAGTTTCACCACCTAATTCTCGGGTTCCTAGTCTCATTCCTAGCGCATATTTTTTTCCCAATCTTAACATCCAACACTATTAATCTATGTTGTGAGGTTAAACACTCTCCAGGTATAACTTTAAAATCTATACATGTCAAGCGATCAACCTTTCTAGTAATGAAAAAATCAATCTCGGTATTATTTTCCCAACTTTTAAAGGTTATCAAATGTTCCTCCCTCTTCCTAAAATAAGTATTTGTTAGTATACGATTATACGAAGTTGCAAAAAAATCTAATAGTCTCTCCACTATCATTCTTATTTTAAATCCATGTCCTTCATGCACACTCTCGTATCCCATGTTATCTTATCCTACATGTCCTTTAAAATCTCCTCCTATAAATAATTTCTCATCTAAGGATACTCCTTAAATCATCTCATCCATATCTTCTCAAATTTATTTTTAGCTTGTGCATTTAATCTTACTTGGGGTACATAAACACTAATGATGTTAATTTTGTTCCCCCCTAATATAAGTTTAATTTGTATTATTCTATCTTCTTTTCTATTAACACCTACTGCATCTCCTTTGAATTTCTTATCTACTAAAATTTCCACTCCATTTATATTTCTAATTTTACTTGTATAATATAATTTAAAACTAACTATCTCTTTAGCTTTCTCCCCTACCCACTTTGATTCTTGTAAACAAGCTATATTAATATTCCTTCTAATCATGCTATCTACTAGTTTTACGCATTTTCCTGTCAATGTTCCTATATTCCAAGTAACTATCTTAAGCCTATTTTCCTGGACTAGCTTCTTTACCCGTACACATCCAGATTGGTACATAAACTCTTGCCCATTATTCACCACAACCGAGCACTGGTGCGACGCCCCTTGTACAATTTTCGAAGCACCCGGAGGCATGCACAACTCATAGCTTCCAAGGAATGCCCTAGCATTTGCGCATATATTTTTATGATTCATATTTATAGGATTTAACAAAATTTTATGCTGGTTGTCAACTACCTAACACTGTTAGGGTTTTGGCCTTAAATACACGTAGGCATGGAGTACTTGAAGTTGGAGGAGAAGAGGAGGAGTCAAAGACAACAAGAGAAGACAACAACAAGTAGAAGAAGTGTAGTCTGAAGAGTTGCGGTCGACCGACCCAATCTATTGAGAGTTCTTCAAGTGTACAGGTCCAACAGAGGAGGGGACGGTCGACCGTGCAGTCGACCGGTCGTGTCTCGGGTTTGGCTCTACACGTTGCGGTTGACCGACCTTGGGGGTGCGGTTGACCGACTTCGACGCTGATTATTTTTGGTCTTACGAGTTTAAGGCCTAATTGCTGGATTTGTGTTTTATCTTTTAGGCTTTACTTGGGGGTTATATATATGGTTGTAGACTCTATGGTTTGTATGGATCTAATCCATCAATTTGTGTAATCAATAGGTGAGTCGTTATCATTGTTCAACTTTAAGAGGAGATTGTGCCGAGTGTTTCAAAGGTGAGAGAGAGAGATTGAGAGTTGTAATCTCTTTTGTAATCTTTGTATTTCTTGGGGAATAAGAAGTATTGGTTATCTCTGCATATTGATTGTGTTCTTGGGAGATCTTGCATATATTATGGTGGCTTGTTCTTGGTTCATCTAAGTCTTTGGAGTTTCTATTGCTTGTGGTGTGTTTCTACTATTAGCACTACGAGTTGTGGTAGATTCTTCAACAAGTGGCATCAGAGCAACTAGGTTCGAGATGGCCGACAGCAAGTCAAAGATCGAGAGATTCGACGGGAGTGATTTCACGATGTGGAAGATTCAGATGATAGCGTATCTTCGTCAGAAAGATCTTGATGGTCTTTTGTTTGATGAGAAGCCGGTAGGTGCAGACAAGGATGCGAAGGTTTTGGTGGATTCGAATCGTTTGGATCAGAAGGTGCTGGGGCGATTCAGTTGGGGCTGAGTAAGAAAGCATTATTTCATATCTTAAAGGCAAAGACCACAAAGGAGGCTATGGAGATTCTCACGGATATGTATGAGAAACCATCAGCATCTAATCAAATTCTTTATCTGAAGAAATTGGTTAATATGAAGTTGAGGGAAGGGTGTTCAGTAGCAGAGTATGTGAACAATTAATGTATGGTTTACAACCAGATGGAAGCTGCATGTTTGAAGTTTTTCAGAGAGGGGACAGTCATTGTTACTTCTATCTACTTTACCCGATAGTTATGGTACAGTAGAACAAACCATAACAAGCACTATGAAAGATTTAATGACTCTACAGGACGTGGTAAGTAGCATTCTGAACGAGGAGGTGAGAAAGGTGAGAAACGGGGGATATCCATCATCATCTTCTAGAGATTACGCAATGTACGTTGAGAAGAGACGTGGGAGATCTAAGTGCAATCGAAGAAGAAAGGATCAGAGTAGTCATCTAAGAGTGGGTCTGATGACAGCGATGGGGGACATGGGCCTGAGTGCTGGTATTGTCACAAGAAGGGTCACATGATGCGCAATTGCAAGGCTTATATGAAGAAGAAGCAGGAGAAACCGAAGAGAGATACCCCAAAGGAAGCTCATGTGGGGCTTGTTAAGGATCTATGCTTATCAGCTCGGGAGGAGTTGAGCACTCAAGATTGGTGTATTGATTCGGGATTTCTTTTCATTGCACTCCGAGGAGAGAGGTATTTGATAACTAAAAGGAGGGTCATTTTGGAGATGTGATCGTGAAAAATGGTCACCGGTGTCCTGTACGTGGTGTTAGTACTGTTCGCGTGAAATCCAATGATGATCAAAGTGTTGTCTTGCGGGTGACAAGGCATGTTCCAGATTTGAAGGAAAATCTTATTTCGATTGGAAGGCTAGACAAAGAAAGGTCGTCTACTACAGTTGGTAATGGGGAATGGTGCATAGCTGTAGGTTCAAGGGTGATTGCAAAAGGAAAGCGTGAGGGAACATTGTATTTGCTTAGAGACGTGAGGGGCGTTCATCCTGTATTTGGCTCTCAGCCAGAATCTAGTAGTATGTTGTATGGGGTGCAACCGAATTCTTTCAGTTGTTGAGGGGATGTTACTAATTTAGTGGAAGCTGCTGACCATGGAAGTGATCCTAGAGGGCAAGACGTTGCTGTGGTGAGGGTACTTTGCAATATGGCAGTTGAATCTTCAAGTCACTCTTGTGAGGTAGAGAGCACTGGTATCGATATGCGGGGTGATGTTGATGAAGGTAACCAAATTGGGGCTGTAGGGGTTGAACAGTTTGTGGATATTGTGGAGGTGTCGTCCACGGAGGTTTCTAGTGCAGAGAATGCATTGAGAGGCTTTGAACCATGTCTGGTGTTGAAGGAGATTCTGCGAGTTGGGGAATCTCATAACACAGAATCGACACTGGAGGTTATTTCTCCGGTATTCGTGCTCTATGCGATTTGTGGAGCACATCCTTCATGAGGCGATGAGGGGTGGTTGGTGCACTCCACGTGGTAGAGTGGAGGATGTGCTCTTTATGAGAGTGGGGAGTACTTGGGTCTTCCATGAAAGTGAGAGATTGACAGAGATATTGCGAGGTAAAGATTGCAATAACTTTGAAGCGTTGTGTATTTGATGCAAGTGGGAGATTGTTAGGGTTTTGGCCTCAAATACACGTAGGCACGAAGTACTTGAAGTTGGAGGAGAAGAGGAGGAGACAAAGACAGCAAGAGAAGACAACAGCAAGTAGAAGAAGTGTAGTCTGGAGAGTTGCTGTCGACCAACCTGGGGGTGCGGTCGACCGACCCAATATGCTGAGAGTTCTTCGAGTGTACAGGTCCAACAGAGGAGGGGACGATCGACCGTGCAGTTGACCGGTCGTGTCTCGGGTTTGGCACTACACGTTGTGGTCGACCGACCTTGGGGGTGCGGTCGACCGACTTCGACGCTGATTTTTTTTGGGCTTACGAGTTTAAGGCCCAATTGCTGGATTTGTGTTTATCTTTTAGGGTTTACTTGGGGGCTATATATATGGTTGTAGACTCGAGGGTTTGTGTGGATCTAATCTATCAATTTGTGTAATCAAGAGGTGAGCCGTTATCATTGTTCAACTTCAAGAGGGGATTGTGCCGAGTGTTTCAAAGCTGAAAGAGAGAGATAGAGAGTTGTAATCTCTTTTGTAATCTTTGTATTTCTTGGTGAATAAAAATTGTTGGTTATCTCTGCATATTGATTGTGTTCTTGTGCGATCTTGCATATATTGTAGTGGCTTGTTCTTGGTTTATCTAAGTCTTGGGAGTTTCTATTACTTGTTGTGTGTTTTCGCTATTAGCACTACGAGTTATGGTAGATTCTTCAACAAACACAATCCTTCTCCTTATCCGGTTTGTGGCTGGATTTCTGACTTGGGACAAACAATGATGGAGTTACTTTTGATGCCATTAACAATAAAAAAATATAAACTGAGGTAATTAAGGGGTTCATCTTATATGGAAAGTGACAGTAATCCCACTTCCTCTTCATATGCCTGAGGCAACAGATGGCTCATCAATTGACTATGTTATTCGGCCAATGAAAAAATATTGATTATGGCCTTAATAATACAATAATTAATCCCTAATAATGTTCTTTACTCCACTTATTAATCTTACAGCTCCTTGTCATTTAAATAAATAAACAAATATTTAATGTACAAATGCACACGATTTCTTTCGTGCAAGCTGACATTGAGAATTTTCTAAAGTTGTGGCTTTACTGTAATCCTATTTTTAGTGTTAAAAGTCGATTGAATTCTCAGTATATTGTCATTCAGAGCCACTAAAACGATGGATGCATCTGTCGGTAAGCCAATCTCGCTGCTTAATGATTGGTTAAAGTTTGCTTAGAGCATCCACAGCCGTTTTTACTATTTTGGCAATTTGGCAAAATAGCAAATGGCAAAATAAGTATTTTGCTACTGTCGTCGTTTGCTATAATTTGACAAAAGAATAAAAAACGTATAATCAGACGGAACATGTTGTTCTGTCTAATCTATTTTTTTATAAAATCTTTATGATGATCTAATTAGGGATTGATGAGAGAATTTGCTAAATTAATTAAATTTACCTTGAGCTTAATTGTGAGATGAAGAGCTTGATTGTGAGATTAAGAGCTTAATTGTGAGATTTGGTGGGATTTAGCCTATTCTCCTAGGATAAAATATTGCTTCGGACAGGACAACATATGTTGTCTGATGTGTTTTTTATTTTTTATTTTCTTTCTGGACTGTACATCTTGCACCGTCCAATCAATTAACAAAAATTTGGAAAATCCCTTAGGCGGAACAACATCCGATCCCTTTTTTTTAGAAAAAAAAGAGACAAAATATGGTGTTGTGTTTGCTATATTTGGCAATTGCCAAATCTGTTTCTCAAATATGAGAAGGTATTGTTCCTCATTTGCTAAATTTGGCAAAATAGGAAACAATTGTAGCGCTATTTTGTCAATTTTTTTTACTAAAATGACCAAATAGCAAATGATTGGAGATGCTCTTACAAAACAAATTGTATAATGGATAAGTTTTTAATTATGTTGTACTTTTCTCAGTCTCACCTTCATTATTGGACTGGTATCTTTTATTTGCTTAATCTATTTCTTATTAAAACAAAAATGACAAAAATTGGATATGTCCATAGCGAATCTGCACATTTCGTTCATTTGGTTGATCATATTGATCAGCGGTTGTCATTTATTTAAGATTCCTTATATATGTTTTGCTTAATTACGGCTATACCCAAAACAGATCCATGTATATATATATATATATATATATATATATATATAGAGAGAGAGAGAGAGAGAGAGAGAGAGAGAGAGAGAGAGAGAGAGAGAGAGAGTCTATTAAGAGATGGAAAGCTGAATGCCTTATCTGAGCTGGAAGTGATCAGCCGTCTGATCGAACTTGATCAAGATCGGACGGCTGATCTTCCCTCCGCTTTCTCTTCAGATTTTAAGAGGGGTAAAAGGGGTATACCCCTTATCTCAAAGCCAGATCTGGTATACCCCTTCGATTCCTTATCGACTAAGCCTACGAACTCTTCTCTCTTCTCTCCCGCTCTCTCTCTCGTTCCAAACCCTAATCCCCCTCTCTCCCGCTCTCGAATCCCGCTCTCGATCTGTGTTTGCTCTCTTTGGATTCCTCTCTTCTCTTCTCACCCTATCTGAAGAGATCGGCACCTTCGAAACCCTAATCGAAGGTCTCTTCGAAACCCTAATCGGCACCTTCGCTCCTCTCCCGCTATCTTTCTTCCTCACCTGTGACAAACCCTACCCCTACCATGAATCGAGTATACCCCTTCAATTCCTTATCGACTAAGCCTACCTCTCTTCTCTCTTCTCTCCCGCTCTCTCTCGTTCCAAACCTAATCCCCCTCTCCCCGGCTGAGCTCCCCTCCGCCTTTCTCTTCAGATTTTAAGAGGGTTAAAAGGGGTATACCCCTTATCTCACAGCAGATCGCGTAAACCACTTCGATTCCTTATCGATTAAAGCATCGATTGGAGTAGAGCTTTGCTTTAAATGTCTCATCGATCGGAGCTGGAAGTGATCAGCCGTCTGATCTCTCATATTCCAGAGGGAAGTATTTGACTCTCATAAATGCTTTAATGATATCTGTTTAATTTCTTGCATTTTCTTTCGGTTTTGTTCGTAGGCAATGATGAGATTGATTTGGATATTAGTTGGTTAAAAAATTTTGGGCCATTGAAATTATGGTTTCGAAGAGATTTTTGATTGTGTACCATGATATTTATTCAAAGTTGAGTACACACCTGGGGTTTGAGCGGGAGAGAAGAGATGAAGACTTGAAAGTATCAATTTTTGAGTTTTAACAATAGCTCAATTCACATAAATTTTGGGCACCGATGACTCACAATGGTTTAGGCAGTGATGCAGAACACTTTATGATCTGAATAATTATTTCAATCCTGTTTTAAGTATTCTTGATTATATATCTATCATATTCTAGTTGGCGTGGCAGTCCAATGCAGCCCTACTTATGATTACTGTTTTCTGAGCCTATAATAAAACCCCCCCGCTCCCGATAAGGCATTCAGTTCCCCACCTCTTAATAGACTTACTCTATATATGATCTGCACAGTTGATGATAAGCTCCAACAAACATAGACAGAACATGAAGTATCAATTTTTTTCAGCCCAGAACAAACACAAACAGATCATGAAGTATACAAAAACAAACTGTATATTAGGCAGTGATGCTAAACACTTTATGATCTGAATGCTAAACTGTATATTAGGCAGAATTGCAACAAGATATGTCCCAAGAATCACAACAACCAACAACTAGTTCACTACCTAGAACAGTCCATATTCAAGTACCCGATGTTGCAAAAACCAAGGGTAGTGGGAAGCGCATCAAAGGGGGTAGGGAGAAAGCATTGGAGATGGCTGCGAAACCACTGAGAAAGTGTCGCTTGTGCAAGAAGCTTGTTAATCATGACAGTCGTACTTGTCCTTTAAAGCAAAGGTTAGTAATTAAATACAAAGTTTATACTTTATTTTTTTTGTAGTTAGTATAATTTTAATTTCGTTTTGTGAACATTAAACGTGTAGCTCTACTATAAATGAGTCACAAGCTTCTACTACAGTTTCAACAATGCAACCTATAACAGAGGATCCTCCGAATATAGCATGAACTTTGTTGAGTTATTTCTGTATCTTTTGCAAGGTAAGTGTCATATATATCTGCCGTTATATTAGTTTATTACATTATAACACATTTGTTAACTTAACCAATTTGTTTTGTTTGTTTGCAGGTAAATCATTAATGGAAAAATATGATGCTCGATAAGCAATTTAGTACCTGAAAAGTTGGTAAAAAATTTCCGATTTATAGTTTAGATTTCCACCTTTAATAGGCAATGATGAAAAGTATATGCAACTTGAATTTTGTTCTTGAACACTAGCCGGTGTGCTTTAATAAAGCGGCCCTAGTGTCAAATTCAAAATTTCAAATTTGACTCCTTTATACCTGATTTAATATGCGGCAGTGATGAAAAGTTTATGCATGATTTCATATTTCATGATTATTGGAGATGGTGTTGAACTTCATGTTAATCTTGGTTTTGTTTGGGTCAAGAAGAGAGGAAGGGTTAATCGATAAGGAATCGAAGTAGTATACACAATCTGCTTTGAGATAAGGGGTATACCCCTTTTACCCCTCTTAAGTTTATGCACCTTTGTAAGTTTTTACAAAATATTAAAGTGGTAATTGTTGTTTTTCTGAGCTGCATGAATTTTTAATTCCGAGTGAATGAGATAATGTTTTCTGTTGCATTTATTCTGAGCCTACAAGTTTTAACCATGTTCAACAAACACTCTCCAGGAACATGCAACATACGTACTTGAATTTTCTTCTATTTGATGTATCTTTTGGTGCAGGAATCGAAGAGAAAGAACGAGATGTTCGTTAGCGCCGAACACATTATACTTGAAGCTATGTTTCTGTGCAGGGTTGGGGAAAAAATGAAACTTCATGTCATGTCTGTGTTGGTTATGAGCATTACAAAGATTGCATGCTACATGCTCTGTCTGTGTCTGTCTGTGTCTGTACTGGGCTAATAAAATTTTTACTTCATGCTCTGTCTGTCTCTGTACTGGGTTGATAAAATTTTGTACTTCATGATCTGTCTGTGTCTGTACTGGGCTGATAAAATTTTTATACTTCATGCTCTATACAAAAGTATATGTTGGTGTATGTTCTTGGCTGTTTAAAATTTTTAAACTTCATACTATATTTGTGTTTGCTCTGGTGTGGCAAAAATTTGAGACTTCATGTTGTGTCTGTGTTGTTTATTAGCTTTACAAATTTTGCCACTTCATGTTCTGTTAGTGTTGTTTATGAGCATTACAAAAATTGCCACTTCATGGTCTGCCTGGGCTTCTTCTTTGGTGCCAAAATTTTTTACTTCATGCTCAGTTTGTGTTTGCTCTGGTCTGCCAAATAAATGAGACTTCATGTTCTGTTAGTGTTGTTTATGAGCATTACAAAAATTGCCACTTCATGCTCTGCCTGGGCTTCTTCTTTGGTGCCAAAAGTTTTTACTCCATGCTCAGTTTGTGTTTGCTCTGGTCTGCCAAATAAATGAGACTTCATGTTCTGTTAGTGTTGTTTATGAGCATTACAAAAATTGCCACTTCATGGTCTGCCTGAGCTTCTTCTTTGCTGCCAAATTTTTTTACTTCATGCTCAGTTTGTGTTTGATCTGGTCTGCCCAAAAAATGAGACTTCATGTTCTGTTAGTGTTGTTTATGAGCATTACAAAAATTGCCACTTCATGGTCTGCCTGGGCTTCTTCTTTGCTTCCAAAATTTTTTTAATGCTCATGCTCAGTTTGTGTTTGCTCTGGTCTCCCAAAAAAATGAGACTTCATGTTCTGCCTCTGTTGTTTATGAGCACTACAAATTTTGCATCATTACATTAAGACAGTACTATATACGAAGAAAATAAACTGCACAGAATTTCAATAATTACATTAAGACAATAATGAACTGATTATTTGGAAAAAATTGGATCTTCATAGAATTGCAAAGTAATAGTTCACAAATTTTGTACAGCATAAGAAATATTAATTTACAGCCTAGTACATTGTTTAATAAATTTCAAGTACATGACAATTTTTACATAATTTGCTCCGAATGTCAAATTTTCACGTACTGCAGTCTTCAATCACTCCAAAATGCACTTCATGCTGAAATCTACCTGAAATCAAAAGTACATTTAAATTATTGAACATGAAGAAGACAGAGACAATAAAAACAGATAGTCGATTACAAAGAGAACAAAATTTCAAATGAATAATGTAGGCTCAGGAAAACAGAGGTTGAAGCTGAACTTCAAATTTTTGCCAGACCAGAGCAAACACAAACTGAGCATGAAGTATAAAAATTTTTGCAGCAAAGAGCATGCACAGGCAGACCATGAAGTGGCAAAATTTGTAATGCTCATAAACAACACTAACAGAACATGAAGTCTCATTTTTTTTGGCAGACCAGAGGAAACACAAATTGAGCATGAAGTAAAAAAAATTTGGCAGCCAAGAACAAGCACAGGCAGAGCATGAACTGGCAAAATTTTTAATGCTCATAAACAACACAGACATAACATGATGTATAGAGCATGTTGTATAAAAATTTTATCAGCCCAGTACAGACACAGACAGATCATGAAGCAAGCAAAATTTGTAAGTTGGTATGCTCATAACCAACACAGACATAACATGAAGTATCATTTTTTCCCCAGAGCTAATACAATCAGAGCATGAAGTCAAATTTAAGTAAGCCCAGAACAAACAGAAACATATTGATGAAGTATGCAAATTTTGTTCACTCAGAACAACAGATACTGAACAACAGAAACTTAAGTTTTGGTTGAAATAATACTAGTAGGCTCAGAACAGACTATTCATACCTAGGGCTGCATTGGGGTGCCACGCCAACTATGATATGATAGATATACAATCAAGAATAAATACAACAATCTCGAAGTAAATATTCAGATCATAAACTGTTTTGCATCACGGCCTACACCAACAAAGCATTTGAGAGACTCAAAAACCAATAGGCTTAGATGAGTACCCAACGCATACACATCCAACGTCAGTTACTATAAAATCTAGTTTTCTGTTGTTTTGAGCATTACAAATTTTGCATACTTCATGCTCTGTTTCTGCAGTTTTGAACTTATTATCAACTGTCTTTAGGAAACAAATAAAAAAACAATAGGCTCAGAACAGACTATCCATAACTAGGGCTGCATTAGGGTGCCGCGCCAACTAGGATATGATAGAAATATAATCAAGAATATATACAACAAATTGAAATAAGTATTCAGATCATAAAGTGTTTAGCATCACTGCCTAATATACAGTTTGTTTTTGTATACTTCATGATCTGTTTGTGTTTGTTCTGGGCTGAAAAAAATTGATACTTCATGTTCTGTCTATGTTTGTTGGAGCTTATCATCAACTGTGCAGATCATATATAGAGTAAGTCTATTAAGAGGTGGGGAACTGAATGCCTTATCGGGAGAGGGGGGGTTTTATTATAGGCTCAGAAAACAGTAATCATAAGTAGGGCTGCATTGGACTGCCACGCCAACTAGAATATGATAGATATATAATCAAGAATACTTAAAACAGGATTGAAATAATTATTCAGATCATAAAGTGTTCTGCATCACTGCCTAAACCATTGTGAGTCATCGGTGCCCAAAATTTATGTGAATTGAGCTATTGTTAAAACTCAAAAATTGATACTTTCAAGCCTTCATCTCTTCTCTCCCGCTCAAACCCCAGGTGTGTACTCAACTTTGAATAAATATCATGGTACACAATCAAAAATCTCTTCGAAACCATAATTTCAATGGCCCAAAATTTTTTAACCAACTAATATCCAAATCAATCTCATCATTGCCTACGAACAAAACCGAAAGAAAATGCAAGAAATTAAACAGATATCATTAAAGCATTTATGAGAGTCAAATACTTCCCTCTGGAATATGAGAGATCAGACGGCTGATCACTTCCAGCTCCGATCGATGAGACATTCAAAGCAAAGCTCTACTCCAATCGATGCTTTAATCGATAAGGAATCGAAGTGGTTTACGCGATCTGCTGTGAGATAAGGGGTATACCCCTTTTAACCCTCTTAAAATCTGAAGAGAAAGGTGGAGGGGAGCTCAGCCGGGGAGAGGGGGATTAGGGTTTGGAACGAGAGAGAGCGGGAGAGAAGAGAGAAGAGAGGTAGGCTTAGTCGATAAGGAATCGAAGGGGTATACTCGATTCATGGTAGGGGTAGGGTTTGTCA
Source organism: Hemerocallis citrina (assembly GCA_017893485.1). Taxonomy (NCBI): domain Eukaryota; kingdom Viridiplantae; phylum Streptophyta; class Magnoliopsida; order Asparagales; family Asphodelaceae; genus Hemerocallis; species Hemerocallis citrina. Next base: position 99,773,991 of record CM030358.1, on the reverse strand, counting down.
CAGGTGAGGAAGAAAGATAGCGGGAGAGGAGCGAAGGTGCCGATTAGGGTTTCGAAGAGACCTTCGATTAGGGTTTTGAAGGTGCCGATCTCTTCAGATAGGGTGAGAAGAGAAGAGAGGAATCCAAAGAGAGCAAACACAGATCGAGAGCGGGATTCGAGAGCGGGAGAGAGGGGGATTAGGGTTTGGAACGAGAGAGAGAGCGGGAGAGAAGAGAGAAGAGTTCGTAGGCTTAGTCGATAAGGAATCGAAGGGGTATACCAGATCTGGCTTTGAGATAAGGGGTATACCCCTTTTACCCCTCTTAAAATCTGAAGAGAAAGCGGAGGGAAGATCAGCCGTCCGATCTTGATCAAGTTCGATCAGACGGCTGATCACTTCCAGCTCAGATAAGGCATTCAGCTTTCCATCTCTTAATAGACTTACTCTATATATATATATATATATATATATATATATATATATATATATATATATATATATATATATATACTAGTAATCCGCATGTGCAATGCACGTTTTATGGGTTAGCACGTGCAATTTGCACTGGGGATATGCATGTGCAATGCACGGATTCGATGGAGGGAGAGGAAGAGACGGTTTCGATTTTTGAGAGAACAAAATTTTATGAAGACTTTAAATGTAAAGTGAAAATTACAGAATTAACCTTATATATTTTTTTAGTTTTTTATGTATATGGGGGCATGATAGTAAAAAACCACCAAAATGGAGGTTTGCTTAATAATAGTATAGATATATATACTAGTAATCCGCACGTGCAATGCACGTTTTATGGGTTAGCACGTGCAATTTGCACAGGGGGTATGCACGTGCAATGCACGGATTCGATGGAGGAAGAGGAAGAGACGGTTTCGATTTTTGAGAGAAGAGAATTTTATGGAGACTTTAAATGTAAAGTGAAAATTACAGAATTAACCTTATATATATATTTTTAGGCCTTTATGTATATGGGGGTATGATAGTAAAAAGCCACCAAAATGGAGCTTTGCTTAATAATAGTATAGATAGATATATATGCTTCCCTCGCTTTTATCGCCAACCCCCCCACCCACCAATACGTAAACACAAATAGTTAGACATTTTGAGATTATCTATGCCTTTGTTGAAGTTTGGATTTGATTTAGAGGATTCTCGAAACTAGACCGTTGATGTCATCTATGCAGTTGCAAGTCCGACATGGTCTTCTTCAGTAACAAGTTAATAGATTTAGTTTTTTTCTCGGGTTATATATATATATACTAGATTTGCCTGTGGGCACGTACCTACGGCACGTCTTCGGAATAATACATGTAAACAGTAAAACAATAATTATGTAGCTCAAGTTTGAATAGTATGACAATAATTAGTTATAAAAAAAATTTATGTTTCCATTAGTATATGTTGAAAAATAATTATAAATGGAGTATAAAATCTAACTTCTTAGAACTTTAAGTGTGGAAAATAATGAAATTTAATTGTTGAAGAGATATTTGCTATTTTTAATATAACATGTGCAATAAAAAAAACATAAAAATTCTGAAAATTTACAAAACTGAAATCTTAAAATCTAAATTTCTAAGTAAATAAAAAAAGAATGGGAGAGAGAGATAGAGATAGAGAGAGAAAGAGAGAAATATAAAAAAGTAAAGAGAGAAGAGAGAGATAGTAATGAAGTAATGAGTTTTTAGGAAGAAAAATTTGGTTTTGGGGTTTGAAATTTTGGAGGGAAAATGTGTTTTGTGAGGTTTGATATGGACCTATGATTTTGGGGGGATTGATTGTGAGCCACTTGATAGCTTTCTTTGTAATTTATTATATAGATATATATATGGGTTTTTAACGTGTATGCCCCTAACAAATATGCTAATATCATATATGTCCTTCAAAAATGTGTATTTTCATATATACCCCTAACAATATGAGCTTATTTCTTATTTACTCCTAAAAGTTGCCTCAAACTACATGTATTTGAAACTTATAAGATTAGTAGCGAATTTGGCTAAAAAACATGATGAAGAAGATGAAATAATAAAGATGTACTGTAAATTTGTCAATTTATTAAGAAAAATGAAGAAAAATTGAGAAAAATTGATGTGTTTCAATTGGTTTTATAGACGATTCAGTTTATAAAAAGTAAGAAAAATAAGCTTAACTAGTAGAGGAATGCTATTTCAGTTATTTTACATAAAATCTATTAAACATAGCTGTATATTTCATAAATTTTTATGTTTTTAAAGTAGTTTTAACTTTAGGGATAACTAAGAGGTTGGATACACATTGTTAGGGATAAATGTGAAAATACACATTTGTGAGGGGTATATGTGATATTCACATATTTGTTAGGGAAATGCAAGTTAAAAACCCTATATATATAGGGTAAAACGGATATGAGCAACTTGCTCATTTAGTAAAGAGTAATGCTTTAGCCACTACCAATTTCACTACCATTTCCTTCACTACCTTAGGTGGCATACTCCTATTGGAGAGTTCTCCCACCTACTCTATCATTCCCTACCTATTGGAGTGTGCCACCTAAGGTAGTGAAGATAAATGTAGTGAAATTGGTAGTGGCTCTAGCATTACTCTTTAGTAAATGAGCAAGTGATGAGGTGGCATGCATGTAATTAGGAAATCCTAAAAGTGGTTAGATGCTCAATGTATCACATGCATGCCATCTCATCACTTGCTCATTTACTAAATGAGCAAGTTGCTCATATCCCTTTTACCCATATATATATATATATATATATATATATATATGCTAATATGAGATGGTGAGATGGGTGAGATGAAGATGTATTTTGTGAGATGAGCAATATGAATCATCGAAATCTCGATCACACCGTTCACATCATTTGTACAAAATTTCAAGCAGTTTGGACACCTCTAGCCTATGCATCAAAGCGTTCAAATAAATGCATATATATGTATTTCGCATCATCTTCATGATGTGTTGAACGCTTTGATGCAAAGGCTAGAGGTCTCCAAATCGTTTAAAATTTTGTACACACCATCTAGATGACATGTAGAATGATGTGAACGGTGTGATCGAGATTTGGATGATTCAAATCGCCCATCTCACAAAATACATTTTCATCTCACCTATCTCACCATCTCATATTAGAATTTTCATATATATATATATATATATATATATATATATATATATATATATATATATATATATATATATATATATGGGTATATTCTCTTTATATAAATATTGCACGTGTATATGAGTAACACGTGTGTTACACGTACTAATCGTATGGATATCGGAATGCGGTTTGAGTGGGTTGAGAACCCAGTACCCAAATCAGTATTTAGAGATAAATACTGGCTTGTGATAGCATTCTAGGTATTCCAATTGTGATACCTAGGATGAATATCTCAAGCAACTTAGATCTAGATATTAACCATAATTCCCAATTGTTAATTTCTCACAAAACCTAACAATCTTGAGATAATATTAATCAATTTGTGAGATTAATTAAGAGGGAAAAAATCGAGCTTTATTGGATCTCGTCGTTCTCGTCGAAACTCTCCAAGCCGCCGAGGTCATCGTCGCTGACGATCACCATCATTGTCATCGTCGCACGCTCACCGCCATTCGTCGAAGGGGCTCTGTTGGTCAGTCGTCGTTCGCTCCCACAGACACTCGCTGAGGTGTCGACCAGAGAAGACGATCCCGATCTTGTGTGACGTCGACTGAGCTGCCCTCGTCGTTGTCGAGACTGGTCGCTGATCGACGGCGCCGCATCTCCCGCTGACGCCGTGCTCCGTCATCCTCCTTTTGTTCCTCTTTGCTGTGTAGATCCGAACCCGAAGATTGAACACAAATTTTTTTTGAACATTGATCTTCAGTTGTCACTTGCAAGATCTATTCTTGTGTAATCGGATCCGAACACGATCCATTAAGAATTCTGGTGAAGGAGATGGGAGAGGAGTACTCTTGTGTGGTCCCCAACTTCGAGCTTCATCCATGGTTTGTTATGGAGAGGTCGCAGAATTGGTTGAATTTGTTAAGGAATTTGTTTGTGACTACGCCTTCTACTGCAGTTGAGGAGCTTGCAGTTTAGACGCACACAAGGTGTTCGATGCTGGTCTCTTTGGCGCAGAATGGTTTGTTGTTTGGATTTGTTCCCAAACAGACATGAGTCTAATGAATTGAAGGGGAAGAGATGGTGAAAGATAAGTTCTTTACTTTCCTCGTATTAAATTTCTATTAAATATTTTGCTATGTGCTGGAAGTTCAAAACATTCGTTTTAAGTTTATGTTTTGAATTATAGAATTACTATGATGCTAAGTGGTTAAGTTCAAGACTGTATTAATCATTTGTTTAATTAAATACAAGTTGAACAGTTGTTTTGGCTTTGTGCTAAAACCAAATATCTATTTTTGATAAGTTAAACTATATGTTTTGACTATAAAGTTTGGATCTCCAAATTAAATTATTTCTAGAATTAAACAGTGTCAATAATTCGTTTAATTGGCTAATCTTTAACAATTTGATGAATGTAGGAACTTCAAAGTTACTTACAAATTGTGTGTATTGGAGACGATGAATTTGCATCACAGTATGATAAGTCTGCACTACGCATGCTTCTCCATCGCATTTGGAAAATACTTCTAACTTGAAGTGTCGATATGATCTACTCTAATCTTTATTAGTATTTTCATGTGATGAATGTGTTAACGTTTTGTGCATTTGATCATATGATTGAGAGTTTTAGATCATAGTTATTCTCGCTTTGGAAAACTAGCATGTTTAGGGTTGTTAAGTGTTTTATCATACTATGTGTATAGATATTTTGACAAATCCATTGTTTACAGTTTGTGTGAGATTACATATTTGTTTCTCTAATAATTAAAAATAAAAATAAAAATTGCATAAAATGTATAATAAATATCTGTAACTTAGGAGAGAGCATCTCTTAATGTAGGATATGACACTATTAGTTACGTTGTGTTCTTTCTCGTTCATTATACTGTGCGTGCAAAGTTGAATTATAATATGTTAATCATTATCTCATTTAGCGTTATGAAGATGATGAAGAACGAATAAAGGAAAGAACTTTTCGCTCAATGTGTTTGAGCAAGTGGACATTGTTAGAACTATTAGAGAATGCAAACAATTTTGTAAAATGTGATAGAGTAATTTTGTATTAACTCTTATAAAGTGCATATATGATCAATCACATGTATAAGTTGAGTTTAACAAATGAGACAATTAATAATAATAGTTCTAATTATGTTCTTGAACGTAGCATAATTGACTAAGATTTGAGAACTATATATTCAATTGTTTGTGAGGAAATGTGATCAAATTATCAAAACTGTGAGGAAAATGGAGTTAAAAGCTATTGAGTAAAAAGCTTTAACATCCAAGTTGTTTTGAAATTTAGAATCACTATTAACTATATATTAAATTGTTTGTTATTTTTAAAACTTATAATTCTACTAAATGACACTTCATTAAATATGACAAATGTGAAGTTTAAATTCAGATTTTGATCACTAGAAAATCATTTTGTATGGTCTCTAGGAATTCATAACTTTTTGAATCAATACATTCTGATATTTGTGATCTCAGTAGCTTTGTGACTATGTGAGATAATTATTGGTCAGAAGTATTTAATCGCTTTTGTAGATGATTAATATAAGTCTGTCATATATATGAATAATGAATCACTTGTTATTCTTAATGAATTAAAAATTATATTTAAATGCTAAAAATCAAGAGTTCAGATTTGCTAGAGGTGGTGAATATGTTTTAACAATATTAGAGAAGTTTGCATATGGCATAATCTCTACTACACACTACTTACAACAGTTAAATAATATTGATAAAAGTTAGAATCAAACACTTAGTGAAATGTGGAATTCTATATTATTGATTGTTGTTTGTCTTGTGTAATTATGGGTGAAGTTGTATTGTTAATCATATCTCTAATGTGTTAGTACACTCTAAATTGAATACACCTTGGAGATCATGGCATGAAAACACAATAATTTTGTTAAAGTAAAAATTTGTGTTGTGATACATCTGTTAGAGTACATGACCCTAGAAGGCCTAAAGCATGACCTACAACAAATATTTGTGTGCTTAGAAAGTGCAGAATATGGTTCTATGGACAGATTTTAGATCTATCTAATTTGTATTAGTAGAATCTAGACAAACAAAGTTCTTTGAGAATGTGTTCATCAAAGATAAGTGTATGAAATTATCTAGTCCTACTGACATAGTCAATGATTCACTGTTGGAATCATGAATCAGTAATACTGACACAAACTTGAAATGACAAATGAGCTAAGAAAAGTCTTTAGTAGACAATGAGATGATTTTGTGACATGCAATAATACTTTAAATTAGTTGATCTGCCGAAATGGGCCAAAACTATAGTAAGTAAGTGGGATTTTCTAGGAGAAATTTAATTTTGATTGTTCAGTAGCAATTTTAATGCATTTTAGTAGTTAACAGATTGACTGAGAAAAATGTGATAAATTTATTTGATGTCTACTCACATGTTTGTCATATTGCTACAATAAGTATTCTTCTTACCCTTACATCTATTGAAAATTTTCATTCATAAAGGATATTTAAAAAGTTTTGTACTTGATGTTCTGTATTGAACAGTTTTGTGCTGGAAAGTTTTGAACTAATATGTTTAGTGAACAAGATTTACAATTTAGTAAAATCATTGTATGTTCTTAAAATATGTATAGCCGACGAATAAATAATTTGAAAATTTTCTTAAAGAGCCTAGTATATGAATCTAATAATTCAGATCAGTGCCTTCAACTTTGTAGTGTGTCAAATATAGTAGTTATTATTTACTTGTTTTGTTGACATGGTTGTTCTTGGAAGTAACCTCTCTATTACAAATGAAGTTAAAATTGTGCTATCCAAAGAATTTAGCTTGAAACACCTAGGTATTGTGACACCATAGGTATAAGGGTGAGTTTCAGTTGGAAAGGGATAACCTTTAGTCAAACTCATCAAATTAAAATGTGTTTCAAAAGTGAGGATATAGTGATTGAAAGTGTGTCTTGAGACACCTTATGATTATGATAAAATGTTGACACCTAATGATGGGACAACTATGAGACAGGTAGATCATTCTAAAGGAATTGACAGTCTCATGTATACAAAGATCTGCACTAGAATAGACATAGCCTTTGAGGTAGGTATGATCTGCAGATTCACTAATAATCTCATATACATTTGAGTGCCCTTAAGAGGCTAAGAGATACCTGAGTGGTATTCAAGAGTTTGCTTTGTGCTACTCTAGTCATTCTTCGAATGAATGGCTGATCTGATGCATTATGATACTCAGAATTTAGTGAAAGTCGATAACTAGTAGATATGTGTTTACAGTAGGAGAAACAGAAATATTATGGAAATTAAAAGGCAAACAGGCACTGTGTTATCATCCATGAAATCAGATCTCTATGTGTTATCCTCTACAGGGAAAGAGGCTGAGTGGATTGAAGAACTTGTAGATAATCGTCCATTAAGAAGTTTAAGTAACTCTCTAATTCTGTTATGCGGCCATCAAGCTATAATGCACTATAGCTCATAACTCACTCTATAATAGTAAGAGGAGTATATTAAGGCTGAAAGAAGCCTAGTTGAACTTTCTCATAATTAAAGTGCAATTGAAATAAAATATGGCTAATGCTCTTGCTAAGAGACTCGAAAGTGATCTAATTATCAAAACTGTGGGGAAAATGGAGTTAATGCTATTGAGTCAAAGCTTTAACATCCTAATTGGTTTGAAATTTAGTCCAATTGGAGCCATAGAGAAGTTCAGACTTGTTACCGCTGATTTCGGTGTGGGGGTAAACAGATAGAATTTGTGGATCCGAGGTAAACCTGAACAGCTGACTCGGCCCGCTTGCTCCTGCCGCAACCTGCAAGGAAGTGCGAGACACCGGGGTTGATTCCGGCGACGCACCCTCCGACGCTCTTGTCAGTAATCAGTAAAAGATTAAGAAAGAGCTTAAGTGGTGAAAAAGTGATTAACCTGGTCTTGGTGGTAGAGGGGCTGTATTTATAGTCGCCTTTGGAATGATTTGGGGCCTGATTTCCTGCCTAACATTTAGGAGCAAAATCCTCCTATTCTGTTTTAGGAAAGTAGGCCTTGGTTCCCTGGTGAGAGCAAATCAAGCTTATTGATTTGATCTAATCAAATCAGTGGCCTGATTCTCCCTTGGTGGACTGGGCTTGTATCGGGTCGGGACCCGCGCCCAGTCGGAGTGGATTTATTCGCGAGCGGTTGGTTTCGTAAGAAGGAGGCCCAATACCCGTTTTGGATCCATCCGTATGTGAAATTATCTTTTTACCCCCGTGCTTCAAGATTCGTGCTCGATCTGGACGGTCCCGATTTAACCCCAATTTTAGCCATATCACGAGCCCCCCACTCCTAAAGGCTGAGCGTGATCAGACTTTGAGGAGTAGTTCAGCAGTTTCAGTGGCTGGTGGAGTTGTATCGGAGTCCAAATGTGGGATTTTGAATCTAGAAAGGGGGTAGTGAGGTAACTTTTGACGCTGTGTGCTGTTCTTGAGCTGAGCCGGGTATCTGATAGTCTTTTATCTACTTTTTTCGAAGTATTTGTTTAATTCTGCGATGTGTTTGCTAATCGTTCGGGGACTTTAGCGGTGCATTCGGGGTAATAATCGTTTGCCCCGGGGTTCGAAAGCGTGTCCCCGAATTTTCAATCAATTCCCAGAATTTTTAGCTAATTTTCCCGAATTTTTAGCAATTTTTTCGCAAATTTTAAACAAATAAAACGATAAAAATAAATAAAAAATGATTTAAATACCGATTAATGGCGTGGCTGGATCTGAGCCATTGATCATGGGCGAGCACCAATTTCGGAAGGATCTGATGGCTGTTGTAGCTCGGCAGCGTTTTTCTCCATTTTCGAGCTCGGAAAGGCACTTGCTCGGCTGCCGACCGGAGACTTGGGGGGTTCGGCGTTCCGAGCGACGTGGCACAATCTGAGCCATCGGATGGTGGCGCGTTTTCCAAGAAATCGCTATCTTGTCTTTTAGCGCACGTGGCGCAATCTGGACCATTCATCGTCAGGAGCACGAATTTCTGAGAGATCGAACGGTCGCGATTGATCGGTGGCATTTTTTCTCCATTTATGAGCTCGGAAAGGCACTTGCTCGGACACCGACCGAAGGCAGTGGTGTTCGGCAGGTCGAGCGACGTGGCGTTCTCTGAGCCGTTGGATGTTGGCGCGTATCTCGAGACAGGCGCAGCTCCCAAGAAAACACTATCTTGTCTCTTAGCGCACGTGGCGCAATCTGGGCCGTCTGATTGAGATCAGGCGCGAAAGTTGAGGGGAAAGTGGTTTTTCCCCGTTTACGAGCTCGGAAAGGCACTTGCTCGGACGCCGACCGAGGACCTGTGGTTTCTGACAGTCCGGGATGGTTCTGTTCTCAATGGTATTAATTGTGCTCTGGGACTTGCGCGGCGTTCTGCCTTCCCACTGTCATTAAGGATGAGTCCCTTAATTAATATGCGGCGTTTCAACTTCCGAGGGTCATAATGACTGGTTCTTGAAGGTTGGCTATAAGTACTCTACTCTCTTTGCCATTTCTGTCACAATCACCATAGAGTCTCAGACCTCGGGGGCACTTAGCCTTGGGTAGTTTCTCTCTCGAGTTCCGGGGAGGTGGTTGCCCTTCTACCTGGTTTTCCCTTTGTTCTTGACGGCCCCAAAGCGGATGTCAGGAGCAAGGGGGGAACGAGGTAGTAGTGGTGACGACCGTAGTTCGGATCCGAGGGAGGATTTACTTCTGAAGGACGGGCAGTCGTCTTGTTGTCTTGTTGTTTCCCCATTCCTCACTGCTCCGAATGGGGGGTGTTAGGAGCGGGGAGCAATAAGACAGTAGGGTCGACGGCTATAGTCCGGACCCGGGGTGTGGGCCTCTTCAGAAGGACGGGTGGTCGTTCTCTCACCAAGATCTTCTGCTTTCTTTGGCGGCTCCGAAGCGAGCGTCGGAGTGAGCGGAGGCCTTGGTGAGAGAGTGACGATCCATGTCCAATGCCGATCTCCGGGCCATCCGAGCCCGCTTGTTGTAGCTTGGGCTTTTGGACCGTCCGAGCCTGTTGTTAGCAACTGTGAAGGCGCTGCGGTTAGGGCCCTCCTGGCAAGCCGCGTCTTCCAGTTGCAAACAACTGGCTCGGAATGGTGCGTGTCTCCCGATCCCTGAGTGTGGATGGGTTCCCTCCCATCTCTGTCTTCCTTCCGGGCTGATGGCTTCTGATGGGGGTCAGCCCGGGGGAGTTAGAGACGAGAGGAGCGCCGATCTGTTTCTGACCGGAGCCCGTGGGTCGGTAGGATACCGGCCGAGCCACGGGACCTGGGGGGGCGCTTGCCGAAGGCGGCGCCTCAAAACTGAATCAAAATTTTACTGCCTTCCTTGGACGTAGGCGCTTGCCGAAGGTTCGATCGTCCGAGCGGCGTGGCGTAATTAGAGTCGTTCGACGCTGGCGCGTATCTTGAGACGGGCGCGTTTCTCGAGATAACACTATCTTGTCGTGTAGTGTTCTTGACGAGATCCAGGCCGTCTGATTGGGATCACGCACGAGTACTGGGGAGAAAGTAAGTTTTCTCCGTTTACGCGCTCGGAAAGGCACTTGCACGGATTCCGACCGAACCCTGTAGCCGCAATGTAGGTTTCGCTTGCAGCTCGGATTCCGATCCCCTGGTGCCGAGCTAGCTGACTTGGTGATGGGACAGCGGTTGTGGGCCTTCGCGATGTTTCGAGAGCGGCCCAAAAGTCACTTTGGGAGTCCAAGGGACGTCCCGTTTTTACTATAAATCTTCACCCCCCCCCTAGACCAAGTCTCACTTTTCGTTTTTACTCTCTCTCCTCAGTTTTCACTTTGCTGCGAAGTTTTCTGCTCTCTGGCGGTGTTGCTGGCTGTCGCGGTAGCGTTTGTAGACTCCGGTGAACTCTCCGACCGTACACGTCACTTCAAGGTCAGTTTCTATCCCTTCTCTCTTTGAAATGGTTAAGATCACTGAGACCCCCGCCTCGGAACAAACCGTTGGCCGAGGGGATAAAGGGAAGGGTGTGGCTGAGCCGAGCGAGCAGGAGGTCGTTCGCCCGGATAGAGAAGGCGATGTGGCCGAGCGGCCTAGGGAGGTTGAGGCCCCGTCCGGGATAGGCAAGGTTGTGGTCACCATTGTGGAGACGCCGAAGAGGGCGGGGGCGTTCGGTCGGCAGCCCATCGTCTTGTCGAGTGTGGGCGGCGTCCGGGACTACGCTGATGACGTCCTGGAGAAGGTGACTCAGGGTACAGCCCCACTGGTGGAGGAGAATGAGCCGAGGGAAGTTTCCAAGGTGGACCATGCTATCTCGTCGCTCACCGAAGATGACCTTCGGATGATCCGAGAGGGATTCCGGATCCCGCAAGAGTATGTCCTGTTTCTCCCTGGGCCGGGTTTTCGAGCAAACACGAGCTGTTCGCCAGACGTGTGTGTCTTCCCGGTCGATTCCCTTATCGCCGGGCTCCGCTTTCCCCTCCATCCGTTCGTGGTCGAGGTCTTGGTCTTCTACGGTTTGAGTCCTGCTCAGCTGGCGCCGAACACATGGAGGCACGTTACAGCCTTTGTCCTTCGATGCCAAGAGGTTGGCGCTAAGCCGAGCATGTTCCTCTTCCGTAATCTTTACCGACCCTGCCAGCCGAGGAAGGAAGAACAGAGGTTTTACCTGTCGCCCCGGCCGGGCGTGAAACTGATCGAGAATCCGGACTCGATCAAACACTGGAAGACGAAGTACTTCCTCGTCCGATCCCTGACGCCGTGGGTGATACCGGCGGTTTGGGAGACGGAGGGCCTGCCCAAGCGCACCAAGAAGGAGGTGCCACTGAACGAGGGAGAGGCCGAGGTCCGGAGGAGGCTCCTCGCTTTGCCAACCATGAGTTGGAAAGATATTACAGAGGGGGATCTGTTCCGTGGGGGTCTCAGTCCGATCGACCCTCGTACGCTTCTGGTATTTATACTTATCGTTTAAAGCTCAAGAAAATTTATCTAAGTTTTTCCGTTCGGCTTTTGCAGAGACGATGAAGATGGACTACAGAGCCCTGATGGCGAAGGGTCGTTCGGAGCAGGAGAAGAAGAAGAGGTCGGCGGCGGAGACTCAGGAGAGCCGGCCAGCGAAGAAGCCTTCGGCTGCGAAGACCGCCGAGAAGCCGAAGGTCGTGGTCCCTGACCCTGCGGAGGTCCAGGTCCTCGACCCGCCCGCCCCGGATGCACCGATACCGACCCCGAAGGGGGACGCTCCTGGTCCGTCGATTGGCACGTTCGGCGTGACGGAGGTGTTGTCCCTCCAAGTTCCGCCCCTGACTGCCGAGGCGGAGAAGATCCTGACCGAGCGCCACAAACAGATCTTCGTCCCCGACTGGCAAGTCATGCAGGTCGACGGCTTCTTGGGCGATGGCAACATCTGTATGGAGGCCGTGAAGCACCTGCCGACCCCGAAGGACCGAGCGACCCTGAAGGCCGGGCAAGCAGGGGACGCCGTGATGCAGATCGCTCGGAACACTATGTCAGTAAGTTGACCGGGCTCTTTCTCTTTGGCTTTTCTCCCCTTGAGTTCTTCTCCCCCTTTTTCCTTTTTATTTTTGGCACCAAGTGTTTGGGTTCGGATTTTAATCCGTCGCTCTCTTCCAGACCCTCTGCCACTTCAACTTCTTGGTCGAGGAGATGGCGAGCAAGGAGCAGGAGAAGGAACGGGAGAGGGCGGAGCGCGTCAAGGTTACGCAGCGGCTTGATGCCGAGCAGCTTCTCTCGACGAAGAGGTCTGCCGAGGTGAAGGGGTTGGAGGGGCAGCTGGCCCAGTCCATTCAGCTGTCGAAGGACACGGCGGCGAAACTTGAGGCCGCGGAGAAGGAGGTCGCCGAACTGAAGGAGGCCCTGGCCACCGCTCGGTCGGAGGCGGAGAAGGCCCAGAAGAGGGCCAAGAGGACCCAGGCCAAGCACCAGAAGAAGGTGAAGCGGGTGAAGAAGGCCGTGCAGGAGGAGGCCGCTCAGCATATGCTCCAGAACATGGAGGAAGCCTACGGTCGAGCGCTGACCCACATAGCCACCAGGAACCCGGGCTTCGACATCTCCTCCTACCACTTTTACGACCCCGTGGAAGGGGAGGAGGGCGTGCCCGAGGGGATGCTCGGGCCGGTGGGAGAGACGGAAGTCGTCGAGGGTCCTGCGGGGTCCGAGGTCGAGGGGGAGAAGGTGGACGGCTCCGAGGAGGAGAGCTGGAGCGAAGGCGAAGGGGAGGACGGTGGCGAGGACAAGACCGAGGGGTCAACGGACCCGAGCGGCAAAAAGGTCGACCCCTGACTCGGTTGTCTTCTTTCTTGTAGTTTTTGTTTTGTAAGCCTAACCGCGGACTGGCCACCGCTAGTGTAAAGCTTTCACTATGATTTTGAAATGAAAATATTTTGTTTGGCCAAAATTTGTCCAAGTGTTGAGCTTCAGATTTGTGTGTTTCCGAGTGTTGGGTATCGGATTTATCTCTACTTTTCAGGTGAAGTTTGGTCCGGTCACGGAGCTCGTCTGCCTCCGGAAGGAGTTGGCCAAAATGAAACGTGAGCTCAAGGACAGCCGACAGAGGCAGTTTCTTCTGCTCGGCCAGGCGGAGGAGGTGAAGGCAGTTCTACGGAGGCAGTGCCGCGAGCTGTATCAGCTGCGGAAGCACTACCCAGCCCCTTGTCTCGAAGGGGAAGTCGAGCGGCTCCGCGGGGAACTAATCGCCGCCGAGCAGAGGAATGCCGATCTTCTGGCAGAGGTCCGACACTTGGAATTGGCGGAGAGGGAACGCTCGGCGGAAGCAGTGAGGCTGGCCTCCGAGCTGGAGAAGGCGTTGGCCGAGCGCAAGAGGCTAGTGGCCGACGTCGACAGGCTCAGAAGGATCACGATAGATAGGGGAATTGAGGTTACCCACTTCCGTCGGCTCGCTGCCGAAGGTGCTAATGCCTCCGGCTCGTCAAGGCCTTCTCGCCCGATGAGGTCGGCGAGGGACGACGTTCTTAGAGACAGGATTGTCGAATTGGAGGAGGAGATCGCGTCGCTCAAGCCCGCGCCAGAGAGGGCTAACGTTCGCAGTACTTCGTGCACCCGCGAAGAAAGTGAGAAGGGGATTTCGTTTTATGAGCTTGCGACACGCTCGCCTATGACCAGGCGGAGTCCGGCTGACGCGCAGAGCAGCGCGGCTGTCTCGTCGAGCGGGGCCTCGGCAGGTGCCGTGGTCAGGGCTAACAGCGAAGGGGGGACGCGTTTCGTTGGTTTAGGATCGAGCTCGGAGGGCAGACCTCGTCGTTCTCGCGTATCCCTAAACCGAAGCATTCCCCTTCCGAGGAGATCTTGACCTCGCTGTTTTTTACTTCCGTTGATTGTTGTAAAGTTTAATTGTAGGGTCGGTTCGGCCATTTGTAATACCATTACATCTGAATGTAAATTTTGAAAGTCTCCTTAGAACGTTTTGAAAGTGTGTTGGACTTCGGCGGAGTATTGAACTTGCGTTATTCTCTTTCCCTTCTTTTCAGCTCATCGTGACGATCCACAGCTCGGACTCCAACCGTTCGAAAGGTGACGCCGAATCCGAGGGAACCTCTGGAACGGTGGTTCTGAGCCCCAGGAGCGCCGATCTGAAGTTACGCCGAGCTGAGAGTGAGTGGGACCACCTTTCGTTGGTTCTCAGCCTCCGGGAAGCCGAGGTCCAACGCTTGGAGAACAAGATCGTCGAGCTGAGCCCCGCAGGAGAGGATGACGACTCGCAGACCGCATTCAGCAACGCTCTTCGGGTCAAAAGCATTCGGCACATCCAGTCGAAGATTATCGCCGAGCAGGATGACTTGCTCTCGGAGATGCAGTACTTGCGGGCTGTAATGGCGAAGCTCCGGGGGGATGCAGAGGAGCTGTTAGCCGAGGAGAACGAGCGGTCGGCCGAAGAATTGAGTGAAGATATTTCTTTTTGAACACTAAGTGTTGTTGGTCGGAAGTGTATCTTGCTTGTGAACACTTTGTAACCATGGGACAGATGTGTTTTGTATTTTGGCCTGGCTGTTTAATAAAATAATTTTTATTGCTCTGTGCTTTTGTCTTGCTTATGACTGTGTTTTCTATGCCGAGGTCTTTGAACCGAGCATGTCGGTCCCGTCGGCGAGGTCGTTGGACTGAACTGGCCACTATACGTGTGTCGTTCTGTCATTTAGCGACTCTGACGTGGCGCGGTACGAACTCCCAGGTGGCTCTGTTTCGAAGAAAGTGCTATATTGTCGTTTAGCGGAGGTGGCAAAACCTGAGCCGCTGATTGTTAGCACGGATCTCGAGGCGGCTCAGATCCCGAGAAAATGCTATCTTGTCGTTTTGCGCAGGTAGCGAGATCCGGGCCGTCTGATTGAGATCAAGCACGAAAGTTGAGGAGAAGGGGAATTTTCTCCGTTTACGAGCTCGGAATGGCACTTGCTCGGACTCCGATCGAAGGGTAGGCCCATCCTCCTTGTTTCCCCCGTTTCCGTGACGAGGATCGAACTGAATGCGAGCCGAGCGCTCGCCACAACGTAGGGGATTTCCGGAAGGTAATCTTTAGGGCAGGAATTTAACCAAGTGTTTGCCCTCGGGGTTGTCGCGGAGTTCGACGGCTGTGGGAGCAATTCCGAACGGCGATCTACCCCTGGTTCGTCCGGAGACGAGCCGAGGAGGTAAAGTCGAGCAGAGTGTTGGACTCCGAACCATCGGTATAGTTCAACGGCTGTGGGAGCAATTCCGAACGGCGATCTACCCCTGGTTCGTCCGGAGACGAGCCGAGGAGGTAAAGTCGAGCCGAGTGTTGGACTCTGAACCATCGGTATAGTTCAACGGCTGTGGGAGCAATTCCGAACGGCGATCTACCCCTGGTTCGTCCGGAGACGAGCCGAGGAGGTAAAGTCGAGCCGAGTGTTGGACTCCGAACCATCGGTATAGTTCAACGGCTGTGGGAGCAATTCCGAACGGCGATCTACCCCTGGTTCGTCCGGAGACGAGCCGAGGAGGTAAAGTCGAGCCGAGTGTTGGACTCCGAACCATCGGTATAGTTCAACGGCTGTGGGAGCAGTTCGGAATGGCGGTCCGCCTCTAGTCTGTCCGGAGACAAACTGAGGGAAAGAGGCCGAGCCGAACGTGGACTCCGAACCATTGGTTGAGATCGCAACATAAAATGTAGGTGATAAGAGGGAAGGGTGACATGCATATTCATAAACATAACCGAGCTTTCTTTATTGATATTTGACGGCGAACCGTTTTACATAATACAATTTGAGAAAAAATGGGTTACAAGTTGGAGGAGAGGAATGGTTCGACACCTCGGATTACTTAGAGAGGCGCCGGAGCGCTCTCTTGGTATTTCAGGAGGTGGTCGGCATTCCAGGTCCTCGGAAGCTCTCTGCCATCCATGTCTTCGAGCCGGTATGCCCCAGGCCGGACAACCTTTGTGATTCGGTACGGCCCTTCCCAATTCGGAGCCAGCTTGCTCCTCTGACTGGGGAGGGATATGGCTAGCTTTCTCAACACCAAATCTCCTTGCTCAAGGTTGGCGGGTCGGACCTTCTTGTTGTACGCTAGCTCGACTCTCCTCCTGTAATTCTGCTGCCGAATCGATGCCCTTTCCCTCAGTTCATCTATCAGGTCCAAGTTTCCTCTGAGTTCCCTGGCATTCTGCGCTTCGTCATAGGCTATGAGCCGAGGGGATGGAATTCCGACCTCGAGGGGTATTACGGCCTCGGTCCCATAAGTAAGGCTGAAAGGGGACTCTCCAGTGGGCGTCCGCTTGCTTGTGCGGTAGTTCCACAACACATTAGGGAGTTGGTCGACCCACAATCCTTTGGAGCACTTGTCCAACCTCTTCTTGATTCCTGCAAGGATCTGCTTATTAGCGTTCTCGGCCTGTCCGTTCGATTGAGGGTGTGAGACGGACGAGAAGCGCTGTTGAATAACGAGGTCGTCGCATAGGGCTCGGAATGCCGTGCCAGTGAACTGAGTCTCATTGTCCGTTACGAGGACGCGGGGGACGCCGAATCTGCATATGATGTTCTTCCAGAAGAACTGCACCACCTTGTTCTCGGTTATAGTGGCGAGGGGCTCGGCCTCGACCCACTTCGAGAAGTAGTCGATGGCTACGACTAAGAACCTGAGCTGACCCGGAGCTGGAGGGAAGGGCCCTAATAAGTCCATTCCCCACATCGCGAAGGGGATAGGGCTCGATAGGGAGGTGAGGTTGGCCTGGGGGAGACGTCGGATGTTGGAGTGTCTCTGACAGGAGCTGCATTGCCGAACATGTCGCTCGGCGTCCCGAAGAAGGGTCGGCCAGAAGTACCCATAGTTCAAAGCTTTCCGGGCCAAAGACCTGAATCCGGAGTGTGCCCCTCCGATGCCTTCATGAAGCTCCTGTAGGGCATATTCGGCCTGATCCGGGGAGAGGCACCTTAGGTAAGGTCGGCCATCTATTTGAGAGAAGGAGCGCTTGTATAAAATACCCTCGATCAAGACATATCGCTCGGCCCGGGTTCTGACTCGGCGTGCTTCTTTGGGATCTGAGGGCAGAACTCCATCCCTTAAGAATTCTACCAGTGGCTTCATCCAATTGTCCTGCAGCGTGACCGGCAATGACTCCACCGAGCGAGGTGTCTCGTCTTCGATGCTCGGTTTAGAGAGGACTTCAATCAGCACGGTCTGTTCGAGACCTTGCAGAGAAGACGAGGCCAACTTGGAGAGAGCGTCAGCTTGTGAGTTCTCCTCCCAGGGGACCCGTTGGATGATGGCTTCTTCGAACCGGCCCATGAGGTCCCGGACCTTGGCGAGGTACTTCGCCATTCGCTCGTCCCTGGCCTCATATTTGCCTAAGACCTGGTTCACGACTAGTTGGGAGTCACTGTGAATCCGAAGGCGCTGCGCCCCAGCACTTCGTGCGAGTCCGAGGCCAGCTATGAGAGCCTCATACTCCGCCTCGTTGTTCGAGGCCTTGAAGTTCATGCGGATCGCGTACTGCAGGACGAAGCTGTCAGGGCCGTTTAGGATAATGCCGGCGCCACTTCCTTCACTGCAAGAGGATCCGTCTACAAAGACTGTCCAAATGGGGGGCCCATTCGGAACGTGGCCGACCTCAGGGATGGTGGACTCTACAATGAAGTCGGTGAGAGCCTGTGCCTTAATTGCCGTCCGAGGCTGATAGGAGATGTCGTGCTGACTCAGCTCTATGGACCACTTCATTAGCCGGCCCGAAGTTTCGGGCTTGTGGAGGACTTGCTTGAGGGGTTGATCGGTGAGGACGACGACCGAGTGAGACTGGAAGTAGGGCCGAAGTTTTCTTGCTGCCATGACCAGGGCATAGGCTATCTTCTCTATCCTTGGATAGCGGAGCTCGGCGTCCCGAAGCACCTTGCTCACGTAGTAAATGGGCTTTTGGGTCCGGTCCTCTTCTCTTACCAAGACAGCGCTCAGGGTCTGCTCGGAAGCGGCCAAGTAGATGAAGAGAGGCTCGCTCGGGATTGGCTTACTGAGCAGAGGGGGGTTCACCAGATAGGCTTTCAGCTGGTCGAACGATTCTTGCTGTGCCGGGCCCCATTCAAATCCTTTAGCGCCCCGGAGTGCTTTGAAGAAGGGGAGGCACTTTTCCCCTGACTTGGAGAGGAACCGACCGATGGCTGCGAGCCGACCGGTGAGCTTCTGCACCTCTTTGACGTTCCGAGGCGAGGCCATGTCTAATATGGCTTTAATCTTTTCGGGGTTGGCTTCAATTCCCCGCTGGCTCACCATGAAACCGAGGAACTTGCCAGAGGAGACTCTGAACGCACACTTGTTCGGGTTTAGCTGCATGTTGTACTTCCTCAACACACCGAAAGCCTCCTGGAGGTCGGTTACATGGTCGGTGCCGCGGATGCTCTTGACGAGCATGTCATCAACGTACACCTCCATGTTTCGGCCGATCTGATGCTTAAAGACCTTGTTGACGAGGCGCTGGTAGGTGGCGCCCGCGTTCTTCAAACCGAACGGCATTACTCGGTAGCAGTAGAGGCCTTGGTCGGTGACGAAGGAGGTCTTCGGGATGTCCGGAGGGAACATCCGGATTTGGTTGTACCCCGAGAAGGCATCCATGAAGCTGAGGAGCTCATGGCCCGAGGTGGCGTCGATTAGGGTGTCGATGTTCGGGAGAGGGAAGGGATCCTTCGGACACGCTTTGTTGAGGTCAGTGAAGTCGATGCATATCCTCCATGAGCCATTGGACTTCTTGACCATTACAACATTCGACAGCCACTCGGGATAATTCACCTCCTGGATGAACTTGGCCTTCAGCAGCTTATCTACTTCCTCCTTGATTGCTTGCTGTCGCTCGGGAGCGAACTTTCGCCTCTTCTGCTGAACCGGTTTGCACCCCGGCTCGACGCTTAGGCGGTGGACGAGCAAGTCCTCGGAGATGCCGGGCATATCCGCGGCCGACCAAGCAAATAGGTCGCGGTTATCCCGGATGCACCTCACCAGGTCAGAGTACAGCGCGGTCGGCAAGGACTTGCTGACGAGGAATTTTCGGCTCGGATCCTCGTCGGAGAAGAGTACTTCTTCTAACTCGTCCGCCGGCTCGGACGTTGGACGGGCCTTCGGCTCGGGGATCTCTAGTGTCTCGAGCGAGAGCACTGGTCCTCCGGTGGAAGTCATGTAGCACTTCCGAGCTGTTTCCTGGCTTCCCCTGACTTCCCCTACTCCCGAGCGAGTGGGGAATTTCATCTTCAAGTGGTATGCCGAGGGGACAGCCTCAAGGGCGGCTAGGCCGGGACGGCCTAGGATGACATTGTATGCTGCCGGGACGTCGACGACCATGAAGTCCATCGGCTCGGTCCGGGTAGTAGGGGTGCTTCCCGCAGTAACGTCTAGGGTTATCACCCCTTCGACGGTTACCGGGACCCCCGTGAACCCATGGAGAGTATAACCGGCCGGCTTAAGACGGTCCCGGGACAGCTGCAGGCCTTGAAAGGCCGAGAGGAATAGGATGTTGACCGAACTCCCATTGTCCACCAAAATCCTCTGCACCTTGAAATTGGCCATGCGGAGGTCGATGACGAGGGCATCGCAATGGGGGGTTCGGACTCCTTCAAGGTCGGCATCGGAGAAAGACACAGGGACGCCGAGACCCTTCGGGGGAGGGGCACTGTGGACCGAGTTGACTTCCCGGACGAAGGCCTTTCGGGAGGAATTAGAGGAGCCCCCCATTGGGCCTCCGTGGATCAGGTGCAAAACCCGTTCTTCTTCGAACTCGGGTGTCTCCTCGCGCCGCTCGGAGCGCTTGTTAGCCCCCCGAGGGGGAGGTGAGTTCCGATCTGTTCGATCGTTACCTTTTACGAACTTGGCCAACTGCCCCCTCCGAATGAGTGCTTCGATCTCATCTCTCAGAGCTCGGCAGTCATTTGTGTCGTGCCCATGGTCTCGGTGGTAACGACACCACTTATCTTTGTTCCTCCTCTTCGCCTGAGTGTGCATCCTCGGGGCCGGAGGAATGATTCCCTCCTTCTCCACCTCCATGAGGATAGTAGAGACATTAGTGGTGAGGGGAGTGAACTTCTCGAACCTGGGGGAAGGGCGGCGCTGACCGCCCATGTCCTTCTGAGCTTTCTTGGACCCTTCTTCTCCCGTCGCCTTCCTCTTCGACCCCGCGGCGGTGCCCCCGAAGCTCGGAAGGGCTTCGGCCTCCTCCGCCCGGATGTACTTCTCGCACCTCAGGAGGAGGTCGGCGAAGTCATGTGGGGGCTTCTTGGCCAGGGATGATCGGAGGTTGGCGTTAAGGACGTTCGACTGGAACGCCACGGTAGCCACGGACTGGTCCAAGGAAGCGATTGACCTGAGTCCCGTAACTTTTCTTGCTTCTCCTGCCGCAGGTTCAGCAAGGAAAGACTCGTCTTCTCGGCTCGTCGGCTACTCACGAAGTGAGTAATGAACAGTGTCTCAAACTATTCGAATGAGAAGATGGACGAGGGGGCGAGCCTAGAATACCACTCCCAAGCCGACCCACGGAGGGTGGCAGGGAAGGTCCTGCAGAGCACTGCGTCAGAAGCTTGATGGATCAGCATCAGGGTCTTGAAGCTCTCGACGTGGTCCACTGGGTCGGACTCCCCAGAGTATGTTTCAAACTGTGGCGGTTTGAAGTTCCTCGGTATATGGGCCTCCATGATCGACCGAGAGAAGGGGGGTCGGCTGGGACGGAAGGTTCCGGCTCGGGACTCTTCCTCCCTGTCCATGCGGCCGATGCGCCTCTCCACCTCATGGATACGGCGGATGAGGGCGTCGTCCCTCCGCTGGTAGTCGTACGACCCTCCGGACTCCTCTTCGTAGGAAGGGGAGTGTGGACTGCAGCGCCGGTACTCCTGGGAGCGCCGAGGACTCTGTTGCCGTTGCTGTCGGCTGGGAGCCGGGGAAGGACTCCGGGTTCGGCGCCGGGGACTGGGATCCCTGGGCGGCGTCGGAACCCTCTGAGCATTCTGGCCGTTCTGTCTTAGATTGAGGGCCTGCAGAACGGTCTCTTGAAACTGGAGGAACTCGGCTCGGCTGATGGGCATATCTCGGCCCCTCGGATGGCGCCGATCCCTGGGGGACCGGGACCTCCTCCTTCGGCGCTCAGGCGACGCCGCTCGGCCTCTGCGTTCCGGGGACCTTCTGCCGTCCCGACGACGTGGCGACCGCTCACCTTGACGCTGGCGGGAGGCTCCCTCTCGGGCCCGCCTCTCGTCAAGATGGGTGCGGAGGTCGTCGTCCTTGTGGCGGTTTTGGAGTGTGATGCGGAGGTCGGGATGATGAGAGGCCATCGAATCCGATGACCCATTGTGGACCGAGACGTGGCCCGGATTGACAGGCTGCTTCTCCTTCCGACCGTTGTGACCGGACGGACCGTTGTTGGACTGCTGCTGAGGAGGAGGAGGAGGTGGGACCTGCTGGGTCAGCGGAGGGAGGTTGGACTGAAGGGTAGGATTGACCGGAGCTTCATTCGCCGGATCGGTGGGGTTGCCCCCACGGTTCGACCCCCTGGATCTGTTCTTCTTCGGCGGCATGGCTGCAGAGGACGGCGGAGAATGGACTGAGACTGTTCGTGTGGTTTTCCCACAGACGGCGCCAATCTGTTACCGCTGATTTCGGTGTGGGGGTAAACAGATAGAATTTGTGGATCCGAGGTAAACCTGAACAGCTGACTCGGCCCGCTTGCTCCTGCCGCAACCTGCAAGGAAGTGCGAGACACCGGGGTTGATTCCGGCGACGCACCCTCCGACGCTCTTGTCAGTAATCAGTAAAAGATTAAGAAAGAGCTTAAGTGGTGAAAAAGTGATTAACCTGGTCTTGGTGGTAGAGGGGCTGTATTTATAGTCGCCTTTGGAATGATTTGGGGCCTGATTTCCTGCCTAACATTTAGGAGCAAAATCCTCCTATTCTGTTTTAGGAAAGTAGGCCTTGGTTCCCTGGTGAGAGCAAATCAAGCTTATTGATTTGATCTAATCAAATCAGTGGCCTGATTCTCCCTTGGTGGACTGGGCTTGTATCGGGTCGGGACCCGCGCCCAGTCGGAGTGGATTTATTCGCGGGCGGTTGGTTTCGTAAGAAGGAGGCCCAATACCCGTTTTGGATCCATCCGTATGTGAAATTATCTTTTTACCCCCGTGCTTCAAGATTCGTGCTCGATCTGGACGGTCCCGATTTAACCTCAATTTTAGCCATATCAAAACTTAAGCATCAATTTTAGGCAATGGACATATTTTAGATAATTTTGATGATTCCACATAAATTCTACAAATATATTATATCATTCCAATTTTGATGGTATTATATATCTATGAAATCTACTTAGAATAATCATATTATTCCAATACGAAGCATGAAAACTTGTCAATGTGTTTCCGATGTTTAGAATGTCGTTATATCATTCCAATTTTGATGATATATCTCTTTTATGGATTCTTGTTTCATTCCAATTTTGATGATTCAGAATTAACCATAATTGATTTGACTGTTCTATCATTTCAATATGAAACATAGTATAGTTCTTGTGTAGAAACTATAATAGTTCTTGTTCTTCATTTAGTTAAAGAAACTTGATTGTAATGCTTGCGTTACAATTCTGCTAAACTAATTATGAATTGTACTAAGTTCTTTTGTGGAACTAGATACTTTGTGAAATTTGTTGGAATTCTTAGAGATGTGTCTCTTGATATTCTTGTTTAAATAAGCTAGCAAAGATGGAGGAGTTGAATCTGTCATAATAGATTTCAAAAATAATGATTTGCTCAAAATGGAGGAGTAAACATAAAGCAGTGTGCAAGGATAGAGTTTCAGTTTATTTCTTTCGGGAATAAATTAATCACTTGCTTGGTAAAACTTCTGTTGAGTTTAAGACTCTTGTGTTCATTGAGCTTAAAACTCTTATTTTATTCTTGAAGTTTATTTGCTTTGTTTGATTTTGAAACTATGACAGATTACTCCAGTTGGTTTAGTCATTGTGAACTATTCTGTTGTGATATGGTTTGGAACTATTTAATTATATTGGTTTAGTCTTGATTGAACTATTCAGATTTATAATTATATTGGTTCTTATGAAACTATACTTTTATGATGCTTGTCCTATATTACGGACTCTTATTAGCCAGCTAGTTTTATACTGAACTGATGAGTCATGTACTTTATATATTGAGAATATAGGAGGAGATTGTTGGATATATGGGTATATTCTGTATATATAAACATTGCATGTGCATATGAGTAACACGTGTGTTACACGTACTAATTGTATGGATATCGGAACACGTGTCGTGTGGGTTGAGAACGCAGTACCCAAACCAGTATTTAGAGATAAATACTGGCTTGTGATAGCAGTCTAGGTATTCCAATTTTGATACCTAGGGTATATATATCAAGTAACTTAGATCTAGATATTAATCCTAATTCCCAATTGTTAATTTCTTACAAAACCTAACAATATATATATATATATATATATATAGGTTTCTTCCATTGCAAATGCAAATATTTGTGCGCACCACTTACCCCGTCATTGCCAATGACGGGTTAAGGCAAAATATAAATTTTTGCCTTATGCCTTAACTCGTCATTGTCAATGACGGGTTAAGTGGTGTGCACGCATTTGCACAACATTTGCGTTTGCAATGGAAGAAATCCCATATATATATATATATATATATATATATATATAGTTTCCTAGAGTGATTTTTTTCCCGATATTTCTTTTTGTTTGCTTTTCATTTCTCAAATCTTCCAGTTTGTTTGATGAAATGTTTATGACAAGTAAAGGAGATTATGTTTGTAAACTGTTTGATGAATTGCCTCTTGGTAGGAGTTAAACATTCACTAAGAAACCCTAGATCTGAGGCTTAGAGGGGGTGGCAGCTAGGGTTTCGTCGCCCCCTTCCCGTTTGGCCGTGACTGGGAAGTCATGGCTTTAGGGGCAGCATTGGTTGCCAGTAGTGGGTTTCGTTGTTGGCGCGCGCCTCCACTTCGGCAGGGGTCGAAGGTGCGAGGAAGGCGGGGCAGCGATGGGGCGTGCAGCCTCTTTATGGCTGGCGACAAAGGGGCTGGTGCGACAGATGACTTCGTCAGTGGTGGTGACCGGTGTAGTGGCTGCAACGGGTTTGGTCGCCTGAGCCTTGGTTGTGACTGGAGACAGAGGGGCGGGTGTGACGAGAGCATTTGTTAGGGATGGCATTAGGAGAGGCAGCATCGACTGATGCAGGGATGGTGCTGGCACCGTTGGGGAACGTTAGCAACGACTGGCATTGCTGGCTTGGGGCTTCATCGGTAGTTGTTTGCGAGGTGGAAGGGGTCGACGGCATAGAGGGGGTGTGGGATTCTGCCGTGGAGAAGGTGGGGGAGTGTGGAGAGAGATGTTGGGGGAAATTTGATTTTTGAATTTCAAATTGTGTTTTGAAATTTAAAAATAGATCTGGGAGGGTTGTGGCAAAATATTTTTTTGTGATTTGAATCGAAGTTGAGGTGTGTGGAGGAGAAAAAATTTTCCCCTACCAAAAGGTCTTCCTTAATATCCAAATTACAACTAATTTACAAGTACGAGTGAAATGTATCCGAGTTGGAGTGGGCGACGGTAGTCATGCAATTTTGTAGTTTGGGCTCAACTTTGACCTATTCAGGTCAAAGTGAAGGGTGCCTAAGGTCTCTCTCATGTCAAGGGGCTTGGAGGAGGTGGTGAAATTTGTAGAGTCGTCAGGAGCGACGACAGTCTTCGTTGCGAGGTAGCGGGGTAATGCTCCGGCCCCAAACTCAAACAATTTATTTATTTATTAGTACAACTGCCCACCACAGGTTTGCCTCTCAAAAGGTGGTTAACCGATTTGGTGACTCTTGATCATAGGCAATATTATTTATTATTTATTTAATTGCAAATCCCCCCCCCCCCCCCCCCCCCGATGTAGGATTAAAGAATCTCACACCACCTCTCTTGCGCACGCCAGCAACAGTCGGGCCCCACGCTTGGGCCCCACCACCGCCAGCTTGCACAGGACAGCAACAGCTGTCCCCCCTTTCCTGCACCCAGGCTCCACCTGCCACATGGCAGACGCTGCAGCACCAGCATCTCTATTGCTGTCTCCCTGGGCCCCTCCATGCAGTACAACCCAAACAACCACCCACATAGTAATCTCTATAGGGCAACTCCTCCAATTCTTTTTTTATATTATATATATATTTCTTAAATATGGAGTATTACACCCCCCTTAAGAATATCGGTGTCCTCGCTGAGTACGGGGAATGCAACCGAGCGCAGGATCTCCTTTCTAGTCGATGTGGAGCGGAGTACTCTGATTCAGCTAATTCTAGTCCAGCGCACTGACCTCAGCTCCCTCTCAGGCATACATCTCGCTGATGTGGAGTGGAGTACCCTGATTCAGCTAATTCGAGCGTACTGCCCCTGGACAAACTATCAGCGTATTGACCTCATCTCCCTCCCAAGCATACATCTCACCCACTCTTTACCCACAATCAGTGTCGAAAGTCGACTCTGATACCATTCTGTAATGCCCGACCCCAAACTCAGACAATTTATTTATTTATTAGTACAACTGCCCACCATAGGCTGCCTCTCAAAAAGGTGGTTAACCGATTTGGTGACTCTTGATCATAGGCAATATTATTTATTATTTAATTAATTGCAAATCCCCTCCGATGTGGAATTAACCCGATGTGGAATTAAAGAATCCCACATCGCCTCTCTTGCGCGCGCCAACTACAACCGGGCACCACGCCTGGGCCCCACCACCGCCAGCTCGCACAGGATAGCAACAGCTGTCCCCCCTTCGTGCACCTTGGGCCCCACCTGCCACATGGTAGATGCTGCAACAGCAATAGCTCTGCCGATGTCTCCTTGGGCCCCTCCATGCAGTACAACCCAAACAACCACCCTCATAGTAATCTCTATAGGGCAACTCCACCAATTCTTTTTTTTTATATTATATATATATATATATATTTCTTAAATACGGGGTGTTACAAGCGGTGAGAGTCGATGAGGGTCAAGCGAAGGGATGAGAATGAGGACTCAATCTGTACAGGAAGGTGTCAGATTGGTGGAGTGTCTGCGGTGTCTCTCATATGGTGCTTGAAGTTGATGTATGTGTAATGCCCTAAATTTTCATTTAAATAAGAAATGTTGATTTTCACGTGTTGTGCACGTGCAAAATTTCGTATGCATATTTATTTTATAAAATTTCCTTTTGTAACATGAACAATTATTTCTTTCTTTCTCTTTATCTTTCTAAAAAGCCTATTTTATAAAGCCTAAACATTATTTTCTTATTTTGAGCCCACTCTAATAATTAAATATTTTATTAATTAGCCCATAAGCCTAAGCCCACTATTTTGAAGCCCACAAACTTAATCAATCTTTTAAATTGTCACAACTTGTCATGTAGACACAATTGATGAACAATTGATTGATTAAATTTGTACAAACTTAAATGGGAGGTACTAGAAGGGCACGTGCATGCACGTAGTGTGCTTTGCACATCCTTGGAGGCCGGATTGCATAAGAGAAGAGTGGAAGAGTGGGTGTGTGTGCATGGGGGGTTATTTGCTTATGGGTGATTGCTACAACTTTCCATCTTATCCTAGTCATCCATCTACAACCATCTAATGAAATCCTAGCCCTCCAATCTATCCTAGAACTAGTATAAATACCCCCTACCTTCATGTATACAACACTAAGAAAAAAAATAATTGAAAGGAAGAAACTATATAGGTGAGTAATATATTGGGGAGTAAAAGATTGAGAGTGCATTTGTGTGTGTGTGTCCTAACCAAAGGAGGCCGACCCCATCCCCAAGCACAAGTGAAGCATCGGGTTGCACCAAGGAACAAGGAGAGCTTTTTGCAACACAATCTAGGAGGAGAAGGCTACTCTCTTGCATTCTAGGATACTCTAGGGGCTTCCATTTCATTTTTCTCCAAAGAGGTGGGTGTTTCTCATTACTTCTAGAATTAGATACCATGCTATGAATGATTTTAATGAAATTATTATGAATCAACTAGTTAAAAATTGAAACCATGCTTGTTTAATTAAAAGTAGAGTGGTAATTTAGAGAATAATTGATGGATTGATTGCTAATGAATAATTGTTGATTAATGTATTAGAAATCTCCATATTGTTGTGCTACATGAACGTTATGGTAAAAAAAATAATTTGTGATTGAATGCATCATGTGTGTTTAATTGCCAAAAATAGATTTTTTATTTTTTGTAGAAAGATGAGATTTTGTGTTCTAAAAATGTAGTAGGATGTTAATGAGAAAGAGAACAAAAGAACATAGTAGTTGTGGAATTCTAACTCTAAATTATGAAGAAATGTGTTGTTGTTCTCAATGTCGAAATTATGGACATGGAACACAAATTAGGACTAAAATACATGTTTTATAAAGCGATTAATATTTATAAAAATACTGCTTTCCTGTAGATTTATGCATATTATAATCTGGAAAATTTTGCTTTCAAAAGAGAAGAAAAAGAAACAAAATTGTTTTTGCCACCATACCAAGGATTTGATGACTAAGACAGCCCACATGTTAAGCAAGTTGTCCAAGCTCATTTAATGACAGTAAGGTTCTTTCTCGAATCAATACTGCCAACATGACCGCCTTCTCGTGCCACCGTCAACCGAACCCTCATCAGGCCCCGTTGCGTTAGGTGGCGGAATCATGAAATATAGATATGAACGGAGAACTAGTTCAAACCTAATTAAATCCTTTTCAAAACATTCTGGCCGCTTGGACCAATTGGTCGGAAGGGTTTCAGTCTCTTCAGTAGCGGGGGTTTAGCCGCTGGTCTTGGGTTCGATACTGATCAGAAGAAGCTTTTCATTTTTTTTTTTGTTAAAACCCCAAACACCGAAAGCCAATACATAGGGATAATAAACCCTTATCATATCACCTTGGTGGCTTGGCGCAGTGGTCTTGAGCACTGTCCTTTGGGCCGCTAGTTGTGGGTTCGAATCCGAGTGTGGGCTTTGGTTTAAAAAGTTTTTTTTGGAGAAATTAAGAGTTTTTGAGTTTTTTAAAATAAATTAAAATTCAAGAAAAATATGGAAAAATTACTGAAATTATTTGGACTTCATGAGAGGAATTTTTATAACTTTTGGTAAAGTGTAATTAAGAAAATGAGGCTAGTTTGCAAGGAATGACTTGTTTTTAATTAAATTGTCTTTTGGGATAAAGAAAAAATAAATGAATTTTTTTTAAAGAGTTTTAAAATAAGAATTAATAATGAGAAATTTGAAATTGTGATTTGTGTAACTAATTGAAATTATAAATTGTTATTTTTAGTACCGATTGAAAATAAGAATAGAAGATTGGTGGAATGAATGAACTATTGAATATGAATAGTTGAAATTTATTATTATTTTTCGCATGAGATTGTGTACGAAATTGAAATATTGAATAGGATGAGTTTGTAGGATATGGATACATGAATACTATGATTATGAAATGTAAATTGTGATTAATCATGAAAAGACTTTATGAGCATGAAAAGCTCGATGTTGTAATAGTGAGTTGAAATTGAGAACTAGGGTGTAGCTAAGCCTTATACCGGCAATAAAAAAAATGTGGAAATGATATTTGAAATGAAAACACCAAGGTTTGGGTCATGTGAAATAAATGAATAAGACTGGTATAATGGGAGTGCTAAACTCTAAGAGATTGATTTTATTCATGATTCAATTAGACTAAGAATTAAACACATAGTGAATATGTGATGAAAGTAAGAGAAAAATATTGAGTATGAGGGCCATTGGATTGGCGGCGTGAAAGTATTCACAGGATGTCCCATGATGCGTCATGAGTAGGACGTGGATACTGCTCCAGAGTACCGTCTCGGTGGCGACGCTCGTGGGGTGTTTGACGACTGTGGGTGGTGTCATGTCTATGGTAGGAGCTGAATTACCATAGGATGCCTGCATGATGAGTCATGTGTCAGTGCATTGGGATTCCCTCCAGGGCGCCTAGACATGAGTTCGTAGGTCATAAAACATTTAGGATACTTACCGTAGTTACAGTAGTAGATTAAGTCATGACGAGGGATTGAACCCTACAAGATGAAGAATGGTTAAAGGCTTGCCCTCGGACCCATGTAGTATGGGCTGCATAGACTCTGAACAAGTGCGCATTAGTGTCATATAAACAGAAATAATTGCATTAAGGGCTAAGTGCACATTCACAACATGACATCAATAGGATAGTCCCTTTGGCTTTGTTTGTGATCAAGTTTGTGGTTTGCTAAGTATTAAGAATCGTTATACTGTTTCCGGTATAGAGAGGAAGGCCGTGTATAATATTTCGTGAGTTGAATGAACTAACGCGCCCACAGTTTTACATGCAGGGTAAAGATGCTTGACAATTAAAGTATACCTGCTGCTCAAAGATTGATTTAAATGTTATTTCATGTAATTACTGTAAAATTGCTTCCGCTGTAATAATGTAAAGGTATAATGTAACTCTGATGTAAGAAATGTTTCAATTTCCTTGTAAAATTGTACGAAAAACGTGTAAAGATCCTGTGAAACTTCGAATTCGGTTGTATTTTGGAATCGGGGTGTTACAGTATGGGTCATTGCTGGAGGCGACGGAAGTGTTATTGCAAGCGACGACGAGAATAAACGGTGTACAAGCGAGGGACTGAGAGAGAATGAGCTCAAATTGGCACGAAAAATTGGTGTCGGCGAGGTCGACCGATCAGTAGGATTAGATTTTGCTGTATTTTTTGTTTGTTGGTTGGGGTGCATGAGTTTCAGGACCCCGTCTGTTAGCATCTGAATTTCATAAGCCTTATTTTTTGTTGTATGTTTTGTTAAATTCTTTTTAATGAAATGCGGGAGCATTCAACCCACCGTTGACGGAAAAAAAAGAAAGAAAGAAAAAAAAAACATTCACCAAAACATTATAGGGTACCCCTTTGTTTATATGCCTCTTCTATATTTTACCTTTTCCAAATGGGATCAGTCGTGGCAGTTGGATCGTGATGAGGCCGTTTGTTGTCATGAGTATATGACTGTACTTGATGTTTTTATTTTTGCAATGGAGAGGACCTAGAAAAGTTGACCCATACATCGTTTCCATTTTATTTCATTCCCTCCAAACAGGATTATTTTAAAAATCCAATCACTACAAACATTTTAAACTGAATTTCAAAGTACGCTTTCCAGAATTTTTTTTATCAAAATATTTGCTAGCGGTATCAATGCATCAATGTAGGTGAACGTACATTTTTCATATCTGATAGATAGATTATCACAGAATAAAATCATTGGTTTAGAAATGAATTTTTTTTTTTGTTGTTGTTTTTTTTCTGATGCTCCCTATTCTCAAGTGTGGATCCTTCCCAATGCCATGACTAGGTTTTTTCTGTAATTTATCGTGGTATATATGCACTTGATTATTTAAGCTTTTTGAGTAGATGATGTTAATATTCTATCTATGGTGTTCTTTCTTGGCTTCTTGATGGTGACTTTTTGGTATATAAGATTTTTATGTTACTTCTTTAGAGGGATTGATAATTGCAACGTTGAATACATATTTTCTCAAAGTCGTTTTCCTTGGGAGAAATTTGGTTGATCAAATCCATGAGGTGTTCCACAGAATGGATGAAGACAAAGGGTTTCGAGGAAGTGAAAGGATGTGGCCAAGTGATCTGTTGAGAAGGGCATTCAGAGAAAATATGATTGGAAGTTTCAAGACTATCGCTACATCTACATCGATAACAATGAAGAATTCTGAGTGCAGTTTGGATTGACAATTCTCATAGGGGAGGTGAAAATCATAGGCCGATTTGACCTGCAAAGAATCTGAAGCTGATAGCTTCCAATTGAGGGTATCATGAGATATAGAGGATTTGGGGGTTAGCATTACTTATGTTCGTTTTTGGATAGAGGAGAGGATCCTGATGCTCACTTGCCACTGACAATGCCCGTTAAGAAAAGATTTTCTGTTGAGTACCAATGCCCAAGTTTCCAAAATCTTGACACGTCCCGAATTAATCCAAAGCATAAGCAATCGCTTTCCTGATCACTTTCCAAATGTATGGTTTAGAAGGGAAATAACTGAAAAGGACTTTTGATTGTAGTGCATCCTTGATCACTATATTTCCTAATGTTTAGCTCACCATAATTAAGCAACAAGAGAGGTGATGTTTTTGCAGTTAATTAGGTGAATTATTTTACTGGAGAAAGAGTTCGACAAAAAATTTCCTCATTCTCATCAATTACCTTGTTAGGTATAGAGGTGGTACGCGTCGGATGAGAGTGATCCTTGAATTAAGGTCCTTGTGGTTCGAATCAAGAGGATGGTGATGTCATACAAGATAGCGCTTTTCATTGATTGATATTTTGACCCATGGGTTGCTTATATATGCTGATAATGAGAGGTGAAGAGCCGCGAGGCGATTCCTACAAGCATCTGCAAATAGTACATGAGATTTGGGATGGAAGGTAATTATCCTCTGATCTTCCTTGTAAACAAATGATCTTCCTTGTAAACAAATTGACTGAAGGAAGAGAGACCATTAGCTAAGAGTAGAAAGATTAAAGAGGAGTAATAAGGTCCCATCGTCTGATATTCTGATCCCATTAAGAGCATATGTAGTCGTTGGCCAAATATCCAAAAAATTTATAATTTGGATAAAAATTTGCTGCAGTCGTTAGCCAAATATTCATATTTTGGGTTCGCAATGAACAGTAGACTGCCAAATTTGGGAGAAGAAATGGCAAAGCCAAAATTTGGGTTTTGGAACATGATATCTCGTCCGTCGAGTTGTCTTAATTTTTTTATTATTAAATAGAATAAACGGGATATGATATATCTTCCTATTGAAAAAAAGAAAAAAAATCAAAAAAGTCAAATACGGAAATCATCTGAAAATTTTGCCGTACTGACCCACTTTTTGAAAATATTTGGCGCTCCGACCCACTTCCGAAAACAATTAGCGATCTGCCCCTGTTTAGGACACGTCAGCAAGAAACGTTATTGGGAAAAAACGACATAGGTTATTTCGATGTCGTTCTTCCCAATAACGGCATCTGTTTGGAAAAAAAGTTTCATGCCGTTATTCCAAATAACGGCATCTGTTACTTTTTGTCCAAAGATCTAACAGTCTCAATTGTAAGCTGAGAGAGAATTGTTAAAGTAAATTAACCTATGCCATTCTCTGAGAGAATGGCAACGAATATACTGATGCCGTTATTCAAAATAACGGCATCAGTTAATTTCTTTTTGCACTGTTATCTATGCTCATATTCCCCCAAACATTTCTCCTACCCCTTGTCATTCGTTTTTTTCTTTCTCTCTCTTCACTCCCGTAACCCACAAACCCTAGATCCCTAAATCAAAAAATTCCAACCATTGGAGTGCTCTAAAATTTCTTATATCCTACCTCCTTACTCCCACTCTCATTTCATTCTTCATCCACAACGATTTTTCAAGCTAGCGGCGGTACGGTCTAATTTGAAGGTATTATTATCTTAACCGTATGTTTGATATGTATTCCCATGTTATGCTTATTATGAGTAGTGAATGACTTGAATATGTTTGAATTTTTATGGTTAGGTATGGAATTTGATATCCCTATTTGGTTATATTTTGGGGGTGAAGTAATTAAAGATCCCAAGATTGGATATTCTTATAGTGATGTTGAACCGGTAATTATTTAGCCTCCCTGCAACTTTATGTACTCAGAATTAATAGATAAAATATATGAAGTCACCAATTGGGATAGAAGTGAAATGAGTGTGAAAATCAGAGCCCGTTATGCTGCCGGTAAAGGGGATGCGCAATATTTCATGTTGGTACCCGTAGACAATGACAATTCTCTGAGGTCTATGATGTTTAGGACACTTGATCCAAATTATAGTTGGAACGCAGTTGAGTTATATATTGACCAAGCGAGGCTTCCAAATACTAGACGGGTTGTTATTGAAAGTCCAAGGCCCGCACGGACATTGAAACCATCTGCCGAGTCACATGCTAGAATTTCAAATACAGAAGAAGATACAGAAATCGTGTGTCTCCGGCCTCCATCGCTCCACAAGAGCGGTAAGTAGTGCGTGGTCACATTTTACTTTCGCCAACTTCGACATTCCATAAAATCCGCTACTTACCAAATAATTTTGAATACGAGGGTGCGTCGCCATGATGGTGTGCATTCGGAAACTCATTCTTTCGACAACTCCAGTCCAAACCGCCTGCGACCTATGATCTTCTTGCAGATAAAGCACGGTAGGATCTATAGGACCCGGATGTCCCCGTGGTCCATGCGAAGTACCAGATGAAGCACCCACATCATGGGAAGAAGATGGTTGTGTAGGATCCATTTGCCTGTCAACATTAAATATAACGTGTCAACTACAATATTAATAAATATTACGAGACTAGAGATACTAAAATTTGTACTAAAATATTACTAAACATTACTAAACATTAACGAACATTCAGCACCACAACATCTCCACACACTACAAATAGATGAATCTAAGTTCGCAAAGATAGAAATATAGGTCATCCACATCTCAATCTCCTATAAAAATCACTTCACATATCTATTAGCTACGTGGATCTATTCTACATCAATTTTACTATACTACCAATATAGCTCTTACTAATCAACAACAATTTCACAAACCCTAGATCAACAATTCAACATTTCACAAACCCTAGATCAACAATAATCCATAAGTACATTTCCACAATTACTACTTAGATAAAACAAATCTACAGCATTTGTACTATACTACCAATGTATGCAGCTCTCATACATCAAAATCAACATTGTACAAAAAATTAGGGATTTTGAAAACATACCACAATTTTGGATTCCGGATTCTTTTGAAAATAAATGAGAGAATCAAGACTACAATCTATGTTTAATTGTTGTTTGGCAACTAACAAATCACTCCAATAGTTGGGATTTTAGTAATTTATGATTTACGGATCTAGGGTTACGGGAGTGAAGAGAAAGAGAGAAAAGATCGAAAGACAAAGGGGAAAGGAGAAGGATTTCTGAATATAGGTAATTGTACAAAATAAATTAACTGATGCCGTTATTTTGAATAACGGCATCAGTATATTCGTTGATGTTCTCTCAGAGAACGACATAGGTTAATTTACTTTAACAATTCTCTCTCAGCTCACAATTGAGACTGTTAGATCTTTGGATAAAAAGTAACAGATGTCGTTATTTGGAATAACGGCATGAAACTTTTTTTTCAAACAGATACCGTTATTGGGAAGAACAACATCGAAATAACCTATGCCATTTTTTCCAATAACGTTTCTTGCTGACGTGTCCTAAACAGGGGCAGATCGCTAATTGTTTTCGGAAGTGGGTCAGGCGCCAAATATTTTCATAAAGTGGGTCAGTACGGCAAAATTTTCAAATCATCTGCCATCCCACTTCATTTCTTCTCAACTTTTTTTTTTCTTTTCTGTACATGTTAACCTGGAGTGATTTTATTATGGTTACATATACTCAAAAAATTCTCAAAAATTTGTATCGGACGGGATATTCCGATATTTTTTGGGAAAAAAAAAGAAAGAAAGAAAAAAATTCACGCACGTAAAATGATCTTCTGTCCAATGTTTAAAAGCCAAATTTTGGATTTAGACGACTACGACTCATTTCTATATTTTCTATTGCTATATGTTAAATATCCATATTTTGGCTTTAGACGATTACAGATGCTCTAAGAGGTTGAATGGTGCTCGAGGATTGATCATTTGTGACGATGTTATAGAATTACTTATGTTGCTTACCCACCATATCGGTAATCCTACTGCACTTATGTTGCTTACCCACCATAGCTCTCTTTCTACATTATTAGAGGTGAATTAAGGTTCTTGTAGAGTTCTTGGTGTATAATTTGTACAAGCAAGTTTTACGGTAGGTTATCTACTAAAGTCAAAATTCATGGTAGTAATTATGAATTAAATTCATAATGACATAGTTTCTTAATATATAGTTTTTTTAAAAAAATTGCCGTGAGATTTAGTTGTGTAATTGTTCTGTATTTTTTTTTCTTTTTTCGAAAAAATAAAAAAATCAACAGAGCCCCGAGCCGGCTCAGCTACGCACGCGAAAGAACGGACACAAAATTCTAGCCACGCCCATCACAGGCACCATCAAAAGGTGGATTAACCCGTTAGGTGACCTTTTATCCACCAATATGGGACTTTTAGCCCATGCAAGCCACGTAACTTTCTCCATGCATGCACACTTCATTTTTCCATTTATTCATTTAATGCTTGCTAAGCCCCATAGACCATTCTATAGGCTCCATCATCAATCTTTTTTTTTTGAATCAAGGCCTATAGGATCCTCCTATAGGCCAACAATCAATACCATCTCTCACACACACACACATATATATATATATATATAGAGAGAGAGAGTCCCCTTCGGCTGCACACTACTTTTGGTGAGCACTCCGTGAACACTCACGAACTAGAGACCCTATGAAAAATCTGAACCGCTCATATTGTTCAGTATGCCTTAGATAGCCTAACAATAAAAAAATCAAGTAATTTGAAGTTCATTTGCCCATCCATCATGCTGTTAGAATCTTCAGCCATACAATTTTGTGATCATGTAAATCATGGGCAAATGAACTTCAAATTACCTGATTTTTTATTGTTAGGCTATCTCAAGGCATATAGAACAATATGAGCGGTTCGGATTTTTCATAGGGTCTCTAGTTCGTGAGTGCTCACGGAGTGCTCACCAAAAGTAGTGTGCAACCGAAGGGGACTATATATATATATATATATATATATATATATATATATATATATATATATATATATATATATATATATATATATAGGAAAATCTTCCATTGTGCACCACCCCTCCGTGTGCACTCGTGTGCATTCGGCCTTCCCGCATTCGTATCGATGATCCGAACCGTTCACATTGATCTACACATCCAAATTAGTCGAAATATGTAAAATCAAATTATTTGAAATTCATTTGCCCATCCATCATGTGACTATAAAAAACAATGATTTTCAGCCATACAATTTTGTAACACTTCATTGAATGGGCAAATGAATTTCAAATGATTTGATTTTACATATTTACACTAATTTAGATGTGTAAATCAATGTGAACGATTCGGATCGTTGATACGAAGGCGGGAAGGCCAAGTGCACACGGAGAGGTGGTGCACAATGGAAGATTTTCATATATATATATATATATATATATATATATATATATATATATATATATATATATATATGGCAAATGCTCGGTTGAAAACGGATCCGTTTTCAACCGGGTTGGAAAACGCCCATCTTAGCCCTCCGATCTCTCATCATCTTGATGAGCGGATCAGATCGAAACCCGTTAAAGTCTCCCACTAACGGCTAAAAGCGGAGGGGCAATTTCAGAAATTTACTCCAAAAAACGTTTCACACTTAGCGTTATTTTGGCGTGAAGTTTTTTTCTCAGTTACCTATACTTAGGCTGTTGTTGGGAACAACGGCCTATGTTTTTTGAAGTTTTTTTTGAAGAAAATTGTACTTAGGCCGTTGTTTGGAACAACGACCTAGGTTGTTTTTTTTGACAAAAATTTCAACCTAGGCCGTTGTTGGAACAACGACCTAAGTATGTACAAGTATTTTTCCAAACACTTGTACATACTCAGATCGCCATCCCCCTCACAACTCTCTCTCTCACTAGTGGAGCGCGAGAAACCCATTTCCCCAAACTCTAGCTCTCTCTCTATCGATCTGAAAACCCTAATTCTCTCTTGCTCGTTTCTTCTCACTGAATCTCTCCCTATTCTCACACTCTTGCCCTCTTCCTTTGAAGATCCCAATTACAAAAAAATTCTAACCCATACAAAATCTCTCCAACCCTAAAATTCTAATCCTAAAGAAATTAGCCAAACCCTACTCCCGTTCCTTTCTCTACAGCAGCACGCAAGGGCCTCCTCTATCTCCTTTCCGAACACCCTCATTGTGAAAGGTATTAATTTGTTCCTACTTAAGTAGATCTAACTAGACTAATTGATTGGAATATTTTCTCCAATGTTTGAGTGTACAATTTATATATTATGCGTAGGTATTTATAGAGTAGGTAATTCTAGTTTTATTGTGGATGTAGATGTAGTATTAGTTGTTGTTTGTCGTTGTTCGATGTTAGTAATAGCTCACAAAGAGAAAAAAAAATTATGCAACTTTGTGAGTACGCGGGCTCGCCACGCAGAAGCCAACGCAACTTGTAGAAGTGTGTTTGGATTCACGGTTTGAAGTGTACGGTCATGTATCACTTTCGAGTATTTCCCGTGAGTAAAAGCGATACATCGGCGTATTTTACAAACCATGAGTCGAAACTCACCTCTACAAATTTTGTTGGCTCATGTGTTTTGCGTCCGTCCTACTCCCAAAATTTCAGAATTTTTTGATCTCGTTTATACGGATTTGTACCGTATATCAAACAACAACCTCAATTAATATTTGATTTCTGTCGAGGGTACTTTTCAGTACGAAACGAAATCCAAAAAAAAAAAAAGAAATTTGAAGAGCATATTGGGCTTACCGCTCGGTACCAAACGGTACTTGTAGTTGAAAGTTCAGACCCCCGGTTTGGGACCTACGTCAATGTATCGCATTGTTGGCATTTTTCATGAATGAATGCGATACACGGTCGTATCTTGCAAACCGTTGGTCAGAACTAGCTTGTACAAGTTGCGTTGCCTTGTGTGCGGGCAGCCCGATCCAATCACAAAGTTTAATTATTTTTTTCTGTCGATTGTGCAGTTTTCTCATGAATTTTGTTATTTTTTAGGGAGTTTTCAATAGAGAACCCACTTGAAAAATCCGTAATTTTGCGAGTAGGTCGGTCTCGCCACTCATAAGTCATACCAACTTGTAGTTGTGAGTTGTCACCCCACGTTTGCTATGTGCATCCGTGTATCGCATTCCCCTCATTTGCAAGAGTGAAAGCGAGCAAGATACGGCCGTATCTTGCAAACCGTGGATCGGAACTCGCTTGTACAAGTTCCGTTACCTTGTGTGCGGCAAGCCGGACCCAATCGCAGAGTTTCGTATTTTTATGACGTCGTTTTTGACGTTTAGTCACTTTTTTGTTTCGTATGTATATATATCACAATCGTTTGTTAAAAAGCTATTTTATATATGATGTGTATATTAATTTATCAATAATATATTTTTACCCCAGATGAATAACAATACAGAGAGTTCTGCTGCCGGCGATAATTTTGTGCGGGTAGAACCAATCATTGATTTCATGCCGTTAGTTGAATAACGTCTAAAACCAAAGTTAGGTATGACGTTTCCCACTTTGGTTGAGGTCAAAAATTTTTATTCTTCATATGCTCGTTGTGGGGGTTTTGCAATGCGTTAGGGTGGAAATAAATTAAAGGGAGGAGGGGAAGTAGATAAGTCATATCTTTGGAATAAAGTTGGGTCGTCGCCGAGTCAACATAGTGATGGTAGACGGGAAACAACCTGTAGAACGGGTTGCAAGGCTTGCGTTCGTGTAAAACTGAACGAAACAAGTAATACATGGGTGGTGTATTCATTTCACGAAGAACACAATCACGAATTCACCACACCCGGTAGAAGGCATCTTTTGCCCCGAAACCGTTCCGTGTCAAATACAGATAAAAGGATAATAGAACAATTCAACCAAGCTAATATCCAGACATATCGACAAATGCTCTTCTTCGAAAGTACTAGTGGTGGTCACGATCAAGTAGGATTCACCGAAAAAGATGTTAGAAATTTACTTAGAGATTCACAAGAAGCATTGAAAGGACATGATTCTACAATGCTAATTGATTTTTTTGAATCTAAGAAACAGACGGATCCTTCATTTTTTTATGACATTCAAGTAGATCCCGAAGGGTGGTTGTCACATTGTATGTGGGTTGATGGTATTTCTAGGATGAATTATCAAGAATTTGGCAATGTACTTTGCTTTGATGCCACGTACAATACAAACCGGTATAAAATGTTATTTGTTTCCTTTGTTGGAGTGAATGAACATTGGCAATCGACTTTCTTAGAAAGTGTGTTCATTCCAGATGAGATGGCCTCTTTGTTTGAATGGTTCTTTGAAAAGTGGTTAGGGGTTATGAATCGTGCTCCATCCGGTATCGTCACCGATCAAGACCGTGTGATCGCCGCCGTAGTTAAGAAAGTTTTCTCCCAGACTCGGCATCGTTTTTGTATTTGGCACATTTTGGATAAGTTACCGCAGGAGGTGCGTATGTTGAACGATGTCGACAAGTTTAGGGAATCTTTGAAGAATGTCATCTACAATTCCGAATATGTACATGACTTTGTAGAAAAAATGGAATTTTTTGATTTCGCAATACGGATTAGAGAATAACAAATGGTTGAATGATCTATTTGATATCCGTGAAAGTTGGGCACCCGTCTATGCTAAAGATTGATTCTTTTTGGGCTGGCATGTTGAGTAGCCAACGGATTGAGTGTGTGCATTCTGCCTTGAAGCATCATACAGAAAAGAAATATTCCTTGTATGAATTTGCCGTCATCTTCGACCGTTTTTTGGGAAGACAGAGACACGATGAACTGAAAGAAAATCATCGTAACCGTAAGAAGAGATCGAAGTTGAAGAGCGAATGGGCTTTGAAGGCACAAATGGCAAAAACATATACTTTATATTTTTTTTACAAATTCCAATATGAAGTTACAAAAAGCTTCATGTACAATGTGAGTTACGTTGGCGATCTTGAGACACCGGATAGTTCAACCTTCCATATGATACTCTGTGGAAAATCAGAACCGGCTTGCCTTCTTCAATTATGGAAAATCAACGGAATTATTACATGTGCATGTCACTTCTTCGACTTCGTTGGCATTCCTTGCAGGCATATTTTAGCCGCTCTTTGGTTCAGCCATCACACTTCCCTTCCGGATATATACATTTTTAAAAGAAGAGGGACCCGAGATGTGATGAGAAGAAGTTATACATCTGTTCCAACCGAACCCAATACCGAAAATTTTGCTTCTCGATATTGTGAATTGAGCTACCATGTAAAACAGATTGTCGATCTCGGTTGTTCCTCCAATGAAAGTTACAAATATACGTTGGAGAATTTTCAGAAGATCATTGACAGCGTCTCTCGGCTACAACCCGAATTGGGTGAACAACCAGAACAGGCCTCACAACCATATGACAGTGTAGAACCGGGAGGTAGTTCACAACCGCATGGTAGTGCACAACCTCATGATGAAGGGAGTGGACACATACCTACTCGCGTAAGTGACCCACAGCAATGCACGACAAAGAAAAGGCCTCGCGCCAAAATATTGAGGCCGATAAGAGAGCAACTCCGCATAAAAAAACCGAGACGGTGCCGAAGATGCGGCATTGTGCAATTGAATCATGATTCAAGAAATTGTCCAACATTATTTGAGGGGTAAGACTCGTACTTTATTTGTTTGTCCCTCTTTTAAATTTATTATACTTCATTTGTGGTAAATGAGTTTCTTACTAACTAAAACTTATCTTTGAATGAAGGCCAAAATCCGCAAGAAGTGATTCCATCTGATGAAGAAAGTTTTGACGAGAGATATGATGATCCATTGTGAACTGGAATTTTTTTTAATGTAATGTTTCTGTATATTACATATTGATGTAAGTGTTGTTAATTACTTTTTGTTGTTAATTGTAAATATTCTTGAGACTCAAGTGTTGTTGGTTTATGTCGATTGTTAATATTGTTGTTGTTGTTGTTGGGAGATTGTAGCTGATGGGTTGTATATAATTTAGTTGCATTTTGGGGGTGATTCAATTGTAGCAGCTGTAGCTGCTATTGGAGTTGTAAAAAAAAATTTCTTTTTTAAACCTAGGTCGTTGTTTAAGACAACGGCCTAGGTTAGTTGTTGAATTTTTTTTCATCAATAACTCTCTGTGTTTTGGAGCATGAAGACAGAGAGCAAGACCCTTATTTTTTTTTACCTTAGGCAGTTGTCTCCAACAACGGCCTAGGTAATAGGCCAAAAGTTGAAGTTTTTGGGGTGCTCTCTGACTTGTTGGAGTTAAAAAGAGCAACAAGTCAGAGAGCAAGACCCTATTTTTTTATACCTTAGGCCGTTGTTGGATAGGCCAAAAGTTGAAGTTTTTAGGGTGCTCTCTACTTGTTGGAGTTAAAAAGAGCAACAAGTCAGAGAGCAAGACCCTATTTTTTTATACCTTAGGAGACAGCGGCCTAGGTTATAGGCCAAAAGTTGAAGTTTTTGGGGTCTCTGACTTGTTGGAGTTAAAAAGAGCAACAAGTCAGAGAGCAAGACCCTATTACTTTTATACCTTAGGCCGTTGTCTCCAACAACGACCTAGGTAATAGGCCAAAAGTTAAAGTTTTTGGGGTGCTCTCTGACTTATTGGGGTTAAAAAGAGCAACAAGTCAAAGAGCAAGACCCTATTTTTTTTATACCTTAGGCCGTTGTCTCCAACAACGACCTAAGTAATAGGCCAAAAGTTAAAGTTTTTAGGGTGCTCTCTGACTTATTGGAGTTAAAAAGAGCAACAAGTCAGAGAGCAACACCCTATTTTTTTTATACCTAAGGCCGTTACCTCCAACAAGTCAGAGAGCACCCAAAAAACTTCAACTTTTGGCCTATTACCTCGGCCGTTGTTGGAGACAATGGCCTAAGGTATAAAAAAAATAGGGTGTTGCTCTTTTTAACTCAAACAAGTCAGAGAGCACCCTAAAAACTTCAACTTTTGGCCTATTACCTAGGCCGTTGTTGGAGACGACGGCCTAAGGTATAAAAAAATTAAGGTTCTTGCTCTCTGACTTGTTGCTATTTTTAACTCCAACAAGTCAGAGAGCACCCCAAAAACTTCAACTTTTGGCCTATTACCTAGGCCGGTGTTGGAGACAACGGCCTAAGGTATAAAAAAATAAGGGTCTTGCTCTCTGTCTTCATGCTCCAATACACAGAGAGTTACAAAAAAATTCAGCAAACAACCTAGGCCGTTGTCTTCAAATAAAAAATTCAACAATGGCCTAGGTTTACAAAAAAAAAATCTACAACTCCAACAGCTGCTACACTTGAATTTTTCCCAAAATGCAAACACTTTCCCATCACCTACACTCTCCAAATAAATTTCTACGTAAGGCCACCAAAATCACCAACATAATTGACTATTACCAATTAATAACAACAACATCAACAACACTTAAACTTGCGAACAACAATTACCACATAATAAGTTACAACTAGAATAAAAACAAAATTTGAATAAAATACTACAACAACAACAAAAATTATCGGATATTAGCTAAGAACTGAGCGTGTATGGTTGTGGTGCTCGCCTCTTCTGAGCAGGATTTCGTCGCCAGAGCGGGGATGACGCATCAAGAATTTCTTCTTCTTCTCCCTCCTCTTGTACGTCTCCAACAATCCTTTCTTCATTCTCATCTTGTTGCTCTTCTTCTTGAGGTGGAGGTGAAGATGTACCTTGTTGTTCTCTGAGTTGTTGTTTCCGTTGTTGCCCCAACACTACAGCTGGCCTACCCCTCACGCTCTTACTTCGCCCTCTTGGTGAGCTTAATGCTCTATCCAAACGTTCACCCTCTCCCAAAACATCCAAATTGGTACGACATGAAGTGAGCATCCTCTGAGCGAACTTCTTCATAGTCGTGCCCACATTACTTTTGATTACCTCCGCGCATTCTTTTGCCATGTCCATCGTATTATCAATCTAAAACAAAAAACCAAAAAAATAATAATTAAACACATTCGAAAAAGTAAGCAATTTAATAACTTTAAATAAAATGAACATTCAATAAAATTTGAACATTATACTCACCACTATACATATAGCTGAGGCCTTTGGTTGGAACATGGGTTGTGAACTAGAATAGGCGGGTGGTGGTTCAATCTCCCTCTCCTCAATTTCTCATTGAACA
Source organism: Hemerocallis citrina (assembly GCA_017893485.1). NCBI lineage: Eukaryota > Viridiplantae > Streptophyta > Magnoliopsida > Asparagales > Asphodelaceae > Hemerocallis > Hemerocallis citrina. Next base: position 99,730,483 of record CM030358.1, on the reverse strand, counting down.
CCAGTAGGTAGTTCTGTATCGGGAGAGATGTACAAATGTGTAATTGATCTGAACCATTGCATGTACTTCCCTTACAGCTTATCATCGTACTCTGGAACATTAACAATTTCAAGTTCAAACCTTCGCTCGTTCCATTCTGCAACGTAAACACGATGGAAATTTGCCCAATCATGAGTAGGCATGTGACCGGTACCCCTCACGGGGTGTAACTCATGGTCGAATAGGTTTGCGCACCTTGGGGGACTATCTTGTTGAAGACCGAATTGCCGAAGGACTCTCTCCGACCGCGGATGCTCCACTATAACAAAGTGGATGAGTGGAGTCGTCGTCATCCACAACTGCGACCCGGTCGTGCACATCGGTGGTAGTCTTCCAACCTGCTCGAGTGTATACGACACCCAAATCATGAACTCTTCTCGTAGTTGGTCAAGCTCGTCTCTGTAGTACGTTAGTACACCTTTTGGGTTGTCTTTGTAACTCTGACTACTTGCCCAATATACTCCTAAGGGTGCTAACATATGAGGATTTGGTGGTTCGGCCATCCAACCGACCTCCGGTCTCCTAATTCGGAGACGACCCATGTGCAGTTGCTCCCATGACCAAATCTATAACAAAACCATCGGACCGGTCATCTCGGTCCGATCTAGCACTACAAAATACAACGACCTGTATAGCATTGCCAACGTGCAACTTCCCCAGCTATACTGGCCAGCTAAGCCTAGGTCGGCGAGCAATCGTAGATACATGAGGTGCACAGTATCCCCGGATGAGTTTGGCAAGAGAACCCCTCCGAGCACCGTTAGAATGTACTCTCTGGTGTAGGACTATACATAGTGGTCGGGCGATGCATCGGTCAACGTCCCTTCAAAATGTCCCTTCAACCAAGATAGTCGGATTGATTGTCCGACAAAAATATCCTTATCTTCCGCGGCCTCCTCATCAAACTCTGTACCGAGGAGTTGATTACACAGCTCTATTTTATCAAAGTTTATATTACTCGTCACGGCCAATCCATCTACTGGGAGACCGAAGATCATCGTTATATCCTATAGCGTCACCGTCATCTCTCCGACCGGTAGATGGAAGGTGTGCGACTCTGGCATCCATCGCTCCACGAGTGCTAAGAGAAGTGCTCGGTCGAGTTTAACCTGACCCACCACGCTGATTCCGTACAAACCGGCCGAAACTAGATGTTCGACAATACGTGGGTGCACCGGCATGGTCTCGTGGGTGCAGAAATTACACCTCCGCGTTGTCCCACCCCACACTACCGCGGATCTATAGCGGTCTTGCAGGGCCAGTTCACCGGCATATCTTGGTCCTAGACCACGACTTGGTGCCATCGAAGATGATGCACCAACCTACACGAACACAAAACACAATTATTATTAGTGTACTAACAATATCACTAAATACAAAATGTACAATACAAATTAATAGTTCTCTTACTTCTGTGGAATGTTCCCCCCGAGCATCCCTAGATGTCCTTCCGGTTCACTTCGTTCTAACCATTTCTCTGTAAGAAAGTTCGCATATATAAAATAAATTATTCACCAAAAAAAATTAAACACAAGCCAACGAGATGCAAAAAATTTAAAAGTTCATTTATACACGTCAAAACAACACAAACGACATGCAAAAATTCCAAAATTTGGACGTCAAGTCTGGCACTCCAAACACAAGCTAACGAAACTTGTAGAAACGAGTTCCGACCCACGGTTTGAAAGATATGACCGTGTATCGCTTTCACTCTTGAAAAAAGAGCAGAAAGCAATACATTGACGTATCTCACAAACCGTGGGTCGAAACTCGTAAATACAAGTTGCGTTGGGTTGTGAATGGTTAGCCCAATCTACAAGCATAGTTTTGTATTTTTTGGACTTCGTTTAAGCATTTTTCTATTGAGACTGCACTAAAAAGGTACCGAGGTATATTGAAGTTTTTTCATATACGCGTCAAAACAACACAAACGACATGCAAAAATTCCAAAATTTGGACGTCAAGTCTGACACTCCAAACACAAGCCAACGCAACTTGTAGAAGCGAGTTCCGACCCACGGTTTGAAAGATACGGCTGTGTATCGCTTTCACTCTTGAAAAAATAGCGGAAAGCGATACATTGACGTATCTCGCAAACCGTGGGTCGGAACTCGCAAATACAAGTTGCATTGGATTGTGAATGGTTAGCCCAACCTACTAACACAGTTTCGTATTTTTTGGACTTCGTTTAAGCATTTTTCTATTAAGACCGTACTAAAAAAGTGTCGAGGTATATTGAAGTTTTTTCATATACGCGTCAAAACAATACAAACGAGATGCCAAAATTCCAAAATTTAGCCGTCCAGTCTGGCACACCAAACACAAGCTAACGCAATTTGTAGAAGCGAGTTCCGACTCACGGTTTGAAAGATACGGCCGTGTATCACTTTCACTCTTGAAAAAAGAACGGAAAGCGATACATTGACGTATCTCGCAAACCGTGGGTCGGAACTTGCAAATACAAGCTGCGTTGGGTTGTGAATGGTTAGCCCAACCTACTCGCACAGTTTCGTATTTTTTGGACTTCATTTAAGCATTTTTCTATTGAGAACGTACTAAAAAAGTTTCGAGGTAGATTAAAGTTTTTTCATATACGCGTCAAAACAATACAAACGAGATGCAAAAATTCCTAAATTTGGCCGTCAAGTCAGGCACACCAAACACAAGCCAACTGAACTTGCAGAGGTGAGTTCCGACTCTCGGTTTGAAAGATACGGCCGTGTATCGCTTTATACCCATTTTATTGAATAAAAGTGATAAACGGACGTATCTTGCAAATCGTGAGACGGAAATCTCCTCTACAAGTTCCATTACCTTCTACGTGGTGAGTCTGGCCTACTCGTAAAATTTGAAAATTTTTGGATCTCGTTTGTTTGCTTTTCCTATATTCCACAACTACAACTAACACTACATCTACAAAAATGTCAACAAAATATATACAACATACATGATCCGAGCTACTTGTATACTCTCTAAATTATAAACTACTACGCATAATACAAAAAATCAAACTCAAGAATTGAAAAAAAAATTCAATAAATTAACATAGTTCATTATAGTAAATTGTGATTAAATAAAAACCTAGTCCAAATAGAGAGAGAGAGAGTTGGCAAAGATGTGAGAAGCCGCTGCTATAGACGAACAAGTTGTAGAGGCTAAGGCGTTGGAGAATTTGTGCTAGGATTCAGGTGATTTGTCATATCGGGTTAGGTTAGGGTTTGGGGTATTCGAGAGAGGGGGAGAGAGATAGAGAGGCTTCGACAAGAGGGAGAGATCGAGAAGGCAAAGAGATCGACAAAAGAAGTTTGGAGAGAAAACTAGGGTTTGGAAATGGGTTTCAGGAGCTCAAGAGAAAGAGAGACAGAGAGTTTGTGACGAAGACAGAGTGAGGGAGATCTGGGTATGTACAAGTGTTTGGAAAAATACTTGTACATACCTTGGCCGTTGTTGGAAACAACGGCTAAGGTTGATTTTTTATTTTTTAAAAGAAACAACGGCTAAGGTTGATTTTTTATTTTTTAAAAAAAACAACCTAGGTCGTTGTTTCCAACAACGGCCTAAGTGATTTTTCGACAAAAAAAACTTCACCCCAAAAACCAAAGCATTTTTTTGGCTTGAAGTACAAAAATACCCCTCTGCTAAAACACTAAGAAACCAAACCGATCAGAGCGGAGCGAATATGGGCCATTGATCAAGATCATGAGCGATCCAACGATCCAGAATCGCGTTTTCCAACTCGATTGAAAACGGACCCATTTTCAATCGAGCATTTGCCTATATATATATATATATATATATATATATATATATATATATATATACCCGCTTAAGTACGGGGTGTTACACACACCCCTCCTTAAGAACTCAGTGTTCTCGCTGAGCCCGGGACTTGCAACATGATCTAGTATCCCTTTCTAGCCGATGTGGAGTAGACTACCCTAATTCAACCAGCATACTACCCCCGGTCGCAACCAGCATACTGTCCTTTTCAGTTCCATCTCGGGCGCTCATCTAGCTTGACCCGTAATCGGTGTCGAAAGTTGGCTATGATACCATTTGTAACGCCCCGGACCCAGCTCAGCTGAGTACACAGCTACGTGTGCGCGCACGCGAAAGAACAGATACAAAACTCTAGCCACGCCCACCACAGGGACCATCAAAAGGGGGGTATACCCATTAGGTAACCTTTCTCATTTGGTTTTTCTTATATACACACACTCTTCTCACTTATTTTTCGATATGGGACTAAGAGTCCAAGCAAGCCACGTCACATTTCCATGCATGCACACTTTTTATTTTTTCCATTTATGCATTAAATGCATGCTAAGACCCATAGATCATCCTATAGGCTCCATCATCAATTCCATTGATCATAGTCCTAGAGGATCTTCCTATAGGCCAACAACTAACAACTCATCTCATTTATTTTATATATATATATATATATATATATATAGGAAAATCTTCCATTGTGCACCACACCTCCGTGTGCGCTCGTGTGCACTCGGCCTTCCCGCCTTCGTATCGACGATCCAAACCATTCACATTGATCTACACATCTAAATTATTCTAAATATGTAAAATCAAATCATTTGAAATTCATTTACCCATCCATCATGTGACTATAAAAAATAATTATTTTCAGCCATACGATTTTGTAACACTTCAATGGTTGGGCAAATGAATTTCAAATAATTTGATTTTACATATTTAGACTGATTTAGATGTGTAAATCAATGTAAATGGTTCGGATCGTTGATACGAAGGCGGGAAGGCCGAGTGCACACGTTGTGTGCACCATTGGTGGTGCACAACGGAAGACTTCCCTATATATATATATATATATATATATATATATATATATATATATACCTGCTTAAGTACGGGGTGTTTACACCTTTACACCTACATACTGAAGCAAACCTAACAAATGTAAGGCCTTATAAATATCCACGTTTTCAAAAAGAAAGAGATGGAGAAGCAAGTGTCTAAGATGTTGGCAGAAGGTATAATTAGACCCAGAGTGAGCCATTTCTTTTCACCAGTGTTGTTAGTGAAGAAGAAGAAGGATGGCACATGGAGATCCTGTGTGGATTATAGAGCATTGAATGCTATTACCATCAAGGATAAATTTTTAATTCCTACTGTGGATCAGTTATTTGATAAGTTACATGGTGCCAAAGTATTTTCAAAGCCTGGCCTTAGAGCTGGATATCACCAGATAAGGGTTCAAGCTCCAGATGTGGGCAAGACAGTATTTAGAACCCATGAGGGTCATTACGAATTCTTAGTGATGCCCTTTGGTCTCACTAATGTCCCCAACAACATTCCAAGCTGCTATGAATGCTATATTCAAACCATTTTAAAGAAAATTAATTTTGGTGTTTTTTTATGACATTTTGGTGTATACTTTTGGGATGCAACAACATGTTGAGCACTTAAGGGCTATATTGAGAACCCTGGAGCAAAATTTGTTATATGTTAAGAAGTCTAAGTGTGAATTTGGCTGCAAGCAAATTCAGTATTTTGGTCACTTGATTTCAAAAGAAGGCATTGCAGCTGATAGTAGCAAACTTGAAGCTATTCAGAGTTGGCCTTCTCCAGAGGATATTAGGCAGTTGAAGGCTTTCTTAGGGTTGATTGGTTACTATAAAAGTTTTATCAAAGCCTATGCTTCAATTGTTGCACCATTATCTGATTTACTGAAGAAAATTGGTTTTTGTTGGACTGATACAGCTGAGAAAGCTTTTATACATCTCGAGTGTTATGCAAACACCTCCTGTGTTAACTTTACCAGATTTTTCCAAGCAATTTGTTGTGGAAACTGATGCTTCAGTTGTTAGAATAGGAGTTGTGCTTCAACAGGAGGGTCATCCTATGGCCTATTATAGCAGGAAGATGGCACCAAGAATGCAAGTAGCATCTACTTATGTCAGGGAAATGTACGCAGTGACTAAAGCTGTGAAGAAATGGAGACAATATCTCTTGGGCAAAGAGTTTGTCATCTATACTGACCACCAGAGCTTGCATCACTTACTAACTCAAGTAATTCAAATGCCAGAGCAGCAAAAATGGGTTCACAAGCTGGCAGAATACAGTTTCAAAATTTTGTACAAGGCAGGGAAGAAAAACCTAGCTGCGGATGGGTTAACAAGGAGATATGAGGAGAATAACCAGTTGTTGTCCATCATATATCAGCCTAAATTTGACTTACTGGAGAAGAGAAAGAGTTACAAAAACATCCACATTACAAGAGTTTGATGCAGGATTTGCCACCAGAGTACGACGTCAGAGATGGTGTGTTATTGTTCAAAGGGAGAATTGTGGTACCTAAGGCTTTGTTTGAAGAAGTTATGACTTCATTTTGTTGGCAGAATATGGCAAGACATGTACATGAGTTTATTCATAAGTGTGCAGTATGCCAACACACTAAATATGAGACATCAAAGCCTGGTGGATTACTTAACCTTTACCTATTCCTGATCAGGTGTGGGAAGATTTATTTGTGGATTTCATTATGGGACTACCAAATGGTCAAGGTAAAACTGCAATTATGGTCGTAGTTGATGGATTGACTAAGTATAGTCATTTCATTGCATTGCCTCCTAAGTTCTCAGCAGCAAAAGTAGCAGAAGTTTTTGCTCAAAATATTTTGAAGTTGCATGGATTACCAAAATCAATAATTTCTGATTGAGATAAGGTGTTTGCGAGCAACTTTTGGCAGGAATTATTTCGATTACAAGGCACAACTTTGAAGATGAGCACAACATATCATCTACAACCGGCTAGACAGACGGAGGTAGTAAATAGATGTTTGGAGCAATATTTACGAGCATTTGTGAGTGATGAGAGTCAACAGTGGGGAAGGTACCTACATTGGGCGGAGTTTTGGTATAATACCTCATGGCATTATGCTACTGGAATGAGCCCATTTGAAGCTGTGTATGGTCGACCTCGACCAGCAATTCCTGACTATATAAGAGGCAATGTAGCTAACTTTGCAGTGGATTCAGGCCTTTTTAAGTGCAACAAACTGCTTTTGAAGCTCAATGAGAGAATGATTCAATCTCAAACTCGCATGAAGAAACCCAAACTCTTAGAAGATTATGTGTTGGTGTGATGTGCACAGGCTGTGCACTAATGTTTCAAGTCTGGCTTTGGCGGGAGTGGAAAGAAAGACATGTGTATGGACGTGATCAAGTGTACAAGTTTATAAATAGCTTCTTAAGATGAAGGCATAGTCAGCTAGCGAAGATCGTAACCAATTTCTTTCTTGTCTTCTTTCTCTACACAACTCTGTAATCCTCCATTTCCCCAAATCTCTCAAACCCTAGTTCTTGACTGAAGAAATTCTTGTATTCTGTTACTCAAATTCAATAAAGAGCGCTAATCAATTGGTGGGACACCACACCGGACAGGGATTCTTGTGCGTGTATCTGTTGTTCAGTTGAGCTGCTATCACATCATTCTTTCAAAGAAAATTTTAAAAATAGATGGACGACAAAGAAGTAAAAAGAGAAAAAAAGATATATGTATTAACGCACAAGTATCATACTCTAATAACACTGATATCTCTCATGCACGCATCACTTATGCCCAAAAAGAATAGTAAAAATTATGTTGTCAAATTTAGATTTGAAAAATATAAATTTGTTGCCAAACTTATATTAAAAGATAAATTTATTTCCAAATCATTAAAAAAAATCTATTGACAAATTTACATCTTATCTTACGCATTTTTATGTATCTCCCCCTCTAATCCATATCATCCTTTTATTCAAAAACTAGAATCCATGTCTTCTTCTTCCTCCTCCTCAACCCCTCATCTTCTCCATGCATGACTTCAGAACCCTCAAAACGTTCTCTGATGGCTCAATGTTCCAAACCTCTGGCCCGTTGCGCCCCACACCCATCATCGACGATGGAACTTCCCTATGAAAAGACCTCACCTTCATCTCCCACCCTGGCCACTCCCCCTTTCACCTCCTCCTCTACAAACCCACCATGACCTCAAATTACCACCTCCCCATCCTCCTCTACTTCCACTCTGGCGCATTCCACAATGGCACCTTTGCCTGGCCCCATTACCACAACTGCTGCCTCCGCCTCTCCTACAGTACTCTCATTTCCCTAGTCCTCCCTCTGACTACCGCCTTGCCCTGGAAAGCACCCTCCCTTCTGCCGTAGAATACGCCGTCTCTGCCTTACGATTGGCTCCACCAACATGCCACCTCAGCATTTTCCACTGACAATTGCATATTCGATCTTGTAGATTTCAGCCGTGTATTCGTCTTTGGAGATTTCTCTCGTGGCACCATGGCCCATCACTTGGGTGTGGAGTTAGCTGGGTTGCATGCTCAGCTGGCCCCGGTAAGGGTTAGGGGAGTTGGGACTGTATGTTTTGCACACACGTCTGATTGGTAGAAGAATGGACGAAGCATGGAGGCCGATGCGTCGAAGTGAGTCGTAATCAGAAACGTAGCAACAAAAGCAACAATAGACTGGACAGGCAACTATCCCTCCTGGAAAATCGACCGTGATCAAGTCAGAAAGTTGACAGTCGGGGACAGTCAATCGTCCCCCCGACCGCCTACTCTCGGGTTTGAAATTGCTACGTTGCGTTTGATCACATCTTTGTGCAGTTGACTGCCCGCCGGCACTGAACGCCGTTTTGGGATTTTATCTTGGTGATATTTTGGACCCAATCTTCAACTCCAGGTTAGATCGTATGATCCTATCACGTGGTTTCTTCTAGAGGATATATCGGATGGCTTGTGTATAAAGACTACAATCAAGGTTTTTCTAGATCTTTATATATTGTAATAGCTCCGTGAGAGGTGTAGTACTTCATTGATATTATGATATTCTTCTATATTGTAAGCGAGGCTTGAGAGATAGTTCTTGTTGAGTGAGTTTGTAATCTAACTTGTAATCTTCTCTAGTTGAATAAAATCTCCCTATATTTTTTTCCGAATTAGGTTTGCCCGAATCGGGATAATTCTTTGTGTAATTGGTAGATCTACTTGCTTGGTGTTCTAGATCTGTTTGTGTTTCCTCACTACCATTGCTCAACAAACTCTGCTATGCCACATTAATTTTCATAACAAATGGTATCAGAGCTTCGGTTGACGAGTCCCTTGGTAAAGATGGCATATCATAGCTACGTGAAGATCAAGCAGTTTGATGGGGTAAGATCAACTTTAATCATTGGAAGGTGGACATGTATGATGAACTGGTTTAAGAACGTCTACCGCTTGCTATAAAGGAGAAAGGTAACCCATCTGACATGAAGCAGAAAGATCGAGGGGAGATTTGTGAAAGAGCCCTAAGTTTAATCCAATTGTTGTTGGCGCACGAAGTCAAATGCAACTTCCTTGAGGAGAAAAGTGCAGCAAGTCTGTGGGCAAGACTCATATATGACTACTCAGAATTGTCATTATTGGATTGGATGCATTGGAAGAGGAAACTATTTCGTTTCTCAATGAAGGAAGGTACCGTTCTTCAAGATCATATTGTGGAGTTCAATCAAATATTATCTGAACTCAGGGCGTTCAACACAGATGAGCTAAGCAAAGAAGATAAAGTTTTTAACTTGATATATTTACTGTCAGATTCGTACGAGCATTTGATAACTACCATGCTACACGAAAAATCTACAAAGGAGAATATTTGGATAGTTAAGGTGATCAAGGGCTTGAAGGAAGATCAACTTATGATAAAATCTCATAAAGTAGTGACTACCTCCAAAAGTTGTTTAGCGGTGGAAAATCGTTCAATTGAAAGGGAAAGTGTGCATCAAGATGTGATTCATTGCTGATATTGCAAGAAAAAAATGGAATTACAAGAAGGACTCTTGGAAATTGCAGAATCAAAGGAGCGCCAAGGTTAGCAATGCTAACGCCAATGTGGTTAGTCCTACTGAATTAGGTGATTTATGTCTTCTTATTTTAAATTCTTTAGAAGTGGATTATGGTTGGTTTCTTAACTTAGGGAGTTCTACTCATACTTGCTCCGAGAAGGAGTTGTTTTCTACTTACAAGTCTACAATAGAGCATTGTGTGAAAACGAAAACTGGAGAGATTTGTGAAATAGTGGGTGAGGGGACAGTTGAGTTGGAGATGCCAGGTGAGAACATATACACTCTAAGGAAAGTCAAGCATATTCCTTTGCTGAAACAGAATCTAATATCTTTGAGAACTCTGGAAGTACGTGGTTGTAGGTATACAGCTCGAGGTGGAGTTCTATCTATTTTTCAAGGTCGTCGTAAGGTGAATAGAGGTTTAAGAGTTGTTGGACCATGCCAACACAATCTCTGCAAGCTTTGGGGGATCCGAAATACCTGTGCAGATGTTCATTTCCCGACATCCTTGCAAGTTCGTCTAGTCTACCGCAACTAGTATCATCGAAGCGAGACCATATCGTTCGAATATCGTCGAAAGATGGAGAGAGCCTCAGGGTAGGTAGAGTTTGTATGGAGGTTAGCAACTCCGTATTAATGCCTACTGAGGTCTGCCTTTGAGGGACATGCTGACTAGTGAAATTGGGTGGAAGATTGATTAAACTAACTAAAGAAGAAACTTCTGAACTAAGCTTACTTTCAAGTGGAGTCAAAGAGTCTAGATGAGTTTGATCACACATTGATAGCATTTGTATGCTGTAACTCCTGTTTCCCCGTATTTATATTTTTGTACTGTTCTGTGCCTCATTGTACTCTCTCGTCTATTTGAGATCATGTAATTTGTTCTGATTGAATAAAATTATTATTCTTGTCTCAACTCAAATTTTCGGTCTTTCTATCTAATTCATTTGTATGCCATTTGTATTGTTCTTCATGAAATTGATCAATTCTTCTCATTGATATCCTTAATCTCTATTTTAGTGTATTCTAACCATTTCTCTTGTTGGGTTCTTTTTGAAATGGATACCCAAAACCCGCGAACCCGCAAGCCCACAAACCCACACTATTTAAACCCTAGCCCTATACCCTAACCCTAGCCCTACTACTGTTCTAACCTAAAACCCCCGCCGCCTTCTTCTCTTCTCCATCTCCTTCGTCTCCATCTTTCTTTTGCTGCGCCCAGCCAACCCCACAGATCCCCCGATCACCTCGCCCATCACCTTCGCCTCCCTCACCATCGCATTCACCCTCGTCAACCACCGTCACCTCCGCATCACCTCCATCATCGCCTCGCCATCGCTCCGATTCCCTCGACCTCAGCCAGTCGCCATTCGCCATTTCCCAAACTCCGAACCCAACCACCTCCGTTTCCCTTCCGATCGCCTCGCCCACTCCCTCGCTTTCGCCTCGACGATCCCCACGGCACAACCACCTCCAAACTCCATCATCGTCATCCTCTCCAACCTCCGAACCCATTACCCAGCTCGACATTTCCACCACCTCCGACCACCACACCACCGCAACACCCCGTCGTCGCCTCCAAACTCATCCCCTTGACCTCCTCTCCACCTCCGACGCTTCGCCAACACCCCACACCGCCGAACTCCTCTCCCACTCTCATCCCCTGTTCGCACCCAAGGAACAGAGTCGCCGCCGCGCGACAGATTCCCTCTCGACGTCGCGCCGCCGCCAGCGTCGCGATCACCGCCTCGTCACCGTCGAAGCCATCGCCAGCGTCGCCGTCGCTCCCTCGCTCTCCGCCGGTCGAAAAAACGAAGAAGAAGAAGATCAGCGCCTGGGCGGGATTCGATCACGACCATCCGATCGCGTCAAGATCCGCGCCCTGTGATCGCTGTACCGTGTTTTGCCGCATCGGATCCACCTCGCTGTTCGCTGTCCTGGGCGTGGATCTGGTGTGCGGGAGAAATCTGATTGGTGGGATCCGCTGTTTCGTGTATTGGCGCAGCAGATCCGGGGTTCGCTGTTTGCTGTTTGGGCTGGGATCCGGCGCAGGGAAAACTCGATCTCCGGCTATTTTTCGCACGCGCTTTTTGAGAACTTCTTCCGGGATTTTTTTCAACCAAATTTTCTGCAACAAGTGGAGTTTATCATCGTCAATTAAGGCAAGTATCCTTGTACATTTTATTGTTCTAGTACAAGCATCCTTGAAATACTACAAATAGTTAGATTGTGACTCCTCTTTGAAATATCGTTGTGGATCAATTTTGAACCTCCAATTGACAATTCTAAGAGTCACAAAATTTTCTCGTATTTAATTTATAATTATTGGACTCTTTTACCCTTGGACACATGAAAATGTAGACATATGAATTAAGGAGCCCTAAATTTGTAGATACATGTCACATTTAATTTTTGACGAACTTGCGACCTGTGACAGTGTAAAAATGGCCTGAGGCTCAACCAGGGCCCAATACAATTCCTACTCAGAAAAGCAAAAATAACAACCTGGTTCGGCTCCGGACCACTTCAGGGTCGGCGCCGAACCTCGTGTTTGCCCTCACGATGCCGGCCTCCTCGTGCTGACGAGCCTCAGTACCCCCCGGAGTCCGATCCGGAGCAGTCCCTCATTCCGTCCCCCCTCTCTGGCGGGGCAGAAGGATGACCTGGCGCAGCCTAGGCCCTCCGATTCCCCCAGAGGCACAGAGGACTCACGATGGGCCACGTCAGCTCAAAATACCACCAGGGGTTTCGCCACGTCAGCCCTATACCACTCCTGGTATTGCCACAACCGCCCTGAACCCCCTGGGCCTTCTGCCACGTCAGGCCCATGGGCTTTCGGATCCAAACCCGGCCCCCCAAGCGGAACCAAACCCGGTTGGGATTCTCTATAAATACTAGACCCTCACTCACCTTTCGGAGGTAATCAATCTTTTGCCACTTAAATATATCTAGTTATTGCTACTCTCTCACAGAGACTGACTAGAGCGTCGGAGGGTCCGCCACCGGGACAAACCCCGGTGTTTCAGGACCGTCTGCAGGTACACAAGACCTCGGATCCGACCCTTCCGATCCGAGCCCAACCTTCAACGTCTTTCCGAGCTCATCGTAGGCCCCCAGAAGGTCAACCGAAGGTCGGCAGACGAGCGGCAATCTCCTTCAATACAAATTGAGTTCGAACTCACACCTGGTGCTTCCACACGTGTCTCAGAAATAAACAGCATCAGGTTGGCGCCGTCTGTGGGAACCGCTGCTCCAGAAGCCGATCCGACCCAGACCCTCGAAGGCCATCGACAGCCGAATCCTCATGACCTCCAAAGGCAAGGGGGCTGCTCCCTCCGTCAACCAACGGGACCCGCCCCCACCCTCTGATGAAGCCGGGCCCCACACGTCGAAACACAAGGCTCCCCCTCGGGAGTCCCAAACGAGCATCGGCTGGACAGCCCAGCCCGACCTACAAAGAGTAATCCTCAACCGCAAGATTACCCACAACTGGGGAAGGGCCGCTTCCAACTCGGCCCCGAACCATCCGAGGAGGACCCACAGGGATGACGGCCCACGGGATCGGCAAGGTGATAGGGACCGGGGATCACCAACCCCGAAGCCTAACCCAAACCGCACCCAGGGTCAGGATCCCGAATACGAGGTATCCCTGGATACGCCATTCACCCTACACTACATCCACGGGGGACCGGTGAAGGGGGAAAATGATACTTCCCAAGGAACCTTCACCCAGGAGACGAACGCCATTCAGTACAGCCCCTCCCCTGAGCTACAACCGCGGCCAGTCTCCTTCTCAGGAGAGGGCCCCGAAGGAGTTCACCTCCCCCACTGCGGGGGCCTCGTCGTTAGCCTCCGCATGGCCAATTGTGAGGTTCGCCGAATCCTTGTTGACAACGGCAACCCGGTAAATATCCTCTTCCTCAGAACCTTCGAAAGCCTCAGATTACCCAGAGGGAAACTCAAACCAGCAGAATGCACGTTGCTCAAGCTTGCGGGCGTCCCGATCATAGTGAAGGGAATTATTACCCTCAACGTCACCACTGGACCGGATCCTGACAAGAGGACCGAGTCCTTGGATTTCATGGTCATCCACGCCAAGGCGGCCTACAACGCCATCCTCGGCCGACCCGGGCTAAACTCCCTCCAGGCGATACCTTCGGCCCACCATCTGGAACTCAAAGGGAGAGGGGGCGTACCCCCCCTCAGCGCGGGCATACTCCCCCTCAGCGCCGTTGAACTCGAACCCGAGAAAGACGGCCCCGCCCCCGAGCCCGTGGACGAGCTGGAGGAGATCCTATTCGACACTGAAGATGAGTCCAAATGGTTCCGGGTGAGCCGCTCACTCGCCGAGGACCTGAAGGCGGGCATCATCGCTTGCGTCCGCCGCAACGTTGATCTCTTCGCTTGGAAGCCCTCCGATATGCCCGGAATCTCTGAAGACTTGATCATGCACCGACTGAGTGTCCTCCCTGACTCTAAACCGATCGTCCAAAAGAGGCGCAAAGTCGCCCCGGAGAGGCAACTGATTGTAAAAACAGAAGTAGACAAGCTCTTGTCCGCTCGATTCATCCAAGAAGTCACCTACCCCGAATGGTTGGCCAATGTCGTCATGGTGAAGAAAGCGACAGGGGGTTGGCGAATCTGCATTGACTTCACGGACCTTAACAAAACGTGTCCAAAAGATCCTTTCCCCCTCCCGCGCATCGACGCTTTGATAGACGCGACCTCAGGGCACGAGCTGCTGTCCTTCATGGACGCTTTCTCGGGGTACAATCAGATCCGGATGTTTCCGCCAGACATCTCCAAGACCTCATTCGTCACCGACCAAGGTCTTTATTGTTACCGTGTCATGCCCTTCGGGCTGAAAAACGCCGGAGCCACGTACCAGCGACTCGTCAACAGAGTCTTCAAGGACCTGATCGGCCGCAACGTAGAAGTTTACGTCGACGACATGCTTGTCAAGAGCCGGGCTGGGCCGGACCACGTCGCCGACCTCGAGGAAGCCTTCGGTGTCCTCCGACGCCACAACATGAGGCTTAACCCGGCTAAATGCGCCTTCGGCGTCTCCACGGGGAAGTTCCTAGGGTTCATTGTCAGCCAGCGCGGCATTGAGGCAAACCCCGAAAAAATACAGGCCATCATCAACATGTCCCCGCCCCGGAATGTCAAAGAAGTTCAGAGGCTCACGGGTCGGTTGGCGGCGATCGGCCGTTTTCTCTCCAAATCAGGGGAGAAATCTCTCCCCTTCTTCAAAGCCTTGCGCGGGAAAGGGGGCTTCGAGTGGGGTACCCCTCAACAAGAAGCCTTCGAACAGCTGAAACGGTACCTCGCCAACCCGCCTCTCCTCAGCAAGCCCGAACCAGGCGAGCCGCTTTGGCTCTACCTGTCCGCCTCGGACCACGCCCTCAGCGCCGTCCTCGTCCGAGAGGAGGCAGGAGTTCAGAAACCCCTGTACTATGTAAGCAAAGTGCTACACCCGGCCGAGACGAGATACGCGAAGATAGAAAAGGTAGCCTATGCCCTGGTTATGGCAGCCCGAAAACTCCGACCTTACTTCCAGGCCCACTCCGTCCAAGTTCTGACCGACCAACCACTTAAGACCGTCCTCCACAAGCCCGAAAACTCCGGCCGATTAGTCAAGTGGTCGATCGAGCTGAGCCAGTTCGACATCAGCTATCATCCCAGGGCAGCCATTAAAGGGCAGGCCCTCGCCGAGTTCATAACTAAATGCACTGTCTCCGAGCAACCTGACGTAGAAGAGCCGGATCCGACCTGGGAGGTCTTTGTTGACGGCTCATCCTGCGAAACGGGGAGTGGGGCGGGCGTCATCCTTCGTGGCCCCGACCAATTCCTACTTCAATACTCCCTGCGCCTCAACTTTCCCGCCTCCAACAACGAGGCAGAATATGAGGCCATGATCGCCGGACTGACCCTCGCCCACCGAGCCGGTGCCAAGCGAATCCGGGCGTTCAGCGACTCTCAACTCGTGATCCATCAAATCAACGGAGAGTACGAAGCCCGCGACGACCGAATGGTGAGATATTTGGCGGCGGTCCGACGACTCTTGGCGCTCTTCGACAACACTACGGTTGTCAGAGTCCCCAGGGAACAGAACGCCCAAGCCGACGCGCTATCCAAACTCGCCTCTTCTTCCTTCGAAGGCCTCGGTCGTACGGTGCTCGTCGAGGTCCTCTTGGAGCCAAGCATCCTTAGCCCAGAGCCGGAAGCAATGTGCGTACAAGAAAGAACCAGCCCGGACGACTGGACCACTCCCATCCGAAACTTCTTGAACCAGGCCGAGCTTCCTGAAGACAAAGCCGAGGCCAGGCGAATCAGAATCCGAGCGGAAAGGTTCGTCATAATCGATAAACATCCTCTTCAAACGCTCGTACACCTTGGCCGACGGCAAACCCTACCTCCGCTGCCTCGCCAAGGACGAGGCCAGCTACGTCCTCAAAGACCTGCACGAGGGGATCGGCGGATGCCACATGGGGAGTAGGACGCTTGCCCGAAAGGCTCTGAATCAAGGGTACTATTGGCCCACCATGCTCCAAGACTCACAAGACTTAGTCAAGAGGTGCGGCCCCTGCCAAAGATTCTCCCCCATCAAAAGGCTTCCTCAAGCCAACCTCCGATCCCTGGCAAGCCCTACGCCCTTCGCCATGTGGGGTATGGACCTTGTGGGGCCCTTCCCCCCAGCGGTAGGACAGAAGAAATTCCTGATTGTCGCCATCGACTACTTCACCAAGTGGATCGAAGCCGAACCGCTGTCCAGCATCACCGAACGCCAAGTGCAACAATTCTTCTGGAAGAACATCATTTGTCGATTCGGGATCCCCCGAATCCTCGTCACGGACAACGGAACCCAGTTCCAAGGGCAGAACTTCCAATCTTTCTGTCAGGACATCGGCATCCAGCAACGTTTCTCCGCCATTTGCCACCCTCAGTCTAACGGCCAAGCAGAGAATGCGAACAGGCAAATCCTCGATGGCCTCAAAAAGCGCCTCGACAATTCCCCCAAGGGGCTCTGGGTGGAGGAGCTGCCCAGCGTACTATGGGCACACCGAACCACGCAGAGGATCCCCACGGGGGAGACACCCTTCAATCTGACCTATGGGACTGAGGCAGTCATCCCCGTCGAAGTCGGATTGCCTTCCCCCCGGATCATAGCCTTCGATGAAGACGACAACGCGTCCGCCCTGAGGGCTAACCTGGACTTCGTCGCCGAGGTACGAGAAAAGTCCGCGGTCCGAAGGAGCATTTATCAGCAACGGATCGAGAGATTTTACAACAAGAAAGTCCGCCCCACCAGCATCCGGGCAGGGGACCTAGTGTTGCGAAAGCTATCTGTCTCTGACCCGACCAAGAAGAGGAAACTGGCTCCCAACTGGGAAGGCCCATACCGCGTAGTCGAGGCTGTACGCCCTGGTACATACCGACTAACGGATATGAATGACCGACCCATCAGCCGACCCTGGAACGCTGAGCACCTCATGAAATTCCGGGGAGAGCAAGCTTAGATTCCAGCGTGGCTTAAGTAAAATAAAACTTTTGTAAACATTCATGTGTAAAGGGCCGCTTCAGCGACCCCCCCCCCCCAGTCTGGTATAAAAGAAGTCTCTTTTGTCAAAAGTTAAATACCTCGGCAACGCCGACCCAGTACAGGGCAAGGCGGGCGGCATCTGGGTTCTCCCTCGGGTCTCATCCCCTAACGCCTCGGCAGGTTCGACCCAACTACGGGCAGGAGGTCTCCCTGTCGCCCCGCATCGATCCCTCACGAATCGGCGGAGCCCGACCTTGCCTAAACCGCCCTTCACCACCCCGATAACCAGAGCAAAGAAGGAAAAGAAAGCTTTATTCATACTCTTTTATTTTTGCACGGAGAAAACAAGCAAATACCGTTACAGAACCACTCCACTCATCGCAAACTAAAGGGGATCTCCGGCTTAGGGCCCCTCGGACCCGGTAAAGGGCGGAATCACTCCGACCAAACGACTTGGGACTCTCTCCTCGTCATGACGGTCCTTCGGCTCTGCCACCGTCGACACCCCGGCCACGGAGCTCTGGGCATCCACGGATCGAATGCGCTCCATCAGTGGCAACGCCGAGGGAGCCCCCTCTGCTCGCCGATCCCTCGAGGAAGATGTCGAAATACCCAACATGGTCCTATAGCGGTGTATCTCCATCTCCTTCTCCACTATCACATCGCGAAGAAGCTTCTCGGAGGAAGGCCTCTGCACCGAGGAACTTGACATGGTGTATCCAAGACCAACGCCCCCTAGCTCCCGATCCACCATCGCCCTCCTCAGCCGGCTCGCCTCCTCACTCAGGGCTTCAGACTTGTTCCTGTAATAATGGAAGGCCGCATCAGTGTCGCGAGCCCTCTTTCGATACCGAACCAAAGTGGCCTCTAAGGCCTCGACCTTGCCCCGAAGCCACGCCACGTCGGAACGAAGGGGGTCCACCTCAGGAAGGGGAGCCGTGACCTACAAGAGAACCAGCCCGCTCAAGACATATATGCAAAGAGGTTCAGAAATTTTTCAAAGTTGGAACACTTAGCCAGCCAGAAAACCCTCTTTTTATAAATTCAGTTTCCCCATACAAAAAATACGGTGGCCAGTCCGCGGAAGGCAAATACAATCGAGAGAAGGAAAAAGAAGGACAAAAATTATACAGCGGGTTTTCCCACCTCGATATCAGCCGGATCCGTTGGAGGGTCGGTAACCGATTTGTCATCTGACCCTTGTCCGCCAGGAGTCTTCGGTGTCCCCTCAATCTCCATATCATACTCGAAGTTGGACAGGTCGATAGTCGGATAAAAGTGCCTCACATGGCTGAGGGCCTTCGCGTAACTACTATCCTGGGCATTGATCACCAGGATCTGACACGACTTAGTCACCTCATCCTTCTCCTTCTCCGACCTCTCCTCCTGAGCCGCCCTCGCCTTCGCCCATTCCTCCTTCTCCTTGTCAAAAGCCACCTTCGTCTCCGCCTCCTTCTTACGAGAGCCTTCGAGCTCTCCCTTCAATTCCGTCACCTCCTGCTCGGCCTTGTCAGCCCGATCTCGCTCTCGCTGCACCGCCGCCTCGTAGAGTCCCCTCACATGGGCCCCCTGCACGGTCGCCTGCCAGGACCAGACACTACTAAGAAATCTTCCTTAAACAACATCACCTGAAAGCTAGGAGGTTCGATCGACTTACCAGCACCGTGGCCTGCGCAAGACGCACATACGCCTCGTCCAGGGTCTGGGACTTCATATCCGAGCGGTCCCGAGGGGTCGCCAACTTATCTGCAACCTCCACGGCCTGGCGCCCCCGGACCAGGCAATCACCCTCGCGGATCGACCAATCCGGCACCCACCTTCGCCGAAGCCTCTCCTCTAGTCCGGGATCCGCCGGGGGACCCTTCCCCTTATCAGGCTCGGCGGCCGCACCCTGATCCGAACCCCCCTGGACCACTGCGTCCCCACCCGTCTCTGACCGAGTCCTCTTCATCCTCGGCTGAACGGGGGCCTCGGAGACCACCTGGGACGACTCGGTGGTCTTCGCCGCGACATCCTTCTTCTCGACCTTCTTCTTCTTCATGGCGAGCCTCAGCGCCTTAATCGACTCCTCATCCATTTCTGTAAAGAGATCCATTAAGAACAAATGAGCAAAAAAGTACAAGAAGGGTGTGAGGAAAGAAACAACCACGTACGAGGCACGGCCGGGCTAGGGCTCAGTCCGACGCTTGCCAGATGGGCCTCCGTCACCTTCCCCCAATTAATGCTATGCGACAGACGGAGGCGCTCAACGAGTCTCCACTCCTCCGCCGTCAAATCCCCTGGCCCCGGTGCTGTGTAGCTCGGCTTAGTATGGTTCCACCGAGTAGGGATAGCCCAAGGGTCCTCACTCCGGATCACCAGATACTTCTTCTTCCAGAACTTAATGGAATCCGGATGACCGTGGACAACCTTCGCCTTACCTCGAGGCGAGATATAATATACTCCTTCTGCCGATGAGCCAATCAATAGCATCGCTCGGAACACGCCCAGCCGCAGGGGTACCCTCCGTTCCGCGCACAACAGCACGAAGCAGATGATCTGCTTCCAGGAGTTCGGCCCGAACTGCATCGGCGCCAGGGACGACCAATTTAACACCTCCCGAACGAATGGGTGGATGGGCAGCCTCAGGCCGGAGATAAAGGTGTCCACAGGGAAGATACAATACCTGTCCGGCAGGGGATCGGTCGGTCGAAGAGAAGAACTCGGCAGCATAAGCTCATAACTGGGCCCTATGTGGTAGGCCAACTGCAGAGCCCCCAAGTCGCTTGCCTCCAGAGCGGTCGGGGAGGCGTCCACCATCAACCTCTTCCGGCTTGACGACGACGGCTGGACCCCCGAGGACTCCTTATCGGAGAGATCGTCGGGGTAGCAACGGAAAGGCCGGGGTTGTGCAGACGACCCTATCACCAAGTCGCTCGGGCTGCCAATCTTCGATTTCTTCTTCTTCGGAACCCTCCTCCTCTTAGCCCGTTCCGGCGAAGGTGTAGACAAGCGCCCCAGAACGGGCGGATTCAGAGACCCCGCGGAACCATCTCCCTCGGAGCCACCCTCCTCTCCGGAAGCCGACCCCAGGGTCTGGACTTCGTCTGAGCTGCCGCCCCCCTCCTCAGAGTCGCTGCCTTCTACCACGAAATGCCTCCGAGATCGCAATGGCTTCACGCTGTGTACGACCTCCTCCTTGCCTACCGGCCCCTCCCCAGAGGTCGACGCCAACGAGCCGGACTGAGCCCTATCCATCCGTGCCTAAGTTAAACAGGGTTACCAACTAACCTGAAATCACCTCGGAAACACGACCTTGCTGCCGGAAGCTGAAGGGGCGAGCGCTGAAGAGTTGAAGGATTTTTCCGAAAAGTAAGAGGCAGGAGAGAAATAGGCGATGGGAGGAAAGGAGGGAACATTTATAGGGGATAGGAACAACTCCTCGATTTTCGCAGTCACTATTCACCGATTGACGTGCAACTACCGCCTAGGAAATCACGCCGCATCCTCGAAACACGTGCTGCTGACGTCACCCAGTGCCAGACTGGCAGCACGGTACGGGGTCGGTTCGGGCAAAATAACGACTCGCCTTCGCCAGCACTAAAGTACTCTTCTTCAGAAGATCCACCGGCGGGCCATCACCCTTACCAGCCCGTAATCCCCCCTCGTCTCGAGGTTCGGCTTGGCACCGGGGTACTCTTCCCAAGAAGAAACTACGGCTCGCCTTCACCCTCACCGGCCCATAATCCCTCGCCAGCTCGAGGTTCGGCCCGGCACCCGGGTACTCTTCTTCGGAAGATCCACCGGCGGGCCATCACCCTTACCAGCCCGTAATTCCCCCTCGTCTCGAGGTTAGGTCTGGCACCCGGGTACTCTTCTCAGGAAGAAGCAACGGCTCGCCTTCACCCTTACCGACCCATAATCCCTCGCCAGCTCGAGGTCCGGTCTGGCACCGGGGTACTCTTCTTCGGAAGATCCACCGGCGGGCCATCACCCTTACCAGCCCGTAATTCCCCCTCGTCTCGAGGTTCGGCCTGGCACCGGGGTACTCTTCTCAGGAAGAAACAACGGCTCGCCTTCACCCTAACCGACCCATAATCCCTCGCCAGCTCGAGGTTCGGTCTGGCACCCGGGTACTCTTCTTCGGAAGATCCATCGGCTAGCCATCACCCTTACCAGCCCATAATTCCCCCTCCTCTCGAGGTTCGGTCTGGCACCCGGGTACTCTTCTCAGGAAGAAGCAACGGCTCGCCATCACCCTTGTCGACGCGTAATCCCTCGACCTCTTGAGGTTCAATCGAACACCAGGGTACTCTTCTCCGGAAGAGACAACGGTTCGCCATCGCCTTCACCTACACTGGGACCCTCGACTAGCTCGAGGTCCTATCCAAGCTTCAGGACAGCACCACCAGGAAGGCCCTGTGATCCGCCCTCCCATTTTTTATTACAATCATGAACACTCCTCCACGGCTAGCTCCCGCACCCCCTGCAGGAGTGGGGGGCTTGTGTGACAGTGTAAAAATGGCCTGAGGCTCAACCAGGGCCCAATACAATTCCTACTCAGAAAAGCAAAAATAACAACCTGGTTCGGCTCCGGACCACTTCAGGGTGGCGCCGAACCTCGTGTTTGCCCTCACGATGCCGGCCTCCTCGTGCTGACGAGCCTCAGTACCCCCCGGAGTCCGATCCGGAGCAGTCCCTCATTCCGTCCCCCCTCTCTGGCGGGACAGAAGGATGACCTGGCGCAGCCTAGGCCCTCCGATTCCCCCAGAGGCACAGAGGACTCACGATGGGCCACGTCAGCTCAAAATACCACCAGGGGTTTCGCCACGTCAGCCCTATACCACTCCTGGTATTGCCACAACCGCCCTGAACCCCCTGGGCCTTCTGCCACGTCAGGCCCATGGGCTTTCGGATCCAAACCCGGCCCCCCAAGCGGAACCAAACCCGGTTGGGATTCTCTATAAATACTAGACCCTCACCCACCTTTCGGAGGTAATCAATCTTTTGCCACTTAAATATATCTAGTTATTGCTACTCTCTCACAGAGACTGACTAGAGCGTCGGAGGGTCCGCCACCGGGACAAACCCCGGTGTTTCAGGACCGTCTGCAGGTACACAAGACCTCGGATCCGACCCTTCCGATCCGAGCCCAACCTTCAACGTCTTTCCGAGCTCATCGTAGGCCCCCAGAAGGTCAACCGAAGGTCGGCAGACGAGCGGCAATCTCCTTCAATACAAATTGAGTTCGAACTCACACCTGGTGCTTCCACACGTGTCTCAGAAATAAACAGCATCACGACCCTATGGCTTGGAAAATATTTATTATTTACTGTTTTGACCCCTATTATCATGTATTTATGCCACGTAATAATTTAGACACCAAATTACATATTTTCATGTAACCTACATTAGAAATTATTTCCCTGTGTTGCTGTCTGGATTTTCCTTTGCGGTTTCGACCCTTTTATCTTTGGAATTTGGACCCGAGCCCTGAATATGAAACGTAGATCCGGATGTGTAGATATCGATAGACTCCAAAATGATCGAATTTGGAGTTACGGTCTAAGAGTTATTGCAGATTTACTGCAGCTGTGTCGGTAGGCACAGATTCGCAAAAACTGCTGCACACCTGTACCTTGCGAATTAATTTAGCTATGCAACCAGCGAGAGTTTGACACGAAATTTTATATGTAGTTGCTGGACACCCTATGGGACATCCTCAATTTTTCTTAGAATTAATTTATGTTATTTCAACCCTGTTTCGCATGTATAGATACAAGTATACAAAATTTGTCTGAACAAATATAACAAGCCGGGGTTTGAGGGAAGGACTATAGAGTGGACAACATAGGTAAGTGTACTCGGAAGGGGGCCCGTGTTTCCCAATGTTGTATGTTAAATGGAACTAAGTGCCGCGTAGAACTAAGTGCCACGTCACAGGTGACGGGGGCCACCTCTAGAGTCTACGAGGGCCACCTCTAGAGTCCATTACATGATTTTATGATTACATGATATATACTTGAGATCAAATGGAACTAAGTGCCACGTAGAACTAAGTGCCACGTCATGGATGACTGGGGCCACCTCTAGAGTCTACGGGGGCCACCTCTAGAGTCCATGATTGATCACTTGCTTGATACCTGATACCTGAGTACGCCGCCCTATGGACTCCACTACTAGGTCTAAACGTAATTGATTTGACTGTAGCAACCATGTAGTAAAATGATGGATGCATGTCGTGCTACCTAGATAGTAATCACACAAGACTTGAACTTAATACCTGATACATGATTATCCTGTTACCTGATACCCTGTTACCTGATTATCCTGTTACCTGATTAGCCTGATTACCTGATTACCTGATATCTGATACATGATACCTGAGACATGACACCTGTTCTTGATACTTGATGACATGATACATGAGACTTGAACCTGAAACTTGATACTTGACAACTTGATACTTGAGACCTGACACTTGACACAAGATTTGAGACTAGATACCCGACACTTGAACTAGATGCATATCACTTGAGATTAGATACCCTATGTGTTCACTTGTTACTTGTTTTACCACTAGTATTTGTTACCCAGCCTATTTACTTGAGTTATCCTTCTTGTTAGCTAGTTCCTGGTTCTCCTACTACTTGTTATGCCCCTGTTACATTCTTGATTCCTGTTCTCCTTACTTGTACTCGTTTTTACTATTTGTGGCCCTAGCTTGCACTAAGGGCATTTTCTCTTGTTTTTCCCTGTTCTTGTTTTATATTTATTAAGTAGACTTTGGAGACGAGCTACCCGCTGGAATTGGTGAGCAAAGGTTTTAGCCTCCAAGTGGAGGAGGACTTGATTGAATGTTTACTTCCTGCATTATTTGTTTTCTTGGACTATTATTTCTTGCAACTTTAAGAACTTGTAACGGGCTGATGTTCCCGAGTTTAACTTGATCCAGACTTGAAACTATTTGGATGTTTATTTATATTTCAGTTGTTTCTGTTGCTAATAGATTATTCATGCATGCTTGGTTATGTATATCTCTCTTGTTATATGCTTGTTCGGATGCTGAGTCGATCCTACAGCTTATGAATGATGTTAAGATCATTCGCTGGGCTTCGTCATGTACTCGTATTCCGTATTTTGGGAAGCGGGGCGTGACATATGCAATCTACAAATGAATGAAAGATAGAAGACTGTCTAATGTCTTTTTTCTTGCATCTTGGATTTTGGCAGGTGATGGTGCGAAGAGCAATGAGAGGCACCATGTCATTCCCGCTTGACTGAACTACTCCTATGCTTGCAGGCATTTCATGTCTAGACCTTACATGCTCTTTTAGTTCGTATTAAACTTAAACTGCTGTGTTTTGTTGCTCTGTTGAGATGTATGGAGCCATTGTGTTTTGTTGCTTAACTACATGTGATGTCGGTCCTATCTTCTCTATCAACGATATTTACAGGTATTGGATTATCATAAAATACCCTGGCTGGAAAGATAGTGTTCATTTTATTTTTGTACTAAGATGAGATCTTACTTTTTATCAAGTATGAAGTATCGTACATGTTTCATTATTTGATAGCACAGGTATACGATGGGAAATTGGGTGTAATGTGACGGTTTGTTTCTGAACCAAGCTGGAAACTTGACAGACTATGGGCTTGATGTTGCTTTTTGATCCTGCTATGTACTTGAACAATTCAGAAACATGCTGGAACTTCAAAAGAACAGAACACTGACTGGTGGGAACCCTAATCAAATGCGATAGCTCTGAAGAGCAGTAGTGAGGATATATGTATTTTGCCCAAGAAATGGCAAGATAGATCCAGAGAATCAGAAAAGTTCACAGCGGAACAAGAGAGGTTGGAAATAAATCAATGCAAATCCATCAAGATATACCCCGTTATTGTCAACAACGCATTTCTGAAATAAGAGTGACCACAAAGCAAAACTACAAAGCCTGCTAAATCTGAGAGTTACTACTAGGCATTTTCCAACATGCTCATTTATGTTATCTACTACTGAGAGAGAATATAAAGCAGAGCCAATTCGTCAGTGTCTCTGTATTTATGTAAAAGCATATGCACTATTTTACTACTGAAGTACAATTGTATGAAACAGTTCTCTATTTTTCAGAATACCCCCCACAAAAAAGTTAAGATTTCCAAGAGAATGATTGTGAAAATTTTCTAGCTCTGTTGATTGACATGGAGGTCAAGAAAGGTATGCGCGCCGGGGCTGCCATGGAACGATCTGCTTCATGTTTTCATACTTTCTTTGTCAAAAGTAGAAGGCAATGTAGGAAAGCTACAATATCACTATAACATAAATAATTTGTAATATATGAAATTGACAAAGCAAGAACAAAGTGATGCATGGGGGGACCAAAAGAAGAAACTGCAAGGAAGGGTGGTTGATTGGCTTTATTTGTACATTGTATCTTAGTTTGTCATCATATTCAGTCTCTTCCACTTTTCAACAGAAAATAGAGAATATATGGACCCTAGAACTAGGTCTCTAACAGAATCCACTCATGCTCAATGATTAAACTTGTCACTGCAACTAGCTCTTATATAATGCATCTATACTAATAATATTCCCCTTACTCAGCTATGTTTTGTATTATGTGCAGCCTCAAACAATAATGTATACCACCGAACCTTATTCCAGCAACTAGGCACAGTTGGTTGAATGGAGTGGACAAAATATTCACATGGACCAATCAGAGTATCAAACATAGCTGCAAACTTGCCTCTAATCCTTGCATTCAATTTTGCTTGCAGAATGTGAGAAATTCGTTTGCAACTAATTCTTGCTATCAGTTTTTATTGCAGAAAGAGAGAAATCTCTAACTACTCCATATAGGTAGAGACAAATATTTAATGATTATTAGAAATAAAAAGTGCATCGCATGTATTTTGATCATCAATCATAAAGAAACACTAGCAGTTGATTCTGCGGGTCAAAGGTTCCAGGAAACATACCAGCTAATAATTTGTTTAACCAAACATTAGAAACTAGAAGCAACCGTCTGATCGTTTCCCTCTTTAAAAATGGTTGTCAACTTGGAACAGAGACTTTTAACTTAGCGTTGCTTCACAGGTTGACATACCAAATCAAATACTCAAAATGAGTTCTTCTTGCTCACTTTCTGACCAAACCAACTTCGTGGAAAGAGAGACAACCGAACAAAGACCATCATTAGACATAGAACCTCCAAATAAACCAACAAATTAAGAGGTCCAAGCAAGCATATGCTAAATGAATCGAGGATTGACGAAGAGAAAGTCTTACCAAGCAGCTGGCATCTTGGCACCATTAACAAGCCAGCTCAAAACTTCATCTATGCTAAATATACGTCGATAATACATCATGTTGTCAGAATCATTTCATCATGTGACTAAATTCACAATACCTAAGGTAAGTCCAATTATACCCAAATTATCATTTTCCTCCACCAGTTTATCTGGATATATTGATTAAAAACGTTACTGACTTGAACATGAAAAAAATACTACTATATACCCATAATCTATATATAATCATGTTCAAGAAGTTGCATTTACCAAGGATGGATTTGTACATCGAATCAACAATAGTAATCAAGTTCAAATTTAGGTCATAATCAGGTCAGACACATCACACATTAGTTCATTGTCATTAGGCCTCAAGGATGTCGATGACTCTTCTATGCTTTCAATGTGTCTCAATTTTGATAGTTGGCATCAGATCCTGGCATTGTCCTCTCCAGCAAAACAAATGTGACATATAACCGCAATGGGATAACATAAAATAGGCCAGAAATTAGCAGAGATGAGATACAAATTTACAAAAATGGTTTGTTTATTTGTTTGATTCTCCTCCGTTGCACAATCTAACAGTACATGCCACCGCTTGCGCCCAATATTTCAGTCTTGCTTTAACATCTTCAGGGTGGTCACCTGAACATTTTAATTAATTGGTTAGATATGTAACAAGAAAATTCACAGTTAAAAACTCTATTAAAAATGATTCAAATATTAAACCGTAAGGGTCATATAGTAATCACAAAGCAATTCTTTCAATTTCAATGTCATATGATTCTCAGTTAATGTGGGCTTCGGAGCAAGGTGTTAACTAAAATCAATAAAGGTATTCTGAGTTTGAAGGCATTGCAATATACCTTCTTTTATCACAAAAAGTTACTGCACAATGTAAGCTAGCAAATCTAACTAAAATTGGTATGTTAAATCGTATAGAATCAAGAATTAGAGAAAAACAACTTTAAAAATACAACAATTCAATATATTTTTTTATAGTAAAATACAAATGAATATCTTTGTCCCATGTAACTGTCAATCAAAAAATTAAGTACTCAAAAAAAGTAAAATCTTCCATCTATTCAACAATGCAAAGCAAATGTGATCTACTCCTAATATGCATAAAAAATAACAATCAAAGACATCCCTACTACATTATCGATCTTCAGGCAAAAACCTATCTCTTGATTTCAGAAATCAACAATTCTGCTTTTTAAAAAAAGTTCAAATTCATTGATCAACCCACCTATTAAATCATCTATAAAACTTAGTCCTTAACCAAGTTTGTTTCCAAATCTCAAATCAAATTTCAAAGCATACCCTGCAACTAACGGTACTACTAAGCCAACAAAAAAGCTCTATAACCTAACCTACCAACAACATTAAAAATCAAATATTTCACTCAAAAATGCAATCCTCAACGCTAAATCTGACGAGCCCACACCACTAAAAAATCAATCCTTTAACTCAAAAATGATACCCTCAAATCCAAATTTAACCAACCCACGCCATTAAAAATCAAATCTTACACGCAAAAAGCAACTAAATTTCCAAGAAAAAAAAAGATTCAATTCTTACCAGGACTAGAAAACTTCCAATTCGCCACCGGAGCACCACCACCCGCACTCGAACACGAATCCCCAGCCGCCATGTCATCACCACCCATGCCCTTCTGCTCATCATTAAACCGCTGACTCAGCGAGTAGCACAACTCCAACGCCGGCAAAGTGTTGCAAAGCTCCGGAATCTCCTCGTAACTGAACCCAAACCCTAGATCCAAGCACCCCTTCAGCTCTTCCAGATCGTCGTCCGTCAAACTCTTGGTCCTCGTCACCGAATCTCCGCCGTCCGATCCGAGATCCCCGCCGTCCACGAAGGCGGGGGATTCCACATATCCCTCCAGCATCACTTCGCCGCTCTTTCGCGGCCACGATGGCGAATCGAAGGAGGTCAGACCCTGAAGCTTCTTCTTGTTCTTGTTCTTGTTCTTATTGGCTTTAGTTTTGGGGTTAGGGTTTGAGATGGGAGAGCTTGGGGGGGATGGGGAGGATGATGATGAGTAGTAGGTTTCGTCCTCCATTTATTTTTCTAGGGAGAGAAAGTATAGGGGTTTTTTCTTAGAGAGAGACGGGGGGAATTTCTTGAATTTGGGTTTTCTGGGGGATTTTGGGGGTTTTATATGAGAGAGAGGGAAGATGGGAATGGACATGTATGTATGTATGGTATGTGAGCTGGCATGCCATGGACTGATGACTGGATAATTTTAGAATTGTTACCCAAATGACCCACTTTTTGAAAGTATTTACCAAACTGACCACTTTCGAAACTATTTTCCAAATTGATTTACCCGCTGTATGGTGAGTCCAATTCAACTGAACTCGCTATCTCAGATAGCGAAAGTAGTCGTATTAATTTTGTAAAAAAAAAAATTTGAACATGTGATTTCTACCTGAAATGTGTATAACTACACTCGCTATCTGAGATAGCGAGTTTAGTTCAACTGACCTCGCTATCTCAGATAGCGAGTATAGTTGTACTAATTTTTAGAGAAATTTTAAACATGCAGGTTCTACCTGAAATGTATATAACTACACTTGCTATCTGAGATATCGAGTCTAGTTCAACTGACCTCGCTATCTCAGATAGCGAGTGTAGTTGCACTTATTTTTTAGAGAAATTTTGAACATGCAATTTCTACCTGAAATGTTTATAACTACATTGGCTATCTTAGATAGCGAGTTTAGTTCAACTGACCTCGCTATCTCAGATAGCGAGTGTAGTTGTACTTATTTTTAAAAAAAAAAATTTAAACATGCAAATGTATATACCTAAACTCGCTATCAGAGATAGCAAGTTCAGTTGAACTAGACTCAGATAGCGAGTGTAGTTGTATATATTTCATATTTAAAATTTCTCTGAAAAATGAGTGCAACAACACTCGACATCTGAGATAGCGAGTTCATTTGAACTAGACTCGCTATCTTAGATAGCGAGCGTAGTCGTATACATTTCATGTTTAAATTTTTTTTTAAAAAATGAGTACAACTATACTCGCTATCTAAGAAAGCAAGTCTAGTTCAAATGAATTCGCTATCTCAAATAGCAAGTGTAATTGTATACATTTCAGGTAGAAATTGCATGTTTAAAATTTCTCAAAGGGTTGAAAAAAATCATTGAACTACACTCGCTATCTGAGATAGCGAGTTCATTTGAACTCGACTTTAGCATTGGTACTAAAACCCGAAATCCGGACCCGACCCGGACCCGACCCGGACCCGGTGTTGAACCGGAACCGACCCGATGTAATTTGGGTAGAGTATGGATCCTAAATAACTACCCGTTGAAATTTCGGGTCGGGTCTGGGTCCCCTAAAAATGGACCCGACCCGGACCCGGACCCGTAATAGAGAATTAATCAATAAACGAAGCGGACCCGACCCGTTACCCGTTACCAGTGCCAGTTTCCTTCCTCTGCCGATTCCATAAATTAAATAAGCTTTAGAAGAAACCCAACTTTTTTAAAATCCTTTTTTTAACGCACAGGGAGAGAAAGAAATCAAGAATGCAGTTCTTGAAATCTGACAACAAAGTTTGACTGTGATCACGACTTTATATCGTTGCAAGTGGTAATGTGAACTGGTTAATAGTTATTTTAGGATTCCTTAAACTGCATTGCAAGTTTAAAATAATCAGAAATCATAGGAGGCCTCATGGTAGATATCTGATATACAGAATGCTTCTTCTATTGAAAATCCATTCATTCATATGCTACATTGTCTTTGACAATTTTTTTCGTATCATTGGTATTAATCCTTCGTTGATTCTCCAATGCTTTAAAGACCCGGAACCGAACCGGACCCGTGATTAGAAATAGGACCCGGACCCGGATCCGGACCTGAAAGCGAACGGGTAACATTTCTTGTGGGGAACCGAATCCGGACCCGGACCCGAATTTCATGGATCTGAGTCCGGGTCCAGTATTTGGACCCGTCAATGACCGGGTCCGGATCCGGGTATTGAGCTATCCGACCCGACCCGATCCGTTACCAGTGCTACTCGACTTGCTATCTCAGATGGCGAGTAGGTCAATTTGGTAAATAGTTTCGAAAGTGCGACAGTTTGGTAAATACTTTCCAAAAGTGGGTCATTTTAGTTAACGTTCATTATTTTAAGGGGTTTTATGCAATGGTGCCCTTTTGTTACTTTTTATTTGAAATTAGCTGCTACTAATTGCACGTGACGTCTAAAAAAAAAAATGTTCCCAGGAAACCCCACAAAAATTTCAAACAAAATTTGGAAACCTACAAAAGTTATCATTCAATGGAATAAACATTTTTACTTTAAATTACAAGTTACCGTTTCTCTCTCTCAATATATTCAGAAATAGGAATGTTTTGTCTCATTTTTGTATTGATTATATTCTTCATTACAAAAATTTAGTTATAATCGCAAAAGATAAATATGACTTGTTTTTTTTTTAAGTTGTTTGAAAGTTTAAAAGACACTAGATAGATAGATTACATGAATATTTATGTAGCTTTTTAAAGATAGGTTAATTTTTAGTTGTCAATGATTTTTTTCAGCTTCGCTATCAAAGTTATCGTTAAAATTGATGTGCTTACAACTAATTAGTGTTATCTGCAAAATTTGTCTTGAATCGTCATTACGTCATGTGGAAAAGTATAAAAAATTGAATTTTTTATTTATCTATAAAATAAAATACAAAGAAAGCTATCAAGTGACTCGCATTCAATTCTCCCAGATCGAACCTTACAAAACACATTTTTTTCCTCCAAAAGTTTTTCCAAAACTCAAATTCAAATTTTCCCAAAACAACTCATTTATTTATTTGTTTAATTATTTCTCTCTCTCTCCCCCTCCATATATACACACACTTCTGGAAACATAAACTTGAGCTACATAATTGTTGATTTACTGTTTACAAGGATTTCATATGTTATATCGTTCTAAAGACGTACCGTAGGCACCTGCCCACCGGCAAATCTAGTATTACCATACATGACAGATCTTGTAAAATTTGCCATATATATTTGCTGCAAAGTGGTACAAGAACAAAGTTCAGATATAACCTAATGCAAGGTGCTTCCTATAAATCTTAAAAGACAAGGGTATATATGCAAGAAATGCATACCTACTATTTACAAAGACACCCACCCATTGGTAATTGCTTAGAATTGATTTTATTCTGCCAATAATGAATGAGCAAGCATTGGACCGCATGAGTGAGACGTGACGTGGACGGCACTATTAAGAGATGGTTTGAATAATTAATCGTAGAAAATTTAATCAATGTGAGAAAGATTTCTTCACAAATAAGTTCTAAAATTATAGTTTGTTTACATTAATTTTACTGTAATATAATATAGAGATGAGATAATAAAAAAAAATTGAAAAAGTTGTAAAAATTTACTGTATATAAGTATATACGGAGTTGTTTTATTACAGATGGGAGAAAAAAATTAATTAAAAACTCTATGAATAATGATTTTCCACTTCTTTTCTCTTATTTTTTGCCGGAATAACAAAATGGACTAAAAGTGCTATAGCACTCTCCTTAGAGCATCCACAGTCGTTTTTCTCATATGCTATAAAATGACAGCTACAGTAATAGCAAATAAGATCGATCGCTGCAGTGGTCGTTTGCTATATTGTTTCTCATTTTTTAGAAATAAGCGAGCGACGGTATATGATATACCGTCTCATCGTTTAAAATAAATTTAAAAAAGTTAATTACTTATTAACTATTAAACTATATTAATTAACTTAATTAAATAATATAATAACAACTAAACCTAATTAATTAACTACCTAAACCTAATTACTACTCCTAAACCTACCCAATCAGCATTAATTCTCCACTGTGCCTCCTGTTTTCACGGACGAGGTATCATACCCCGGCCGAGGTATGTTTCCCCGTCTGAGGGATTATTTTAAAAAAAAAAAAAACTTTTTTAAGTGGAGAGACGGGGTATCATACCCCGGACAGGGTATGTTTCCCCGTCCGACCATTTTTTTTTAAAAAAAATTAATTAAAATTATTTAGACGGTATATGTTCTTCCGTCTCACTCGATTAAATAATCATAAAATCAGAGCGACGGGATATGATATCCCGTCCTTTATAATTTGAGAATCGCTATTCTGTTTCTCATATATGAGAAACGAATATAGCATGTTTGCTATAAAATGACAAAATGAGAAACCGTTGCAGACGTTCGTTTGCTATAATATGGCAAAATGGCATTTATAGAAAATGACTGTGGATGCTCTTAGAAACCAAATTCAAGTCATTTTACTTCTAAACAAAGATAGAAACACTAATATTCCTAAGAAATTATTTCTAAATAGTACCCCTCTACCTAGCCAAACCATTTAAGACAAGTGACACGTGGTTTGTAGATTTTTCCTAGCACCTTATTCCACTCAGCGGGCGAGCACAGGCTCGTTGGACAATCCAAATCGCTCAAAAAATCGCACCATCTAGATAAATAAAAAAAAATCACAAAAAATAATTTAAAATTAGGAAATTAAATTAAAATTCCAAAAAATATTATTAAATATGGAAATTTAATTATAAATTCTGAAAAATAATTAATATTTTTGGAATCTATACAACATATTATGCTAAATCACTTTTGTCTAGGATTTTTGTCATTTTTTCTTTTTAAAATAAAAAAATGGATGGCAAATATAGGAGATAACTCCCCACTCTTAGACCATCTCCAACCATGCTAGCCATCTTTCAATTTTAGCCAAAATAACTAATATAAAGAGAAAAATATGCTCCAACGGGACTAGCCAAACCACTCGTCAAAATAGATTTCTAATATTCACTCACCAGATCTGGCGAGTATGTATTGCTCGCTAAACTTCTTCCCAAAACCACAAAATTGCGAAATCACAGTAATCAATCGCGAAAATTGCAGAATTGCAAAAATTGCGAAATCAATCGTGAAAATTGCGAAATCAATCGCTAAAATTGCGAAATCAATCGCGAAAATTGCGGAATCGCGACATTTTATTTTGTATTGGGCTTTTTTATGGCCTTTTATTTTATATTTTTATTTTATTTAATTTTGGACTTTAAATTATTAATGGTTATTCAAAATATATAACATGGTTGGAGTGGAGACTTTTTTCGCTAGCCAAATTATCCATTTGTTATTCATTTTGACTATTTTAGTTAGCCAAAATAGGTAACGTGGTTGGAGATGCTCTTACTCCATCCAAATTGGAATCAGAATCTTCATTATTATATAGATGATATTATATGAATTTTTCAAAATGTTTTATTATTTTCTTATTTTTTTAAAAAAAATATGTGTAGTATTGTACGGCTTATGCTACATATTATATTGTATTATATTATATAAGTGTGTACAATATTGCACAAGGGTACACTAGTTATATCTATATATCTCTAATCTCTAATCTCTAATATTATAATGGGAGAGTTGGGGTTGTCATTTGTAGACAACCATTCAACCAACTATCTAATCTCAACCATTTATTTTTAAGTGTGAGTTATATTAACCAGTCATTTACTTAAACTAGTATAATGCACGTGCGATGCACGTCTATAAAAAAGTGCACGTGCTTGGGATTTTGGGCTTAGATTTTTGTTGAGGTCGTGAGCTGAAATTTTTCCTGAGGGTGTTTGATAGTTACGGAGCTCATAGAGAAGACAGGTATTGACCCACCTTAGATATACCAATTCTTTTATTTCACTGAATCGGTTCATTTGGAGGCCTTCAACTTGTTTGGTGAGATCTTCATTGGCATGTCTTAAGTTGTCTTGAAAATCATTTCAGTCTGTGCAGAAGAGAAGAGGATTTTAACACAATCATGCATGAAATAAAGGTTGCTGAATCAATTAAATTGGTATGTATTTAAAATTGTCAACAGAATTTATGCAATGTAAATGTTATGATTAACTTATGACTAACTTATAACTAACTTATTCATGGCCAATACAACTTATATAATTAACTTGGGATTGGAATATGTATTACCAGAAATCCATTCCCCGCTAGAAAGTTATCCAACCATACAGAGTGCAATTTCCATTCGGCATCTGTTGTGCAACTATGCATCAATTTTAATCTTAAAAATGATATCATATTTTTGGGTATGTTTTTTGACAATCTGGATGTGTAAATCAATTCGGAAATTGTTTTGATAGGGCTATAGTTCATACAAGATGCATGAAAATTGAGAAAAGTGCATTCAGGGCATCTATTCTCAAAAAACCGAAGTCCAGCTCACCAAAAAAAGATAGATGCTGCAGTTGAACTATAAGACTATGTCTAAATTGTGAAGTACAAATGATTTTAAGGCTTGTTTACATATAGAGTCAGGATAAATGAAGCTACTTTCAAGTGGAGGTAGAGACGTGGAGGTTTGCCTATTGTAGTTTGCATACCTTTAACTAAATATCCTAGAGTCATAATTTAACTAAACTATTTTTTACTTTTGTTTATAGCAACAAAATTGGAGTAAAGGAGAGAGAAAGAGAGAAAGTGCAAGTATGAAATAGATTAGGTCGTCTGGAGTTTACTTACTTCCAAGTATCTCAACCTCCGGATTGAGTTAACTTGAGGTATTTCAACACCAAAAGAGTCCCATAGGCCAGAGCTAACATAACCATAGGTATTAAAATACTTCTACATACCTTCAGTTGTCCTACCTTACCTTTATATGAAAACAGAGGTGTATTGAAGGAATCATTAAGATTTATCTTAATAGGTTTTTGGTCAAGCATGAGCCTTTCATCAAATACCTCAGTCATGCTGGTGAGTTCATTTACTTTAGCCTCAGCTGCAGCCAATTTGCCAGTTAGCTCCCTCTTCTCATGTTGAAGCTCCTTGCTCTTCCGTCTCAACCTCAACCTCAACCTTCCTACTTAAATATTGTTAGTTACCATAATACCCTCAAAATTCAAATTTATTTACGACATAATTATTGACAAGAGTGTCACTCATATAAAATAAAAGTTGATGCCATTAGGGATAATTTGTAAAGAGTATGTGATGAGCAAAGTGACATCTCAGGTTCGATGCCAGATTATGTCTTAGTATTTACTTTTTAAAATATGTATATATTAAGACGTGCATTGCACATGCAACTTACTACTTATACTAATAGGAGAGAGAGTGTCTATCCCCTCTCTCCCCTTCCTCTATTTAGAAATAGAGAAAGGAGAGCAAAATAAGGAATTCACATTTATTAACACATGTAGTACATACATTTTCGTAAAAAAATAAAATAAAACAAAATAAAAGCCTCAAACCTATAAATCTAGTACTTAATTTCTAGAACTGTGTTTTACTCATTAAGTGTTCGATGAAATGTCTATGTTGCACGCAAGGTGTTTGTGAAAAATGGGTTTGAGAAATTTTGCTTAACTAAATCAATTGTATCTATGTGTTGTGTATGTATTAATTTCTGTAACTCTAACTTATTACCTCATATTATTTTCAATTTTTAATTTGTGTTTTTTAAATCTTAAAATTTGGATTTGGAGAAGAGTACAGGTTGAAGATGGGGATGACTGTAGTATCGGGTCCAAAATTTGATTTGGTAAGGAGGTAGGTGGCGGAGAGAAGGGTGAGGCGAAGAGAAGGGTGAGGCGGATAGAAAGGTGGAGAGAGATTTTGGAGAAGTGAATGTCAATGACGTCGAGGACAGCGAAGACGAGGGAGATGAGGAAGAAGGTGTCTGATAGGGTGTGGATTTTGGAAGCGGAGGGGAGGGGGGAGGATCAAGATGAGGTGGGTCAGGCCCTGGGTGTTGTCAGTTCGGATGTATACAAAGTTGTAAGCGTATTTTTTTGGTATAAACTAAACTATATTCTTGAAGAAGTAATATCTTCCAATTCTCTCACACTTTTTTAAAGTTCAATATAATTTTATGAGTCCATTAAAATTACTAGTAATATACACGTGCGATGCACATATTAATTTTTTTTATAAAAATAAAGTAAAATCTTTGATTTACACGTGTGATGCATGTCTTAATAAATATGAATATATATTTTCTAAAAGTAAATGTGAAGACTATAATGGGAGAGTTGAAGTTGCACGTTAGTAGGTAGATTTACAACTCAAACTCTTCCATTATAATGATTATTATATATTATATTATAGATAGATGGATAGATAGAGAAATAATAATTTACACGTGTGATGCGCATTTAATATATTTTAAAAAAATTAAAGTAAAAAATCTGACGTAGTGAGACCTCCTTCATATTAGTTATGCACGTGCAATGCATGCGTTGGTAGATTTACAATTGACACTAAGAGCAAGGCCAATCGTTCCTTAAAAGCCCCCCATCGGCATTTTCACAAAAAAACCCTCCTCAACCGTTCTGCATAAGGTGGGCCCCCTTCCCCAAATTTTTGTCGATTCTTAAATGGAGTCGCATATATGCGGCTCCATTTTTTGAACTGCATTTTTTTTTTGCTTTGCATACACAATATATTTATGGAATATATTAGTATATATTTATTTGTTTGATTTGTTTTTTTTAATTTCTTTTATATATTTTATTTATAGACAAAATTTATACTATTGTTAAATTTTTAAAAAGATCTTTAATATGAGACCAATATTGAATTTAGTCCTGATTTGTTTTAAGTGTAGAAATTATTCATACCAATCAATAATTATACTAAAGAGAAATACAAATTTAGTCAGTTTCTAGCTAGGCTCAAGAAAATTAAGGACAGGGAAGCTCATTTTGAACTCCGGAACAAATTAATTGCTCATTTGAGAGAACGACACGGTGCTAATACATCAGGTGTTTAAATATTTTGTAATTTGAATAATGTGGTACTCTTTTTCCTACAGATTTTTTAACGAGGTCATCAATAATTGTATTACGTATTTCTTAGTAAGTGTATTATCTATTGCCAATTAATTGTATTATAACTATTTAATTAGTTGTATTATCTTTTTTGCATTGAAAAAAAATAGTTTTGTGCAAAAAAAAAAAATTACAAAAAAAATTTTATGAAACCCCAAAATGGGGTACCATTGGAACACCTCAATTGAAACCCCAAATCAAAATGGTATATTCTAAGGAATATACCAAAATGGAACCCCAAAATGGGGATGGAGATGGGGTTCCATTGGCCTTGCTCTAAGGCCTTCTCCCATTATAATATTATATTATATTATTATTACAGATTTTAGTCTGTGTAATTTGCACCAAGGAACACTAGTTAGGTTGTATGGTTGAAATCTATCTCTAATCTCTAATATTATAATGGGAGAGTTGGGGTTGTTATTTGTAAACAATCTGTAATTTGTAGACATTTATTCTACAATTCATTTTTTAGTGAGAGTTATATTAATCATTCATTACTCAATTGTTGTTAGTTACCATAATATTCTCAAAGTTCAAATTTATTCATGATATAATTATTTACAAAAGTGTCACTCATATAATATTAAAGTTTATACCACTATGGATAATTTATAAAGAGCATGTGATGAGTAAAAAAAGTCTCAGATTCAAGGACATATTACATCTTATTACATCTTATTACTTACTATATACATAAAAAATTAATTAGAACGCATATGTGTTGTTAGAGCATCCACAGTCGTTCATGCCAATTTTTGGGTATATAGCAATTTAGAAATAGGAAAAAAGGAATGTTGCTGCAGTCGTCGAAAGCTAAAATATAGCCGGACGGTAGATTATTATCCGTCCATTAAGAATAACGTCGTATAATCGTCCGTCCCATTTTTATTTTTTTTTTAAATTTTTTTTTATTCACTAAAAGACAAAAAAAAAAATAATGGAAAAATTCAACGACGGCATATAATCTTCCTTCTAGTAAGATTGACGGCATATAATCTTCCTTTTAAAGCACTAGAAGACAAAAAAAAAATCAAAAAAAATCAAAAAAAAAAAATCCAACGAACGGCATATAATCTTCCTTCTAGTGAGAATAACGGCATATAATCTTCCTTTTAAAGACCAGAAGACAAAAAAAAAAAAAAAAAAAAAAAAAAAATCCAACGAACGGCATATAATGGACCGTTAATCTCTTCACACGGTGATTAATCCACCGTCGGTTGACTTTTTTTTTTTTTAAAGAAAACCCAGCGACGGATTATAATGTACTGTTAATCTCCTCACACGGTTAATAATCAACCGTCGGTTGTCATTTTTTTTTTTTTTTTTTTAGACAAAAACTGGTTAATCATTGGGCTAACGTACTTTTTGTACGAAACGGAGGATTATCTTCCGTCAATTAGGACGGACGGTTGATAATCTTGCGTTAGCTATATTTTGGAAATAGCCAAATCATCTGTTATATTTGGCAACGAACTGTTCATCGTATATCCAAATTTTGGGTATTTGGACGACGACTGCAGCTCGTTTTTTTTCCAATTTTCCAAATTTTGGGTATTTAGCCCACGACTGTGGATGCTCTTACTAGTGCATTTTAATTGGACTTTTACTATGACTACTATAAATAAATAAATAAATAAATAAATCGTTGGAGATTAGACCATTTATGCAAATTATTTTTCCGTTACAAAGTGACAGGCTGTCATTTTGATATGAATTACTAAAGATTTGTAGAATGATGGGGAAATTCTGTTTAATAAGCAATTATTGTGAGACTTGATATAAATGATGCAAATTTAACATGTGGTTTTGAAAATTTTGACTTTTTCTCAACCAAGACTTTGGATCTTGATGAATGATTTCAAATTGTAAAATGGTAAAATTGCACACCCACATCTTTGTATACTACTAAATTAACCATCTTAATGTGTCATTCTAAATCAGCACCGCTGTCACATTAGCTTAATGGAAATCTAAATTGACTCTTCATTAAATTACACCAAATTAGATCCTAATTAATCTCAAAATGATGGTATTTCAGATTTAATTACTTATAAATTAATTTCATTAGATTTAGGGTTTAAATTATGATTAATTGTAATTATTCTGATGACTTGATGAGGTTGCAGTGTTGATTAGTATCGCGACATCATGGTGTGTTCTGTGTTCATTTTCTAGTGTAAAAATGTGTGGGTAGAGCAGCATTACATTGATAGGACAATTCTAAATCTATACTTACTATTATTAAGCAAAGCTCAATTTTGGTGGCTTTTTACTATTATGACCCCATATACATAAAATGCTAAAAAAAATATAAGGTTAATTCTGTAATTTTCACTTCACATTTAAAGTCTTCTATACTATTATTAAGCAAAGGTCAATTTTGGTGGCTTTTTACTATTATGCCCTCATATACATAAAATGCTAAAAAATATATAAGGTTAATTCTGTAATTTTCACTTCACATTTAAAGTCTCCATAAAATTTTGTTCTCTCAAAAATCGAAACCGTCTCTTTCTCTCCCTCCATCGAATCCGTGCATTGCACGTGCATATCCCCAGTGCAAATTGCACGTGCATATCCCCAGTACAAATTGCACGTGCTAAGCCATAAAACGTACATTGCACGTGCGGATTACTAGTATTATTAAAATGTAGGGACTGGTGATAAACTAACCGTATAATTTAAGTTAAATGATTGATTAAATTTTGAATGGTTTATTTTCATCAACTTATTTAGTGGGATTTGTATATCTCCACTCATGGAAAGAA
This sequence comes from Hemerocallis citrina, assembly GCA_017893485.1. NCBI lineage: Eukaryota > Viridiplantae > Streptophyta > Magnoliopsida > Asparagales > Asphodelaceae > Hemerocallis > Hemerocallis citrina. The sequence continues at coordinate 99,690,113 of CM030358.1, read as the reverse complement.
GTAAATGGTGTACTACTTAGTTAATATCAGTCATTCATCATAAATCCATTAAAGTGGTAGGTCAAAATCAATTACATTTATAACCATTAAAAATTAGTCATCATTAAATTAAGTTAATTAGATTAATTTTTATCTCAAACTAATTCACTGCTTATCTTTACTTTTCTACTATTTTAATTGGAAAGTTTGTCATCAAACAAATTTCATTTATAACCAAATAAATACATACATTGTAACACAATAAATACGTGCAATGCACATGCATAAATAATATAAAAATATCTTAATTCGATGCCAGACAACTAGGGGTGGCAACGGGCCGGACTTGGGCCGGACTTATATAAGCCCGAGCCCGAGCCCAAAATTATTTTTTGGGTCCAAGCCCGGCCCGATTTTGCATCGGGCTCCAAAATACAGGCCCAAGCCCGAGCCCGAGCCCGAATTACCCAAAAAAGCCCAAGTCCGGCCCGATTTACCCAATTTCAAGCATTTCAGAACTATGATTAATGCCTTAATGCCTCATTTTCACGCATTTCACGCCTCATTTCAAGCATTTCACGCCTCATTTCAGAACTATGCCGCATTTAAAGCCTTAAAGCCCATGCCGCATTTAAAGCCTTAAAGCCCATGCCGCATATAACGCCTCATTTCAAGCAATTCATGCATTTCAGATTGAGCCTTAATAACAATATTCCTCATTTAACAAGCCTTAAAGCCCATGCCGCATTTAACGCATCATTTCAAGAAATTCATGCATTTCAGATGCCGCATTTAAGCCCATCTCTGTCTCTCACGCATTTCAGAACTATGATTAATGCCTTAATAACAATATTCCTCATTTGTCTCGTCTCTAATCCAAGAAAGTCCGTGCGCATTCAGCATTCTTGTGCATTTATTAGACGGGAAAAGGTGAGAGAGATGAAGGGACAGGGAGTATTTATTAGACTTATATAAATCGGGTCGGATTCGGGTCGGACTCATACACACCCGAACCCGGCCCGAAAATGTAATCGGGCTTATTTGTTGAGCCCGGGTCCGAAAAAAAATGAAAAAATCAGGCCCAAGTCCTACTAAAAACGGGTCGGACTTGATCGGGCTCGGATCGGGCTCGGGTCAATTGCCAGCCTTACAGACAACGTCGAAATTTTTATTAAAAAAATATAACTCTAGTATTTTAATGGGAGAGTTTATCATCAATAAACTTTATTTGTAACCAAACAAACATGTGCATTGTAACTCAACAAACATGTGCAACGCGCATGCATAACTAATATAAAGGAAGTCTTAGTTCGATGCCAGACAACGTTGCTTAAAAAAAGATATTTTTATAAAAACATGCATCACACGTGTAAATTACTTGTCTTATATATTGCACTTATCTTATACTGGTAATTTAGACGTGCGATGCACGCATTTATAAATATATCTACTACTATTTAATGGGAGAGTTTGTCACAAACAAACATTTTTTTTTTTTTTGTTGTCACACAACAAGCACCACTTTGTCACCAAACAAACCCGTGCATCACATGTGCAACTGCAAATCTATTTATCAACACGCGCATCGCACGTACAAATCAAAGTTTTTTTTTTCTTTTCTTAATGTTTTTAAAAATACGTGTATCGCCTGTTTAGCTCCAATTTTAAAATAATTAAGGCATTCATCGCACGTGTTAATTACTAAACAAACCGTGCATCGCACGTGCAACTCCAAATCTATTGATGAACACACGCATCGCATGTACAAATCAATGTTTTTTCGTTCTTAATTTTTTTTTAAAATATGTGTATCGTCCATCTAGCTCTAATTTTATTAAAAATTAAACATCCATCACACGTGCTAATTACTATTGACCTATGTGTATCGCACGTTCAACTCCAACTCTTTATTAAAACATGCATCACACGTGAAAAATACTAGTATTTTTTAAAGTAAAAGTTTCGAGGTTGTCTGACATCGAACCTAAAACCTCTTTTATATTAGTTAAACACTTGCATTGCATGTGTTTATTGAGTTACAATGTACGTGTTTGCTTGGTTACACAACCTTAACTCTCCTATTAAAAGTCAAAAATGAGAGAAGAGAGAGGAGAGAGGAGCGAACATGGCTGCCTTGGAACAAGAGCATATCTTATGCTCAGGTTCTAATAACCCCTACTCCACATCATTACCCCCCCTCGATCTCACCGCCCACCCTTCCTTCATTCTATCCCTCTCTCTTCCCAACCAAAAAACCCCATCTTCTCCCCAAACCCTCATTCCCCCCAAATCCCTACCCCCCTCACAGTTTCAAGCCTCATCACCAAAATCGTCGAAAAAAAATGGAGACTTGCTGCATTCGATGTGGAGACACTGATCATTTGGCGGCAGACTGACGCAGAAGCGGGAATCACCGTTTTAATTGCCGGAAGTTCGGCCATCGTGTTCGTGATTGTCTGATCTTCAACAGGCGGGAATCCATGGGCATCGAGATAGACCATAACTCAGAAATAGCATCCGCCCTTTCTGCGCTGCATGCAAGCGCTTTTCTCCATCTGATTAACTCTCGCTCCCACCCAGATTTGGCAACTGTTGAGAGCGCTCTAAACTTCGTTTGGAAGCGACAGGGAGGATGGTGGGAGGTTAAGAGGGTTAGCGATGGAGTTTTTCACGTCCAATTTCCATCGGAGGAAGAGGCCAAAAAGGGTGATTGCTGACGGTGTCTTCCAGTTCTCCGGCTTTAATGCAACTTTCTCTCCTTGGTCGATGGAATATGGAGCCAAGATGAAGCCAAAGCCAAGCCACATTTGGATCAACGTTCCTATGTTGCCTTTCCACATGTGGAACCAAAGCTCCACTGAGCAGATCATTCGGCCCTTCGGCAAGTATGTTACCATGAGCGGTGACATGAAAAATGTGGTTTCTCGTGATCAAGCCCTTATTCTAATTGAAGTAGAAGATGTTAGCCACATTCCGAAGAACATCCTCATCCACTATCGAGTGCCTTGGACCAAGGAAATACAAATTCATGAGGTACCTATGCTTATCCTCGGCAACCCCATCCCATCTGCTGATGTTGCCAGCGGCAGGGTGCAGCTTTTTTCTCCGAACACTGGCTCATCCACTAGTTTCTGACGTCGGAGGGAAGCACCGCAGGAGCAGCATGTGGCAATTAACCCTCTGCATATTTCGAAAGAAAATCAAGGAATCATCGGAGATCAGAAAGGAAAGGTGAAGATCTAGGAGACAGATCGATCAGTTAAGGGATCCGCGGCACAATAACCGCCGCCACAGAATCTTTCCTTTTTTGTAAATTAATTTTTGAATATTTCTGGTATGGCAGAATCAATTGAGAAAGTTCCAAAAGTGGTCCCTCAAATAGCGGAACCAGTTGAGGAAAATCCTGGCACTAACTTGGTCATCAACGCTCCCCCTATCATTGAGAATCAATTTGATTCTCCCAAGGGTAATTTGGAAATTTCTACTGCTACATCTCAAACCCACCCCGACGGCTCTGCCAGTTTGCACGATATCATACCTGAAGAAAAGGTGTGCCAGATGGGGTGGAGAGGCATGATTGTCAATATCCCTCAGTTCCTATTCCTGGAAATTCAACTTGCAGTGGAGTCAGCACTTGAGGCAGCGGTCACCAAGCGCGTTGCCAAACTTGAGGCCCCAAAGACCTTCCAATTCAGCTAAGGCACCTAGGGAGCAAGAGCAGCCAGCTTCATGACCAAATCCCTCATCTCTAAATGTCACCAAAATGTCTCATCCTCTTGCTCAGGCTTTGCCCTCCGGGTTTTGAAGAAGGAGCTAGCAAGCGCAGCAGATCTGCCACCAAAATCTCATCGTCCAAACCATTTTTGCATCATCTTCGATCCTCTGTTTAGGCTGCTTCCCTCCGCAAATCTGCAGGTACCTCCTCTTCTATGCTTTCAGTTACCAATTCATGCCGTAATCCTTTCGCTTTGCTTTCTAACGAGGATATCATTGAGGTAGCTAAATCAGTAGGAGTGGAGACTGCTGGGCCACACTCAGTCGATAAACTCAAGCAGGTTGCAGAGGTTGCAGTTGATCCCCAGATCAACAGCAACAACTCAACTAATTGCCTGAGATTATTTGCACCCTAGCTTGCTTTTTTTTTGCTGTGTGTTAGTCTTTTTTCAATGAAGATTGGCAGTTGGAATGTTCGGGGGTTAGGCAACCCTTACAAATGTGCCCTAATCAAAGATGGCCTTCGCAATGCTCAAATCGCTGTGACCTGTTTGTAAGAATCCAAGTTATCTAAGCCCTCCTCCCGCAAACTCTCTTTTATTGGAGGCAATTTAATCACCAATTGAAGATCCTTAGATGCCATTGATAGTCGTGGTGGTATTCTAATTGGTTGGAATGACAATGTCCTAGACTGCCTTTATTGTGCAATCGACATCTTCTCAATTTCCCTTTCCTTTCGCATCAGGTCTTCTGGCTTGGAATGATCCTTAACCTCCGTCTATGCCCCGTTTGAACTTGATGACAGAGACCTCTGCTTTCATGAAATCTTACACCGAAGAAGACTACTTTGTGATGCTTAGATAGTCTGTGGGGACTTCAATGTGACTATTTCCAATCAAGAAAGAAATAGAGGTACTGGCTTTAGCAGAGATATGAAAAACTTTTGCAATTGGATTCAGTAACTTCAGCTCATTGATCTTCCGCTAGCAGGTCGGAAGTTCACCTGGTCTAACCTAAGAGATAATCCTTCATTTGCACGATTAGACAGATTCCTGATCTCCAATCAATTTGATCAATCATTCCCCTCTTGTATTCAGCACTCCCTCCCCCGCATTGCTTCAGATCACTGCCCTATTATTCTTGACTCCCAAGTAATTCAAAACAAAGTTCATTACTTCAAATTTGAGAAAGCGTGGGGCTCCTACAAAAACTTCAATCATAACATCTTCATTTGGTGGTCAAGCTTCAGCTGCGTAAGATCAAAGGTAGACATATTTGCCAAGAATTTAGTACTTCTGAAGAGAAGGATTAGACGATGGAGAAATGAGAAATTTGGCCACATTCCGCAACGCAAGAAGTCCCTCTTTGAGGATATTCACAGCCTCGACATCTTAGTTGATTCCCAAGCTTTAAACCCCTCCCAATCTACTGAGCTCTCCACTGCCCATGCAGAGTATCAACAATTGGTACAAACGAAAGTCACTTACTAGAGACAAAGATCACGAATCACCTGGATCCAAGAGGGTGATGCAAACACAAAATTCTTCGACTCTATGGCTAATGGGAGGCGACGCAAGAACTTCATTTTCTTCCTCATTCATAATGGTGACCTCATCATAGATCAGTCTGCAATTAGATCATGTTTTGAGCAACATTTCCATGAAATTTGTGGCACCAGCTCAGCTCCAGACTTCAGAGTCGACTGGGCCTCTCTATATCCCCCCACAACTACTGACCTATCTGTGCTTGAAGCCCCATTTAGTAAGGAAGAAATCAAGCAAGCAATCTTTAGCTTGAATGGAGACAAAGCACCGGGACCCGATGGATTCTCTATGCATTTCTATCAATAGCACTGGAAGACTATCCAGGATGATCTGTGTTGTATGCTTCTGGCCATCCAAAATGGGGAAGCTAACATTGGTAGACTCAACTACTCTACCATTGTTCTCGTTTCTAAATGTGAAGGCGCCTCCTCAGCATCTGACTACCGTCCCATTAGCCTGCTCAATTGCTCCATAAAGATATGCACCAAAATACTAGCTAATAGATTGAGCCCCATTCTGCATACTCTAGTATCCTCTTCGTAAAGTGCTTTCCTCAAAGGTAAATCTACAGTAGATTGCTTTCTTGTGGCTCACAAAGCAATCAACCTGTACTGTTCTAAGAAATCAGATACTTTAATGCTTAAAATTGATTTTCGCAAGGCTTTCGATACTCTTAGCTGGGAATTTTTGGAACAGCTCCTAACTGTAAAAGGATTTGGCCCACGCTGGTGCTCTTGGATCAAAGCCATCCTTCATTCTACCAAATCCTCTGTTTTGGTCAATGGCATTGGAGGTAAGACCATTGTTTCTAGGAAGGGTCTCAAGTAAGGTGATCCTCTATCTCTGATGTTATTCATCCTAGCTATTGATGTTCTTGCACAAATGTTGCGCACTGGCAGAGAAAATGGTACTTTCTCTCAGCTTAACCTGCGAGGATCCTTAGCTCACCTCTCCATTCTCCAGTTTGCCGATGACACTAATCTTCTATAAAGGGGATGAGCAAGACGTGCTCCATCTTAAAGTGCTCATGCATCTCTTTGCGAATGTCTCCGGCCTCCATATCAACCTCGCCAAATCTTCCATCCTCTACTTTGGGCACTCTCAGGCCAAGTTTCATGCATTTGCTCACATATTAGGCTACAAACAAGACTCTCTGCCCACCAGATATCTAGGTATGCCACTTTCAAAAGGCAAGCTTAAGAAGCGATACTGGCAACCTCTTCTCCTTAAAATTGAGAAGAGATTGTCAACGTGAAAAGGTCGTCTCTTATCTAGTGGGAGACTCTTTATGAACAACTCTGTTCTGAGCGCCTTGCCAACCTACTTTGCCTCATTTTTCAAGCTGCCTCAGTGAGTTATAGCCAGGATCGATCAAATGAGAAGTAGATTTTTCTGGGTTGGAGGAGACTCCAAGGCAACGGGGATCTCTTGTACTAGTTGGGAGCGTATCTGCCAACCAAAAAAGCAAGGAGGCCTTGGGGTCTTGGACCTAAACCAATTTAACAATGCACTTCTCATGAAATGGTGGTGGAAACTATACACTGAAGATTCCCATTGCACCCAAACTCTCAAGACCCTCTACTTCAACAACACAACTAATGACTTCATCCGCAAGACCCAGGCCTCCGATTTTCGGAAGAATTTGTTCTAGCTGAAAGAGAAATTCGACCAAGACATCTCTTGGCAACTCGGTGATGGATCTATGCTCAAGTTTTGGACTTCTAAATGTATAGAGGGTAATAGCATTGCCACCCTATTCCCATCTTTATTTGAAGCTGCATGGAACAAAGAAGCTTCGCTGCACTCTCAGGGCATAATAGACCAAGGCATATGGACTTGGAGACCTAGCCTCCATACCTCTTCTTCTACCATCCTCCTCCTTGAAAAGATAAAACTTCTTCAATTACTTTCTAACATTCAGCCTTCGCCGTACTCTGATATTTCTAGCTGGAATCACTCTTGCGCTGGGAGCTACACCGTAAAATCAGCCTATGATTTCTATAGCATTTCCGGCCTTATCTCTTCTTTCTATCGAGCTCGCTGGCAGAATTGCGCACCCTTTAAATGCAAAATTTTCATTTAGATGCTGAGTTGGGAAAAGCAATAGAGTAAAAATAAAAAGAATATATATATGAATAAAGTCAATCTACTCCAATGTTTTGAGTGCTTAGTAACTAGGGGTATTCATCACCAATGTTTACCTTTACGTCAAACGGCAACTTGAAATATGAGTATGCAAAGCACTTAAAGTTTGTGACTTGTTGAGTAACCGGGTGGACTCATCACAAATGTCTTGCACTCGCGTCAAAAGGCAAGTGACGACTTAAAGAAGAGACTAAAAAAAAAAAAAACTCTAGTTTGTTACTCGGTTTGTAGTAGAGAAAAGGGATAATCACAGATTGGGTAGTTACATACTATAACTATAATTAATTGCATGACAAGTATGGTTGAGTTTGGAGTTATGAATAGACAATTGCACTAGAGAAAGTGGGTATGCTTGTTTTTACTTTATTTGCAAATCGTTTATAATTTTGATGACAACAAGTTTGAGGCTTGCATAATGAGACATTTTCTTGATATAATGGGTTGAGACTATTATTTTTTCCCTTATTCATAAATTCACTTTTTGCTTGAGGACAAGCAAAAGCTAAGTTTGGAGGTATTTGATGAACTCAAGAATATTCACATTTAGGAGCAATAATCTTATTGCAAATGTACATCTAAAAGCTCTATATGTGGTATTTTACTCTTCTTTTCTCTTTTTCATAGGAAACAACCAAAAGCAGCAAACGAAGCAGATTCCAGACTAATACAGACTGAGAAATGATATACAGGGAACTGCAGTGCAACAGTCGACTTGCTCTTCATCAGTCGACTGGACAGAGAGTTTGCTGGGGCTCGGAACAGTCGACTGCCCCAACATAGTCAACTTGACTGAGGAATCATGAAGCCACAAAAGCCTCAGCATCAGTCGACTCACACCCAACATAAGTCGACTGGTATGCGGCAGAGTGAAAAGATAAGATGCAACCGCATTTAGATCCAAATCTATCCAAACCCAGGCTATATGCGAATAACAACTTCTCCAACAAATCAAAGCTAGATACAGGGGATTGGCAAGAGCACGTGGTTAGCAGATAAGGAAGAAAAGAAGAAAAGAGAAAGAAATAAATCGCCGATCAAATAAAGAAGGAAAGAGGAGGACTTTCCTGAAAAAGTGGCAAACCCTAATTTTTGTGCCGTGTTCTATAAATATCAATCAAGAGGCATTATTTTGGGCTTCTCCGCACACACCACCAGCCGAATCACAGAGTTTCAGAATCGTCAAGTCATCAACAAAGAGCAGTACTTTATCAGCATCGAAGAAGGAGAAAGGAGATCAAGTACTAAGAAGGGAACGGCCGGTCGACTATGTGACAGCCAGCCGACCCATCTGGCCGAACTACATCAGTTTATTCCTTCTCTTTCTCATTCTTTTATGTTAATCATGTATTCGAACTTGTTGATCAATAAAAGTCTTATTATGTGGAACTAATTTCATAGTTGGGTAGATTGAAGCCGTAGTTATGTAATGCTAAGTTTTTCTGAATGTTACTCTTTTACTTATTGATTAAACCTGATTGAAAGAATAAAAATTTACATGAATCAAACTTGTTTGGAGTTCTAAGGACAGTCGACTGAAGTGACAGCCAGTCGACTGACATACAGAACTTGAGATTATCAAGTTGTGCAGTGTAGATCTGAATCTGTTATATGAGCATATTGAGACGACCCGTATCTCGTGTTCATATCTTGTAACAAGGGAATCTTTAGGGGTTCTTGGTTTAATCAACTTGAAGGATCTAGATCTGATACCAATTTCTAGCACTTCAAGTGTTTGTTCGTTTCCATTGTTCCTATGTTTTCTTTAAGTGCAACTTAGTAGATACCATGCTAAACACTTAATGAAAGAAACGAATTAGAGTAGATACCATGCCTAATTCTTGGCTTAGGGAAACATTAACTTTAAGTGGTAGATACCATGCCCTTGAAGAGAACAAACATGAGTAATAAGAAGAAGTACAGAAGGTGACTTAGCATTATTGACTATTGGTGGAGATCAAAACCCAACTACTTAACAGATATTTGTGATTTAGCACTTTTTGATTTAGTTTTAATCTTTTTATTTTTTTTAGACTTTTAGAACAACTCTTTATGGTTCTTATTCTTTTTATTGATTAGTAAGTTAATTTCTACAATCTCTGTAGGATTGCTCGTCACTACGCTTCTATAAACGATTCGTACACTTGCGAGGTTTTTAATTTGTGTCTAGTTTAGATCATCTAGATAGCACAACAGTTATATGTCTGCACGTATCTCGATACAAGATACAATTGATATATTTTTTCCGAGTACGTGACCTATAGAATCCACCACTAAATCTAAACCAAACTGATTGTAAGTAGCAACCATGTAGTAAAAAGATGGATGCATGAAGTGCTACCTAGATAGAATCAAATATTAGACTTAAGATTTACACGTGCACTTGCATGATCCAATTACATGTTACATGTTCATGTTGACTTGATATTTGTTTACTTGATTACTTGCTTTACATGCCACTTGTTCCATAATGCCTTATTCATAATCATGTTTACATATTGCATTTTCCCCTATTTCATGACTCTCAATTTCTTGCTCTTTTTTCTGTTTCTCTTTTGTTTTGTTTTGTACCTGTTCCCTTAGCTTGTACCACTTGCGGCCTGTGACTTGTATTAACGGGCGTCTTCTTGTCTTCTTTTCTTTTCTTTTTGTAATAATGTACTTGCAGGCCCGAATGGAGACTTACCAGAAGGTGTCGCTGATCAAGTGTTTTAGCCTTATTGTATATCATATTATCTTTAGTTTATGTTTTATTTCATGGAACTCTTTATTGTAATCCGGGCTTGTTTGACCCGTAACTATTTGTATTTTTCAGTTGTTGGTTATGTTATGGACTATGTCATGAACTTTCATTATTATATTATGATTTTACATGCCTGCGTGGTTTATTATGTTATCTTGTTGTTGGGTTTACTTGTACAACTTATAAATGGTGTATTTGCATCATTCGCTGTGCCTCAGTCACGTGCTCGTATTCCCGTATTTTGGGAAGCGGAGCATGACACAAAATAAATTTTTTTATTGTTATAATAAAGTATGACTTCTTCTCGCATTCCTTAAAGCAAACTCACTTATTACATGTTCAACAAAAATCCCAAATAAATTAAAATCAATCAAGCACTAGCCCAAGTAATTAAAAAATATTATATTATACATTATACAAATTGGCCTACCCCTTCTCCCCTTTCTCTATTTTGAAATAGAGAAATGAGAGTAAAAGTAGAAACTCACACCTACCTTAACACGTGCAAACTATATTTTTTAATTATTAAGACAAAAGAAAAGAAAGAAAGAAAAAAGGCATTTCCTATCCCAAATTCCCCCCCGCACCCATTGAATCAAACTATATTGAACTATTTCATTCATTTCACTTAATAAGACTATCAATGTCAGTCCTGCAACCCAGCTTCAAAGTAACAATTATCTTATGGTTCTCCTTTCATTCTCTCTTTTAAGAATAAAACTCTCCAAATTAGACAATCGTTTGTGATTTTTCAGTTGATCATTGATTCAAGCCTATTTCACATCCATGAGAACATAAATTCTTTTTTTTCAAGCTAAACAAGCAAATGAGATACACTTTCATCTCATGTAGGATGGTTTATAGAAGAATGTGGTCATCACTGTTGCCAGATTTTCTCATAAACTCAGGGAAAGCAATTTCGTACCAAAAAAATGAGGATTCTACATAGTTTAGCCAAACATATATAAATAGAATTATTGCATACTTCATACCAGCTAAAATCAATTGGTTCCAACTTATAAGTAGTTAGAATTTAAATTGTAAGTTGCAAGTTTTTCCCATGAATTGCAATTAAAGAGTAAAGGATTGATTACTACTTGAACTGCAAGAATAGACAATCTTCCAACTTAGCTTGACTCTTTAGTTGTAGCCATCAATGCAATTTTACTTGCAACCACCCAACCACACTAGAAGTAACTGACCCATTCGTAAGCAACATTTTGGACTCTACTGTACACCAAAGTCATGTAAGAAAGATAATTGTCATGTAATTTTAACTGTATTAATATTATAATATATAGTTTTGGAGCATCAAAAATCTTTTACCCTCCTGTTCTTAAAGGGGAATTTGGAGCTGGGCTCTTGGATCTTCATACCATTGATGATATTGAGCTTCTTTCTGCAGTACAAAAAAAATGTTGAAGACTTCATTTTTAATTAAAAAAAAATCTAAAAGGTTAATTGTTTGTTCTCTCAATTATTATTTGGTGTAAATCAACTTGCATCATATACCAATTTTCAAAAGTTATTTGCAATTACCCTTTTTTTAAGTGATTGAAATCATTTTGTAATTGAAGACCATGCTTTGTAGTTTTATTATTATAACCTTTCTAGGATATTTAATCGTATAACAAAAAAATTGGTTTGCTCTTGCTAATCATGTTTGATTTATTTCTATTAGATTTATGCAAATCATTATTACATGTATGTTACCTTTTTCACTTTCCTTTTATTATTATTATTTATTTATTAATTGATTCATTGTATATTACAATTTTTAAAAAAATTTTAATTTATTTACTGTTTGAACAGAGAAGGATGCCCTCTACATGTTCTTACCTGCTTAGATTTATAATTTACTTTTGTATTTTTTAAAATTAAATTTTTCTAAGTTCTTGAGATTTTCAATTATTTTTATCAATGCCTCATAATTATTTTCGTCTGTGCAATATTGCTCAGGAGATATACTAGTATATATATAAATGCCTAAATAATTAAATTTGGGGCCCCTAAAAATAACTATACAAATTGTAATTTTACTTTGAGGGTAAAATACGTAACGACAGGTATAAGGGGAAGAAATTTTGGGGGCCCTAAAATTGTAAAATTTTAAAAAATTCGAAGGCTCAAGGTTCAAATAAAAAATATCCACAATAAAAAAAAAAAATAGGATTAACAACAAAATAATTCATCAAGAAGATCAAAGAGTTTCATGAACAAGAATTTAAATACAAAAAATAAATAAATAATACAAATGAATTGAATATAAACTGGGCTTGAAAATAAGTTGAAATTTGCCAAGAAAACTAGGTCTAGTACAATAACAAAATAATTTAATAGATGAAATTTAATTAAATAATCAATAAACGAAAATTAATTATTATAATAATAAAATCATACAATAAAATAATATTCGGGTTTAACAATTTACTAAAATGACCCAATATATATATATATATATATATATATATATATATATATAATTTGGACTCAAATACAAATAGTCGATCAATAAGATCTAGAACTATAAGATCAAAATACATCATTATTTGAAATGAATAAATTTTCGATTAGAAAAACACTTTATTATAAAATCCAAAACGACTTTAACAAATAATAAATTTATAATACCGAAATACAGAAAATATTCGAAAAATACGTATTTGCGGGAAAGGGGGTTACAATCCTACCCACCTTACAACAAAATTTCGTTCTCGAAATTTGTTCAGGCGGTACATAGGACAAAACAAAGCAACTTGTGAAATAACAAAACAGAGAATAAAGGAAAAAAAAGACGAAATTGTGGGTAGCAAAATAGGGAGTTCAAAGGGAAAGACAAAATGGTGGCAACACCAGAATAAGAAAGAACATGAATAATAATGAAGTGATCAAGAATGATGTTAAATAAAGATTCAGTGAATGATGGCAATGCAAGTGAATGAGTAGGAAGGAAACAATGCAAGAAAGAGAAGCAACAAGAAAATTCTGGGACCTGTGGTATATGGGCCCACTACGCTTCCGCTGCACTACTCTGATGGTGAAGCTCCAAACTGTAAACATGTAGCAGATCAAGCGATGCCGATCGACGAAGCAAGTAGGAAGAAAAGAAAAGATAGCACCGGAATCAAAAGAATATAGGTACACATGAATAACATTATACCTAACAAGGAATCAATGAATAAGGGCGACTGCAAGGGACGAAGGAAACAAAGAATCATAGAATGGAAGGAACAACAGACAACAAGAAATGAAGGAACTGAATGTGAAGGTATCAAGGAGGAATCAAAAGAGACTAGTTTCCATACTGTTGGTTATCAATTGTTCATGTGATTCTCTGTATTGCGCGTACTGTTGAGTCAAACCGATTAAGACCCAAATCTGATTAATATATCAATCAAAGCCAAACTTTCTTTCGTTAGTCACGTTTGATTGATATATTATCCGAACCCAGGCTCTGATACCACTAAAAACCTTGTCACGTCCCGTTTTCCAAAATACGAAATACGAGTACGTAACATTGGCCCAGCGACTGACTAACGTTACCCATAAGCTGTTTATCCGATTAACTCAATAATATAATCAATACAGAATAATTGCGCAAGCAATAATAATAATCTCATAAACAATAATACTTAGAATGAAGCAATAAAAATATCCAAATACAATAATAATAATCCAACGCCTAGAAACAATAATAAAAACCGAAACATATGCCCAAAACAATAATAATCCAATCCAAAATAATAACAAGTCTCAATACATTAAGTTTATTAAAGCAATAAGCAATTAGAAAGCAGTAGTCTTCAGAATGTCTATTCTCTAATTTCAGCAGGCAATTGTCCTTCATTACCTGTATACACTTCATCTAAAAAGAGGAGAAAAGTTGTCCTTAGAGCAAGTCATGGACAGCAAGTAGAGAAAGCAAAGAACAATGGAACAACGGTATAACAATGAATCAGTGGATCAAAAGGAATCAATAACATAGCACAATGATAATAATCAATAACATGGTAACCAATGCAACGGTATAACAATGATTCAATATTCGGTAACGGTAATTAACGGTTAATATCAGTATCACTTAAACAATATTGAATATAAATAGGAACAATGATGAACAATATGTAATGTCAGTGATGTGTCAATCCTTATGTCTATTATTTATTTTAATCCTAACTAATGCATCTCATACTACAGGTTCGATGCATACAATCAATTTCGTTTTAAACTTAAGTGGTGCACTCGGTAGATTATGTACTTGGCAACGGTAATGGTAAATACTATTTACCTTTCGGTGTATGAAACGGTCATCGGCAACGATACGGTACACGATAGATTGGGTTACTGCCATAACCACAATCACACGATAAAACGGTAGCCGGAACGATAATTAGGGAAACATGGGACCCTCCTCCAAGTACAGTCACTATTTTGTTCACTACTCAAATCTCTCTTTGACTTCGGCTTATTAATTATTTATCAATGCAACAATACAATATGCAATTTCGGTAAATGGTAGTATCAATAGGGAAACCCTAGGTTGATAACATGGATAAGACGGTTAGAATAGTGATAATAACTCATTGGGAACATGCAATGCAACATACATACATCAATTCATGTAATAATACGATATAGGAATAATTAATTCATTAAAAAGAGAAATCTAAAATTCTGGACAGCAGGCGCAACCTGTACAAAAATACAGTTTCCTACTGACTCAGAACTCAAAAGTTGAATCTGTCAGAAAATCTGGAAACTAGACTTCCATACGGTTCCAACGCATACTTAAAGTTAAAATTCCGACAACAATAGCTAGGTCAAACACATGTTTCTTTACAAGTTTTATGTTCAGGCAGAATTTCTACATCTTGTTGTTTTAATTTTTGAATCAGCAAAAACTCAATATTAAATTCAGTAAAAATATAATATAGACTCCTAAACATGTTAAGCAACAATATGGAAATTTTTATAGCAAAATTTTATCATTTGATCAGCCTTTTTACTGTTTAAACATGAAAGGTACGAGAATCTGAAAATCTGAAAGTAAAAATACAGCTGTAGTAAAACGGGCATAACTTTTTTTACAAAACTCGGAATTTGAAAATTCAAGGTGTTCTGGAAACTAGAAAGATAAGGCTACAATTCATATTCAGAAAGTATTTCATTTTAAGGTCATTTACTGGTTCAAAAACAGCGGTCAAAGTTCAAGTCAGCAAGCATATACAGTTTTTAGGGTATTTTTCCTGAAAATAAATTAAATAAACATGATGGGTATCGACTATTTAGTCAATAAATTGTATAATCAGCATGGTGGGTGACCAAACATGATAAATGAAACTAGAACATGCTCATACGTCAATTTATCATCAATCAATCAAACAATATACAACCAAACAATTGTCTCTACAATAGTTTATTTGTGTGTCTACTATATGAGCAACCCTATTGTCAATTCTATATGCACTCATGAAATATCCAAACTTTAGAGTCAAAGTGACACGATGTCAAATATATTGGGGTTAGCTCATGTAAACCCTCAATAGACCCAACAAATAGATGAACAATAGATGGTACGATAACAATGAGATCTACTTGCAAGAATTTCAATAACACATAAATTTGATACAATTAGCAATTCAAGAGGACGGTGACTTGCCTGTTAGACGGTGAAAACGAATACCAAGAATAACGGGATAAGAATTTCGAAGCAATGAATTCACGAACACACAATCACAAGATAGCACGTGCGAAATACGTGCACACAAGAAGACAAAGCAGCAACACAGTAAAAGAGAGGGACAGTAGCAGCAACGTCAGCATCAAGGAGGGGCCGGGATCTGGCTCGACGGCGGCGAACGGCGGAGGGTCGACGGAAACCGCGACAGTAGCAGCGCGGGGGGGGGGGGGGACATGGTGCTATTGTAATGTCGAGGAAGAGGAGAAGGGTGCCTGGGCATCGACTGGGGCAGCACCGGGAGGTGTGACGACGGGAGGCGACGGGGGGGGGAGGGGTCGCCAGAGGTAAGGAATGCCGGAGTTCGACGAGACGTGGCTGGGAAAGTTGATGGTACAGTGGTGGGGGCTATTTTGGTGGGAAACAGTCGGGAGAGAGAAATAATGAGGAGATAGAGAGGAAAAAGAATAGGCAGCCAAGGTTTCAGAATTGTGCAATTTTTAGGGTTTGCATTATAGTTGTATTTATAGGGTACAATTAGGGTACAAGGTTAGAGGTTTAGGGTTCAATAAAAGCGGATTTGGGTTAAGAACAAATCAAATTGGGTTTTAGAGTTCAATAAGAGGTAGATCCAAATCAATAGAGTTCAAATAAAAAATATACACAATAAAAAAAAGAAAAATAAGATTAACAAGAAAATAATTCATCAAGAAGATCAAAGAGTTTCATGAACAAGAATTTAAATCCAATTAAATAAATAAATAATACAAATGAATTGAATATAAACTGGGCTTGAAAATAAGTTGGAATTCGCCAAGAAAACTAGGTCTAGTTCAATAAAATAATAATTTAATAGATGAATTTTAATTAAAGAATCAAGAAATGACAATTAATTATTATAATAATAATATCATACAATAAAATAATATCTGGGTTTAACAATTTACTAAAATGACCCTATATATATATATATATATATATATATATATATATATATATATATATATATATATATATATATATATTATATATATATATAATTTGGACTCAAATACAAATAGTTGATCAATAAGATCTAGAAAAATAAGATCAAAACATATCATTATTGGAAATGAATAAATTTTTGATTAGAAAAATACTTTAATATAAAATCCAAAATGAATTTAACAAATAATAAATTTATAATATCGAAATACAGAAAATATTCGGAAAATACGTATTTGCAGAAATTGGGGTTACAGCACTAGTACACAACACGTGCACGTGCAATAGGTGAGAGAGGGGGGGGGGGGGGCAGTTTGAAGATGAGAGGTTGGGGGTTGGCCGGTTTTGAAGATGAGAGGATGGGGGTTAGAGAGTTGTAGAGATGGAGAGTGGAGTAGTGGAGAGTTAAGTGCGTAATTATTAGGTGGGTGAAATTTACATTTTAGCCCTTCACTTTGTCCTATTAATACACCATTGTTTCCCTAAACTAAACAAATTAAAGATAGGAAGAAAAAAAAGAGAGAAAGAGAGTGTTCTGGTGAATTGGAGGCTTGTTGGAGAGCTCTTGCTGGGAGGAGAAGGACTAGGAGTTGCTTGTTAGAGCTAGGAGTTTTATCTCATCTTCTTTGTTACAAATTCTTCATAAGAGGTGGGTGATCTTGTGCTTTCTAAATATAGGGAATGCATGCTAGTATGTTAAATGAGTAGTATAGATAAATTTGATGAGATAAATGTTGAACAAATGCATGTTATTGTGTGTACCATGGATTGAAGGAATTTGGTTATGATTAAGAAACAAATTATCATCATGTTAGTAGGAATGAGAAAAAGAAACAATAAGTTATTGCCATGAACAAATATGCATGTTAATTTACAATTGTCGAAAAATATAATTGTATGAAAATTGTAGATTCTTCCTTGGGGTTAAAGATGAATTTTTGTGAAGTTAAATTGATACACATAGAAGCATTTTAATTGATTGTAAGAGATAAAAATTGTTATTTTGATTAAATTGAAGAAATACAATTCTTATTCAAAAGAGAGGAAATAATGTGAAATATAGATACAATGTCTAAAATATAAATTTGGAAATTTGTGAATTACTGATTTCAAGTAAACTCGGTATGAATGAGATATTACAATCAATTAAAAAGATTAGATCAAATGAAAAATCGCGTTTGTGAAGAAAATTGAATAACAGTAATGTAGAACAAAAATCTAATAGTGAAACTTTATATCAGTAATCGCACATGGACTTCTTGGTTAGTCGGTGCACCATAAGACTATTACTGTAGCCGTGGGTGGTCCTGGGTTTGAAACTTGCTGGACACACATTTTTTTGATTTTGTTTAAATAAATCCAGAACCCGAGAACAAGTATATGGGGATTTAGTTATGGCTTCATGACACCTAGTCCACTTGGACTTATTAGCTAGCGGAGTGGACTTTGGGTGTTCACTGTGTGGGCCGGGGGGTGCCTGGGTTCGAAACCCGACGGTGCCAAAAAAATTTTGTGTGTGTGTGTGTGTGGATTTAAGTGAGTTTTCATGCAAATGAATATTGGGAAAAATATCCAATATTCATATAAATGGATATAGAATTTATTAAAAATAGTTTTAGAAATCTTCATGTATATTTGGAGAAATAAAAAGAGGAATTGGGATAGAAAATGAGTTATTGATTTCAAAATTATTTATTTGAGTATATGACATTTATTTTTGAAGAAGAGTAAAATATTCATGTGAATTGATTCCTCTTGATGAGATTATTTGATTTAAGAAATATTTGATGTGGTTTGAGATATGAATTGTTATATGAACTTAAATTGCTAATGAGACTTAAAGTGATGAATCTATTGTTCATGAAAAGAAATATTGTTTTATTTTGAATTATAAATGAATATATAAATCATGAGTAATGCTAAGATAAGATATTGATCAAATTGTGAATAAATTGAAGGTAAGAATATATTGAGTTTAATACATGATTATTGGAGGGTATGTGTACCTGTGGATTCTTGTACTTGAAAGGTTGTGATCTAGAGTTTAGTGAGACCTCAGATACCGACATTATTGAATTAAAAGATTTGAGGTTTATTTTTGAGATATGGCCATGGAGCTATCTCGTATTTGTGATTAAGTCCGGTAAGGGGTAAAACTAACTCTAGGTATGATAATTTACTCATGTCTTGAACATTAAGAACTAGACACTAAGAGAAGATGTAGTAAATCTGGACAAACGTAAGTGGGGCACTCTATATAGTCGGGTGATGTACTTCGGGACTATAGACCCAGTCGGACGGTGTACTCCGGGACTGAGGTTGCTTCGATGGAGACGAGTTTTTATTTTAAATCCGGGACTATGCGTAGTCGGGCGGATAGTTTGTCGTACTCCTGTGTATATACGTATACCGGGGCTAGAGGGGCACTTGCGAGATGTTCGCACGACGAGGAGTCTGTATAACAGTTGAACAGTGTGCTCTGGGACTGGGATCCGTACTCGTGGAATGTCTAAACCTTGCTTTTATTACTAGGTAGTTTTCATGACAAGTGATCGAACCATTTTAATGTGGAGTACGTAGGTACTTGCCCTCGGACCTATATAATATGGGATGCATAGAATCCGAACAAGTATACATTAGTGTCATCCTAGTATAAAATATCTGCATTAGGCATTAAGGTATCGCATACATTTACATGTTTAGAGTAGTCACATTTTAACACTTTATTTGTATTCAAGTTTGTGGTTTGCTAAAGTATTAAGATCGTTATAATTTTGGCATAGAGAGGATGACCGTGTATAACATTTTCGTCAGTTGTAAGCAACTGACGTGCCCACAGTTTTATATGCAGGAATTGGATTATTCATGAAGATATAAAGTTGATATGCTGCTGTTGTTTTATTTAAAAGTTAAAGAAGTTGCAATTGTATAATTTTTCATTATTGTACTTCATTTTACCTTCCGCTGTGTAAACAATTGTAAAGGACTCTGTTGTATTATAAAAAGTTCAAATTTCCTTGTAAAATTGTACGAAGTGAAGTGTAAAGATCCTGTGGAACTTCGAATTCAGCCTTATTTGGAATTCAGAGTGTTACAATCACTATCTGTGAAACCACACAAACTTGGATTTTGAAACTTCTTATAGAAGATTCCAAAATCAACAATACCTTTCAAGTAGCGCAGTATCCTCTTTACTGCTAACAAATGATCCTCAGTAGGTTTCTCCATGTATCGATTAACCATACTCACACCAAACATAATATCTGGCATTGTGGTAGTTAAATACATCAAACTCCCAACTATTTGCTTGTAGACCATAGCATTCACCTTCTTTCCTGACCCATTCAATGTAAGTTTCAGACCCACTTCAGTTGGAGTGCAAACCGAGTTGCAATTCTCCATCTTGAATCTCTCTAGAACCTCTAGTGCATACTTCTTCTGTGAGATAAAAATTCCAGCTGATGACTGCAAAATTTCTATGCCAAGAAAGTAACGCATAAACCCTAAGTCTGTCATATCAAATTCCTCCATCATGGACTTCTTAAAGACATCGAACATAATGCTATCATTACCGGTATATATGAGATCATCCACATATAAACACACAACAAGTATTCGGCCATAATCTCCTAACTTAGTATAAAGTGTATGTGTAACGCCCCGAATTCCAAATAAGACCGAATTAGAGATTCTACAGGATCTTTACACTTCACTTCGTACAATTTTACAAGAAATTTAAACTTTTCATACACAGGTTCTTTACATTGTTTACACAGCGGAAGATAAAGATGAAATACAACAATATATACAACTTGTACATCTTTAACAGGTAATAAATCAACAGCATCGAAATCAACTTTACTTCTTCATGAAAAATACAGTTTCTGCATAATAAAATGTGGGCACGTCAGTTACTTACAACTGACGAAAATGTTATAATCGGTCATCCTCTCTATGCCGTACATATAACGATCTCAATACTTTAACAAACCACAAATTTGAATGCAAAATAAAGTGTTAAATGTGACTACACTAAACATGTAAGTGTACGTGATGCCTTAATGCCTAATGCAGATATTTTATACTAAGATAACACAAATGCATACTTGTTAGGTTTCTATGCATCCCATTCTATATAGGTCCGAGGGTAAGCACCTACGTACTCCACAATAAAGGGTTCGATCCCTTGCCATAACAAACTATCCAGTAATAAAACAAAGTTGAGACGTTCCACGAGTATGGATCCCAGTCCCGGAGAACCGCCGCAGCAAATCCCCTCCCCTCCCCTCCCCCCGACTGTTATACAGACTCCTCGTCATGCGAACCTCCCGCAAGTGCCCCACTAGTCCCGGTATACGTATCTACTTTGGAGTACAGCAAACTATCCGCCCGAATACGCATAGTCCCGGATTTAAAATAAAAGCTCGTCTCCCACGAGGCAAACACAATCCCGGAGTACATCGCCCGACTGAATCTATAGTCCCGGTGAACCGCCGCAGCAAATTCACCGCCCGACTATATAGAGTGCCGCACTTACGTTTGCCAAGATTTTACTACATCTTCTCTTAGTGCATAGTCCTTAAGTTCAAGACATGAATAAATTATCTTACCTAGAGTTAGTTTTATCCCCTACCGAACTTAATCACAAATACCGAGATAGCTCCATGGCAATTCTCAAAATATAACTTAATTTTTTTTATTTCAACAATGCCGGTACCCGAGGTCTTACTAACTCTAAATCACAACCTTTCATGTACAAGAATCCATGAGTACTCATACCCTTCAATAATCATGTCTTAACTCAAAGTGTTCTTATCTTCAACGTGTTCACAATTTGTCAAATGTCTTGTTTTAGCTTCATTCATTCGATTCATTCACTATCTTTCAAAGGCAATAATTCTTTTCATGAACTCATACCATAGATTCAAATCTCATTTAGGAACTTAATCACCTAAAAATTCGTAACCACAATCAAACATATTCATATAGTCTCATCAAAGGAAATCAAGTAATATAGCAATTCTTTCCAAAGCTCTATATGAACTCACATTAGATTTTAATCTCACCAAGTATTTCTTACTCAACATAATTGTATAATCTTTTCAAGCGAACTCAATTCATATAACAATATTTTACTCTTCTTTTTAAAACAAAAGTCATACTCTTATATAAATAAATATGAAGTCATCAACTTATTTTTATCTCAATTTCTTCTTTTATTTCTCAAAATATACATGAAAAATTATAAAACTAATTTTAATAAATTTCATTTCAAATTTTTTGGAAATCTAGAATTTTTCCCCAATTTTTCTTTGCATTAAAACCCCTTAAAATTTATTAAAACATCAAAAATAAAAATAAAAGTGAGCTCACTGGGTTTCAAACCCAAGCCCAACTCGCCAACAGTAAGTGCCCAGAGATCCACACTGCAAGCCACTATGTCCAAGTGGACTTGGTGTCACAAACCTATACCGAAATACCCATATATCTAGCTTCGGATTCCGGAAATATTTAAATAAAATTAAAATAAAATGTTCCTAACAAGTTTTGAACCTAAGATCTCTTACAAGCACAGTAACGACTTATGGTGCACCAACTAACCAGTAAGTCCAAGTACAATTTCTGATACGAAGTTATACTAATAGGCTTTTGTTCAACCGTACTGTTATTCTATTACTTTCACAAACTCGATTTTTCATTTGATCTAATCTTTCTAATTTATTACAATTCTCTCATTCATAGTGAGTTTTTTAAATTAAAAAAAAACCAGTAAGTTACGAATTTTTAATTGATTTCTTAGACCTTGTATCAATTTCAAAAAATATTTTCTTTCATTAATGATCATGAATTGTATTATTCAAATTTAATCAAAAGTAGCAATATATTTCTTTTTAATCACTTTATAAGATTTTATTTGTACTCAAATAACACTACAATTTATTCCAACTACAAGAGAAGTCTCAACATACAAATTATATATTTCGACATGTACAAGTATACTAGTATGATCCATGGCATAAATTCTTTTGTTTATTATCATTCTTTCTAATTATCGAGATGGCAATTTGTTACTTAATCACAACAAAATTATTTTCATTCATGGCATACAACATTAGTATGGATTATGTCTACATACATCATATCAAATCAATCTATACTACTCATTTATAAATTTTAGCATGCATTCTCTACATTTGAAAGAAAGAGATCACCCACCTCTTATGAAGAATGAATAACCAAGATGAAGAGACAACTAATAGCTTCTAGCTCCAACAAGCAACCTCAAGCTCCTTCTCCTCCTAGTAACAACTCTCCAATGCACAAAAGTACTCTCTTTCTTTTTTTTCTTTTTTTTCTCTCTTAAGTTTGTTATTTTAGGTGTGAAATGAGAGGAAGAACTAAGGTGTATTTATAGGACAAAGTGAGGGTTTAAAGTGCAAATTTCACCATCTAATAAATTACTCAATTTAATTCTCCAACTCTTCACTATCCTAACTCCCATAACTCCCAACTCTTCACATCTCCACCTCTTCGAAAAACCTAACTCCCAACTCTCCATATTCAAAAACCGGTCTCACACTCCTCTTCAAAAACCGGTTTCTCTCTCTCTGATGTAACAGCCTGAAACCCCCCACACAATTTTCCAAGTCACCTGAGGACACAGCACTTGTGTGCTGTTTCTTCACTTGTGGGGCCCCCCATCATTACTATTCAATTTCAACATTATTACATATTTTGCCATCACATATAATTTTTACCAAACAGCCTCCATTTTATCAACTTATTATTATTATTATATATATATATATATATATATATATATATATATATATATATAGAAATTACGGGGTGTTACACACACTTCGAAATTTATTTTAAAAATAAATACGCTTAAATATGTGCACCAAAAAACACGTACTTCGCACGTTAAACATAAAAATACGAAATTCAGTTTTATCAACAGAAAAATTGTTGAGGATAATAAAAATACAATATAAGATAAATGTATTTATTAATTTTATATATTTAACGACGTAATCATTACGTACATGAAAACCCGTGCATTACGCGTATAAAAGTATTTAGATCAAAATGCAAAAAATAAATTTTTCGTTTTATAAAAATGGATTTGAATACATAAAATAAATAATTTAAACACATAGAAAATATTGCACGTAGCGGTAGAAACACATAATCGATACATGCATCAAAAACACTTAAAAAGCATGTAAAATCCAGAGATTGAAATTTAATATTTTAGTTGATTTAAATAGGATAAAATATACGAAAAATTCATAATTAGTCAGAAATCACAATACGTAATGAAAATACATTACAAATATTACCAGTAACGGTATAAAATACACGTGCGTAACACACAAGGGCAAAATTGTCATTTTCAATTTTGTGCGGTGTTACAATATGTTCATAAGGACATTTGCAAAACTCTTCTTTGACAAAGTAAGCAGCAATACGGCTGTACCAAGCCCTTGGTGCTTGCTTTAATCCATATAATGCTTTTTTTGTCCATATACTTGATTTCCAGATCCTTGCTTCACATATCCAGGGGTTGATTGATGTACACTTCTTCTTCTAACACCCCGTGCAAAAATGCCGACTTCACATCAAGCTGATAAACCGGCCAAGAGTTCTTAGCAGCCAAACACAACACCAATCACATTATAGGAAGCTTCGCTACTGGCGCAAACACTTCTTGGTAATCAATACCAAAATTCTGCTTGTAACCTTTTGCAACGAGCCTCACTTTATATATGTCAACTTTGCCATCTTGTCTCAACTTTGTTTTATAGACCTACTTAACACCAATGGATTGTTGGCCTTTTGGAAGTTTTGCCAATTCCCATGTATCATTTTTTCAATCGAATTCGTCTCTGCATCCATAGCTTCTCTCCAGATTGTCTCCTTAGCAACTTCTTAATACATTATCAGATCACAATCAGAAAACAAAGCTAAATGAACAACTATTTCATCATCTGTTAGTTCACCACCACTCTCATAATTGATCATTCGAGCAAGCCCCTTCCTTTCACGCTAAGCTCATGGACTACGTGGACTTACTGGTTGGACCTCACTTCAAATTCTTGTTGCTCTAGGTGATGGACTTTCATTTGATGCTTCCAACTCATAATTTGTCTCACTACCAACTCTCCCTTCATCGAGAATTATCGGAACCTACTGCTGTCCAGTACCATTCCAATCCCATGAACTATCCTGGTCGAACACAACATCACAGCTAATAATAATTTTCTTGGTAATAGGATTAAACAATCTATAAGCTTTAGATACTTCACTTACCCCAGGAAAGATGCACTTCACTCCTTTGGCATCCAGCTTCCTCCTTCTCTCATCCGAAGCATGGGAATATGCTATGCATCCAAACACTCTAAGATGGTCAACTGCTAGTTTACGATTACTTCGGGTGTCATATGTTTCACAGCAACAGTCGGGTTTCGATTGAGTACTTGAACACTCCAATTCACTGCCTCGGGCCAAAACTTCTTTGGAATCCCACTAGTATTCAACATGCTTCGCACCATATTTAGGATAGTGTGATTCTTTCTTTCAGACACGCCATTCTGTTGTGGTGAGCAGGCTGTTGTTAGTTGTCTGTGAATGCCATAGGAAACACAGAAGCTCATGAATGCACTTGAGTTATATTCCCCACCACAATCAGTTCAAAGAATCATAATTTCCTTCCCAGATTCTTTCTCCACTAGAATCTTAAAACCTTTAAACACACCAAGAGCCTCAGACTTCTGCTCCATGAAATCATCACTAAAAGTAATAAAGTACCTTTTGTTCCCATTTGAGAACGGATTGATAGGACCACAGATGTCTAAATTTGCCAGCTGTAGTACATTTTTAGCTCTCCATGCTCTTGCTTTCAGAAATGGGTCTTGGTTTTGCTTCCCAACTACACACTCTTCACAAACTCTAGTAGGGCATATAATACCCTGCAAAATAGCATATGGCTATTTTTGCGTAGTAATCCGTGCATGTCTGAGTATTGCACACGATTACACATTTCTATAATTATCAGTTTTAATTGAGAGATTTCAGATATATAAGCTGTTCTGAACCCGATGAGGTAAACTCAGAATATCTTCTCGATTAAACTGTGGTTTTGTCCCGATTGTTTTGACCAAACAATTTTCGGGAGAAAATTATAATTTTTATAAAACCTATTTTTTTATAGATTTTAAATTATATATATTGGTCATTTTAATTTAAGCTTGTGCTTGAATTGAATGTGGACTGTATTTGTGCACAAGGGTTAGAATCGGGGTATGGTGACCTAGGGTTAGGAACCCTAGCATCATGATGATCATGGCTTGATCTTGATGAAGATCCAATGGTGTAAATATTTCACCATGTGAATGTTGACCTTGAGAATGGGAAGCTTCCATAAAGTTTCCAAAGAACCTTCCAAGAAGTTTCCACTTGTGGTGTTGGCTTCATCTCATCCTCACACTCCCCCAAACCCTAGCTCCTCCCATCCTAGCCCTCCACCTCACCAAATCCGGCCAACAAGAAACCCTAGCTCTCCTTCTCTTTATAAAAACCCCATCCCACTCCATTCACCTCTCATTTTCATCTTATGTTCTTCAAAAAATATATATATATAAAAAGTAGAGAAGGAGAAAGAGAGAAAGGAGGAGTCTTTGAGTAGGGGGAGAGGAGAGGAGCAGTAGGGGATTTGAGGAGGCTAAGTTCTTCAAGAGCAAGGAGCAAGGATAAAGGAGCCAAGCAACAAGGAGAAGTTCTCTCGCAAAAACTACATGTGGGTGATTTCTCTCAACTCTAAAGTTTTAGTTTTGATATGTATGTGAACTTTTAGCATGTGGAAATAGTTAGAGAAATTTTGATTAACATATGTGATAGTGGCTTGCTAATAAAAGATAGTTGTATAATTAGAACAACTCATTTTATGCGTTTTTGTTAAGAAGCTTGTTTGTGAAGGTAAGTTAAGGAATTTCTTGCTCCCAAACTGTTTGGAATTTGAGCCTCAAATTTGGGAGATTTGTTCTTCTATGTATGTAAAGCATCCATGAATTGTTTCATAATTTTTAGAAGAAATTTAGTAGCCCAAACACCGAGTCAACTCAGGACAGTGAGCAGCCAGAAGTGCTGCTGCTGTGTGAAATTTTGTTGTGTCTTTCCGACCTTGTAACTCAGTGTAGACTGGAAATTTTGAGCTAAAATTTTTTTGGACACTCTTGTATGTTTCTAAAATTATAGTTTTAAATTTCATAATTTTTCGAGGTCGTTTGATACCTCAAAGAAATTGTAGAATGCGACTGGTCTGGCTAACAGAACAGAGCAGCTGGCTGTTTCTTTGAATGAAGTTCACCTGACCATAACTCCTTGTGTATACATGATATTGCTTTGAAATTTTGGGAGTATCTTATGGTATGAGTCTAATTGATGACTATCAAATTTCAGAATTTTTAGAGGTCATTTGATAAGGTTTCAAATTATTTAGTAAGGAGTAGTAAAAACCCTGTTAAAAGAGCACCTGAAATTGTGTCCATTGTTTAAGGAGTCATAACTCATTGTTTGATATGAATCTGAATGCAAATTTTGGACACAATGGAATAGTATATGTGTGGATTAAGAATCCCAAATTTCATGAGCATTGGACTTAAGGTGGATTTGTTATTGAATTTCAAAGTGGACTATTTTCAACCCAGTACAAGTTGACTAGCCTGTGAAGATGAGAAATTTTGGAACTATTTGTTAAGAATTTGGAAAATTGACCAACTAAAGAGTCGTAGTAGGGAGTCATATCTTTCTAACCTAACTGGAATTTTGTAATTCCAGTTTTTAGGTTGAGAGTTATGATTTTCCTAAGATTATGACAGATCCGGTCTAGTTGAAGCCCTGTTTACTGAAAAAATTCATTTTCCCCCTGTTTGTATACCTGATGGAATTTGGTGTTTTTGAGGACTGTAATGACTGAATCTAAGAAAGTATTAAACTAGAAAGTTGTAGTAGACACTCCCACCTTTCCATTGAACCTAGAATCAAGTAATTCCGATGAGTGAGTAAGTTTTTATGATATCGGAAAGGTGCAGCGAGTGCGTGAAGGAATATACTATTAAGAGTATATGAGATTTTTATGGTATCAAGATGATTGAATTTGAGGCAATGGTTAACTGGAGAGTTGTAGACTAGGGTCTTAACCTTCCAGAGTGGGTGGCATCAAGCGATTCTGACTTATGTGCTGAAAGTTATGGACGTTGCAAGTTTAGCAACCTGTTATTTAGTTTAACTTCGAGCTTAAGTTAACTTGGGAACTTGAGTTCTTTAAAGAATTTGAGGGATTCGTCCACTGGGGGATTGCAGTGGATCTCCCTACCCTTCTAGAAATTCTGAGTGTGTTGGATTTTGATGAGTGTAGCTCGAGTTACAGCTACTACTATTTCTTGAACTTTTTTCATCGGACAATTGATGAGAAACCCTCTGCATACCGCAGTGTGGTGATCATGAGCTATCGTGTTTTTAAAGAGGTTTTAGCATTTCGTTTGGAACTTAGACAAGTTCTTGTGCTTAGTAATCTTGGTGGACATGAATAAGTTGGGTTATAGCTCAGGTTGGGTTGTGATTGGTGTCTCGATGCCTGAGTCGGTCAAATGATCAGGAATTTGTGTTTATGTGCATGCTTATCTTCATTTGAATTATATTGCATCCTTTAGGCACCGTTAATCTACTCGTTGAGAGTTACGGGCCTGGATTATTTGGTCGCTGACCTGTGAAGGTTGAGAATCAGTGGAGGTGATTCCCGTGATGATTGTTATTTTGACAGACCAGTCAGGCTCGGCATTGATTGTTCGACACCATGTATGATTTGAGTGACAACTTGTTTTTAGTAAATTGTATTGATTAGGTTTTCTTTATTGTTTCGCTTGAAGACCGAATTGGTGTTAGCGGTGATTCCCTATAATCCGACTCGTTCTGAGAGTTGGCTCTATGTGGTGATAACTACGGGGTGTCTCTTCCTGTCATTAGGGATATGTACTACTGTGCGTATCTTGCACTGTTGATTCCTAAAGTACCATAGTAAGAACGGGATGTTGATTTCCTGGCGGATAAGGGGTTTTAGACCTTCGAGGCCGTCATGTTCTATGTTGTGGACACGAACGGATCATAATGGATCTTATGCGCAATGGATATGCTGTTGTATATCTGTAAGTTCGTCACAGCTTATGAGGGTGGTTCGGTGTGGCAATGGTTGATGGCAACGGGAAAGCGTCCCAAATTATCTCTTTTTAGTTGTACCTCCTTAACCACGTCATTCTATCAGGAACAGGAAGTGGACCGAAATAGAATGCATTGCATGGTAAGGGTTCGAATTCCTGAAACTGGAGAAACGGCTTAATCTGGAGCACATGTAGTATGTGATGCATGTGTGTCCAGAGTTTTGCTAACATTATATTAAGTGCATCTGTTCTATAATCTGTATTTTGTTTTAGACTTCAAGTCATGGCTACACGAACACTAAGAAATTAGGATACACGTTTCTTTTCCATTCAAGATGAATTATGGGTGTGATAATTGGAGATCGTTGTTTTATTATCAGCATTATGTCAGTAGAATTACTAACATGTCCATTTAATTAGGTATTTAATACCGAGTCGAAAGGGAAAGTGAGCCAACCCAGCAGGACATCCAGGTGGGGCGGCAGTGTACATGCCTATCCTTCGAACGGGTGCAGAAATATCAGAGTTGCGCAGCAGAAGGCTCAAGCCGAGGGGCAAGTCCCAGGGAGGCAGATAGACCACTCAGCGGAGTTTCGGCAATGACCAATCGATTGCCGATCTGGAAGACAGCTGACAGCTTCGCAAAAGGAGCCTAAATATTTTTTGTAATCAGTTGTAATAAGTTATGTAATTTGTATTCCTTGTTCAAGGACAAATTGTTCATCAATAAACATCTTTTCAACATTCTTCGACTCCTTAATTGAACAGACCACATAATCATAATTTGACGTCATGGATCACAAGACCTTCTCCACCACTGCTACATTCTCAAGCTTTCCACCATGAACACTCATCTTGTTGGCTATTGAAAGTGTTCTTGAAAAGTACTCATAAACGGACTCTCCTTCCTTCATGTAGAGAACCTCAAATTCCTTGTGAAAAGCTTCCAGGTGCTGCCTTTTCACTCTTGTGGATCCCTGATATTTCAACTTCTTGGTATCCCAAATCTGTTTCGATGTGTCCTTTTGGAGAATAATCTCCAAAAGTGCATGGTCAATTGCTTGAAACAGATAATTCTTCTCCTTGAGATCCTTCAACTTAAGTTCCTCCAATTTCTTCTGCTGAGCATCCGTCTGTGTAACTTCAACTGCTGGTTCACTGATCCCATTTTCAATGAAACACCAGTACTCCTTCAGTTGCAAGAAGTTTTCCATGAGTAAACTCCAATGGTCATAATGACCATCGGACTTTGGGATAGAAGGTTGCACAAAGTTTGACTCTATTGCCATGATACTTGCTGCTACCAGTTGAAAGCTGCTGCTTTCTTCCTACCTCAGGCCCAAACCTGGCTCTGATACCAATGATAGAAAATAGCTTTGACAAAAAACAGTGAACTAGAAGAACAAATTCTGGAATTCAAGTACATCATTATTGACCGATTAGTTTGCTTAGATAGCAAAGTAACAACCAACTACACGAAAAGAAAGCAATGACTTCTACACTTACGGGATTAGAGGTGGGCTTGGTACAGTACCGGACTTTTTGACATCATACCATTATCATACCAAACTAGTTCGGTTTGAAAATATGCAAACCGTTACCAACCAAAAAGTTCGGTATACCGACTACTTCGGTTGGTACGGTTCGGTATTGGTGTTATACCAAAAAACTAAGAATACATTTCATTTAAAAAAATCAACCAAGAACATTCTGCAAAATTGTGTTTTCCATATAACTAAGCAATAGCACAGAATATTACTGATTACTGAAAAATAAAAGTGAAATTTAATAGTGATATATCAGCCAAGATAAATTACTGATGTTATTATGGTAAATGCAATATTTCTAAGCTTCAGGATAGTGGAAAACTACAATAAAAGGAGGACTAAAGATGGAAGTGAGGAATTCATAAAACTAATAGTAGAAATCTTCCATGTAGTTATGAATTGTAATTTTAAAAAGATAAATCTTACTGATAATATTCAAGCAGCATCGAAGCATTCTTGAAAGCTTAAGAAAAAGCAGCGACCAAGAATGTGGTTTAATTACTTTGAGTGGCTTTCTACCACATGAACTTAAATACAACTCCAGTTAACTAAAACAGCTCAATATAAATTGAGTGAAAAGATGACCAACCATTTTTCTCCCAATCAATTCCACATCTTGCACAGTGAAGCATATCAAAGGAGAGTTTATTCGGTACGGTACGGTAAAATACCGACTGAACCATATTCATACCGAAACCGAACCGAATTTTAGAACACGGTACGGTTGTACCGTACCATACTTTTGGTAACCGAATTTTTCGGTACCGAATTGATTGGTTCGGTTGGAAAACCGGTCGGTTGGCTCATTTCGGTATAATTGGCCACCCCTGGATACTCTGAAAGAATTGGTCATCACAAAACCAATTCCCTGTAGAATAAGGCTTCCACAATTATTCAGAGATAACACCATAAAATATCTGGAATAAAGTCTTTCCATTTTAAATTTCACAAACATAGAAAAGTGACCAAGATTGCTTTTCTTGATTATTAAGGTCAAATAGTAGTAAGGATTATTGTAGTAGAAATGTAACATCTATATAATAAATTACAAAGAAAGTATCAAATGGCTCACAATCAATCCCCCCCAAAATTAAAGGCCCATATCAAACCTCACAAAACACATTTTTCCTCCAAATTTTCAAATTCCAAAATCAAATTTTCCCCCCTAAAAAACTCATTACTTTATTACTATATCTCTCATCTCTTTACATTTTCATATTTCTCTCTTTCTCTCTCTCTCTCTATCTCTCTCTCTCATTCTTTCTTTATTTACTTAGAAATTTAGATTTTAAGATTTTGGTTTTGTAAAACTTCAGAATTTTTAATAGCAATTATCTCTTCAACAATTAAATTTCATTAATTTCCACACTTAAAATTCTAAGAAGTTAGATTTTATATCCCAATTTATAATTATTTTTCAATATAGACTTTTATTTATAACTAATTAATGTCATACTATTCAAACTTGAGCTACATAATTATTGTTTTATTGTTTACATGGCTTTTCGTGTTTTGTATCGTTCTGAAGAAGTGTCGTAGGCACGTGCCCACAGGCAAATCTTGTATATTTAAAAATCATAATAGAAGAAGCATGGAGTTAGCGTACATACAACTTCTATTTGATGAGATCATAAACATGACATACAAAAATGGAAAATGCTACACCTACATCAAATATTACCCCAAACATACACCATTTAATGTTGTGGGACCCATTTTTGCTAAAAGACAAATCTAAATTAATGGGTAAGTGCTGACTCATTTTTGATTGTGAGACCCGGTTTGATTTTACACAATCCAAAACCCACATCAAGAACATCAAGAGCCATCAAGCAAACATCATCTCGTTACCTCGTTCTCCTCCTCGTCATCACCTTCAACCCCTGCTCCATTGTCAACCCATACCCCGCTCCACCTTCGGCTCGACCTCATCCTCATCTGCCTCCTCCTCGAGCCGCCAACAACACCCAACACCATTGCAGCTCCTCCTCATCCCCGAGCGCTGAAGCCCCGTCACCCTCCTACCATTGCTGGTGTTGCTGTTGTTTCTCCGACTGCGCCGAACTTAATTATTGGAGAAAAACCTAGGGTAATCAATTATTATTATTATTATTATTATTATTATTATTATTATTATTATTATTATTATTATTATTATTATTATTATTATTATTATTATCAGTTCTTTTGTTGTTGTTGATATCGTTGTTGTTGAAAGATTTGATGTAGTATTTGGGATTTTTGGAATGCTAGGGTTTATGAAAAGTCTATTTTTTTATAATCTCTATTTTTTATATTAGAACCTTTTTTTAATGAATTTATTGGTTGGTTTTGTAGCACATATGTTCAAAGTAGAAATTCATGTTATCTTGAGTTCTATTTTGTGCTAAATTAAATCGTTGAGAAAATTTCTAATGTGTAGCATTTCTCTAAGTTGAATGTGTGCAATTTGCTCTTACAAACGCCCATTGCCTCCTCGATCTCTTTACAAACACTATACAATTAAATCATTTAGGGAGAATAATGACATTTTGAGAGATGAAGTTCAGTATAGTGGTTTAGCTTTCAATATAGTTCAGTGTAGTGGTTTATATTTCTGGATTTCTTGGTATAAGAAGATGCCGATGAAATAATTGAGATCAAATTGGGGATGAAGTTTAATACTGCCGAAGAGTTGTATGTATTATTCAAGGCCTACGCACGTCCAAAGAGGTTTCCGTTAGAAAAAGATCAAGCACCAACGAGACCACTGTACTGAACTTATGAATTTAACATAGTTGCATGTTTTGGATTAATATTCCTCAATAAGAATATATGGAACTACATCATATAAAATGGTTGTAATTATGTGCATATGCTTCTTACGAGACCAGCAAGAAGTGTTTCTTTCTATGTTATGTGTAACTAGGCCTCTGTATTTGCTCCCTCTCTTCTGCTAATAGTTGTATTGACAATAATATGATGATGGTGAGAGCTCCAGATATTATATACTGGTTTGTAGAGAGAGAAAGTATGAGAGAGAGAGAGGAGCGATTCTTTGAAAAAGAGAATGTTACAAGTTTGTATTGTGTATTCCAAAATGTATTATGGGTTTAAAACCAAATCGGATCTCTTCAAAAAGATACTTTTACCCATTAATTTAGATTTATTTTTTAGCAAAAATATATCCCACAGCATTAAATGGTATATACTTAGAATAATATTAAATGTAAGTGTAGCATTTTTCTTATTAAAAAAAAATACGAGTGAACAATTTGATAACAATTACAAACCAAAGTTATCAACAAACTAGGCCAAATTATTCACGTACCTTCTTGATAAGTACTAGCTCCTATATATCAGGTTACTTCAAGTAGGCATATACACGTGTTGAATGAGGACAAAAATTACGTGGCAAATTGGAGACCTTGCAGCTTGTTACGTCAGAAGATTTGTGGCCATTAATGGACCTATCGTCCTTGCATGAGTAACGTGTTACGCATGAGTATGTACTTATTGTGCATGAAAATGATATCATCAACTCAAGTAGACATGGAGAAACACGTGCAACTCCCACTACTATATTAGCGGGTGGATCAGCTGGACTTCATATAATTTAGGATCTACAACGTGCCATTTTGATTTCATAGTTGTGCTGTTTATATACATAGACAATACTAATGAAGAACGACCAATGTGTTTTATGTGAGATAGTACAGGGATGGTAAATGGAATTTTTTTCCAAACTGTCCCATTTTTTAAAAGTTTTTCTCAAACCGCTCTAGTTTTTTTGAAATTTTAAAGACCGAGTGTTAGTCTTGGATTTTTCGAAGTCTAACACTCGGTCCTTCAAAGACCGAGTTAGTTATTTTAGTAAATACTTTCGAAAGTGAGTCAGTTTGGTAAATACTTTTAAAAAGTGGGTCCTTTTGGTAACAAGTTCTAGGAAGAATAATAATAACACATCTACATCAGCACTTTTGAGATGGCTTGGGCTATCAAGAATTACAATTGCAAGCCACTCTTATTCCTTCTGTGGAGTACCTGAAACATTTCAAAATAGGTTTGGACAAATAATCCGATGAACCATGATCAAGTAATGTCCCTCCACGTATTATCTCCTTGAAATTCATGATTGTATGACTCACTTGTTCCCTATAATGTTACTCCATTTGTTAGTGGAGGTTTACCTCTAAACAATATAGATGTTAAAAGCAATAATACAAAAGTAGAAGTCATTTTTACACAATAAAAATAAATAAATAATAATGATATAATGAATGGGATATATGTTTCGTTGCTTGACCAAACAATCCACGTTCTCAGCAATGCCAATGCAATTGCCTTTTTTGGAGTGATAGCCGTCACATCATAACTCGTAACAGATCCACGAAACTGTTTAAATTTTGTATTATATATGACAATATGACATTATCGTTCAATCTGGTCATGCATGCAGAGCTTCTCATAATCTCTTTATGGCCTTCGGGATTATCATGAAATTCATGTATTCTTCAAGGATGTTCCTTTTTATTTATAGCTGTGTTTGTCACTTTTTGTTATTTTTTTATCCAATTAACATGACAATAACCTTAAAATAGAAAATATTGTTTGGATATCAGACACTGGAAAACCATTGTTTAGGATTCTCTTTCATACATCAATCTTATCAAATATGCATAAAAAATGGAAGTCTATAATCAATCTTATCAAAGCAAAATTCATTACGATCAAGCCACAATCCCCACAAAATTGCAGCTACAGTAATATCCCACGATTCTCTATTCTCTTTCTTAATTTTATTTATTCTGTAAACTCCCCAGACATCTGAACACGACCTGGGACAGTCTGAACTCTCCAGACACCCCAGACAGCTATATTAGTAGATGTGTAAGCGATCTTTAGGATGCAACTCTAATCTTAATATTTTCACCCCAAAAAAAAACTAGAATCTTACATTTTGCTATAGGTTATTCATGGAGTTGGATTTTACCGGAACCTAACTCGTAAATATAGAGTTAATAACTCACTTAAAATTTTTTCAAACCTGCCTCATCATGACCCAAAATTTTTCTTCAAATCCAATTGTTCAATATGATATGCTCCGCAAAATCTATTTCCATATAAAAATTTAAGAATTTTATACAAGTGATAGCAAATTATGTGATTTTGGATCAATTTATATGTTGAGTATTGAATTTATGGTTTGACAAAGTTATGAACATTTATTTTTGATTAATTCTCATGACGTTGATGACATCTAAGTTTGAATTTTCAATTTTAATGCTCAATCAGTCATTTTTAAAATATACTAATGGAAATATGAACTTTATTTACAACTAATTATTGCTATACTATTCATACTTGAGCTACATAGTTATTGTTTTATTGTTTACAAGTATGGTTCCGAAGAGTGACGCAGACATGTTCCTTCGGCCAAATCTAGTATTACTATAATTTTTTTTTAAAAGTATAGTAATTTTAATTTTGAAACCGGAAGGAGTATGCGGAATATACTACAAGGGCATGAGGGGGGCCCGGGCCTCACGTGGTGGGGCCCATGTGGTTATGGAAAAAGACGGGACGAAAAGCACTGGACACCCACCCACGCACGTTGCTGGACGTCGCCGTCGACCAATAATTTCGTCCCTAGTAATCAATTGGTGCTGGTTCGGGTCTGTTTTGACGGTACTCTACCACCTCCAATTTCCTCAACCGTTGAATATCAAATTTCATGAAGAGGCACGCAATTTCATGCAAAAGATTCTCTGTAAGTTTTTGACATTTGGGTCCCATTCTCTCTGAGCATTGTGTGTAAGAGCATGTAGTCGTTACTTGCCAAATTTTGGGTATATAGCAATTAGAAATAGTTAAAAAAAAATTTGCTGCAGTCTATTAAAGCTATATTTGATTTGTCGTATATTTTTTTTAAAAGACGAAAGATTATCTATCGTCGTAGAGTGTGCGGTTTGAAAAATATTTCGGGACGCAAAATAATGTACCGTCTTTGAATCGAAAAAATATTACAAAAATCAAATTGAAGTTTGGACGGGGTATGATCCATCGTCGGTTTAAATTATTTATTTATTTTTTTTAAAAAATATGCAAGGACGGGAGATTATCTCCCGTCAATCTCACAACCGCATTTAACGGACGGTGTGTAATGAGTCGTCGGTGGTTTTGTTTTAAATTTTTTTTTTTAAAGGTGGGACAGCCGATTGACGGTGTATAATGAGTCGTCGGTGGATTTGTTTAATTTTTTTTTTTTTTAATTGGTGGGACGCTATAATACCTCGTCCTTCAATTTGATTTTTTTAATAATACAAAGGTCAAAATCAAAGACAGGGCAAAATGGTATGAAGTCTTTGGTGGGACGCTGTATAAAAATCAAAGAAGGGAAAATGGTAATCATACGAAGGTGAAAAAAAAAAATTTAGGGACAGACGGTAGTTAATCTACCGTCCTTCTATTTCGTCTTTTTTCGAAAAGCTTGAGACGGTGTATATTACATCGTCTGTTAATTTTTATTTTTTTTTCTATTTTGAAACGGTGTTTAATCCATCGTCCGAAGGCACGTTTTGTACGTCTCACCTACGAGACGAAATTTTATCTTTCGTCTCTACTGACGGACGAAATAAAATACCTCGTTAGCTATATTTTGGTTTTTGCCAAATCGTCTGTTATATTTGGCAAGGCACTATTCATTGTACACCCAAATTTTGGGTATTTAGCCCACGACTGCAGCTCTCTTCTTCGAAACTTTTCCAAAATTTAGGTATTTAGCCCACGACTACAGATGCTCTAAACAAAGTGAAAATGGGTTGTCAGAAAAAAAATTTAAGGTATTTTTTGGGATTTGTTTCATGCAGGTTCTTGAGATGTTTTGATTTGCATATTGCTCTCAACAATTGCTATTTGCATATATACTTAAAATAATGTATGCACTTGTAATAAATATTTTTTTTAAAAAAATTCCTTTCTTTTGAACAAGGCCGTAGCGAGACATGCACAAACTCTTGTTGGATATAAAGGTATTTTTACTATATGAATAATATTATGTGTAATATTATTCTATGGGTAACACGTGTGTTACACGTACTAATTGTATGGATATCGGAACGCGGGTTGAGTTGGTTGAAAACCCAGTACCTAAACCAGTATTTATCCTATAAATATTGACTTGTGATAGTAGTCTGGGTATTCCAATTTTGATACCTAGAGTAAATATCTCAAATACCTTAGTCTAGAATATTAATCCTAATTTCTATTGTTATTATTTCTCATAATCTCTAACAATCTTGAGATATTTATTTTAATTAAATTAATTTTGAGATTAAGAGAGATCGTCGTAGTCGTCGAAATCACCGTTTGTCAGGATTTCGTCGTCCTCGTCATCGTCCCTGCCGCCGCCGGAGCCTTAGTCGCCATCGTCGCAGCATCGGCCCCTTGCCCATTGCCGCGTCGCTGTCGTCGTAGGCCGGTGGCGCACCCCATCGCCTGTAGCCACCTCAAGTTCAACCCCCTTTCTCCTTCGCCTCTTTCCTAAGCACACACCTTCAAGTGTGATCAGATCAGATCAGATTAGATCTGATTCTTCATTGGTGCACATTGGTGTTTGGTGTTTGGGCTAGGGAACAGATCATTGTGTGGGTGAGATTCTTATTGGATTGTGGTTTGTTGTTTCGTGTATGCGCCAAGATCGATCCACTGCAGTCCTTCTACCTGATCAGATCTAGGGTTTTGATTGGATTTTTGCTTGACGTTTGGTGTTTGGAAAGACTACGGGATCTACTGTTGTGTGCATCCTATTCAGATCCAACCCTCAACTACTACTTAATCTTTTCAAGATACGGTCCACTCTAAACTTTAAAATTTGTGCTCTGTATTTAATTTAATTTTATGTATTATTGTTTATTATGCAATTTTATAGAAAAACCTCCATTTTACTGTAATTACGTTAGTAGTAATTGTTCAGAAAAACCCTCTAGATTTTGAAATTTACTGTTTATTCCTATCAGATGGAAAAACTTAATCGTGTATAAAAGATTCTGAAACTAGAAATATTTAATAATTCTGAATTTAACAGTTGGAAAGTAGCACAATAAGATATGTGGATGTAGTTGTTGGAAATAGTGTGGGCAGTGAGAATGTTGTTTGGACAGATCCAAATATGTGTGGACCGGATCAAATCTAAATTAAAGATAAATTCTTCACCAAATTTAAATTTAATTATTTGTTTAAATTTTGTTGCTAAGTACTAAAGTTCAACACCGTATTAAGCATTGTTTAATTAAATACAAATTTGAATAACTGTTTTGGCTACGTGCTAAGGATCAAATATTTATTTTGATAAATTATAGGCTTTGACTATAAAATTGAATCTCCAATTAAATTATTGTGAATTAGATAGTGCTAATAATTTGTTTAATTAACTAATCTTTAACAATTTGATGAATGTAGGAACTTCAAAGTTACTTACAAATTGTGTGTATTGGAGACGATAGATATGCATCACGGTTGAATAAGTTTGCACTACGCATGCTTCACCATCGAATTTAGAAAACACTTCTAACTTAAAGTGTCAGTATGATCTACTCTAATCTTTCTTAGTATTTTCATGTGTGAATGTATTAACGTTGTGTGTGTTTGATCACATGATTGAGATTTTTAGATCATAGTTATTCTCGCCTTGAAAACTAGCATGTTTGGGGTTGTTAAGTGCTTTATCATACTATGTTTAGATATTTTGACAAATCCATTGTTTACAGTTTGTGTGAATTATATATTTGCTTCTCTAATAATTAAAAAAAAATATTGTATAAGATGTATATCAAATGTTTGTAACTTAGGAGAGAGCATATCTTCATGTACGATATGACTTGATTAGTTACGTTTTGTTCTTTCTCGTTCATTATACTGTGTGTGCAAAGTTGAATTATAATATGTTAGTCATTATCTCATTTAGCGTTATGAAGATGATGAAGAACGAATAAAGGAAAGAACTCTTCGCTCAATGTGTTTGAGCAAGTGTACATTGTTAGAATCACTAGAGAAAGCAAATAGTTTTGTAAAATTTGGAAGAGTAATTTTATATCAACTTTTATAATGTGCATATATTGTTAATCGCTTATATAAGTTGAGTTTAACAAATAAGACAAGTAATAATAATAGTTCTAATTGTGTATAGTTTCTGAACATAGCATAATTGGTTAGGATTTGAGAACTATATATTAAATTGTATGTTCTTGTTAAAACTTATAACTCTACTAAATCACTGTTACTTAAAGACTGCTATCAGCCAGTCAGCTTCATGTTGAACTGATGAGATAATCCAGTACGTTTATATATTGAGAATATAGGATGAGATTGTTGGGTATATAGGTATATTCTCACTATATAAATAATATTATGTGTAATATTATTCTATGGGTAACATGTGTGTTACACGTACTAATTGTATGGATATCGGAACGCGGGTTGAGTGGGTTGAGAACCCAGTATCCAAACCAATATTTATCCTATAAATATTGGCTTGTGATAGTAGTATAGGTATTCCAATTTTGATACTTAGGGTAAATATCTCAAGCACCTTAGTCTAGAATATTAACCCTAATTTCTATTGTTATTATTTCTCATAATCTCTAACAACTCTCACTATAATCACATAATAAAGAGATGATGTAAGTGAAAATTTAACCACCGACATTTTTCTTACTATTTTTCTCACTAGTTAAGAGTCTTACTACTAGACCATAATGACATTTGCCTAAGAAATATTTTCATTGATTAGCCATGATCAAGATTTTACTAGATTTGCTCTAAAAACAGACACTGCAAGTATTTTTGTTTTCTTTTCCTCGGTAATCTACTCAACTACATGTTTTACAGCAACGGACGGAAATCCTGACAAGCGAGGGTGCAGGGAAAGAGTTGCGAGATCATGTACAAAGAAATTTACTGAATAATAGAGATTTGCAAATGGAAAAACGAATTAGAGCCACTGAGTTCTAAAGAAGAAGAAAGAGATGGGATGTAGGTTTTTGATAGAAAGAAGTAAGGTGTATTATGGTCAACTCGCATATAGTTTTACTAAACTTAAGAACAACAATTAATACATGTAAACAATCAAAAGAAGCCAGAGATGAACTTGTTGCGTAACTTTACGAACTATTATATAGTGCAAGCTAGCTGTATCAATGAGATCAAATTTAACAACCAAATTGTTTATTGAGAACTCCTGCTAAATGCCAACCTGAAACAAGTTGGTAGTGAACACGTGCAAGCAATCAATTATACTACTGTCTATTGTATATGTAGCTGGTGACGTACATGGTATGCGATGTTTTAATGCCAAAAAAAGATGCATATGTGATGTAAAAAGATTTCATGTCTCTTAATAGGGATGCAACCTTACCTGCATAGAGTACTTAAACCAGCGTCTCACGGTTTTTTTTTTTTTTGGTTTTTGTTTTTTGGTAGTAGCAGTCTAACAACCCAAATTATAGATTTTGGCCCTACATTTAACATGTAGTAGTAGTACTAAATGTGCTCTATGCTTTTCATTCGTGTCCTTCCTCTCTAATGTTTGCTTTTTGTTCATAATAGAACATTTCTTTGTATACGGTTAGTACTTCAAAGAAGCACTTTAGTACTAATTGAGCTTTAATCATGCAACTCTCGGTGCAAATGGAGTAATTAATAAGAACTTCTCGACAATAGACTCAATTAAGAAAGTTATAACATACTCAATTTAACACCGTTATTTTGATATATTCATCCACTTCCTCCTGCCTACTTAGATTATTGATCTTCATTGTACTGTATAATGGAAGGAGTACGTGCGGATTGACCCTTAGTTTTCTTGTGAGAGTAGATGAGTAAATAACATATATAGTAAAAGAGTTTGTTCATATTCACTCAATTTTAAGCAATACAGAAAATTGAAAATTGTTATATTAAATAATGACGGGAAATAAAATAAGACCCTTAACTAAATAGTAGCATTACAAATTTACGATAAGAAATTTAACAATAATCTAGTATCCGTAAAAGGTGGCCCAAAACCCAATTGGGCAATGCCAAAGAAAGAAAAACAAAGGTTAATCAAAGCCCAAAAGAAATATCTATTAAGACACTCAACTTATTATGACCCTGACCCATTTAACTAACGGGTTAGGTTCGGGTTAGATATTAACGGGTACCCTCACCTGCAAACCTCCATTCTCTCCTTTGCCAACAAAGTCAGTTCTCTTTCAGCCACCTGTTATTTGCTCTCTCTCAATTTCCATCATATTTTCTCTCCATTTTGATTCAGAACTCTTGAATTTGAGATTTTGATACTCAATTTCCCATCTTTGAGGTAAACTATTCAAACCCTAATCCCATTTTTAAAAATAATTGTTAGGGTTTTAATTTGGATGTTTGTAGCAGTGATTATTTGAGGTTTTTGGTTGTTTCACATTAGGTTTCTAAATTAATTACTTTCTATTAGCAACTGAAATTTAACAAAGCCCATTTCTTCATTAAGAATTTGAACAGATAGTGCTTTGAGATGTGTGCTCATCTCTCATTTGTTGCACAAATCTAAGAAGCACTTAATCAGTATTCTCTAATAAAGATTCATTCAATATGGTATATAAACTTTTGACTAAATGCTTTTTGTACTCAAAATCTACTCCGAGACACAAGACTGTGTAGTCCATGAAAAATCACTTCATTAACGAGTGGTTTGGTTGGTTGTA
Source organism: Hemerocallis citrina (assembly GCA_017893485.1). NCBI lineage: Eukaryota > Viridiplantae > Streptophyta > Magnoliopsida > Asparagales > Asphodelaceae > Hemerocallis > Hemerocallis citrina. Next base: position 99,647,842 of record CM030358.1, on the reverse strand, counting down.
AAAAAAAATCAAGAGAGTGAGAAAAACTGTAGCCAAAGCAATTCCTTGAAAACAAATTCCAAAAATAGCTTTGGTTGAATATAGATTTACTGTAGCAGGAATAGTAAAGGTACGGAAAATTAGCTTTGTTTGAGTTGTAAGAACATTGTACCGAAAATAATTTAAAACACTTTTTTACCTTTTGTTTTACATGAAATTAATCTCAATTAATTATGGCTTAATCTTAAACTATATGATTATGGCTTAATCTTAAACTATTTAGGGCTTAATCTCAATTAATTAGGGCTTAACTATACCGAAACTAATTAGGGCTTAATCTTAATTAAAAGCACACTGTACCGAAATCCATATGCTGTCAACTTCAAGTGGGGGATTTTAGTCCCACACCGGCTAAGGAGAGAGAAAACTTTTTGTTTAAATAGGATTTCGTTGATTAAAAAGAAGACAAAATCTACTTAAGAAGTGGAGAGAGAGAGAGAGAGAGAGAGAGAGAAATAAATGATTAAAATATTTGTGAACACACCCAGGGACGGAGGCAATAAAGGGTCAGCTCCCCCTGGAATTTGGCAGGCTCCCTAGTAGGCCGAAGTGCATAAAACCTATGCTCCCCCTCAACTGGGCCTTCCCGCTTCTTTCTTCTTTTCTTTTCTTTCTTTCTTTTTGCTCCAGCCTGGCTAGCTCCTGCCTCCCTCTCCTTTCTTCTTTTCTTTCTTTCTTTCCATGCTCCAGTCCAGCCTCCACCAAAACCCTAGCTCTCTCTCTTCTTTCTTCTTTTCCTTTTTTTTCTTTCTGTGCTCCAAACATCCACCGAAAGTCCGAAACCCGATCTCATAATCCATAGATCCAACTCATCCAAGCCCTCAATTACAATTTCGAAATCTCCAAATCTTCAAGACTACCTCCAAAGTCTGAATCTCTCCCCTCCCAACTTGACGTCAGTGGTCAGATGTCGATGGTGAATTGGTGAATGGTGAGTGATCTGTGATTAAAATTAAAAAAATGATAATTTTTGTTGTGTTGTGTGACCATGGTTTGTTTAGTGTTTGATCAATTTTTGTTGTGTTTGAGAATTTAGGGATTTTGGTGGGTGATTGATGGCTTCTAAATTGTGAGGTTTGTTTTTGGGATCACAGATGGATTAGAATTTTTTGGCGTACTAACCCACTTTTTAAAAATATTTGGCGCCCCACTTCCAAAAATAATTAGCGATCTGACCTAGTTTTGGACACGTCAGCAAAAAACGTTATTGGGAACAATGACATAGGTTATTTACATGCCGTTGTTCCCAATAACGGCATCTATTTTTAAAAAAACTCTCATGCTGTTTTTTGGAGTAACGACATAGGTTATTTTTATTTTCAACCGCTTGTAGTCTCAATTTTGAGAAATAATTGCAAGTGTGAAAATCCTATAACAGATACCGCTATTTGCAAAAACGGCATTCTCATAACTGATGCCGTTATTTTGAATAACGGCATCAGTTATTCAAACAAACTAATGGCCTCCTTGATGTGAAAGATCGTATGGTTTTCCACAAGGAGATGCATTCATCTCTTAGGCACAAGATAACTCAAAGGACTAAAATGAAAAAGCTTTCACAGGAAGATTCCTTATCTCTTGCATACACAGACACAGAGTTGAATTTAATTTTGCTCGTTTGTGTATTCCAAATATGAATTCCAATAATTTTGCTTGTTTGTGCATACACAGGAGATGCATTCCAAATATGAATTTATTTTTTTCAAATTGGAAAGCCACTGTGTATTGAATTTAATTTCCAAATATGAATTGAATTTAATTGTTCGTTCATAACCAAATAGGTGTATTGAAATTTTTCCAAATATGAATTGAATTTAATTGTTCGTTCATAACCAAATTGGAAAAAATTAAATTCATACTTGGAAAGAAATTAATAAATTCATATTTAGAAAGCCAATGTGTATAAGCAAAGAAACTAATAACTGATGCTATTATTCAAAATAATGGCATCAGTTATGAGAATGCCGTTTTTGGAAAGAACGGCATATGATATTCGAATTTTCAGACTTGCAATTTTTTCTCACAATTGAGACTATATGCTTCTTCAAATAAATATAACCTATGCCGTTACTCCAAAAAATGGCATGGGACTTTTTTTTTAAATAGATGCCGTTATTGGGAACAACGGCATGGAAATTACTTATGCCGTTGTTCCCAATAACGTTTTCAGCTGACGTGTCCAAAACTGGGTCAGTTCGCTAATTGTTTTCGGAAGTGGGTCAGAGCGCCAAATATTTTCAAAAAGTGGGTCAGTACGCAAAAAATTTGATGGATTTTTAGGGTTCAAGGGTTTTATGTAGTTGGTTTTTTAATCTTTGGTTAGGTCGATAATTGAGTGTGAGTTTGGTAAAGTTCTCTCGTACCTTGCAGTAGAAGAATTTGGCAAACAAGAGGAGGTTGATATGCTTAGACCAAGCCTCAAATCTGTGTTCAAATCTCCCCTTGTTTGAGATACAGATGTTGTCATGTTGAGGAAAGGCAAGGAAAGATGTCAAGTTCTCCTGCTATTTCTACTTGATTCTCAGTATATCATAGATTGTGAGGTAGACAGAAAAATCTATTAGTGGATTTGCTACCAAAAAGATTGTATTTTTGTCAAGAAAATGCCTAGTGGTTAGGGTAATTAATTTCTTTAGTTCAGGTTCACATTATTCAGGAAACTTGCCAACTAACCTTTGTGACTTCTTAGTCATTCCTTCATTTGAATGGTAGATAGTGAAGGTTTTAGAAGTCCAATTTTATGTATCCCATTGTATTCAGGATTAATCTTGATGGTTATGGTCATTACAACAAAACATTTGTACTAATTATCTAATGCTACATTCATTTGTACTAATTTTTTAGCATCTGGAAGTATAATATCAGAAGTCAGAACCATGTTTCTGGGTATGAAGTCTGGTTTCTGTTTTCCCTTATTACTTCTGCATGAACCAGTAGAACTCCTCTATATCTTATAAATCATAAATCAATATATTTGATCTTACACGTTGTTAGTATCCAGCAAGATACACACATAATTACCATACAGATTAAAAGATAATCACATTCTTAACTTTTTTACAAATTGTGTAGGAGCTCTAATCCATCCGTGGTCTGCTTGCAGCCGAACAGTCCAGGTGTTTTAAGCTTGAGGTATGTGCTTTTGCTCGACATCTCTTTGACCGATCAGTCAACTGTTATTAGTATTTATTAGAATCTATAAATGCTTCAATTTTAGGAGAAAACTAACTTTATTTGATGTTTAAAGACTTTTATAAATTTTCAGTTCTTGTGATTTCGCTCCCGGTGGAGGAACCACTGAACACACCCCTAATTGCTCTTGGACTCCACTCTTTCTCTCTCCAGTACATTTGTAGTGGGGGATTTTGTTGTTTAAAAAGAAGACAAAAGCTACTTAAGAAGTGGAGAGAGAGAGTGAGAGAAACAAATGATTAAAATATTTGTGAACACACTCCTAATTGCTTGTGGACTCCACTCTTTCTCTCTCGAGTACATTTGGAGTCTGTAATTGTTGAGTGCAATTAGGACGAGGAAAATGCTTTTTATTTTTTACTTGCAGTATGCACTTTTCTAAATTTTTTGTTATTATTATTATAAGATACAATATACTGTGTGTTCTAGTTCATTGTGTAATGTTTATGGAGTCGTAGTATGATAGATTTTACGTTCGCAATTAGGTAGAAGAGGTGAGTGTAGATGATATGAATTCTTGGATGACTTTGTCCAGCTGCTTGGAAACTCGGTTGCTATCATCATCACCTATATATAGACGGCAACTTTACTTGTTAAGGATTCTGGGTGGATATTGTTGTCAAGCCCATATGGAAGGAAAGCACGGAGGTGAAAGAATTTCTGCTCTAGAGGCTGATGCCGATACTATCATAAGAAAAATAACTCCGGTTCTAAATCCAGGACGGCATAAGGGTCAAGCAGGTATGGTTTCAAACATACAAGTATTTCTTAGTGATTAGTGTATTTATATTGGTTCAGTTAATGGATACTGTTGGTGGTGGTTAGGGGTGTAAATGGATTCAAATAATTCGACGCGAATTAGACTTTCTATCTTATCCGTCTATCAGACTAATGTTATAATGTTGAACCATTTTAATTATCTAAATATCTCTGAGTATTATGTAAATGACATGCGTGGTTAAACTCATTCCTCTATTCAAATAATTAGTCATTTTAATTTGTATACAATCATGCAATAAATATCTGTAATCCATGCTCAAGCTTGTGTTAATAAAATATCTCCGACACCCATATTCGTATTTGTATCTGCTATAAGTAATCAAATATGAATATTGGTCGTTTAGTTATGTTAAGCATTTCAAGACTATTGTGGATAGGATGGTGATGCCTAAATTATAGGAACCTGTTTTTAGTGTATCGGAAGTTTCATAGTGTAAATTGCTTAACTAATTATCAAAATGTCATGGATAGTGTTCTGATAGTATACCTGATTAATTTAGCGAGAGTGAACTATATATTCTCTGAAGAAGATCCTTTAAGAATGAACTAATAATTGATCAATTTAATTCTCTAATAGAAATGTTTAATAGGTTCTGTATTCTTTTGATGATTAATTTGTTCAACTTCACTTAAAAATGATCTGCTTGAAAGTTAAACAGGTAGTCAAGCTTCTTCCATGAATGAGATTTCCATATTTAAATTTTAATGGGCTTGATACTGGTTTCATTCACACAATGAAATTCATCTAAAGTTGTACTTTAAACTTTATTTTTCATAAAATATGGTGATACCTAAAGTAAAGAAATCAAATCGTTGGCATTTTGTGTATGTATGGACCATTGTGTAGCAGAACATCCTTTGTTTTATCTCATAAAGTCTACTAAATACTAGGTTAAATTATTTGATACAAACTTTCTTCTGATGCTGTATTTGAGTTCAAAATGCATTTGCATATGGTTGGTAAACCTTGCTTCATGTTGCGGGGTGGGGATCACAAGTTCAATTCGCTGCCATTCTATATACTTGGAAAATCTTTCAAAAATAAAATCCCGCCGATACACTTTATTACCTCAATATACATTTCACAACGAGATTAAATTATCTGATGCTTTTCGATGAAATTTTTTCATTTGTTATGTTGCCTAATTTTCTTTTATTGTTGAAAGTACATAACCGAAGATTTTCTTTCATGTGCTTGGAACTCTTCTCATTTCAGGAAAGATTGCAGTTATTGGTGGATGCCGTGAATACACAGGAGCACCATATTTTGCTGCCATATCGGCCCTAAAAATTGTTAATACTAATCGCTCCCTTATTTCACTTCGTGCTTGTGTCCTATTTATCCGATCTGTTGCTTAAAAGATATAAATTCCATACAGGGTGCAGATTTATCACACGTTTTTTGTACAAAAGATGCTGCACCAGTGATAAAAGGCTATAGCCCTGAGTTGATTGTTCATCCCGTGCTGGAAGAGTCTTACAGTTTAAGGTAATTTCTAAAAGTTGACTTATCAAATTGTCAACTTGATACTTAAGCTGATTGTATGTTTATTTTGTTAGGGATGACGAAAAAGCGTCAGTTTCTACTAAGGTTCTTGCTGACGTAACTAAGTGGATGGAAAGGTTTGATTGCCTCGTTGTCGGTCCAGGTCTTGGAAGAGATGAATTTCTTCTGGTGAGTTTTCCTGTGTGTTTAGGAGTAAAGATGACTCATATTGTTTTTAGTTCGTAGAACATATATCATTTCTAAGGAAATATTTTGGTGAAATTTAAAATAAGTCAGACAATCTAGTTTAGCTAACTTTCTCCATTTATCCAGGATTGTGTGAGTGACATCATAAAGCATGCACGGGAGTCAAATGTCCCAACAGTCATTGACGGGGTAAATTTTCTATCAAGGCGTACACATGCAACCATACAATCCTTCATAACAAAACATTTTGACACTACTCTTTCTGTTGTAGGATGGCCTCTTTCTTGTCACCAACAATCTGGATTTAGTTAGAGGGCACCCCTTGGCCGTTTTAACGCCTAATGTCAATGAATATAAACGTCTTGTTGAGAAAGTTTTAAACTGCCAAGTCAATGAAGAATATGCTCCCGAGCAATTACTTTCCCTTGCAAAGCGGTAATCATTTGTTTATCTGTGTTATTATACTTGCGCTACTGATCAAATAATCATGTAGAGATTGAATTAATGGTCAGGATTGGTGGAGTAACCATTCTACGAAAAGGAAAATCAGACCTCGTCAGCGATGGTGTTTCAGGTCTGAGTTGCGCTCTAAAAGTTTGTACTATATGATTTTTACCCATACCCATAAATTCATCTATCTAATATTTGCAGTTTCAAGTGTCTTAACTATTCTACTGTTCTATAGTTTGTAAAGTGAGCACCTTTGGATCCCCTCGTCGTTGTGGTGGCCAAGGCGATATCCTTTCAGGAAGGTACCTTACAATATGCATAATAGTAATGTGCTTCAAGTGTGCTTTACTAGAGTATCTTGTGGTAGATCTAGAAATGTTTCTCTCTGATAACTTGTTGCTTGTGTGAACAAATTCTCATGTGATTATGTTAACTGCATTCCCTGAGTTGTAACATGTCTGAATTTTTTAAGTGGAAGCATAGTTCATCACTTATCTATTACTTTCAGTGTTGCTTTGTTCGCATCCTGGGCACGCTCAGTGTACAAGAAGGAAGCAGACACTAAAAGGTTAAGGCTTAGCTCTTTTTTTTCTTGAACATTCAGGAAGTAAATTCGTGTTCGTTGTTTTGAGGAATGTAGATTTTGTGACCAACTATTTGCTTCTTACTTGTCATGGTGAAGTGAATCAAATCCAATGATTATGGGGTGCATAGCTGGCTCTACACTGCTTAGAAGAGCAGCTTCAATTGCATTTGAAAATAAGAGACGGGCAACCCTCACCTCAGATATTATCGAGTGCTTGGGGAAAAGGTAAGCCTTCTCTAAAATTAGCTTCATGTTTGAAACTCGCACATACATGACCTATGCGATATTTTATTGTTGCAGTTTGGAAGATGTAATTCCTGCAGAAGGGTAAGAGAGAGTTTGCTTGTGTGCGATGTGTTGGTCTTTTGTTCAACCTTCTTGTGTTTCTTAAATGTACTTAATAGTCATGAACTATGTATCTTAAGAGACTAAAATGGTACAAGTTACATTTCCAATAAAGTGCAAGTTATATTTCATTGTCTCGATTACCAGATTGCTACATGAACTCGATTAACCATGGATATCATTAAACGCCCCAAGTACTTTTTTCCGACAGTGAATCTCAAATTTTCTAATTAAGATTTGAGTGTAACATTCTCATATTTTTGCCAGATGTGCATGTTGTGTGCAACTGATTGGGATGAGTTGTCGATACTCTACAATTTAAATGCTCAATTACTAGCAACATTCATGAAAATTTGTTGCTGGTTCTGAGTATGTCGTCATGTCTCGTCGGAGTAGTCTTTCTTACTTTCTGGTTTTCTGAACGTTCAGTTATAGAGCACAAGGCAAAAGTTTTGTGCACTCTTAGACAGATTTTTGTCGGCGGGCTCTTTATAAACGAGACTTGCCATGATAATGCAGTAGAAAATAGCAGCAGATATACAATAGACTTTGAATTTGCATCAGGATGACTATAAATTGGACATTATAGTTTATATTTACAGCACTTCATTAGTAAACCGAGGCATCAAATTTGCTGAAGAGAACGTAGAGGAGACCCGGCAACATTTGTCTCAAGAGGGAACTTGATACTCTGGCATATTTCTCAATGAGGAGAGTTAACTGATATTTTGGCTTAAACCCATTGCATCTAATATCTGAATCAGTTTTTTTTCCACAAGAACTCGTGTCATTGAAAGAACCAAGTATAAATCCTGAGGGAAATAAGAATATCCATAAGATTATATGTAATTAACAATACAAGTTCTTACACAGAATACACTGCCCCCTTAAAAAAACAAACAGGCACCAGTTTTTTTTTTTAAAATTTTTGGTTCCCTCTCTGAAACAAGAACATAACCACACACGCACACTCATCATGTAATTGGAGAATTCAGAATTAATTGTGCAAGCGGGGTCAATCTTTTGCTCACTACTTACTAGCTAGGGAAGAGGCTTAGCGCTAGGCCATTAAGGCACTTGCCTGCATGCTGTATTAAACATAACCAAACCAACCACCAGACCAGACCTCAAACCTCATCTTCCACCTGCTCAAAGATCAACTCCTTCGTCTCTGGCACAAAGACGACGACGACAAACACAAATGCGCGCCAGCACCGAAATCCCCGCAATTATAAAGAATGTGATTGAAGTCCCAACCAGCCCCACAACCGTCAAAAAAGTTTGTGCTACAAGCAAATTCGACACCCAATTCACGGTTGCCGACATTCCTCCACACAATCCACAGTAGGATTCCGGATAGATCTCGGAGTTCACCACCCAGAGGACGGGCCCCATTCCCGGTGAGAAGATTGCAATGTATAAGGCAATCGAGGCCAATGACAGCAAGCACACCGTTGTTGAGATAGAAAGTGAAACCGAGTGCGAGGAGTGAGAGCACGAGGGCTAGCCTAGCTGGTTGGAGGAGAAGCCGACCATCTGGACAACTGTCGATCAGGCTGTGGTAGTACACATAACATGACTGTGTTGATTCCAGTGAATTGTTGAAATGCTTGTTTTTGAAAGAGTACTTATATGCAATCAACAACACATGATCTGTAAAATACTGGAGGAAACTTGGCTAAAGAGACCCTCCTGATTTCTATGCAAACCAAATCTCATTGGTTCTGTTATTGAATGGTTGATAATCTGATTTAATGCAACATGAGAATGATTGATAATGTAATAAGGAAAAAAAAAATTGCATATATTTGAAATGTAAGAGAGGTATGGATCGACATGCAGGCTTGTACATGAAATATTAAATATCCATAGTAACTTTCGGACATCAGTACAGGAATTTGGCACGTACATAGGGAGAACGTACATCTTTAATAGTTCAAATATTTGAGGCTGCTCTCTTGAACTTAAATTAGGGTTTGGAATGCGGCCTGTTCAACATACAGTCTTCTTCTACAAGTACGTAATCTATAAAGGACATGGCTGATGCAGGGGGACTTTTAGAAATTCAGGGATTTTTGAAAAGCTTGGTAAAGGAAATGCATGCAAATTAAACCAAAGCCTAAGACTTATCAAATCCACATACAGATATACGATCGATGGAGAGAAGCTTAATTTGCTATGATAATCCGAAAGGTGATCGGAAAAGAAAAAAAATGGAGCACTCGGTCTTCACTCACTAGAGATATTTTTATGAAATGAAGAGAAAAGGATAAATAAATATATTAAAGAGGGCGTCATATTGCAATAGCCATTTTGAACTCCAACAGGATTTGGAATGCCCACAATACTACTTACCTGTAGACTGTAGTCCAGCTCTACCAAAGAATGAAAGTCTCATCTCCTTAGATTTAAAAACATCCAGATATCCAACAGTAGTATTCGACTGATCGAATTTCCTGTTCAGAAGCAACAGAAAGCAGATCGACCTCCTCAGTTAAACGTTCAGAATCATACATCTTTGATAGTATAGCAATGGCTTCAGCCTTTTCATTCTGCACAAATGTGAAACAGCGAAATTTAAAACATAAGGTGCTGATATGGCTAAAAATGGGGTTAAATCGGAACCGTCCAAATCGAGCACGAATCTTAAAGCTCGGGGGTAAAATGGTAATTTCATCTACAAACGGGTCTGAAATGGTTCCTGGATCTCCCCCCCGAAGATCCAATAACCCATGAACAGATCCACCTCAACTGGGTACGAGTTTTAACCCGAAATGAACCCAATCCAGCAAGATAGGATTAGGGTCCCTGATTAAATACTAATCAACGGCCCTGATTCAAATCTATCTTTTCATTGGGAATTAGGGATTACATTCCCAATCTGATTACGGGGATTATATTCCTTATCAGACCACGGGGATTACATTCCTAATTTGGTCCCAAAGGCGGCTATAAATACCCCCCATCCATCTCCATTAAGAGGTAATCAATCTTTTGCCAGTTTTACGCTCTTTCATAATCACTTCTGATTACTGACTTGAGCATCGGAGGGTGCGTCGCCGGGAACAACCGCGGTGTCTCGCACTTTTTGCAGGTGAACGGCGGGAGTCAACGGTTAAACTCCGGCGGAACAGGTAACAGGTTTGCTATTCAAAGCTTCCCAAGAATCCACAAATACTATCTGTTTGCCCCCACACCAGATTTAGCGGTAACAGATTGGCGCCGTCTGTGGGAACAAACGAATAGCAGCCTCCCCTCTTTCCGTTGGTCAGATCTTCTCCAGCCATGCCTCCTAGGAAAGCAAGATCCAGAGGATCCAACCGAGGACCCAACCCCGATCAGCAACAGGAAGTCCCTTTTCAACCCACTCAGCAGCAGGGGCAACTTCCTCCTCAAGCCGAGGACCATCTTCAACAGGACTAGCCCCTTCCCCAGAATCAACAACCTCCTAAGGGTCCCCCCGGTCCTCAAAATGCCGGTGCAGGGGTCTCGCGTCCCAACCCGCAGAAACAACCTCTCCATCAGGACCACGTCTCCATCCACAACGCCTCTTCGGATTCTATGGCCTCCCACAATCCCCGAGCTTCCGACCTTCGCAACACCGTCCTCAATCGGCAGAAGGATGAGGATCTTCGCCGCCGTCTGGATGAAAAGCGGGTCCGAGAGGGAGCCTCCCGCCAACAACGTCCGGATGAGCGATCTCCTCACCGCCGAGACTACAGAAGGTCCCCTACCCGAAGGGGTCGGAGAGAGTCCCCCGAGCATCACAGGAGAAGACCCCATTCCCCTGCCGGTCGGCAACATCCAAGGAGCGATGAAGCACCCATCACCCGTGCCGAGTTCCAACAGTTCCAAGCAACCATCCTACAAGCTCTCAATCTCCGTCCCAACAACACCAATGCTCCAAGGATTCCCACTCCTCCTCCGGTCCGAAGTCCTCGCCGACGGTCCCTAACTCCTCCCCTAGCTTCTAGCAACCCCCGGCACATGCCAAGTCCTCGCCGCTCCAGGAGCTACCGTCGTCGTAGCCCCCGCTCTCCCTCGTACGAAGACGAGTCTAGAGGCTCGGTTGATTACCGTCGAAAGGATGACGCTGTCTACCGCCATCTCCATGAAATGGAGAGGCGCTTGTGTCAGTTAGACCGAGAAGAAGAGCTTAGAGGAAGGACCCTTCGCCCTAGTCGACCTCCTTTTTCCCGAACCATAATGGAGGCCCCGGTACCAATTGGCTTTAAACCTCCTCAATTCGAGACTTACTCCGGGGAGACTGACCCCGTCGATCACATCGAAAGCTTCAAGACCCTCATGCTCATCCATCAAGCTTCCGATGCTCTGCTATGCAAGACCTTCACCGCAACTCACAAGGGTCCGGCTCGAGAATGGTACTCTCGCCTTGCCCCATCCTCAATATTCGCCTTCGAGCAATTCGAGACCCTCTTTGTCACCCACTTCGTGAGTAGCCGCCAAACTGAGAAGACCAACATTTCGCTACTTTACCTCAACCAGAAGAAGGGTGAGAAGCTGAGAGACTATGTGAAAAGGTTCACAGCGGTAGCCAGGTCCATAGCATCCCTCGACCAGTCGGTCGCTGCAGCTGCATTCCAATCCAATGTCCTCAACTCCAGCCTCCGCTCCTCCCTCGCCAAGAAGCCCCCACAGAACTTCTCTGACCTCCTCCTCCGGAGCGAAAAGTATATTCGGGCAGAAGAAGCTGAGCACCGCCCTAACTTGGAGGGGTCTTCCTCCGGATCTAAGAGAAAGGGAACAGAAGAGAAAGGGGCCAAGAAGCTACAGAAGGATAATGGCGGCCAGCGCCGACCTCCTCCCAGATTTGAAAAATTCACTCCCCTTAACGCCAACATCTCCACAATTCTCATGGAAGTTGAGAAGGAGGGGGTGATACCTCCTGCACCAAAAATGAACACCCCCGGCAAGAAGAGGGATAAAGAGAAGTGGTGCCGCTATCACCGGGACCATGTCCACGACACCAATGATTGTCGGGCCTTAAAGAACGAGATAGAAGCCCTCATCCAGAGGGGTCAGCTAAATAGGTTTGTGAGAAAGGACCGAACCGATCCTCCTCTCCCGCCTCGGGGGGCTAACAAGCATCCTGAACGCGATGAAACGCCCGACTTCGAAGAGGAGCGTGTCCTACACCTCATTCATGGGGGCCCGATGGGGGGCTCCTCAAACTCCTCTCGAAAGGCGTTCATTAGGGAAGTCAATTCGGTTCGCGCCACCCCTCCTCCTAAAGGCATCGGAGTGCCCGTCACATTCTCAGACGAAGATCTTGAAGGTGTCTGCACCCCCCATTGTGACGCACTCGTCATCAATCTCCATATGGCGAACTTCAAAGTGGAGAGGATCCTAGTGGACAATGGCAGCTCTGTTAACATCCTCTTCCTCGCCGCTTTCAAAGGCCTCAAACTATCCCGAGACAGACTCAAGCCCGCCGGCTACACACTTCATGGGTTCACGGGAGTTCCAGTGACTATTGAAGGGGTGATCACCCTCGACGTAACTGCTGGCATAACTCCTACTACCCGAATGGAGTCGATGGACTTTATGGTCGTGGATGTCCCTGCAGCTTACAATGTTATTTGGGTCGGCCCGGCCTAGCTGCCCTTAAAGCCGTCCCCTCCGCCTATCACCTCAAGATGAAATTCCCCACCCGGGCAGGAGTAGGGGAAAGTAAAAGGCAATCAGGAAACGGCCCGCAAGTGCTACATGACCTCTACCCTCGATCCAGTCCTCTCCCTCGAAACTCTGGAAATCCCCCAAGATGTTGCCCGACCAACGTTCGAGCCGGTGGATGAGTTGGAGGAAGTGCTCTTCTCTGAGCAGGATCCAAGCCGAAAGTTCTTTGTTAGCAAGACCCTCCCATCCGCCCTATGCTCCGACATAGTCCAGTGCATCCGAAGGAACCGAGACCTCTTTGCTTGGTCAACTGCAGACATGCCCGGAATTTCCGAAGAGCTCTTAGCCCACCACCTCAGTGTTGCTCCGGGGTCCAAACCGATCCAACAGAAGAGGCGCAAGTTCGCACCCGAGCGCCAGCTAGCTATAAAAGAGGAGGTGGACAAGCTCTTGAAGGCCCGGTTCATACAGGAGGTAAACTATCCCGAATGGCTCTTGAATGTAGTAATGGTGAAGAAGTCCAATGGGACCTGGAGGATTTGTATCGATTTTACCGATCTCAACAGGGCGTGCCCCAAAGACCCCTTCCCTCTTCCAAGTATCGATACTCTAATTGACGCCACTTCGGGCCATGAACTCCTCAGCTTCATCGACGCCTTCTCAGGCTACAATCAGATTCGTATGTTCCCCCCAGATATCCCGAAGACCTCATTTGTAACCGACCAGGGCCTCTACTGCTACAGGGTTATGCCATTCGGTTTGAAGAATGCAGGTGCCACATATCAATGCCTCGTCAACAAGGTTTTCCAAGCTCAAATCGGCCGAAATATGGAGGTATATGTTGACGATATGCTTGTAAAGAGCATCCACGGGGCCAATCATGTAGTCGATCTGCAGGAGGCATTCGATGTACTGAGAAAGCACAACATGAGGCTCAATCTGAAAAAGTGTGCATTCGGAGTCTCGTCAGGAAAGTTCCTCGGCTTCATGGTCAGCCAACGAGGAGTCGAAGCTAATCTTGAGAAAATCAGGGTCATATTAGACATGGCCCCTCCCAAGAATGTTAAGGAAGTTCAGAGGCTAACAAGCCGCCTAGCTGCTATAGGGCATTTCCTCTCGAAGTCCGGGGAGAAGTGCCTCCCCTTCTTCAAGGCCCTCAGGGGGCTAAAGGTTTCGAATGGGGTCAACAGCAACAGGAGTCGTTCGAACAGCTGAAGGCTTATCTCGTCAACCCTCCTCTACTCAGCAAGCCCATTCCAGGCGAAACCCTATACCTCTACTTGGCTTCTTCCGAGCAGACCCTTTGTGTCGTTTTAGTAAGGGAAGAAGATCGGGCTCAAAAGCCCATCTACTATGTGAGCAAGGTACTTCGGGATGCCGAGCTACGCTACCCAAAGATAGAGAAGATGGCGTATGCCCTAATCATGGCCGCAAGGAAGCTTCGCGCATACTTTCAGTCCCATTCGGTGGTCGTTCTTACCGACCAACCGCTGAAGCAAATTCTCCACAAGCCAGAGACCTCCGGTCGGCTTATGAAGTGGTCTATCGAGCTGAGCCAGCATGATATAACGTATCAGCCTCGGACCGCGATCAAGGCTCAGGCCCTAGCAGAGTTCATAGTTGAAAGTACCATCTCTGAGTTCAGCCAAGCAAAGAAGGGACCACCTGTCTGGTCGGTTTATGTGGATGGGTCCTCTTGTAACGAGGGAAGCGGAGTTGGGGTCATTCTGGCCGGCCCAGATGATTTCATCCTCCAATACTCCCTCCGTATCAACTTCAAGGCCTCGAACAATGAAGCAGAACATGAAGCACTCATAGCCGGCCTCGGAATGGCTTGCAATGCAGGAGCACAGCACCTCCGGATCTTTAGCGACTCTCAGCTGGTCGTAAATCAGGTCCTAGGAGAATATGAGGCACGGGATAACCGAATGGTTAAGTACCTAGCCAAGGTCAGGAATCTCATGGCCCTATTTGAAGAAGCCCTCATCCAACGAATCCCCCGAGAAGAGAATGCCCAGGCTGATGCCCTCTCCAAGCTAGCCTCCTCCTCCCTCCAAGGTCTCGAGCAGACCGTCTTGATTGAGGTACTCCTGAAGCCAAGTATAGAAGACGAAACTTCCGATTCTATGGAGTCTCTACCTGTCCTGCTGCAAGATGACTGGATGAAACCCCTCATTGAGTTCCTGAGGGATGGGCTCCTCCCAAAAGATCCTAAGGACGCTCGCCGAGTGAGAACCCGAGCAGAGCGATACACACTTATCGGGGGCATCTTATACAAGCACTCCTTCACACAAGTAGACGGCAGGCCTTATTTGAGGTGCCTCTCCCCGAAACAAGCCGACTATGCCCTGCAAGAACTTCACGAGGGCATCGGCAGGGCACATTCAGGGTCCAGATCTCTAGCCCGCAAAGTGTTGAATTACGGATATTTCTAGCCCACTCTCCTACAAGACGCCGAACGGCACGTTCGGCAATGCAGCTCATGTCAGAAGTACTCCGACATCTGATGCCTCCCACAAGCTCCACTCACTTCCCTATCAAGTCCTATCCCTTTCGCAATGTGGGGGATGGATTTACTAGGGCCATTCCCACCAGCTCCCGGCCAGTTCAAATTCTTAGTCGTGGCAATCGACTACTTCTCGAAGTGGATAGAGGCCGAGCCCTTGGCCACGATCACCGAGAACAAAGTTCTTCAGTTCTTCTGGAAGAACGCAATCTGCCGATTCGGTGTCCCTCGGGTCCTCATAACAGACAACGGAACCCAGTTTACCGGGGCTACCTTCCGAGCTCTATGTGAAGACCTCGCCATCCAACACCGATTCTCCTCTGTTTTCCATCCACAGTCGAATGGCCAAGTGGAGAATGCTAACCGACAAATCCTCTCCGGTATTAAGAAGAGGTTGGATAAATGTTCCAAAGGCTTATGGGTCGATCAGCTCCCCAACGTGCTGTGGAACTACCACACCACAAAACGGACCCCCACAGGAGAGTTCCCATTCAATCTCACCTATGGGTCCGAAGCTATTATCCCCCTAGAAGTTGGTATACCCTCTCCTCGTCTAACGGCTTACGAAGAAGAACAAAATGCCAGAGAGCTCCGAGCAAATCTAGACTTAATTGACGAGATCCGTGAAAGAGCTGCCATTCGTCAACAAAGCTACCGGAGAAGGATCGAGTTGGCATACAATAAGAGAGTCCGTCCTACCGACCTCAAAGAAGGGGACTTGGTCCTCAGAAAGTTAGCCATCTCTTTCCCTGGTCAGAAGAGCAAACTTGCTCCAAATTGGGAGGGACCCTATAAGATCGCCAAAGTAGTTCGGCCCGGGACATATAGACTAGAAGACCTCGAAGGCAGGGAGATCCCCAGGACTTGGAATGCCAACCATCTCTTAAAATACCAAGAGAGAGCACTAACGCCTCTCTAAGTATTCTGGGATGTCGAACCGTTCCTCTCCTTTTACTTGTATTTTTTCCTTTATTTCTCTCTTGTAATAACGGCTCGCAACTTTAGAAGCAGCCAACAATTAGTCATTAATAAAGAAAGTTTTTTTATTATTACTTGTAAAATTGCTTGCATCTCTCTACCTTTACTCTTCACTCTAACGACGAGTTCAGAGTCCAACACTTGGTTCGATTCTACTCCGCAAGCTCGCTCTTAAGCGAACTAGGAGTGGGTCACCATTCGGAATTGCTCCCACAACCGTTGAACAAACCTCTAACGACGAGTTCGGAGTCCAACACTTGGTTCGATTCTACTCCGCAAGCTCGCTCTTAAGCGAGCTAGGAGTGGGTCACCATTTGAAATTGCTCCCACAACCGTTGAACAACTCTAACGATGGTTTCGGAGTCCAACACTTGGCTCGACTCTACTTCGCAAGCTCACTCTTAAGCGAGCTAGAAGTAGTTCGCCATTCGGAATTGCTCCCACAACCGTTGAATAACTCTAACGATGGTTTCGGAGTCCAACACTTGGCTCGATTATACTTCGCAAGCTCGCTCTTAAGCGAGCTAGAAGTAGTTCGCCATTCGGAATTACTCCCACAACCGTTGAACAACTCTAATGATGGTTTCGGAGTCCAACACTTGGCTCGATTCTACTTCGCAAGCTCGCTCTTAAGCGAGCTAGAAGTAGTTCGCCATTCGGAATTGCTCCCACAACCGTTGAACAACTCTAACGATGGTTTCGGAGTCCAACACTTGGTTCGATTCTACTTCGCAAGCTCGCTCCTAAGCGAGCTAAAAGTAGTTCGCCATTCGGAATTGCTCCTACAACCGTTGAATAACTCTAACGATGGTTTCGGAGTCCAACACTTGGCTCGATTCTACTTCGCAAGCTCGCTCTTAAGCGAGCTAGAAGTAGTTCGCCATTCGGAATTGCTCCCACAACCGTTGAACAACTCTAACGATGGTTTCGGAGTCCAACACTTGGTTCGATTCTACTTCGCAAGCTCGCTCCTAAGCGAGCTAGAAGCAGTTCGCCATTCGGAATTGCTCCTACAACCGTTGAATAACTCTAACGATGGTTTCGGAGTCCAACACTTAGCTCGATTCTACTTCGCAAGCTCGCTCTTAAGCGAGCTAGAAGCAGTTCGCCATTCGGAATTGCTCCCACAATCGTTGAACAACTCTAACGATGGTTTCGGAGTCCAACACTTGGTTCGATTCTACTTCGCAAGCTCGCTCCTAAGCGAGCTAGAAGCAGCTCGCCATTCAGAATTACTCCCACAACTGTTGAACAACTCTAACGATGGTTTCGGAGTCCAACACTTGGTTCGATTCTACTTCGCAAGCTCGCTCCTAAGTGAGCTAGAAGCAGTTCGCCATTCAGAATTGCTCCCACAACCGTTGAACAACTCCAACGATAGTTCCCAGTCCAATACTTGGCTCGGCCCTACTTCGCAAGCTCGCCCTTAAGCGAGCAAGAAGAAAGGCCTTCGAGAGCAACAGGCAGAAGCGGAGGCTACCCCTCTGCCGCATAAGGCTCACTCATCTTACAAATTCACGAGATTAAATGACCGAAGCAGAGCTCGGCACGCCTTGCCGAACGCTCATTACGCCGACCCCCAAACGAGCAGAAGACCGGCTCGGGGACCTCGGCACAGTGAAGACAGTCACAAACAAAACAACCACACAGGGCCACTAAAAACGCACAAGTCTAAGAAAGAGACATCATTAAAAGTGGGGACACAATACAAGATGACACTTCCTTACAACTAGATTACAAGGCGTCAAAAGCGAAGATTACAATGCTGGCTTGTTACGCTTAGGCTAAATACAAAGGCCTCAAAAACAAGATCTTTAATGCCTCCTTGGCACAGGGATGTTCCGCTTCAAGGACACTCGAGGGCGGCGATGTTTGCCTCCGAAACTCGACCCCAAACCGATGAATTGAGACGTGTCCTCGGCGCTGCTCCTAACAGTCGCTCCAACGGATGCTCCGCTCGATGAAATGGCAACCCCGCTTTGTGCATCCCCCGGACTAGGTTGGCCGATGGGCGAACGGGTCGCGAGCTCATAAAACGTAATGCCCCGCTCGCTCTCCGCACGAGTACACGAAGTGCTCCTAACATTGATCGGCCCCGAACGCGGTTTGAGGCGAGCCACCTCCGCCTCCAGCTCTGAGATCCGCTCCCTCAGAGAGTCATCTTTTACATCGACCTCGAAGCGAGGAGGTACTGCGGAGCTCGGGACGCCAGAGCGACTGGCGATAAGACGGCGGAGATGAGTGACTTCGATGCTCTTGTCCACCGTGGCTCTCTTCAGCGCGTCGACCTCGGCCGTCAGTTCGTCACGTTTGGCCGTCAGTTTGGCCACCTCTGCCGTCAATCCCTCTCCCTCCGTCTGAAGGTCCGTCTCTACCGTTTGCAAGTGACGAATCTCAGAGAGCAGATCGTCCCTCTCCGCTGTTATTTTCGATAAAGTAAGGCGGATGCACTTGACCCGTAGGCCGTAACTAAAGGCGGTCGACGAACAATCATCCTCTCCTAAGGGGGCCATCTCGGTGAGCCTGCTCTCCAGTCGCCGAATCTCAATGTCCCGCCGACCCAGGATGAGTTGCAGGTGGTTCCGTTCGCTTACGGCTCTGCGCAACCCCAGCTCGACTTCATAGAGCCGCTCTCAGCACCTCGTCAAGCACAGCCTCATCGCCCCTAAGCTAACCTCGGGATGAGCGCTTTCCCCCGAGCGAGTAGGCTCGACGGGTTGAATCACCTCCGCAAGCTGAAAAGAAATCGAGGAAAACAACAAATTTTCAACACTCAGTCGAATTCCTACACCTAGCCAAATTCCAAGGATTTTTTGGAGAAAGTTATGACAGAGAGACGCGGAGTCGAGCCCAAAAGGATGTTTTCATTCATTACAAAAAAAAAAAAAAAGCGGTGGCCAGCCCGTGATTAGGCATTACACTTAAAAACTCAAAAAGGCAGAAGAAAAAAGAAAAGCAAGCGAAGTCAGGGCGCGACCTCTTTTCCGGGGTGGCGAGATTGGGTGGGGGCCGACGTCCCTGAAGGGGTCACCATTGCCAGCAGGGTGACCACAGACCCCTGGACCTCGCCGACGACCTTAACCTCAGGCTCGACTTTGTCGTCCTCTTCTTCTTCTTCTTCTCCCTCCGACTCGGGGTCGAAGCCTTCGACGTGGCCCGGGAATAGCCTCTATCCCGAGCAGTCCACCCCGGGGTATGCCTCCGACACCCGGGCAAGGGCGTCGGCATAGGCTTTGGCCATGTTCTGGGCGAGAAAGCCTTGCGCCTTCACCATAGTGGCCTCCTCGGCCTCCTTCACCGCGGCAGCCTTGGCCTCCGTCGCTTCGGCCAATTGTTTGGCCGCCTCCTCCTTCTGGCAAAGGAGGTTGCCCTCCAGCTTCGCGACCAGGCCCTCAAGGTACTCGAGCCTCATCGTCCTCCCCTCAAACTCAACCCTGAGCTTGTCGAGCTCGTTCCCCATGCGAGCTTTATCCATCCGAGCTCGGTCGGCCTCCTGCTTCAGCTCCTTCTCTAGAGCCGTCAACCTCTCCGAGAGGTGACCAAAGTGGACGATGATCTGCGACGGAAAGCGGGATGTTCAAAGAGTTAGAGAAATTAGACATAAGAAAAACCAATGAAGGCAAAAATTCAACACTTACCGAGACTGCCGAACGAGCGATCTCGATGACATCGTCGCCTGCCAGCCCGGCCTCCATGGTGGCCTGATCCTTCTGTGTCGCCAGGTGCGTGATCACCTGCATGCTCGCCAAGGAGTCGTCCAGGAACCCGTCATGTTTCCGAACCTGCCAGTCCGGAACATGGATCTTCTTGTGCTCCTCGGCCGCCACTGTCAGCGGGGGCGTCGCCATCTTGAGGGCTGCGGCGATCGGAAAGTCACCGACCTCGGTTGATGCCGAGGCAACTCCTGTGGCCACGGTCGGGCTCGCCACGGTCTTCCACCTCCTCGACCACCTCCGTGACCATCGGAGCCTTTCCGGTCGGCAACTTGGTGGCCACCCTCTTGCGCTTCTTCGGCGCCTTGCTAGCAAGACCAGCCCTCAATGCCAGCACAGCCTCGTAGTCCATCGCCTCTGCATTAAAAACGAAGTTTGTTAGCGAAATACAAGTCGTAAAAGATGAAGTATGAAAAAGAAAGGACGGAAACATAGAAGAAGCCGCGTACTGGGATCTACGCGGCAGAGCCCTCCCCTGAATAGAACACCTTCGGTCAGCTCCCGCCAATCGTACTTCGGCCAATCAAGAAGTGTCCGAACTGCCTCTTCATCTTCGGGGCGAAGCTTTGGCAACGCCTTCAACCTCTTCGGCACCTCCTCCACCCAACTAGAGGGAATAGGCCAGGTCTCCGCACTCCGCACTATCAAAAACTTATCATGCCAGTGCTTTATGGAGTCAGGGCATATAACGAGCCTACCGCCATGTCTCGGGGCCAAGTAATACCGGAACTCCGACCAGTTCGCTTGATGAAGCCGGTAGATTGTCCGAAGTACACTCAGCTCCGGTTCGATCCCAGCGGCTTGGTAGTGAAGCACGAAACCATTGATGACTCTCCACGCATTCGGCATAAGTTGGATGGGGCTGACCCCGAACCATTTAAGAACAAGGGTCGCGAACATATAGTCATTGGCAGCGGCGAGTTGGCCCTAACCCCGGGACCCGGCAGCAAAAGTTCGTACTCCTCCGGAATGTGGAAACAATGCCGGATCACTGCCAAGTCTTCTTCGCCGAGGATAGACACCGTCTCATCAGCCTCGGTCGTCTCCCTCGCCTCATTCTCCTCAAAGGTCCTCCCCCTTCCGTGAACAATACGCTCGTCATGTTCCTCCGGAAGTTCTCGAACTCTGTGAAGCCCAGTCAGCGGTCCCGGCAACCTGCCAAACGGCCCCATGCGCTTCGGATCCTCCACGATCATATCTCGACCAAACACCTTCTTGCCCTTATCTGGGTGACTCTGAGTGCGAGCTTCGACAACTTGAGGGGAGGGCTCGGAGACAGAGGAAAGAGACATATTTATACTTGGAAAGAAACTAAGTATAAATTACCTTAAAGAGATATGCGGTCGGAAACTTCACCGGAAAACAGACGACGATCACCTTGAGCTCTCGCTAGCACGAATTCACCGCCTGAGTAAAAAAGTAGAGAAGTGAAAAATGAGAGGGGGGGGTAAGGTTTTATAGAACGAGGCGCGCAAAACGATGTTAATGGGCCCAAACTACCAGCCCATTTAAACAAGGCGACAAAAGCGATCTGAACCGCTACATTGTTTACCACGCCTAGCCGCACCATCACATTAATGGCTGTCACATCTGACAGGAGCTCAGAGGTAATCGCATTAAATAAGCGTCACATCCGTCAGAGCTGTCAGAAGTTCAGAAGCCATCACATATAATGGCTGTCACATCTGTCAGAAGTGCAGAAGCCACCAACTCCGCTGGGCGTTCTCCGCCAAAAACGACAAGTCAGGACTTCGGCACAAGCTGCCAAGCGTTCTTGCCACCGACCATGTTACATGAAAAGTTGGACCTCGGCACATGCTGCCGAGCGTTCTTGCCACCGACCATATTACATGGAAAGTTGGACCTCGGCTCGAGCTGCCGATCGTTCTTGACACCGACCATGTTACATGGAAAGTTAGACTTCGGCTCAAGCTGCCGAGCATTCTTGACACCGACCATGTTACATGGAAAGTTGGACCTCGGCACATGCTGCCGAGCGTTCTTGACACCGACCATGTTACATGGAAACTTGGACTTCGGCACAAGCTGCCGAGCGTTCTTGCCACCGACCATGTTACATGGAAAATTTGGACCTCGGCACATGCTGCCGAGCGTTCTTGACACCGACCATGTTACATGGAAAGTTGGACTTCGGCACAAGCTGCCGAGCATTCTTGCCACCGACCATGTTACATGGAAAGAACTACCCCGGACCTCGCCGAACTCCCTCTTCGCGCCTACAACCTGGCCGAGGTGCCTCTGCTCTTCGGCAGAGGGCGCCGAACCACCCATGAGCTTCGGCCTCCTTGGCAGCAAGCGTTCGAAGGGGTCGGCGATGAGGTGAAAGCATGTAGGTCGCACAACGAAGGAAACGATCGAATCGTCCGTATAAGAATTGCGAAAAAATGATTAAAAATTCGGAAAAATTAATTTAAAATCCTAGAAAATAATTATAAAATTGGGGGAATATTTTTGAGCCCCCAAGTAAATAATTATTGCCTAGGACAATCTATTAAGACCCCCGAACGACTAATCGACACTTCGCAAAATTAAATAAATATTCCGAGAAATAGATAAAAATTCGTGCAAAAACACCACAATAGCCAGAAGAGCTCAAAAGCAACTCAGAGCACAACCAACTTGAAAAATCACCATACTACCTCCTTCAAAGATTCAAAACCTTCCATTTGGATTCCGATACAACTCCGCCAGCCACTAAAACAATTAAACTACTCCTCAAAGGCTGATCAAATCCAGTCTTCGGGAGTGGGGGGCTCGTGATATGGCTAAAAATGGGGTTAAATCGGAACCGTCCAAATCGAGCACGAATCTTGAAGCTCGGGGTAAAATGGTAATTTCATCTACAAACGGATCTGAAATGGGTACTGGATCTCCCCCCCGAAGATCCAATAACCCACGAACAGATCCACCTCAACTGGGTACGGGTTTTAATCCGAAATGAACCCAATCCAGCAAGATAGGATTAGGGTCCCTGATTAAATACTAATCAACGGCCCTGATTCACTTCTATCTTTTCACTGGGAATTAGGGATTACATTCCCAATCTGATTACGGGGATTATATTCCTTATCAGACCACGGGGATTACATTCCTAATTTGGTCCCAAAGGCGGCTATAAATACCTCCATCCATTTCCATTAAGAGCTAATCAATCTTTTGCCAGTTTTACGCTCTTTCATAATCACTTCTAATTACTGACTTGAGCATCGGAGGGTGCGTCGCCGGGAACAACCCCGGTGTCTCGCACTTTTTGCAGGTGAACGGCGGGAGTCAACGGTTAAACTCCATGTTTGCTATTCAAAGTTTTCCAAGAATCCACAAATACTATCTGTTTGCTCCCACACCAGATTTAGCGATAACAGGATTCGGGCAAAAGCAGCAATAAGAGGAAGAACCTATTAAACACAAGCAAATTTGATGTGCCTATAGATCGACAAACAAATTTTAAGTTAGAGCTACAAACAGAAGTAGATTTAAATGTGATCGAGCCTACGAAATCCAATTGATGTAGATGTAAACTTACTCATACACCGAATAATAGGATTAACTAGTGTACCCGGATAACAATGAGTGATTGACAAAATCTGGAATATATATACATCTTCCTCATCACCTGCTCAAAAGAACTGATCATGCTATGCCCGAAAAAAGAAAAAATAAAAAATAGAGAAAATTATAATTATATTTTGTAGGACTAGAGAGGTACTTCCATAGAGCAACAATATCACCAAGAACGACGGGTATCATCGAAACTCGTGTGGGCCCCACCTGGACTTTACAAAGGAAGCTCCTAAAGCATATATTGTTAGGTTTCGTGAGGAAATTAACAATTGGGAATTAGGGTTTTATCTCTAGATCTCTAGATCTAAGTTGCTTGAGATATTCATAGGTATCAAGATTGGAATACCTAGACTGCTATCACAAGCCAGTATTTATTCCTAAATACTGGTTTGGGTATCGGGTTATAAGCCCACAAACCCGCGTTCCAATATCCAATCAATTGTACGTTCATTACACGTGTTACACATATGCACGTGCTATATTTATATAGAGAGAATATACTAATATATCCAACATATATAACATGTCTCCACTGTTTCAGGGCGATAACCTTAATAAAGCAACTGTCTTCTCTGAAAGATAAAAGGCAAAAGTTCAACGATGTCCTGCTTAGCAAAGATAAGCAGATATTGATGTTATCATCCTCTCGAAACTGTATATTGGACTGGTAAGAAAGCTATCACTAAAACAGTCGACCGAAAACAGCGCGTCATATCCTTGGCTGTAGATCGTCCTCCTCTCTAATTCGTCATCATATGTTTGTTATAGCTTAAAATGATCACAATGTTATATATTAAATTGTTGTTTGTAAATGTCAAATTGATAAAGAATAATGATACCATTCTAACCACTCTAAGATCGTGATCTCTCACAAACGCAGAAGGAATCACTTGCATCTGTAATGTCCATGTGATAGTACTTGCAAAGATTCCAGTTTTTAAGTGCTCGAATAATAGCCTCATATTAGAAACTCTATTAGATTGATAGATGGTTAAATTAGATTAGACCCTAGATACCAATAAGTGTTTCTTCTTTGGGTTATATAGGGCAATAAATAAATTACCAACTATTCATCTGGACTGTGGGGGCCAAAGTTAATAGGCCTTTAGTCATAACAGTGGTATCAGAGTGCAGGGATTAACTATTTTATCGGTGATGGAGACCCATACAACAAATCCCATCACATGATTTCTCTCAATGGAAGCAACACGAGTATGTGGAAAAGAATGATGGAAGATCTTCCATAGTCTAAAGATTTGTACACTGCAATCAACAGAAGGCCCACTTGCAATCACCGTGACAAAAACGATGGGTTGCAACTTTCGTTGGACGATGAGTTGCAAGCATTGTTGCTCTTATGGATGATGCCTTATAGTTGGGAGAAGATTGTTGTGTCTCCTAGCAATTCAGTTCCTAATAGCGTGGTAACCATAATTCAGGCTACAGGTGCATTATTGAATGAGGAAGAAAGAAGGAAATCTTCCGGTACTACTTCATCCCCAGCACTTGTTACTAAGGATAGGGACAGAACTCAGAATCGAGGTAGTGGAAATCAGAAGGTATCACAGGGAGGAGGACGATCTAAGTCCTGTCAACAAGAAGGAAGCACGGTGTTGGTCTTGCAAGAAAAAGGGGCGCTTCAGCAGGGCCTCAAGCAGATAGAGGTGGGTGGTGATGGTAAGAAGTAGGGGTGTCAAAAAATACTATAATACCGTACCGTACCGTTACTATACGAATATTACCAAAAACTCAGTAATATCGTACTGAAATCTCGGTACTGTACCGTACCGAGATTATATCGTACGATACTGGTACACAGTATTGATATTGATGGTATATCATACCGTACCAGATTATTTAATATATATTTAGTTCAATTTTTATATGTGAAAGGTAATGTAGTCTGAAGTAAATACAAGTGTTATTAAGGTTGCTATATTTTTTACCGAGGTAAAGAATTCTTTGATGATATAAATTTCTATACATATGTTACTATTAATACAAAAGCCTCTTTAACCTAAAAACAAAAGGCTTAAGGGTTGGAGCAACAACCAAATTCTCTTTTATTCTCCACTATTTTCTCATTAACCTCACAACTTGAAATCACAAATATTGTAATGGTCAAGTAATCATAGTTGTGAATGCATGCATGAAATACAATGCATCTCCATCAACATACTATCGTAGTCCAATTTTGATTGTAAGTATCCCTACAATACCCTAATAATGTTTCAAAGTTATATTCTTTGAGCAAGTTCTATTTTTGTTAATTATAATGCTATTAACTATTTTACAATGTTGTATGGCATGTATGGATGATTATGTGAAGAAGTATCATATTGGATGGCTGCATCATCTACTTGAAAATTAGAGAACTTTCATACCTTTTTAATTTTGTAGCATATGGTCGGAGTTATGTCATAATTTTCTGTGAATATGAGGGTAGGTATGTGTGTTGGTGTAGGGTGTGTGTCTAATTCCTGTTGCTAGGATCAGGACAAATATTATGATATTTTTGTTTGCATTATTAATCAACCAACCTTAACAAGGAAAGTACACAAACCTTATTAAAGGACCAAACAAATTCCTTATTAAGGACCGGACAACAACCAAGTTACATCTAAAATTCCTGCGGGGTTGATGGTTTAAGACTTCAAGTATCTGTTTATTCACTAATCAGATATATATACTTCTATTCAACTGAAGAAAAAAAATTCTTTTTAAGGCCCGGTGTCACGTGACTCACGTTGTGCTTCTCAAAATATGAAAGTACGGGCACGCGACTAAGGCCTAGCGAATAATATAAACACGTCATTCATAAACTGTAATAGTTAACTCAACAATATGAAGTTTAATCACAACCACACAGACAATAATAATCACATAAACAAGAATAATTTCAATAATCCATGAAAAAATCCACAAATAACCAACATCTGGAAGAAAATAAATTTTGGGTCAAAATGTCCGGAATTACAATGTACGAAACAAACGATAGTAATTGGGAGAAGCATAAAACAAGATAATAAATGCGGCTAAAAATCCGGGATCCAACAACTAAGAAATTTGGTCACTAAGTCATTCGGTTGTTTCCTCTGCGGTACCTGCAAGCTCAACATCTACAGTTCGTTTGGGGGGGTTAGAACAAGCTACGGACAACAAGTGGTAACAAGCAGAGAAGTAACAAGATACAAGGTATATCATGAAAAAACAAGAACTGACATTTCAATTATGGAACACCATAACCATGTAAGATGCAAGTGACAATTTGTTAAAATGTCAACGTATAGGCAATCGGGAACAAAGAGTCATTAATTCGGTAACATGTCATATAAACGGGAAACATGCAAATATGAAGTCATTTAATTTGGAATCATAAATCGGAGAACAAGTCATGTAAACGGAAAAATGCAAACATGTAAATAGGAATCATGTAACTTGTAAACAGGAATCATGTAAACTTGTGAACATGAACATGCACGTGTTCAGTGTTAATCTTAACTCTATTAATCTTTTATCAGTCCTAACTAATGCACGCAATCCTGCGTCCCATACCATAGGTTCGGGTGCATACAATCTAGTGAACATTTAGACGCTAATGGTGAATTTTACAGGATTATGTATTCGGGTATTGCAGTAACAATAACGGTAAACAGAATCATGTAAACTGGAATATGTAAATAGGAAATAGGTAAACATGTAAACAAGAGTCACTTTTACGAGAAACACATGCCTCCTTCCGAGTACACTCTCTTATATTCTCCACTACTAGGTCTTTCCCTTTATTACCCTGGCTTATTATTCTTTTACCATAATTACTCATGAACATGCAACCAATGGACACGGGTATCAGAACAAGATTAAGGAGGTATCAAGGGCTATGCAATACATGGTAAAGAGTTCAATACATTAAATACAAAATTAAAACATGTTTACAAAAAAACATGAAAATACAATTCTGTGCAGTAATACATTTTTATACAAAAAATGACTTTCTTGCTGCTACGGGAAAGCAATCAGGTTCCGTCAAGGATTCCAAAAAATAGACTCTGTGTCTGTTCCAACACATATTCGCACGACACATTCTTTTTACAACAACTATGTCTACCAGTCAGTTCTTCACTGGTCTAGTGTTCAGGCAGAAGGTCAGGGTCAAGTTCTTGTGCATATAACGAGACTGGAAATTCATTAAAAAATCTTATAAAATTATAACATGACTCCTAATCATGTTCTATAACATCCTGGTTAATCTCAGGTTTTGATTCTACTGGTAACATATTATTTTCATCAATTAATCATGATGATATACTTCTAAACAATAATCAGGAATTATACCGTTACAGTACTATTTTCAGGATGTCTTGCACTCTACAAGTCAGATTTCAGATCCGTCGGTTGTTCTGGTTTCTAGACATAGAGGGATACAACTTTCATGTAAATGGTTCTAAATTATAATGCATGGAACTAGGTCAAAATCTTAGTACAAGTTCGAGTAAACAGCAGGGCAGAAGTCGGAATATCTGGTAACATGGTAAATTAACGGTTCAAGACTAGATTTTATAACATGACATGATAAAGAAACTATGAATCATATTCGCCGAATGATCAAAGGTAGAAGTCGAGAATGAACTCAACGAAAAATCAAGAATATAATTTGATGAAACGATAAACAATCAGAACTACTTGCAAGAGTTCGATAAATATTTTCTTGAACATGAGCAATAAGTGGGTTCAAGAGAAGCTAGTCTTTTACGCGATGGTTTTGAAAGTGCAAGGAACGACGGAAGGAGGCAATGCGACGGAGGCAACGGTAGCACAACATCAAGGCGATGGCTGCAACAATGAAGACGATGCAGCAAGGGTTGAAGAGTTTCGAGTATGGTAGCAAGGGTGGGATTTTGGTGGTGCAGTAGGGGCAGCAAAGAGGTCAGGCAGCAATAACAAGTAGTGAGGGCCGGTTGACGGTGTTCGGTAGAGAGCGAGGGTAGTAGAGAGGTGGTGTCGGGCTGTCTTATGCGAGGTAAGTAAGTAAAAGTGATGCCAATGGTGAGCATAGCAACAAGGCAGCAAGGTCGTAGTGGCGTGCGATGGCGAAGGCAGGAGAGAGGTAGTAGTCGGGTGTGGAAGCAAGGTGCTTGGCTGCGGCGACGTGGAGGTGAGGCTTTGGGAAGTAATGGTAGTGGAGCTTGAGTTCAAGGTGGAGGTGAGGAAGAGATGGCAATAAGGTTGATGCAACAAGTGTTGGGATTGGAGCTGATGGTGGAGGCTCGGGGCTGTCGGGGAGGTTGCGGTGTTCATCGGTGGAGTGCAATCGGTAGAGGTGACAGTCGGCAATGGGTTGCGGCTGCAAGGCTGAAGGTGGCAGAGCACGGAAGGAGGGTTGACAGGAGCTACTGATGGTCGTCTGTGTAACGCCCCGCCCCAATACTCAGACAATTTATTTATTTATTAGTATATTTATTAGTACAACTACCCACCACATGTTGCCTCTCAAAAGAAGGTTAACCAATTAGGTGACTCTTTATCATAGGCAATTATATTTATTAATTAATAATCTTGTTAATCACTCGATATGGGACAAATCTAATCCACATATCCCAACTCTCTTACACTGACGTCACCAGGCCCCCCTCGAGCGGGCCCCTACCATGCCAGCACACAGAGGTCCCCTCTCATCTGCACCTCGGCCCCACCGTCCGCCACGTCACCCACGTGGGTAACGCAGCAGCAGCAGCTTGATGTTGCCCCTCCGTGGGCCCCCATCGTGCAGCCAACTCACCATGCAACACTCCCGTAAAGATTTTCTATGGGGAAACCACTCAATTCCTTTATATTATATATATATATATATATATATATATATATGGGAAATGCTCCATTGAAAACGTATTGTAGCGTGGAAAACGTGAAAACAAGCCTAGGCCGTTGTTGGAAACAACGGCCTAGGTTATAATGCATTATAACCTAGGCCGTTGTTTCCAACAACAGCCTAGGTGGTTTTCACGTGTTTTCACAATATTTGCATTTTCAATGGAGCATTTTCCTATATATATATATATATATATATATATATATATATATATATATATATATATATATATATATATAGGGAAATGCTCGGTTGAAAACGGGTTTGTTTTCAACCAGGTTGGAAAACAGCAATCCTAGCCCTACGATCCGATCTGATCGTGATGAGCGGATCAAATGTGCTCCGCTCTGATGGAAGAGTTTTAGCAGACGGGGTAATTTTGGTACTTCACGCCAAAAAACGCTTTCGGTTTTTTGGCGTGAAGTTTTTTTTATTGGAAAAATCACTTAGGCCGTTGTTGTAAACAACGACCTAGGTTGTTTTTCTTAAAAGAAAATCAACCTGGGCCATTGTTTACAACAACCGCCAAGGTATGTACAAGTGTTTTTCCAAACACTTGTACATACCCAGATCTCGCTCACTCCGTCTTCGTCACAAACTCTCTCTCTCTCTCTCTTTTTCTCTTGAGCTCCCGAAACCCATCCCCAAACCCTAGTTCTCTCTCCAACCTCCTTTTGTCGATCTCCTTGCCTTATCGATCTCCCCCTCTTGTCGAAGCCTCTCTATCTCTCCCTCCCTCTCCCGAATACTCCAAACCCTAACCTAACCCCATATCCCAAATCACCTGAACCCTAGCAAGAATTCTCCAACGCCCTAGCCTCTTCAACTTGTTCGTCTACAGCAGTGGCTTCTCACATCTTCGCCAACTCTCTCTCTCTCTTTGGACTAGGTATTTACTTAATCACAATTTTCTATAATGAACTATGTGAATAGGGATGAAATTTTTTTCAATTTTTGAGTTTGATTTTTTGTATTATGCGTAGTAGTCTATAATTTAGAGAGTATACAATTAGCTCAGATCATGTATGTTGTACATATTTTGTAGACATTTTTGTAGATGTAGTATTAGTTGTAGTTGTGGAATATAGGAAAAAGGAAAGAAACGAGATCCAAAAATTTCCAAATTTAACGAGTAGGTCGGACTCATCACGTAGAAGGTAACGGAACTTGTAGCGTCTCACGGTTTGCAAGATACGTCCGTTTATCACTTTTATTCAATAAAATGGATATAAACCGATACACGGCCGTATCTTTCAAACCGAGAGTCGGAACTGACCTCTGCAAGCTCCGTTGGCTTGTGTTTGGTGTGCCAGACTTGACGGCCAAATTCAGGAATTTTTTCATCTCGTTTGTGTTGTTTTGACGCGTATATGAAAAAACTTCAATCTACCTCAGAACTTTTTTAGTACGTTGTCAATAGAAAAAATGCTTAAATGAAGTCCAAAAAATACGAAACCGTGCGAATAGGTTGGGCTAACCATTCACAACCCTAACGCAACTTGTATTTGCGAGTTTCGTCCCACGATTTGCGAAATACGTCAATGTATCGCTTGCCGCTCTTTTTCAAGAGTGAAAGCGATACACGTCCGTATCTTTCAAACCGAGAGTCGGAACTGACCTCTGCATGCTTCGTTGGCTTGTGTTTGGTGTGCCAGACTTGATGGCCAAATTTAGGAATTTTTCCATCTCGTTTGTGTTGTTTTGACGCGTATATGAAAAACCTTCAATCTACCTCGAAACTTTTTTAGTACGGTCACAATAGAAAAATGCTTAAACGAAGTCCAAAAAATACGAAACGGTGCGAGTAGGTTGGGCTAACCATTCACAACCCAACGCAACTTGTATTTGCGAGTTCCGACCCACGGTCTGCGAGATACGTCGATGTATCGATTGTCGCTCTTTTTTCAAGAGTGAAAGCGATACACGGCCGTATCTTTCAAACTGTGGGTCGGAACTCACTTCTACAAGTTGCGTTGGCTTGTGTTTGGTGTGCCAGAGGTGATGGCCAAATTTTGAAATTTTTGCATCTCGTTTGTGTTGTTTTGATGCGTATAAGCGAACTTTTGAAATTTTTGCATCTCGTTGGTTTGTATTTGCTTTTTTTCGGTGAATAATTAGTTTTATATATGCGAACTTTATTACAGAGAAATGGCTAGAACGAGAGGAACCGGAAGGAAATCTAGGGATGCTTGGGGGGAACATTCCACAGAGACTGTGAGAACTATTAATTTGTATTGTGCATTCTGTATTTAGTGATATTGTTAGTACACTAATAATAATTATATTTTTGGGTTCGTGTAGGTTGGTGCATCCTCTTCGATGGCACCACGTCGTGGTCCAGGACCAATATATCCCAGTAAACTGACCTTGCAAGACTGCCACAGATCCGCGGCAGTGTGGGGTAGGACGACGCGGAGGTGTAATTTCTGTCCCCCACGAGACCATGAAGGTGCACCCACGTATTGTCGAGTACCTAGTTGTGGCCGGTTTCTACGGAATCAGCATGATGGGTCAGGTTAAACTCGACCGAGCACTTCTCTCAGCACTCGTGGAGCAATGGAGGCTAGAGTCGCACACCTTCCATCTACCGGTCGGAGAAATGATGGTGTCGCTACAGGATATAGCGATGATCTTCGGTCTTCCAATAGATGGGTCGGCCGTGACGGGTAATATGAACTTTGATAAAATAGAGCTGTGTAATGAACTGCTCGGTACAGAGTTTAATGAGTCGGCCGCGAAAAATAAGGATATTTTTGTCGGACAATCAATCCGACTATCTTGGTTGAAGGGACGTTTTGATGGGACGTTGACTGTTGCATCGCCCGACCACTATGTACAGTCCTACACCAGAGGTTACATTCTAACGGTGCTCGGAGGGGTTCTCTTGCCTAACTCATCCAGGGATACGGTGTACCTCATGTATCTACGATTGCTCGCCGACCTAGGCTTAGCTGGTCGGTACAGCTGGAAAGGTTGCGCATTGGCAATGCTATACTGGTCATTGTGTTCTGTAGCGCTAGATGGGACCGAGATGACCGGTCCAATGGTTTTGTTACAGATTCGGTCATGGGAGCAACTGCACTTGGGTCGTCCCCGAATTAGGAGACCGACAGACGGTTGGATGGCCGAACCAGAAAATCCTCATATGTTAGCACCCTTAGGGGTATATTGGGCAGGTAGTCGGAGTTACAAAGACAACTCAAAAGGTGTACTAACGTACTACAGAGACGAGCTCGACCAACTACGAGAAGAGTTCATGATTTGGGTGTCGTATACACTCGAGCGGGTGGGAAGACTACCACCATGTGCACGATCAGGGTCGCAGTTGTGGATGACGATGGCTCCACTCATCAACTTTGGTATAGTGGAGCATCCGCGGCCGGAGAGAGTCCTTCGTCAGTTCGGTCTTCAACAAGATAGTCCTCCAAGCTGCGCAAACCTATACGACCATGAGTTACATGTCATGAGGGGTACCGATCGCATGCCTACTCATGATTGGGCAGATTTTCATCGTGTTCACGTTGCAGAATGGAACGAGTGACGGTTTGAACTTGTAATTACCGATGTAGAAGAGTACGATGGCAGAGAGCAAGGGAAGTACATGCAATGGTTCAGATCAATTACACGTTTATACATCTCTCCCGATACAGAACTACTTGCTGGTGTTCAACGAGTAATTGAGGAGAGGGAGATTGAACCACCACCCGCCTATTTTAGTTCACAACCCATGTTCCAACCGAAGGCCTCAGCTATACGTACAGTGGTAAGTATAATCTTCAAATTTCTTTGAATGTTCGTTATGTTTAAAGTTATTGAATTGTTTACTTTTCCGAATCTGTATAATTATTTTTTTGGGGGTTTTTTGTTTTAGATTGATAATACGATGGATATGGCAAAAAAATGCGCGGACGTAATCAAAAGTAATGCAGGCACGGCTATAAAGAGGTTCGCTCAGAGGATGCTCTTTTCATGCCGTACCAATTTGGATGTTTTGGGAGAGGCTGAACGTTTGGATAGAGCATTAAGGTCACCGAGAGGGTGACGTAATAGCGTGAGGGGTAGGCCAGCTGCATGGATGGGGCAACAACGGGAACGTGAACTCAGAGAACAACAAGCTACATCTTCATATCCATCTCAAGAATAAGAGCAACAAGATGAGAATGAAGAGAGGGTTGTTGGAGACGTACAAGAGGAGGGAGGAGAAGAAGAAATCCCTGAGGCGCCATCCCTGCTCTGGCGACGAAATCCTACTCGAAAGAGGCGAGCACCACAACCATATTCTTAGCTAATACTGTATACAATTTGTTTGTTGTAGTAATGTTTTCTTTTTTGGTTTTTTTCCTGTTGTAACTTAATATGTGGTAATTGTTGTTCGTAAATTTAAGTGTAGTTGATGTTGTTGTTATTAATTGCTAATAGTCAATTATGTTGATGATTTTGGTGGCCGTACGTATAAATTTATTTGGAGAGTGTAGGTTATGAGAAAGTGTTTGCAAATTGGGAAAAATTCAAGTGTAGTAGCTGTAGCTGCTGTGTCGAGTTGTAGATAATTTTTTTTTCTTTTTTAAACCTAGGTCGTTGTCTCCAATAACGGCCTAGGTTAGTTGTTGAAATTTTTATTTTCATCAATAAAATACAGAGAGCAAGACCCCTATATTTCTTATACATTAAGCTGTTGTCTCCAACAACAGGCCTAGGTAATAGGCAAGAAGTTGAACAATTTGGGGTGCTCTCTGACTTGTTGGAGTTAAATACAACAACAAGTCAGAGAGCAAGACCCCATATTTCTTATACCTTAGGTCGTTGCTTCCAACAACGGCCTAGGTAGTAGGTCAAAAGTTGAACATATTGGGCTGCTCTCTGACTTGTTGGAGTTAAAAACAACAAGTCACAGAGAGCAAGACCCCTATATTTTGTATACCTTAGGCCGTTGTTGGATACAACGGCCTAGGTAATAGGCAAGAAGTTGAACAATTCATATGTATGTTTTTTTGGTTTATATTTTTTGTTTATTTCCATTCATAGCCACCTAACTAACCAGTATAAAATCGTTAAGGTCAAATGAATCAAAAAAAATTTTTTTAAAAATGATATTTTGAATCGTAAAAATCAATATAATACGATATGTAGGGTAGGGTTAGGGTTATTGTAGGGTTAGGAGAGTAGGGTTGTGGGTTAGGGTTAGGGTTCTTGTAGGGTTAGGAGAGTAGGGTCATGGGTTAGGGTTAGGGTTAGTGGTTATAATGCTCTTTGTGACCAATATATATGCAAAATCTGTGACAAGTACAAAGAGCAGTATTACAAGGATCATGTGAATGAGAATGGAATGGAGTTTTATCAACTCATGGGTTCCATATGTTGGACCACATGTAGATATTAAGTCTATGTCGAAGAATGGAGTGTTCATTTTGTTTAGGATAACTTTGCCTACTATTATTGGAGACTCTTCAAAGTGGGCATTACATGTAGTAGAACAAGTTCAATATGGGAAAAACCTAAAGTACATAACTTGCTTATATTCACATGTAGATCCCCACATGTATGAGAAAAACCACATGTCGATCCCCACATGTAGATCATATATGGGAAAAACCACATGTAGATTCTCACATGTATAGCCCAACAAGGTTAAAGACAAAAGAAATAGGTATATATTTACTTCACATTGGAGGTTTATCACTTCATATAGCATCATCGGTCCTTGCTCTTTTTCTCTTCATAGTTTCCCCTTCATTCGGAGACTCTACAAAGTGGGCACCACGTCTAGAAACCCACATGTACAACAAGTCCAATATAGAAAAAACCACATGTAGAAATCCACATGTACATAACTTGCCTACTTTATACGTTTGTTATTACAAAGTGGGCACCACATGTAGATCCTCACACGTATAACCCAATAAGGAAAGAGATTAAGTCTTATATTGTAATACGAAGATGATCAACTTAATCAACCAATAACCCTTAACCCTGCCATAACCCTAGCTTACCCTAACCCTACCCCTACCCCTAATCCCCTGTTAACACTAACCCTAACCTTACACATATAACCTTCATCCTTTTATTTTTTGGAATTATTTTTAAGCATATAACCTTGATAATTTTATATTGGTTAGATAGGGGGGAAAATTGGAAAGTAATAAAAAAATATAAACAATATAGAAGCATAGATTATCTGTCTTTGGTATATAGTTGCAGAGAGACTGTTCGTAAAGAGTTAAGAGAAAATTGTAAAAAACGAAAAAACAAAAAACCCATCTAATAGGGATGTTACTACTTGGGTTGAAACCCTAACAGAAAACCCATCTAACAAAAAACCCCTAACCCTAATCTTACCCTAACCCTAACCTAGATGTTACTACTTGGGTTGAAACCCTACACTCACCAATAACCGGATAGATGTATGTTTTGCAGAAGAATTTGCATCTAATAGGGATTAGAATATATTTAAGGAATTTTTTTTACAAAATAGATGAATATGATTTATTTTACAGTATTTTTTGTAAATATTTAACCACCATGATTATATATATTTGTTAAAAAGGTGGAAAAAATGGGCCAATAAAAAAAATATCTAAATGATATACAAGTATAGATCATCTGTCTTTGGTATAAAGTTCCACAGAGACTGTACGTAAAGAGTGAAGAGAAAATTGTAAAAATCCCAAAAACTTCAAACCTAGGCCGTTGTTGGAGACAATGGCCTAAGGTATTCATATAAAGGGGTGCTCCCTGACTTTTTTTTCTTTTCAAGTTGGTCAAGTCAGAGAGCAACGCAAAACCTCCAAATTTTAAGCTATAACCTAGGCCGTTGTTGGGGACAACAGCCTAAGCTATAAATAAAGGGGGTGTTACTCTTTGACTTGTTGCTCTTATTAACTTGTCCAAGTCAGAGAGCACCCCCAAAACTTCAACTTTTGTCCTATTACCTAGGCTGTTGTTGGAGATAACGGCCTAAGATATTTGTAAATTAGGGTGTTGCTCTCTGACTTGTTGCTCTATTTATCTTCTCCAAGTCAGAAAGCACCCCTAAAAACTTCAACTTTTGTCCTATTATCTAGGCCGTTGTTGGAGACAATGGCCTAAGATATTTGTAAATTAGGGTGTTGCTCTCTGACTTGTTGCTCTATTTATCTTCTCCAAGTCAGAGAGCACCCCAAAAACTTCAACTTTTGTCCTATTACCTAGGTCGTTGTTGGAGACAACGACCTAAGATATTTGTAAAATAGGGTGTTGCTCTCTGACTTGTTGCTCTATTTATCTTCTCCAAGTCAGAAAGCACCCCAAAAACTTCAACTTTTGTCCTATTATGACAACGGCCTAAGGTATTTATAAAATAGGGTGTTGCTCTCTGACTTATTGCTCTTTTTATCTTCTCCAAGTCAGAGAGCACCCCAAAAACTTCAACTTTTGTCCTATTACCTAGGCCGTTGTTGGAGACAACGGTTTAAGGTATTTGTAAAATAGGGTGTTGCTCTCTGACTTGTTGCTCTTTTTAACTTGTCCAAGTCAGAGAGCACCCCAAAAACTTCAACTTTTTGAGACAACGGCCTAAGGTATAAAAAAAAATATTGTTTTGCTCTCTGACTTGTTGCTCTTTTTAACTTGTCCAAGTCAGAGAGCACCCCCAAAAACTTAAACTTTTGTCCTATTACTTATACCGTTGTTGGAGGCAACGGCTTAAGGTTAAAAAATTAAGGGTCTTTCTCTCTGTGTTCATGCTCCAAAAATAAATAGAGTTATTGAAGTCCAAAAAAAATCAACAATTAATGTAGGCCGTTGTCTCCAACAACGGCCTAGGTTTAAAAAAAAAATTATGTATAACTACAAGAGCAGCTACAGCTGATACAATTGAGTCACCCCCAAAATGAAGCAAAATTATATACAACCCATCAGCTACAAACTCCCAACAACAACAACAACAATATTAACAAACGACACAAACCAACGACACTTGAGTCTCAAGAACATTTACAGTTAACAACCAAAAGTAATTATCCACATGGGCAATAATCTGTAATACACTGAAACATTACATTAAATAAATTCCAATTCACAGTGGATCATCATATCTGGAGTCAGAACTCACTTCATCGGATGGAATTACTTCTTGCGGATTGTTTGGCCTTCCTTCAAAGATAAGTTTTAGTTAGTGAGAAACTCATTTACCACAAATGAAGTATAATAAATTTAAACGAGGGACAAACAAATAAAGTACGAGTCTTATCCCTCAAATAAAGTTCAATAATTTCTTGAATCATGATTCATTTGCACAATGCCGCATCTTCGGCAGCGTCTCGGTTTTTTATGCGGAGTTGCTCTCTTATTGACCTCAATCTTTTGGTACGAGGCCTTCCCTTTGTAATGCATTGCTATGGGTCACTAACGTGTGTAGGTATGTGTCCACTCCCTTCATCATGAGGTTGTGCACTACCATGCGGTTGTGAACTACCTCTCCGTTCTACACTGTCATGTGGTTGTGAGGCCTGTTCTGGTTGTTCACCCAATCCGGGTTGTAGCCAAGAAGCCCCGTCAATGATCTTCTGCAAATTCTCCAACGTGTATTTGTAACTTTCATTTGAGGAACAACCGAGATCGACAATCTGTTTTGCATGGTAGCTCAACTCACAATATCGAGAAGCAAAATTATCGGTATTGGGTTCGGTTGAAACAGATGTATAACTTCTTCTCATCACATCCCTGGTCCATCTTCTTTAATATATACATCCGGAAGGAAAGCGTGACGGCTGAAACAAAGAGCAGCTAAAACATGCCTGCAAGGAATGCCAACGAAGTCGAAGAAGTGATATGCACATGTAATAATTCCTTTGATTTTGCATAATTGAAGAAGGCGAGTCAGTTCTGATTCTCCACAGAGTATCACATGAAAGGTTGAACTGTCCGGTGTCTCAAGATCGCCAACATAACTCACATTGTACATAAAGCTTTTTGTAACTTCATTTTGGAATTTGTAAAAAAAATTTAAAGTATATGTTTTCGCCATTTGTACCTCCAAAGCCCATTCGCTCTTCAACTTCGGTCGCTTCTCACGGTTACGATGATTTTCTTTCAGTTCATCGTGCCTTTGCCTTCCTAAAAAACGGTCAAAGACGACGGCAAATTCATGCAAGGAAATTTCTTTTCTGTATGATGCTTCAGGGCAGAATGCACTGACTCAACCCGTTGGCTACTCAACATGCCGGCCCAAAAAGAATCTTTAGCGTAGGCTGGTGCCCAACTTTCACGGATATCAAATAGATCGTTCAACCATTTGTTACTCTCTAATCCGTATTGCAAAATTAACAAATTCCATTTTCCTACAAAGTCTTGTACATATTCGGAATTGTAGATGACATTCTTCAAAGATTCCCTAAACTTGTCGACCTCGTTCGAAATACGCACCTCCTGGGGTAACTTATCCAGAATGTGCCAAATACAAAAATGATGCCGAATCTGGAGGAAAACTTTCTTAACTGCAGCGGCGATCCCACGGTCTTGATCGGTGATGATACCGGATGGAGCACGATTCATAACCCCTAACCACTTTTCAAAGAACCATTCAAACGAAGAGGCCGTCTCATTTGGAATGAACCCACCTCCTAAGAAAGTTGATTGCCAATGTTGATTCACTCCAACAAAGGAAACAAATAACATTCCATAACGGTTCGTATTGTATGTGGCATCAAAGCAAATTACATCGCCAAATTCTTCATAATTCATCCTACGAATACCATCAACCCACATACAATGTGACAACCGCCCTTCGAGATCTACTTGAATTTCATTAAAAAATAAAGGATCCGTTTGTTTCTTAGATTCAAAAAAATCAATTAGCATTGTAGAATCATGTCCTTTCAATACTTCTTGTGAATCTCTAAGTAAATTTCTAACATCTTTTTCTGTGAATCCTACTTGATCGTGACCACCACTAGCACTTTCGAAGAAGAGCATTTGTCTACATGTCTGGATATTAGCTTGGTTGAATTGCTCTATTATCCTTTTATCCGTATTTGACACGGAACGGTTTCGGGGCAAAAGATGCCTTCTACCGGGTGAGGTGAATTCGTGATTGTGTTCTTCGTGAAATGAATACACCATCCACGTATTACTTGCTTCGTTCAATTTTACACGAACGCAAGCCTTGCAACTCATCTACAGGTTGTTCCCCGTCTACCATCACTATGTTGACTCGGCGACGACCCAGCTTTATTACAAAGATATGACTTATCTACTTCCACTCCTCCCTTTAATTTATTCCCATCCTTACGCATTGCAAAACTCCCACAACGGATATATGAAGAATAAAAATTTTCGGCCTCAACTAAAGTGGGGAAACGTCATACCTAACTTTGGTTTTAGATGGTCTTCGACTAACGGCATGGAATCAATGATTGGTTCTACCCGCATAAAATTATCGCCGGCAGCAGAACTCTCCGTATCGTTGTTCATCTGAAGTAAAAATATATTATTGGTAAATTAATATACACATCATACATAAAATAGTTTGTTAACAAACGATTGCGATATATATACATACGAAACAAAATAAGTGACAAAATGTCAAAAACGACGTCATAAAAATACAAAACTCTGCTATTAGGTCCGGCTTGCCGCACACAAGGTAACGGAACAGGTACAAGCGAGTTCCGATCCACGGTTTGCAAGATAAGGCCGTGTCTCGCTCGCTTTCACTCTTGAAAATGAGGGGAATGCGATACACAGACGCATATACCAAACCGTGGGTTACAACTCGAAACTACAAGTTGGTATGACTTGTGAGTGGCGAGACCAACCTACTCACAAAATTACGGTTTTTTTCAAGTGGGTTCTCTATTGAAAACTCCCTCAAAACATAACAAAAATCATGAGAAAACCGCATAATTGACGGCAAAAAAATTAATTAAACTTTGTGATTGGGTCGGGCTCCCCGCACACAAGGCAACGCAACTTGTACAAGCGAGCTTTGCAAGATACGGTCATGTATTGCATTCATTTATGAAAAATGCCAACAATGCGATACATTGACGTAGGCCCCATACCGAGGGTCCGAACTCTCAACTACAAGTACCATTTGGTAGCGAGCGGTAAGCCCAATATGCTTTTTCATTTTTTTTTAGATGTCGTTTCGTACTGAAAAGTACCCTCGATAGAAATAAAAAAACTTCAATTGAGGTTGTTGTTTGATATACGGTACAAATCCTGCACAAATGAGATCAAAAAATTCTGAAACTTTGGGAGTAGGACGGCGGCAAAATACTTGAGCCAACCAAATTTGTAGAGGTGAGTTTCAACTCACGGTTTGCAAAATACGCCGATGTATCGCTTTCACTCACGGGAATTACTCGAAAGTGATACACGGCCGTACACTTCAAACCGTGAATCCAAACACACTTCTACAAATTGCGTTGGCTTGTGCATGGCGAGCCCGACGTACTCGCAAAGTTGCATAAAAAAAAATTCGCTTTGTGCGCTATTACTAACATCGAACAACAACTAATACTACATCTACATACCCAATAAAACTAGAATTACCTACTCTATAAATACCTACGCATAATATAGAAATTGTACACTCAAACATTGGAGAAAATTTTCTAATCAATTAGCCTAGTTAGATCTACTCAAGTAGGAACAAATTAGTACCTTTAACAATGAGGGTGTTCAGAAAGGAGATAGGGGAGGCCGCTGCGCGCTGTTGTAGAGAAAGGAAGGGGAGTAGGGTTTGGCTAATTTCTTCAGGGATTAGGGTTTTAGGGTTAGGGAGATTTCGTATGGGTTAGGTTTTTTTTGTAATTGGGTCTTCAAAGGAAGAGGGCAACCGTCTGAGAATAGGGAGAGTTTCGGTGAGAAGCAACAAACAAGAAAGAGGTAGGGTTTTCAGATCAATAGAGAGAGAGAGATAGGGTTTGGGGAAATGGGTTTCTCGAGCTCCACTAGCGAGAGAGAGTTGTGAGGGAGATGACGATCTGAGTATGTACGAAGTGTTTGGAAAAACACTTGTACATACTTAGGCAGTTGTTCGGAACAGCGGCCTAAGTTGAAATTTTTGTTAAAAAAAACAACCTAGGCCGTTGTTTGGAACAACAGCCAAAGTAGAATTTTTTCCAAAAAAAAACTTCAAATAACTTAGGCCGTTGTTCCCAACAACGGCCTAAGTATAGGTAACTGACAAAAAAAACTTCACGCCAAAAAAATGCTAAGTGTGAAACGTTTTTTGGCGTGAATTTCCGAAATTGCCCCTCCACTTTTTGGACCGTTAGTGGGATGTTTTAACGGGTTTCAATCACAACCGCTCATCACAATCAGATCGGATCAGAGGGCTAGGATTGATATTTTCCAACCCGGTTGAAAACAAATCCGTTTTCAACCGAGCATTTCCCATATATATAGGGAAAAGGGGGTATGAGCAACTTGCTCATTTAGTAAATAAGCAATTGATGATGTGGCATACATGTGATTGAAAAATTCTTAAAAGGTTTAGTTGTAGGGTTAGTTGTCCAATGTATCACATGCATGCCACATAATCAATTGCTCATTTACTAAATGAGCAAGTTGCTCATATCCCTTTTACCCATATATATATATATATATATATATATATATATATATATATATATATATATATATATTATCTCTTGAAATTACGGGGTGTTACATACATCCCCCCTTTAGAAATTAGTGTCCTCCCGGAGTACGGGGTATGCAACCTAGTGCAGGATCTCCTTTCTAGCTGATGTGGAATGGCGTACCCTGATTCAGCTAATTTTAGCATGCTGCCTCTGGCCATACTGCCAGCGTACTGACCTCAGCTCCCTCTCAGGCATACCCACCCTGACCCACACTCGGTGTCGAAAGTCGGCTCTGATACCATTTGTAACGCCTCGCCCCAATACTCAGACAATTTATTTATTTATTAGTATATTTATTAGTACAACTGCCCACCACTGGATGCCTCTCAAAAGATGGTTAACCAATTAGGTGACTCTTGATCATAGACAATTATAATTATTAATTAATAATCTTGTTAATCTCCAGATATTGGACAAATCTAATCCACATATCCTAACTCTCTTGCGCTAACATCACCAGGCCCCCTTCGGGCGGGCCCCTACCACGCCAGCACACAAAGCTCCCCTCTCATCTGCACCTGGGCCCCACCGTCTGCCATGTCACCCATGTGGGTAACGCAGCAGCAGCAGCTTGCTGCTGCCCTTCCATGGGCCCCCATCGTGCAGCCAACTCACCATGCAACACTCTCAAAGAGATTTTTTAAGGGGCAACCACTCAATTCCTTTATATTATATTATATTATATTATATTATATATATATATATATATATATATATATATATATATATATATATATAGATAGAGAGAGAGAGAGAGAGAGAGAGAGAGAGAGAGAGAGAGAGATTGAGAGAGAGTAATGTTCCGTTGTGCACTAGACCTCCGTGTGCACTCGGCCTTCCCGCCTTCAAATCGACGATCCGAACCGTTCGCATTGATCTACACATCTAAATTAGTGTCTAATATGTAAAATCAAATCATTTGAAATTTATTTTCCCATCCGTTGAAGTGTTACAAATTTGTATGGCTGAAAATCGTTGTTTTTTATAGTCACATGATGGATGGGCAAATAAATTTTAAATGATTTGATTTTACATATTTAGACTAATTTAGATGTGTAGATCAATGTGAACGGTTCGGATCGTCGATACGAAGGCGAGAAGGCTGAGTGCACACGGAGGCCAAGTGCACAGCGGAACAATTGTCTATATATATATATATATATATATATATATATATATATATATATATATATATATATATATATATATATAATCTCTTGAAATTACGGGGTGTTACATGTTAGGATTGTGGTCTCAAATAAATGTAGGCACAAAGTACTTGATGTTGGAGAAGAATAGGAGAAGACAAAGACAGCAAGAGAATGCAACAACAGCTAGAAGAAGTGCAGATGGAGAGTTGTGGTCGACTCTCTTGGGGTGCGGTCGATCGACCACCCGACTGCAACTAGGCTTCTAAGTACTTTGAGTGTACAGGGTTCAACACAGAAGTGGACGGTCGACCGTGCAGTCGACCGGTCATGTCTCGGGTGTGGACTTTACACGTTGTGGTCGACCGACCTGGGGGTGCGGTCGACCGACAGTGGCGTTGTGTGTTAATTGGGATGACGAGTTTAAGGCCCAATAAGCTGGATTTGTATTTATCTTTTAGGGTTTACTTATGGGCTATATATATGGTTGTGGACTCTAGGCTTTGGATAATTGATTAGAGAG
The DNA here is from genome assembly GCA_017893485.1 of Hemerocallis citrina. NCBI lineage: Eukaryota > Viridiplantae > Streptophyta > Magnoliopsida > Asparagales > Asphodelaceae > Hemerocallis > Hemerocallis citrina. The sequence continues at coordinate 99,604,172 of CM030358.1, read as the reverse complement.
AAATGGTGAGCTGTTATCATTGTTCAACTTCAAGAGGGGATTGTGCCAAGTATTTCAAAGGTGCGGGAAAGAGATTGAGAGCTATAATCTCTTTTTGTAATCTTTGTATTTCTTAGGGAATAAGAAGTATTGGTTATCTCTGCAAATTGATTGTGGTCTTGTGAGATCTTGCATATATCATGGTAGCGTGTTCTTGGTTCATGTACGTCTTGGTAGTTTCTGGTGCTTGTGGTATACTTCTATTAGCACTACGCGTAAAATAATAACAAGCCGGGGTAATAAGGGTCGAGTTGATAGTGAATAATCGAAAACTGTACTCGGATGAGGGACCCGTGTTTCCCTATATCATTATCGTTATCGATTATTGTTATCGATTGATTGTGGACTACTGCTACAGTATGTATCGTGTATCGTATTGTAGACTAATTCTCGTTATGGATTGTGGAATGTGGATTATTGATTGTTATTGTACCGAGTACATAACCCTGTAGAACTCACCACTGTAGTCTAAACGTTCACTTGATTGTATGCATCCGAACCTGTGGTATAGGAAGTTAGATTGCGTGCATTAGATAGGTTAATAAAAGATTAATAGAGTTAAAGATTGACACTAAACGCCGACTACTAATTTATTGATATTAATTATTGCTCATCAATTAGTGATTTTTGTTTATTGTTTATCGACTATTGGCCTCATTGAATATTATTTATCGACCATATTTTATCGATAATTGATTACCGACCAATGCATCATTTATTAATCCTATTATTGACTATTTTTTCGAATATTATTTCTATTTATTGCTGATTATTGTTATCGACTATTTGTAACACCCCGCAAAATAAAATAATTTATTTTGCATTATTAAATAATATTAAATTGGTAAAGTAGACTATTTTGACTATTTCCTTGAAATTGCAATTTTGCACGTGCAACACACGTGCAAAGTTAGAAAATTTTGAATTATTAAAATTTTATAGTTAATGATTGATTTTCCTCATTTATTTATGATATTTTAAGTTTTCAGATTTATTTAAATTAGTTTGACTATTTTATGAATTTGTCAATTTTACACGTGCAAATATTTTTGGGTGCAAATATCCAATTTTAAAATTCTAAATAAATTCTCCTATTTATAATGGAGTATATCCTAAATTTTGGGAATTTTTCTGAATGAAGAAACTATTTTTATAAATACTTCGAAAGAGATGGACTTTTATGTAAAAAGCCAATTGGATCTCAAACAAATAATGAAAATCCGTTGTTGCTGCTTTTTGGGCTGGCCATGGTCATTATTAAAGATAAAATTTATTTTAAATATATTTAGAGTTTATTTTGTAAAGATTTAAACAAATATGATATTTTTGTAAATATGGAATTTAAGTGGATCTTATGCAAATATTATTCTTGGATACTAAAAATCAGAATCTAGTTTGGAAAATCTAATATTTATTAGTAGATAATAATTCTGAATTTTCTAGATTTTTTACGAATATCTTATGACATATTTACGAATATTACAAAGAGATGGACTTTTGTGCAAAATTACCACTTTGAGTACAAATCCGAATTTTTTGTAATTTCTGGGCTATGTTTGATGGTTGGATAACTCAGTAGTAAAAAGTTTGAGTTTTATTTTAATTTATTTAACTTATTTAACTACTTTATTAAAGAAAGGTCTACCTATGTAAAGAATAATTTGTTAAGGGATGTTTCCATAAACTTGTAAAAACCCTAAAAACTTCAGATTTCGGCCTATAAAAGAGCCACTATAGCCGTCCTCTCCTCTGCAAAAACAAAATATATTTTTACTATTAATTTCTTGGAATTTCGAAGCGATGATATTGGATTTTTGCAAAAGAATACATTTTTCCTATTCTTTATTAATTCGGTTGATTTCTTCTATGAGGTGAGTGATATATTTGATTTCTTTTTTTTCTATGCATGTTGTATGTGATGATTTGTCTATTAGAAAGCATGTTAGGGATTGGTATGAGGATATAATGAATTATTGATTGAGGGATGAATAAAAATTTGTCAATGTTTCTTAACACAACTCTCTGAATTTGCGTCAATCATCTTGTGAGCTCATACAACACCTATGTCCAACTACATGATGAGCACATGCAAGAACCAAAATTTTCTCCTTCCAAGGCCTCAGATCTACAGCCATTTACCATAAACAACAACAAATAACGAAAGTGAAGATGAAGCATTCGAGCCAAACAGTAAGAAACCATAATGAATACAACAGTCAGTATTACAGTCTTGAATGCGCATATTTTGAGCACTCAATGCCATAATTGAACCCAATAAAAAAGATTTAAACCTGACATTGCAACAGGAAACGAGTGCAATTAGCATGCTGGTTTTTTGTTTCAAATAGACGAAACAAGGGACATGTACAGATACACACATATATATACACAGCGAATACAGTTTTGGTCCCCCATATAAATATACCATACTTGCCACATTCAGAAGAACAGCATCACTGCCTTCTTTTTCCTGTCTCCCTTTTCTTTTCCCATGTTCTCCATCTGATCTGACATTCATGAATTAGTGCATTTCTTTTTCCCAACATCAAAGAACAACATTCCTCAACGTATGATCATGGCTAGGGTGGAGAAGTTCTTTACAACAGATTGAATGCTCTATTTAGAACAGCTTATTTATCGACGATGTTCGCACATTTGGCAAATGTTGCTGGACCTAGGGTTGGCAAATGTGCAATGCTCACACGACCAGAGGTCACCATCATCGGAGTTGCGACTAGTACCACCACCGGATCTTGAGCTGGTCCCAGCTGCCTTCAGCTTTCCGCTCTTTCCCTTGAAGATGCTCTTGGAGCTTGTGCTCTTACTGCCAGTGGCCTGATTGTTGGATGAGCCGACATCCTTCAATCCAGTCTCTAGAGCCCTCACCAAGTTCTCGAAGTAATTCCTAGTCACACTGTACAAAGCAGATTATCAAAATAAATAATAGTGGACATACAATATTTCATGCTAGTCAAAAGAAAAGTAGAGCTCAAGGGTTTTTTAAGAAAAAGTGTTGAAATATAACCGTTTACAATAGATTATTGGTGAGATGGGAGCTCATGGGTTTTTCATCCATATGTAAACTAGTGCATCTTCTTATAAGCTCTTTGGTTGTATGAGAAGGTGAGAGGGTATGCCTAGAGGGAAGGGGCCGTACACGTTCTGAGAGTGCTTGTTAGCGTGTGCGCATGACTCCACGTGGAAGAATACTAATTAAGACCTAAACGGTTGGGTAGTCCAAAAGAGAGGAAGTAATATTTCAAAAAATGGCCAAAAACTACTTACCTATTCTAAGTGTACTATTGAAAGGTAGAAAAAATAAAAGTAGGGGTGGGCGAAAATTTTCAAGCTCATCCAAGACAAATTAGTTTTGGGCATACTAGTTCTGTGGGAATTCATCCAGAAAATATTCTACCACAAGAGAATTTGTCATATTTCCTTCACTCATAAATTTTAATGCTCAAATCATACTACTTAAATATCTAATAGACAACTGATTAGGTTGCATGGCCTTGTTAGATTTGACTCGAACAATAGAATAGCAACCAGAATTCCAATTGTTCAAAGTGAGTCAAAAGAAAAAACAGTGACACTCAATTCAACTGACAAAATGTATAAATAAAAACCAAAGCTAAACAATAGTAAGGTTCCCATATCAAGGCTGCATAAGATTCTCAACCACCATCCAAAATGGAGCCAAGAATAATGAGCTGGTGCATGTCATTAATCAGGTGAATAAGTTCAATCTATCCTGCTTGCAAACTTTGCAGGCATCACTACTGTTACATATGCTGCGGATCACATGATGGGTGCCATTATGGAGCTTTTGGTACGCAGATTGAAGGGTTGCGAGGACTAAGAGGATTACAGGGAGTCTGAGAGTGGGAATCATGACACCCTGGAATGTTACATTACTATGTTTGGTGTGACCGATTGCATGTAAGTTTTAACCATTGCTTACACTTTTAGTATGTACTAATTTCCAACTCTATTTGATTTGACGAGGGGAATCAGTGTGTGTGTGTAAGTAATTTAGGATTACTTACAAAACTATGCTTGTGCATTCCCAAACCAGATATCTATGGGAGAATCTCAGATTCCCTTGGCATATTATACCATATACCTCCAAACCCCCAATCCCCCAATTACAATCATCCCCTATCCCCTAGATCACTAACCTTGGTAAGCCAGAAGAATTAGTGTTGCTAATATGTGTACAAGAAAGACAATGCAGGTTTATTATCATACCATGTAAATGTTGAAAAAAAGATACCTGGTCAACCCTGCTAGTTTTGTACGGAAGTCATTGAAGTCTTTCATGGGAGTTTCTGCATCAAGATAGACTTGGAGTTCTTTCTCCGTACATTGATGAAGCCGTTCTAGCCCAGACTCAGCTTCACCTACAGAACAAATACAGATATTATAAAATCATGCAAGAATAATTTGTTATCAGATCAAGAAGAGAAACAAACCTTGCAAATATTCAAAGAACTGCCTTTTGGCATGTTCATGCTCTGGTAGGTAATACCCATAAGCATATGTCCATTTCAATACTCGCCTGCACTCTACTATCTGTAATTGAAATATTGAATAATGAAGGAAATGGCTTCAATTCTGTGTAAAACAACACACCAAGTACCAGATTAAATAAAATGTGAATCCACCTGTAACCAGGCTTCAATGATGAACTTAAGCTGGGACTCAGGTTGGCTCTGTTTGTCGCTTAACTTCTCAAGCTGCCAAAAAAAAAAAGGAAGAACAGTTAATCCGAATAATCATGGCTGCATAAAGACTAGTTGTAGAAATCATTTAACTGCCAAATGTTTCTACACTAATGAGACTAATTAGTAACCAGAAGTGGTGTTAGAATGGGCACTGAGATTGACTATTGAATAAGCACTCAACTAAAGGGACTTAGGGTTCTCTTATCTTTTAGAGAACTAATTTCAACTTCAGTAGGGAGCATGGAAAAAAATCGGAGCACTTCCTCGTTGAATTAACAGTTGACTAACAGTAAGATATCACTCATCCATCTGCACAAAAGAGCAGCATTAAAACCATAGCACTTCTCATTTGAAGTTTCTCGGTCACCGAAAAGCTGTGTTAATGTAGATAACTGTTCAAAGCTAGTGAAATGACCCAATTTGAATAGCATGAATCTTGTGACTATCATTTCTCTTATGATTAAAATAGACAGAATGACAGATGAACACTGCCAATTCAAGTTCCTGATACACAAGGATGAAGGATCTATACTATTTAATCCACTCGTACAAGAAACTCTCTCACTCTCTTAAAACCTATTAGAAAAGTAACTTCAACAAAAGGATAAAATTAGTCATTACTATACCGACATGAAGAGGAAAAATGCCCCAAAATGCAAGAAAATACCTTTTCAGTTTGCATGCTATGTAGATCAGCAAGTGCTTTCTGCCTTGACTGCCAATGATAACAAGGTTGTAATCAATTCAAAAATTCCAATCATTAAATTAACTACTAAAATAACAAGAAATAGCACAAAACATAAATGAGCTTATTCAAGAGTAATCTTATGCACGAATATTGTCGGAAGTAACAGACAAGCAAATAGTCGATGTAGCCAAAACATCTTCTAATCCCGAGACATTTGCAATTTTGAATAACTAAGTGTCATAGCAAAGAAACAGTAAGGGTTCAGAAAAATACAGAACAAATACAATAGTCCTTATTAAGTGTATATGTTAGATGAGAGAGATTAGTTTATTCACATATCGAATAATGTATCAGTTTAGTCTTTGCTTCTCTCCTATGTAAAGAAGATATTGTACTCAGTTATAATTAATTCCAACCAATCCGATAAACTATTCTTTTCTATCCCTGAATCTAATATGGTATAAGAGCGCTCATCCAAAACCCTAGAACACAGCCATGAAAAAAAATCACAAAACCCTAACTCCCTAATCAATTTCTAATCTCTAAATCCTAACCCTAATCACCACTAATCCCCACAGCTGCCATCATCTTGCTTCATCTTCTCCACCACATCGACCTCCTGCCTTCAGCCTCCACCATCAGCAACGCCCCACATCACCATTAACCTCCAGATCCAACACCAGCGTTGGCTCCCTTCCACTCCCGACAGCTACAAGCACTCCGATGACCCTTCCTCCCTTCCTGACCGCCGACCAACTCAGACAGCACCTCCCACGACCCTTCCTGACCTCTAACAACTCCGACTTTGCTTCCTCACCTCACCATCACCATGACAACCGTCCCATCCTCGACAACAACAATCAACCATGAGTCCAACCGCGAGACCCCCTCCCTCGTCTCCTTCGCCGACAAGCAGCGCGCCTCCTCGGCTGCTTCACCTCTTCCCACTCCCAAGCCCCGTCGTCGTCACCTCCTCCCACTCTTAATTCCCGCTCCCGCCGACCCGATCCCCCAAAACCCTACTCCTGTTGCTCCCAATTCCCACCACCGACCCAAACATCATCATCATCATCCTTTTCCCTTCTAACCCACCCCCATCCCGGCCTCCATCCAAACCCGAGTCTTGATTTCCATTCAACCTCGACCTCCCTCTAAGTAGAGCCCGACGCTGCCGCCACTCTGTTGTTGCTAACCTGCCTTTTCCCGTCACACCACACTCCTATCCAAAACCTAGCCACCCACTCTTCCCCTTTTCCAAATCCCTAGCCGCAAACTTTTTTTCACTTCCCTCTCCATTCCACCGTTTATCTAATATCCAAAACCCATACCGACACCCACACCCACACCCTAACCCTAACCCGTTTTCTGAATATAAGAAATAATGAACGAAACCCAACCCAAACCCTAACACTCGAAAACCCAATCCAACGCAAACCCAAACCCGAAATCCAAACCTGACATGCTTCCTATACACAAAACCCTAATTCTTTTCCAAAAAAAACAAACACACAAATCATCCCAACTTCTACACCAACCAGATCCAAGAGTCAGATAGTCTCTTGCGCCATCTACCGTGCGCCGTCCCCTTTTACACTTACCAGATCCAAGAGTCGGATCATCCCTTGCGTCATCTACCGTGCGCCATCCCCTTTCATACTTACCAGATTCAAGATCCAGATTGTCCCTTGCGCCATCTACCGAGCATCGTCCCTACGCCACTACCGAGTGCCTTTCCTGCACCGTCACCAAGCATCATTCCTGCGCCATTCCTGCACCGTCCTAGATCCAAGAGCCGAATCATCCATGTGCCATTTACCGAGCGCCGTCCTTGCACCATCTACCGAGCGTCATCCCTGTGACACTACCGAGCGCCTTCCCTACACCACTACCAAGCGCCATCCCTGCGCCGTCCCAGATCCAAAGGTTGGATCGTCCCTGCGCCATAGTGCGCCATCCCATACGCTGTCACTGAGCGTCGTCCCTGCACCACGGTGTCATCCCTACCACATGAACATCGTCAATATTCCAAGCTCATGTTACTTGAACCAACTTGAGTTTGAGAGAGGGTGTTCGATGAGAGATATTAGTTTAGTCCCATATCGAATAATGTATTAGTTTAGTCTTTGCTTATCTCCTATATATAAGAGATATTGTACTCAATTATAATTAATTCCAATCAATCCAATAAACTATTTTTTCTATCTCTGAATCTAACAGTATAAAATAATTTAAGTAGGGCGTACGGAAACCATGTATCAGGTTAGTTACATATTACATCATGTAATCAATGATCACTAACAAATGAAACTGAAAATTATATCAAAAAGAAAAATGTATAAATAAACAAGATTCCCTGTAATAACTAGACAGAATGATACCATTATCATATATGCTTGCTCAGACTCTTCTAGCATCAGTCTCCAGCCAACCAAATTAAAATAAAACAAAATAAATATTAAACTGAATAACAAAAATCTGAAAAGCCAGAATAAGGAAGTAAACTAAATAAAGATTACAGAATCTACCAACAGCGGAGACAACATTTCATAAGTATAGAAGAACATCTGCATCATTGTGTTGTCTTCTGCATTTAATATGCGTGTACCCAAATTTTCACATGTCCCGTGATATGTGCATCCACTGATTTAAAACTTGATATTTTAAGTAAAAGTGATTACTAATAAATACAATGCATCAGAAAAAGGTAGCATTGTCCACAATATTCTAATAAACCATCAGACTCTGAGTGGGAAAATTAGAAGCTGGAACCAGCAAAAGTGAGGCGGACTGATTAGTCAGGTCCATGATGATTGCAGTTCATAAGTACATCACATGGACAAAGGCAGTCAGTTCCCTGCTGATTCTGAATTTCTGATGCACATGTTGCACATTTAAAACTATAAAGAAGAAAAATGCATAATGAGAGATCTCTGCAGGTTGACTCGCAACAGGTTCAATATCTTGAGAGTGCAAGGAAGTTTTGTAGTTATTCCCAAAAAAAGGAAGTTCTGTAGACAATTTTCACTAATCTATTATATCATAAGATTAAGTAAGAATTTCCCCCAACATACCAACCAGTTCATATGAAAAGGTTGAGGAAGATAGGCCAAAATCATGGATACAATACCAGTTACCGAGTTTGCCAGCTTGGTCGTCTTATTAATCCAGTAAACTTATCAAAGATTTCTGTTTTTCAATTACATGTTTCTGTTTTAAGTGTTGCTACCAGGCTGCACGCTATCGTGTAGACCCTCTATGGTTGGCATGTGGGTTTTGAAGTGGAAAGTTGCGTAAGTGGGAGAAGCACAAATGTAAATACTCATTTGAGTTTTCCCACTTCCCACTTCAAAACCCAGATTCCAAACAGGGATTATGTATAACACAATGTAGTAGGACCTAATAGCATGAGGGATTTTTCTTAATTTCTTAAAAAGTTATACAATTTTCTTATATCTCCATTACATATTGATTTAGATTTGCTGATGATTTGCAACCTGATTAGAAACTTGGCTTGAAAAACAGCACTAACTCCTTTCTAGCTTCCAGACACCCTTATATAGATCATCCAAAAATGAGCCAATCAAGTCTGAGGCATCTCAAAGCAGTGAACAATCCCAAGATAATATTTAAACTCACAAGTGCAGCCCAGTCCAAAATGGTACTTCAGATGGATATAACAACTCAAGATACTATTTTAGCTGATAGCTACAACAAATACAGATACTTCAGGTACAGACATGGCAATGCACTTCTAAATTTTGATTTGAGAACAGTGTCTCAGTAAAGCAAAAAATGAGAAAAAATAAGATGGCCCAGGGAAATTACTTCAAGAGATAGCTAGTGTTAAAAAACACTGAAAAACGTAAAATAGAAAGTTACAAAATGACAAATCATAGGATAATACAGAATATAGCTCTGAGACAGTTACTTACTGACTGATTGGTTGCCCATCTTTCATAGTAGTGCGTATATCTCTCCAGCGAATTTTTAGCCATTTCTCTCCTCCTTTCAGATTCATCATACTGGATCATTTAAAAGAGAAGTAAACATGATTGATCACCCAAAATTGTACAGCAATGCTTATGATATAAAAAGAAGTAAATAATGGAAAAGGTTTAAACATACTGCGCCCTCCTGCTTCGCTGCTTCATATCGATTACAGGCATAGAAACCACCAGTCCTCTCCCCATGTTCTGTCCAGGCACCAAGACATAACCTGATTCCAATTCAATATTAAAATATAAGGTAAAGCAAGTAGACTTTGGATCACCTGTAAGAATAAAGCTAAGGATATGAAAACTTCTACCAGCAAAATTCAAATTTACAAGGGGGTGTGCACGTGATATGCATACAAGCCCTGGTTCTTCTCAATTGGTCTCTTGCACTTTGGGCAAGGCTTGGAATTAGCTAAGATCCTGAAACAAAGTCCACAAGACAAATGAATAAGATGCATGTTATCTAGCAAATGAGTGGAAGGAACCAGAACAGACAGATGAAAGTTCCAACAGAGAAAGCAAAACTTGCAACATCTCTAGCATAACACCACAGTAAAAAACATTAACAAAGTGTTGCATTGAGGTACCAGATAAACAGAACAAGTTAACAAAAAAGGGTTCATTAGATGATAGCTGTTTTACAAAAAAGCTTAGTGACTGGTGCTCTTGTTCTAGTTCGGAGGCTGAACTCCATGCACTTGTCGCCACCACAGCACAAGTGGAATGGTTACAGTGGTTACCAGAAGATTTTGGTATTGTTGCGAAGCCCACTCTCGTATTTTGTGACAATACTAGTACCATCAAAATTGTCTTTGATCTGGTCAAGCATGTGTTAGGAATTGTGGCCTCAAATACATGTAGGCACTGAGTACTTGAAGTTTGAGTACTTGAAGTTAGAGAAGAAGAGAAGACAAAGAAGCAAGAGAAGACAAGCAGCAAGTAGAAGAAGAGTAGCCTGGAGGGTTGTGGTCGACCGACCAGGGGTGCGGTCGACCGACCCTAGACTGAGAGTTCTTCGAGTGTATAAGTCCAACAGAAGAGAGGACGGTCGACCGATCTAGGGGGTGCAGTCGATCGGTCAGCTCTCGGGTTTGGTTCTACACGTTGCGGTCGACCGACCTTGGGGGTGCGGTCGACCAACATCGGCGGTTGATTATTTTTGGGCTTACGAGTTTAAAGGCCTAATTGCTATTATTTGTGTTTATCTTTTATGGTTTACTTGGGGGCTATATATATGGCCGTAAACTCTAGGGTTTAGTTGATGAAAATCCTTGATCATCCAAAGAGAGATTTGGTGAGCCGTTATCATTGTCCAACTTCAAGAGAGATTGTGCTGAGTGTTTCAAAGGTGAGAAAGAGAGATTGAGAGTTGTAATCTCTTTTGTAATATTTGTATTTCTTTGGGAATAAAAAGTATTGGTTATCTCTGCATATTGGTTGTGTTCTTGTGAAATCCATAAATTGTGGTAGCTTGTTCTTGGTTCATCTAAGTCTTGGAATTTCTATTGCTTGTGGTGCACTTCCGCTATTAGCACTACGAGTTGGGAGTAGATTTCTCCGACAACAAGAGCTTAATAAACATATTAGCGTGGATGCTTTCTTCACTCAGGAACCAAGCCCCTTCAATCAATCTTCCCCCTACTCCCCGAATCCCACTTTGTTATGCGACTGCTACGCTCGGGCTTCTGGATCCAACAGACATTGATAACTAGTGCTTTCTTATCCACAGCTATTCTCTTTTTCCGCTTGAAAGCGCTTCTACTGCCTTTTTATGTGATGCGTCCTCACTTCCTTTCGCCTGGATACCGAAGCTTTCTTCCGAAAAAGCATGAATCGACCAACCATAGCTCATACTTAAACTCTTTTAGGGCCTTTCCAAAACCCCTAAAAGGATTTCCCATCCGCGTTGAAAAAGCAGGATCACCTTGCATCCTTGAACCGATAACCATCCTTCGGCTAACCTAGCCATAATTTCGATCCAAGCAGTTTATGTACCTGCGGATGATTTGACCGACCCCGCTCCTGCCACGACATTTGCACATTTGGATGCTACTACCGTACTATCAAGAGGATTAGCTCCCAAAGGCATTTATCCAGCGGTGGATCCTTTCTTATAAATAATTAAGCCCGCGGTAGCAAAGGAATCGGGGAAAGTATACAGAAAAGACAGTTCTTTTCTATTAGAATTCTATTTAGATTAGTATTTTAGTATTAGTTAGCGATCCCGACATTAGGATGCGAAGTCTACCAACACAAAAAAACTTGTAAATTGAAGTGAGTCAAAATCGAGAAAGAAAATTTCTTTTTCAATTTTCCGTATGGGTTGCCCGGGACTTGAACTCGGAACTAGTCGGATGAAGTAGATCATTTTTTCGAAGCTCAATGTGAAAATTTCTTCACGAAATCTCAAACGATGACCCAACATCATGGGTTGCTTTACAAACTCACTCTTGTTAATCCACCATGTATTTGAGAGAGGCTGTTAATATATGTGTGTGTGTGTGTGCGACTCGTGTTTATTCCATCTTGTATAGACTCATACATATATGGTTGGCTTCTATGCCCTAATAGATAAGATTTCACTTTCTCTAACTCCATCTCTATCATGATTAATGTGCACTACAAAGAATCAATATTTAATAAAAGACTGGATGCACATGATTCACTTCCATTGAATAAACAGTAACGTCTGGCTCTACTAGTATGCAGTTTGGTTCGGGGTAATATGCCCCCAATTAGATCCCTAACTAGGAAAAAAATTCAAACCCTAATGTTATGTTTCCAGTTTTTATTAACCATCAGTGGTATTTAAAATTGGTTTCCTTGATCTCTCAGTATCCTATATCTCTCAGTATATTCTTTGGGATTTTAAGGGTTCCAAAATTTATTAGGTTTGTGCTTCAAGAATGCAATGCCTGCAATTATTTTTTTTCTTTTCTTTTCTCCTTGAGGGATTGTAGATTTCTTCAAACTTGATGTAATATTCATTTCAAGGTTTAATAATTATTTGTTCATCTTGGCAGCCAATATTGGCAGTCTACAGGAACTCTTTCCACTTGACTAATCCTCATTTGGAATATTAGTCTACTATTGTTTTCTTATTGTCAATGCATGCTGACTGGCATAAAAAACGGAATTAAAATTTATAAGTTATTGGGCTTGTTTGTTCGGAGGGAGATAAGGACCATGTTATAGTTTCATTATTGAGACAGATTTAAGGATTTTCATTTTAAATATAAGATAATAGAATAAAAGAGCTCTTGAAAAGCAAAGATTAGTAAAGAAAACGAGAAATGTAGAAAACTTGTCAATGTCAATGAGAGAAACAAAATTGGAAATGTGCAGTATTACATACTTCAGGCAGCTAGTAGCAAATGGAGAACTAGAACGTAATGTTCTACTTTTACCTACCAATTCATATTTTCAGACTCCGCACTATTTTTTAAGATCCACTTTGCCACTGTTTCACAATCAACCGGTCGGTGAGCTTCCTCAGTACACTGCATGTTTTGTTTCATTTATTCAGACACTGAGTGTAAGGAGAGGGGCCAAATAGAATCAACAAAGAAATTGCAAACCAATTTTCTGCTTTGGGGGGGGGGGCTCACATTCCAGCAAAAGCTGTATGAACAATTGCAGTTAACATCATAGCTTCCGCTGCCCATTACAAACTCTACAGCAAACTCGCAGCCAGGAGCTGGACACCATTTTGTCTACGAAGAAAATAAGATGAAAATATAATGTAAATTATAAGTCATACTCAAGGATGAGGTAGATGAGATCCCCTGATGAAAAAATCATAGTTAAGAAGAGGCAGATGAGATGTCTGTATTGAACCGTGCAAAGCTTCCTAATCTAAAGCATCTAGCAGAAATATATTTGGTCAGGTTTAAGTCATCAAACAGGCCTCAAAAAGTTGATTTTGAACTGAGTTCAGAGTTAACTGAACAATTAATATATTTTCAACTTAACAAGGATACTAAACTTGTGAAAATGCTTTTACCATTCAAATCAACAAATGATTTTTACCATGTGATCCAAGACATGTCTTCAAATCACTGACAAAGCTATGTAAAAGGTAAAATTGAAACAAAATCAAGATTCCATACAGTATAATCTTGGTTTCTTCCTTCAATCTCATTATTACCAATATTAAACGACTTTCTTAGAGTGGAACACCCAGAAAGGTGAAAGCAAATTACATTGGAATTTTAGCAAACATTGAAAAAGAGACGTATAGCATGAGTTCAACATGTCTGGCAAAACAATGTATGTATCCTTCATTTTACTTCAAATCATTTAACCAACAAAAACAAGGGGAAAAGACACTCCAATCCGTACACATCCACACTTCCAAATATACCTTTCTATTATCTTCAATATAAGACCTCACAAGATAGCGCGAATACTTCTCTTTATCCTCCTGAAGAGCTAATTTGTTAATCATATCTTCACCAACAGCAGCACTACAAGATGGATCAGGGCATCGGAGCATTAAGCACCCAGGGCCATCACTTATTGATGTGGAAATATAACCTACCAATAAATATACAGATCAATCTCAATGGTATAAATGACGCTGAACAAAGAAAAAACAAAGATCCGAGTGGAACAAATACATGGAGGAGATCTACCCTTCAAAACTGTAATGGTAATGGTAAACCAATTTATCTAAAGCTAGACCATGTTCAAGAGAAAAAGGGAAATATTCCCAGGTGAAACAGAATGATGAGAAGATCACCCCTAAAAATTAAAGGAAAATTGAATCATATTTAGAGGTAGCAAAAATGCTGCTGGTATCAGTTCATGAACAAGAGAAGCTCGGTTAGTTAGAGGGATAGATGTAAGTTCGGTTACTTAAGAACTGATTGGTGCACAAGATGATTACTTTTTTCCACTGAAAGTATAGGGGAACACAGTTCCCAGTCAATCAAGAAGTAAAACAATGCAGTTAATGATAACCATACTAAAAATCAACTTTATCATTAACAAATTTGACACAGTGGAAGCAACTAATCACAAAATTCATGATTGTAACTGTAGAGAGATGCAAATATTACACCAAGAACTAATACATGTACAACAGTGACAAACAGCTTCTGTTTCTCACTATTAGGAAACAAAATGAAATCCACTTTGAGGTAGATAAAGCAAACCTCTCCAGCATGCACTGCAAAATGGATGGCCACAAGCAGCAGAACTCATCATATCACCAGGATAATTTTCAAAGCAAATTCCACAAGTCAGCTGCCCAATAAGAAGACAATTCTAAGAAAATTTGGAAAGGCATTCACAATTTAATCTCATATGAGTAGTAACTATTTGTTCAATGCATATAGCTCACTCCAATGTACCACTTACCTCCTTGGATTTTGGCAATGCTACTGTCTTCTCTAACAGGCCAACAACCTTCCGAACTCTTTCTTCATCCGCAAACCATTCATCATGCACTTTACTGACGCTCCTGTTATCCCAAAAAAAGAAGAAAAAAAATCAGAATAACTACTTTGGAATAATCGGTCATGATAAAAATAATTGAGATAATCAATTGGGCTTGAATTGTGCAATATTTGATTCACTGGTAATAAAATCTCAATTTAATAGTAGAAATTGCTTCAAGAATGTATGCTCGGCATATGTTTAAATCACCCTTGCATTATCAAATGCAGCATTCTCAATATACTGGATATCTAATTTTAGAACAAACAGAATGACAGTAAAAGTAATGGGAATCTCAAGGACTGCTACAGTGCTAGAAAATACACAGGTTAAATAATCATACATTTTTGTAGATCTGTCATAAATGCATTGAAGTTAAACATTAAACCATGACAAATTAGCTACATGTTAGCACTGTGCAAGCAATAATAAATAGAGACTTAGAACCAAGGTTCATAATCTCGGTATCGGGCTGCCAAAACTTTTGGTATCGGGATCAGTATCGGCCAAATCAGCATATCGGCCAAATCGGCAGTGTCGGGTCGGTATATCGGATTTTTGGGCTAGGCCATTTTTAATTAAAATTATATTTAAATCTTTTTTTTAAAAAAATTATCTATATTTTTAAAAAGTTAATTGATCAATTAAATTTTACAAATTTAAAATCTTACTTAAATGACTGTACCAGTTATGCACGTATAATATGTACTATTATAACCCAAGGAGGTGTGACATCAACCTATTCCAAATGTATGTGAAATTTGTTGCGTGTATGTCTTGCATACTTGTGTACGATAGGAAGAGAAGACGGTGAAGCAAAGGAAGAACAAACTGTCGATGAAGAGACGAAGTTAGCACAACAACAGCATCACAACAATTGACAGACGACTGTCCTTAGTTGGCAGTCGACCACCCAAACCTACTGGATGGGAATTTAACAATTGCAGTCAACTGCCCCCTTTGGGCAGTCGACCGTTAAGCGGCAGCAACAGTATATTGGGCTAATTATTTGTGATATGTTTCGGGTTCAGCGTCTCCTCCAAGTTAGATCGTAAGGCTGCTATCGTGTGGCTCTTTCTTCAGGATATATCGGATGGTTATTGTATCAAGACTGTACCTAGGGTTTCTATAAATCTCTATATATTACAATAGCTTCTATTGAGAGAAGTAGTACTCCACTGATATTTCTCCATTGTAAGTTAGGCTCGAAAGAGAGTTCTTGGTGAGTGAGTTTATAACTAACTCCTGTAATCTTCTCTAGTTGAATAATGTCCCTATATTTTTCTCCGAATTAGGGTTCGCCCAAACTGGGACAAATCTTTGTGTGATTGGTGTGATCTACTTGGTTGGTTGTTCATCAGATCTATTTGTGTTCCTCGCTACCATGCTCAACAACTCCGCTGCGCCACAAATTTCCTAACAACTCTTATTAGAGCCTCGGTTGACGAGTCTCTTAATGAAAATAACAGGTCACAACTATATGAAGATCAAGCAGTTCGACGGTAAGATCAACTTTAATCTCTGGAAGGTGGGCATGTATGATGTACTAGTTCAAGAACGTCTACATCTAGTCCTAGATGGAGAAAAAGGAAAGCCATCTGACATGAAAGAGTGGGATGAAATTTATCTTAGAGCCCTAAGTTTAATCCGATTATCGTTAACAGACAAGATCAAGCGCAACTTCCTTGAAGAGAAAAGTATGCGAGTCTGTGGGGCAAGACTCGTATCTAATTACTCGGAATCGTCATTATTGGATCGAATGTATTCAAAGAGAAAATTATTTTGCTTCTCAATGAAGGAATGTACCGTTCTTCAAAATTATCTTACGGAGTTCAATCATGTATTATCTAAATTAAGGACGACAAACATAGATGATCAAAGTAAAGAGGATAAAGCTTTCAACTTGATATATTCATTGCCAGATTTGTAGAAACATTCGATAACTACCATGCTACACGGAAAGTTCTCACAAAAATTGATAGATTTCATATATATGAAATCTATCAATTTTTGTGAGAACTGGCAATATATATATATATATAGGGAGAGAGAGAGAGAGAGAGAGAGAGTCCCCTTCCGTTGTGCACTAGCCCTCCGTCTGCACTCGGCCTTCCCGCCTTCGTATTGACGATCCGAATCGTTTACAATGATCTACACATCTAAATTAGTCTAAATATGTAAAATCAAATCATTTGAAATTCATTTGCCCATCCATCACGTGACTATAAAAAACAATGATTTCCAGCCATACGATTTTATAACACTTCAATGGATGGGCAAATGAATTTCAAATAAGGATTTTACATATTTAGACTAATTTAGATGTGTAGATTAATATGAACGGTTCGAATCGTCGATACGAAGGCGGGAAGGCCAAAGGCACACGAGTGCACACGGAGGGCTATAGTCTCCTTCCGTTGTGCACTCGGCCTTCCCGCCGTCATATCAACGATCCGAACTGTTCACATTGATCTACACATCTAAATTAGTCTAAATATGCAAAATCCTCATTTGAAATTCATTTGCCCATCCATCATATGACTATAAAAAACAATGATTTTCAGCCATACGATTTTGTAACACTTCAATGGATGGGCAAATGAATTTCAAATGATTTGATTTTACATATTTAGACTAATTTGGATGTGTAGATCAATGTGAACGGTTCGGATCGTCGATACGAAGGCGGGAAGGCCGAGTGCACACGCCGTGTGCACCATAGGTGGTGCACAACGGAAGACTTGTATATGTGTATATATATATAGAGAGAGAGAGAGAGAGAAATCTTCGGTTGCACACTACTTTGGTGAGCACGCCATGAGCACTCACGAAATAGAGCATCTAGAAAAAATCCGAACCGCTCATATTGTTCTATATGCCTAAGATAGCCTAAAAATAAAAAAATCAAGTAATTTGAAGTTCATTTGCCCATGATTTATATCATCACATAATTGTATGGCTGAAAATTCTAACAGCATGATGGATGGGCAAATGAAATTCAAATTACTTGATTTTTTATTTTTAGGCTATCTTAGGCATATAGAACAATATGAGCGGTTCGGATTTTTCATAGGTGCTCTACTTCGTGAGTGCTCACGGAGTGCTCACCAAAAGTAGTGTGCAACCGAAGGGCACTATATATACATAGATATGTATACGTATACATATCTATGTATAGATATATATATATATATAAGATATGTATACATATAGATATGTATACGTGTATATGTATATATATACATAGATGTATATATATACATATATATATCTATAGATATGTATACGTGTATATATATACATATATATGTATACGTATCTATATAATAAATTACAAAGAAAGCTATCAAGTGGCTCTCATTCAATCTCCCCTAAAATCAATGGCCTAGATTGATTCTCACAAAACATATTTTCCCGCCCAAAATTTCAAACCCCAAAATTAAATTTTCCCCCCCAAAACTAAAAAACTCATTACTTTATTACTATCTCTCCTCTCTCTTCACTTTTTCATATTTCTCTCTTTCTCTCTCTCCCTCTCTCCCATTCTTTCTTTATTTACTTAGAAATTTAGATTTTAAGATTTTAGGTTTGTAAAATTTTCAGAATTTTTATGTTTTTTTTATTGCACATGTTATATTGAAAATAGCAAATATCTCTTCAACAGTTAAATTTCGTCATTTTACCATACTTAAAGTTCTAAGAAGCTGGATTCTGCACCCTCATTTATAATTATTGTTCGACATATACTAATAGAAACACGGACTTTTATTTACAACTAATTATTATCATACTATTCAAACTTGAACTACATAATTGTTGTTTTACTGTTTACAGAAATTTTCGTGTGTTGTATCATTCCGAAGACGTGCCGTAGGCACGTGCCCACGGGCAAATCTAGTACATATATATTAGATAGGTATATACATATATATGTATACGTATACATATCTATGTATATACATAGATATGTATACGTATACATATATATGTATATACCTATCTAATATATATGTATACGTATACATATCCATGTATACATATCTATGTAGATATACATGTATATATATACATATACATGTATATATATATATATATATATATATATATATAGGGGTGATCATGATCGAACCGTTCGCACCTGATCACGTGCGAACTCGCGCGCGCAGCCATCCGATCATGATTATGATCATGATCAATTGATCGGCTGCGCGCGCGAGTTCGTTCGTGATCCGTGTGAACTGGTTTGCACATGATCGGCTTGCTATATAGTCACCACAACAAGTTTTCTTTGCATGAAATATATATATATATATATTTCATGCAAAGAAAACTTGTTGTGGTGACTATCTTGCAATAAAGTCATGAAAGTTTCAACTTTATTGGGTTTTTTTTCATTTGATTCCTTTGTTTTCTCCAATTACAAGTTTGGATCAGCCACCTTATCCATACTGCATTTCGGCCCCGCTTTGAATCATTGATCTCGATATTTTGGAGGAGGATCTGATCGCCCCCTCCGAAACCAATTTGGATGGGCCGGATCGTATCGGGATCAGCCGATCCTTTAAACTATGCTTAAAACATCCAATATAAACAAAATGTGCTTGCATCCACATAGTAAACTAACTTACCAATTATAGTAGCGCAGAAGGATGCATGCTGAAACTCTTGATATGGAAAGAACAGTAGATACCCTACTTATATCGTCCTCTTGACGTTGTCGAATATCAGCATCACTTAAAATACTATAATTCTGCTGACATGATGAAAATGAAGGGTGTCATGTGCAATAACAAGAATATGTGCAGAAACAACATACAAAATTCAGTAGACCAAGTAATTTTTACAGAAAACAAGACACCTCAATGACTAAACTTTTGGCCTGTTCCAACTTCCAAGAGGCATTATACACAAATCCAAATAGATTAATAAGATATTGCTTGAACTGAGAATACAAAGATGTGGTTCAGAACCTATGCCTCTACTCTCCATTCTCGACAACCACTAGGGAAAGGCATTTGCAGGTAAATAAAATCCCTATTACATACTGCAATATCAAAAGAACAGATTCGAACAGATGCTTCTAAGCAAAAAAGGCATAGCCAAAAGCATATATATCTGGATCTCAAATTCCCCATCCCCAACAACTCTGCAATTTAACCTCGAACCATAATGCAGAGCGGAACTCTTAATGCTAAAAAAGTCAATCCTTTTGCCTATAAAAGGGGTTTGCTGTAAAACATCAAGAAAAACAAATCGACCAAAATTTATATCCGACAATCACCCTAACCCATATAAGGCCCTGTTTGGCACATGGGTTTTGAAATGGAAAGCAAGGGAAGTGAGAGAACCCAAGTTCAAAACGTAGAGTTCCTCCCACTTCCCCAGCTTCCTACTTCCTACTTCAAAATCCACGTGCCAAACAGGGCCTAACCTGTGATATATAGTCCAATCTCTAGCAGAGAATTAACCCAATTCAAATCTTAACTATTGCATTATCACCTCCAATCCCATATACCATATATGATAGGCATTGCCATCATATGAAAACGTGCACTCATTTTGAATGAATGAACTAACCTACATAAGTCAAAGTCTATAGCCAGTTAGCCACTAGTTCCAGCCACAAATCGAACAAAACCCAAACCAATCCTACAATTTCAACGATTAACCAGCTCACAAAACCACTTCCAATCAAGATCAAACCCAACCCACTTCGATTCCACCCTCAAGCCCTAATCTTTCCACTCCCCCCCCCCCCCCCCCAAAAAAAAAAAAAATCCAAAACAAGCTCAAATCCACAGAAATCAATCCCAAACCATCAAAAAGTAGAAAATCAACAACTTTCTCTACTCGAATCCATCTACCTGCTGCCGATGCGAAGTGATATCCACCGAATCGTCGGAATCGTTGTCGACGAAGTCGAAGTCGCCATTATCGGCATCGTCGCTTTCCCCAATAGCTGTCTCGCCGCTGTAGAAGTCGTCGTCCATCGACTCGACCTCGTGGGCATCGTGCATGTCGTCCTCCGAATCCATGAGATCCGAAACCCTTAGAATCGGAGTTAGGGTTTGGGCGATCGAAGCTCCAATTCAGTGGATTTGGGGGTAAAATCGGAATTAATCGGAATTAGGGTTTGATGATAGGGAGAGATTAAGCGACGGCGTTTGGTTGGGTGTCGGAATTTAACTCGAGAGAGAGAGAGGAGAATCTACGGAGTTTTCTGATACGCTTATACGGATAGATAGATACGCAAGTGGAGGGCGAGTTTTTTTTTTTTTTTTTTTTAATATATCGGATAGTGGAGGGCGAGTTGACTCCGTATTTTTGGTAGGTGAGTATTGGGTTGTCTGCTTGTGCTGATATCCGACCCGGTAGGACTGTGGGTACGGATGACCTGTCCCCACTGGTCATCGTTCTTTCCTGGTCTTTTACTTCAAAGGTGGTTTGTTTGCACGTAGAAAAAAAAAAACTAGGGGAAAAATCAAAGTACCCTCAGACGTTTAGTCCAAGTACAAAATGTTCATATAATGTTTAAAAAAATATATTATATCATTCATTCGTTAACTTAACTCATTTCGTTAATTTTGAATTATTAAATTACATTTCTACTCTTATCCTTTCATATCTCAATCTCTTTTTCCTTTCTCCCATTTCTTCATTTTCAAAGCATTAAACAAAATCAAATCTCAATCTCATCATCTTCTCAACAACATATTATGCTTTCAAGTCTATAGCTATTACCAAAAAAAGCAAATTGTGTTTTTCAAGTCTATCACGGCTAACTTAATTTACAAGTCTATAGCTATTACAAAAAAAAAATGTACTACATAAACCATGATACACTGTTTTTGGCTTTTTTGGTTGCAAGTTTAGATATACAACAATAACAAATATTGGCTCTGGACATAAACCAAATACGTGTTTAAGTGTTTGCAATCCGTATTGAGAGAATTGTCTGTATCATTTCCCAACTACACTATCATATTATGTATCATTTATAAACAATTAACTTGACAGGTGCCTCTATGTGGCTCAAATTGGAAGTCATAAAGAGTTCTCACAATTTAGGTGTTTCCTTCGGTAAAATATTCAAATATTATTATATAAAAGTTTTTAAAAAAATCTTGGTTAAATTGTATATCGTAAAGGGGAGGATCAAAGGTGTAGTGTGATGCTTCCCTAAATAGCCATTGTATACAGTGAACTGAGATTGAGATTTGGTTTTGTTTAATGTGAGAATGAAGAAATAAGAGAAAGAAAATGAGATTGAGACACGAAAGGGTAAAGGTAAAAATGTAATTTAATAATTCAAAGTTAACGTAATGGGTTGAGTTAACGGATGAATGAGTATAATGTATTTTTTCAAACGTTGTATGGGCATTTTGTACTCGGGTCAAACGTTGGGGGGTACTTTGGTTTTTGCCCAAAAAAACTATTGTTCACATATATTTTATCGTTTACTTTTATCACTCTCTCTCTCTCTCTCCACCTCAAATTTTTCTTTTACCTTGCCTCTACTTCACAAAAACTTATTTAAACCCACCAACCTGTTAAGAATGTGTCTTAAGTACTCGTGATTCATATTAAAAGAAGCTAAGATGAAGCACGGAGGTCGAAGCGTCAAAAAGAGTATTCAAGACACATTCCTAACAAATCGGGTGTGTGGTCGGGGTTGCGGTCGACCGCAACTTGGGACAGCCGACCGCAACTATGTCCGCACTATTGCTAGTATGTTTTCTTCTACTCTCTTCGACGCTTAGACCTCCGTGCTTCATCTTACCTTCTTCTAATCTGAACCACGAGTATTCAAGACACGTTCCTAACAAATTGGGTGTGAGGGCACAGACCGCACACCGGACCGCAGTTGCACTGGGTTTAGCCGAAAGGAGGAAGGTCCACCGGTCTTGTTAGACGGTCGACCGACCGATGTACTGTGTTTGTTTTAGGCCTTGATTTGTTAGGTTATTTCAGCCCAATTTTCAACTCCAAGTTAGATCGTACGGCTCCTATTCAGCTTTTTTTTTTCTGGGTTATATCAGACGGCTGAGAATCAAGATTAAACCTAGGTTTCTCTCTATTCTTCTATATATATTGTAAACCCCTCTAATATGAGAGTAGAGTACTTCATAGATTATTTTCTTCATTGCAAAAAGATGCTCGAAAGAGAAAAAGTTTTTGGTGAGTGAGTTTAATTCCTTGTACTTAGTGAATCAGTAACTCCGTGTAATCTCTACTAGTTGAATATCAGATCTCCCTATATCCCCCCCCCCCCCCCCACGGATTAAGTAAAAGTTAACCGAGATAAGTCATCGTTGTGTTTGTGTTAGATTGGTTGATCTACTTGCTTGCTCAATTGGTTCGTCTTATCTACTTCGACTTCCTCATTGCTCTATTTAGTTCCCTTGCGACAACAGGCATTAGTTGATGCCCCAATCCCAACAACTGGTATCAGAGCTCCAGGTTGCCGAGTCCCTTGGTTAAGATGATTGTCCACAGTATTTTGAAGATCAAGCAATTCGATGAAAAGATCAATTTAATTCTTTGGAAGACTGACATGTATAATGTCCTTATTCAATAACGTTTGACGTTAGTCATTAAGAAGAAAGAAAAGCCAACTGATATGAAGGATGATGGTTAAGAATATATTCGTGAAAGAGCCATAAGTCTGATTCAACTATCATTGGCAGACGAGGTCAAGTGCAGATTTCTTGAAAAAACTGATGCGGCGAGTTTATGGGAAAAACTCATAGCTGACTACTCTGGTTGGTCGTTAGTAGATCAGATGCATTGGAATATGAAGTTTTCCCGTTTATCTATGAAGGAAGGTATCGATCTCCAAAACCACATTACAGACTTCAATAAGATATTATCTGAACTTAAGGCGATCAACGCGGATGTTTGTGAGGAAGATAAAGCTTTCAACTTGATATATTCACTGTCAGATTCGTATGATCCTTTGATCACTACCATGCTACACGGTAGATCTGCCAAGGAGAGTACTTCGGTAGATGGTGTAATCAAAGCATTGAAGGAAAATCAACTTAGGAAGGACACTTAAAAATCATTGTCTATTTCCACAAGTTGTCTAGCAGTGGATGATCCTTCAGGGGGAAGACAAAGTGCTTTGCAAAAGGATTCGATATGTTGCCGATATTGCAAGAGGTCAGGGCATATCAAGAAAGACTATTGGAAATTGCAGAATCAAGATACCGCCAAGAATCGGAATTCAGACACTAATGTGGTTAGTGCCTTTGATTCAGGTGATTCGTGTATTCTTGTTTTAAATTCTTTAGAAGTGGATTTTAGTTGGTTTCTTGACTCAGGGAGTTCTTCTCATATTTGCTCCGAGAGGAAGTTATTTTCTACTTATAAGTCTACTACAGGGCGTTGGGTGACAACGGGAACTGGGGAGATTTGTGAAGTGGTATGTGAGGGGACAATTGAGTTGAAGATGTCAGGTCTAAACATGCTCACTTTAAGGGATGTTTTGCGTATTCCTCTGCTGAAATGGAATCTGATTTCCTTGGGAACTCATGATGCACGGGGTTGTCGGTACACAGCTCGAGGTGGAGTTCTGTCTGTTTTTCAAGGTCATCGTAAAGTGATTAGAGGTATGCAAGTGGTTGGGCCAAGCCAAA
The DNA here is from genome assembly GCA_017893485.1 of Hemerocallis citrina. Classification (NCBI taxonomy): domain Eukaryota; kingdom Viridiplantae; phylum Streptophyta; class Magnoliopsida; order Asparagales; family Asphodelaceae; genus Hemerocallis; species Hemerocallis citrina. Next base: position 99,579,649 of record CM030358.1, on the reverse strand, counting down.
GCAATCTCAACAAGCTTTGGGGATTTCGAAATACTTGCGCAAGTGTTGCTCATTTCCCCTATTTCCTGCAAGCTCAGTTAATTTGCTGCAACTAGATTCATCGAGATGAGACAACGACGTTCGAATATCGTCGAGAGGTGGAGAATGCCTAAGGGTAGGTGGAGTTCGTGCAGAGTTTGGCAACTCCGTGAGTACATCTACGGAGGTGTACCCTTGAAAGGGTATACTGGAATTGGTGAGATTGGGTAGAGATCAGTTCAACTAGAAGAAGAAAAGGCTATTGTTCTAAGTGTTTTTGCGAGTGGAGTTCAATAGAGTTCGGAGATGAATAATCACATCATGTGATAGCACTCGTAATCCAAGGTGGAGTTTGTTAGGAATGCGTCTTGAATACTCATGGTTCAGATTAGAATAAGTTAAGATGAAGCACGGAGGTCGAAGCGTCGAAGAGAGTAGAAGAAAACAGAGCAGCAATAGTGCGGGGCATAGTTGCGGACGACTGTCCCAAGTTGCGGTCGACCGCACACCCGACCGCAGTTGCACTGGCCGAGAGGAGGACGGTCGACCGGTCTTGTTGGACGGTCGACCGACCACGGCACTATATTCATTTTGGGCCTCGATTTGTTAGGTCGTTTCAGCCCAATCTTCAACTCCAAGTTAGATCGTACGACTCCTTTTTGTTATTTATTTTCCAGGTTATATCGGGCGGCTAAGAATCAAGATTAAACCTAGGTTTCTCTCTATTCTTCTATATTGTCACGCCCCACTTCCCAAAAAGGAAATACGGAATACGGATACGTGACTAAATCCAGCGAATGACTTTCACCATTCATAAAGCTGTCTGGATCTTTACAACAAGCACAAGTATAAACAAGAGATACACAAGAGAAATAGTCAACCACGCATGCATAACTGAATTAATATAGTCAACAAGATTTACTTGAAACAAAATAAATCAAAAATGGAACAAGTTATAAATTCTGTGTCAAACTGCCCAATACAAAATTCATGTAGCAATTACATTTATTCAAAATAAGCAACAAGAAATAATAATAGCAAGAACTCCAGCAACTAGAATCTCAGATCACCTACTCCATCAGGCAGCTGAACTGCAATTTAATAAATTGCAGGAAAAGGAAAGATAAACAAAACGTCCGTCATTACAAGTTACGGGCCGCTTGTAGTGCGGACAACAAGTACAGGAAAAGCTAAACAAGATAGAGTAACAACAGAAGCAAGTATAGCAGAAGCATGGAATAAACATGATAGCAAGACAGGATGACTTACATAAATCAGGAACAAAATCAAGTAATATGGTGTGATAACAAGGTGCATGTGACATGTGACAGGTAACAGGTATCATGCAAGCAGGTAATTATGTAACAGGTGTCAAGTAACATGTACAGGTAACAGGATTATGTAGGTGATCATGTTATTTCAAGTCTTGTATTTATTTCTAACTAGGTAGCACTACATGCGTCCCAGATTTTTACCACATGGTTGCTACTTACATGCAATTACGTTTAGGCCTAGTAGTGGGTTTCTATAGGGCCGTGTAGTCAGGCGTCATGTAATAGGTAACAGGAAAACAGGTTTATGAATCAAATAGTAAACAGGTACACGAATCATCGGGTTCATGCATCGACAGGTTCATGAATCAACTGGTAACATGTACACGAACTAACAGGTTCATGCATCAAAGTATAAAGTATAGCAGGTTCATGAATCCATAGATTCATGAATCAAACATAAAGTGCAACAGATTCATGTATCAACATGAATCAAACATAAAAATGGGAAACACGGGCACCCTTCTGAGTTCACATACCTATATTGTCCACTACTAAGATATTTCCCTTAACCCCGGCTTGATTACTTGTTATTATTATTAAACAGGCGTATACGTGCACAAAATAAGGCAAGAATAACATGATATAAATAAGTAACAGGTTCAGGTCGGAAGCTAAACATGCACAGGTGATAGACAACACATAACAAGGTAGGACAACGAAAATTCTAGTTGAGGACAGCAAAACAGTATTGCACCAAACCTGGGATTTCCGTTGCCACAAGTATGTAAATCTAGATCCGTCAGAAAATCTGAAAAATAGACTCTCAGCCGAATCCAGCAAATATATATAAGTCATATGGTATTTCACAAAAACAGGGTTCAAACAGAATTATAAACAGAAAATATGTTCAGCCAGAAATCGTAAGATGATGTTCATAAACAGGAAAACGGCATCAAGACTTACTAATTAAATCCAAGAAAAATCTGGGGTATCCCCTAGTATGTCTAGTATCAGAAAATAAAGTTTCATAATTTTCCAACATAGATAGTATCTATATAATAAAACACAAAGAAAGCTATCAAGTGGCTCTCCTTCAATCCCCCAAAAATCAAAGGCTCAGATCTAACTTCACAAAACATATTTTCCCTCCCAAAAGTTTCCCCACAAAACTCAAATTCAAATCTCCCACCCAAAACAACTCCTATATTTTTTTTTTTATAAAAATTCTCTCTCTCTCTCTCTCTCTCCCTCCCTCTTCTATTCAAAAAATTAAGAAAATAAAATTTTTTAAAATTTTTAAATAAAAAAATTAAAAAACAAAAAAAATTAAAAATTAAAAATTTTAAAAATAATTCAAAAATAATATGTTTTTTGCTATATGTTTGCTGGTGTTAATTTGCTGGACCTCAAAAATTATTTTATATGATAAAACAAGGTGTACCATTCCGAAAACGTGCCGTAGGCACGTATCAACGGGCAAACCTAGTAGTCAAATAAAATCAGAAAACAGCAAGATACAGCAAGTTTGTAAATCTGGAATCATAAACACATCAGTACTAAAACAACAATAGATTACAGAATATAAACCGAAATCCAGATCCGTCAAAAAGATGATAAAATAGATACAGTAGGATACGACTCATATTCACAAAGTTTTTATAAACAGTAAACAGAATCAGGTTGAAATTAAGGTTATTTACTGAAGAGCATGAAAATTCTGCAAGTATACTAGTTGTTTGCAAGTATATAATAGTTTATAAAAGTCATCAATTAAATCCAAAATAATTAGGGGTTAATACCAATCATGTCTAGTTGTACTCAGAAAAATATTGGATCAAAATATTACTTTTAGCATCAGTATAAAAATAAATTACTGTCCAGAATTCACATAAAACCAAACTTGAAATTTTTCTACACCTCTGTAGTAAAACAACAATAACTTGTAACTCACAAATCAAAACTGAGATCTGTCAGAAATTCTGGAAAGTAGACAAAATTCTCTATGATTCATATTCACAAATAAATTTTATTTACTGACCTTAATAAAGTCTAAAATACTGAACAAAAACGAGATAACAGCAAAAACATAAATCTTCTTTATGCATAAAATCAACTAGTTCATATAAAACACATCCAAATCATAATAAAATACGAAATATGGTATACTAGATGTCCAAGCAATATGGTATGGGGTATTTAACACGTCTACAACAAGTTATACTACTACTAACACATCAAGCATACAAGGCCATATGACACTTCATAGATCACTGTTGCCGCTAAATTCGGTGTGGGGGCAAACAGATGAATTTGTGAGTTCTTTGGGGAAACTGAATAGGAGAACCTGTATACCTGTTCCGTTGAACTCCGATCGTCGCTCCCGCCGTGCACCTGCAAAAAGTGCGAGACACCGGGGTTGATCCCGGCGACGCACCCTCCGACGCTCAAATCAGTAACCGGAATTGATTATGAAAGAGCGTTTAACTAGAGAAAGATTGATTACCCGTTAATGGAGATGGGTGGGGGGTATTTATAGGCGTCTTAGAGAACAATTTAGGAATGTAATCCGCGTAGTCTGATATAGAATAATCTCCTTGTAAACAGATTGGGAAAGTAATCTGATAAGGTATACTCTGGTAATCAGATAAGGAATTTTAATCCCTAAATCCCAGTGTAAAGATTGACGTGAATCATGGCCGTTGATTTAGATCTAATCAGGGACCTTGATTGTGTCTTGCTGGATCGAGTTGGCAGCGGGTTGAAACCCGTGCCCAGTGTGGTGGATCCGTTTGCGGGTTATTGGATCTGTGAGAAGGAGACCCAGTACCCGCTTCGGACCCGTTTGCATGTGAAATTACCGTCTCGTCCCTGAGCTGTAGGATTCGTGCCCCATTTGGACGGTCTCGATTGAACCCCTTGTTTTGACCATATCACGAGCCCCCCACTCCTAAAGGCTGAGGGTGGTCAGTCTTTGAGGAGTAGTTTGACTAACTCAGTGGTCGGTGGAACTGTATCGCAGTCCGAATGGGTGATTTTTGAATCCTGGAGCACGGGGGTAGGCTAGTTCCTCCTTCTTTGATGCTCCGAAGCTGTGTCGAGTTTTTATCTATTTTTCCGGATGATTTATTTAATTTTGCGATGTGTTGGCTAATTGTTCGGGGGCTTTAACCGCGTATTCTAGGTAATAATTGCTCGTTCGGTGGCTTAGAAATATTCCCCGAATTTTTAATTATTTCCTGGAATTTTTAGCTAATTTTCCCGAATTTTTAGCGATTTTTCGCAATTTTTTAAATAAATAAACCGATTTAAATAAATAAAAACCAATTTTTAATACCTATTTATGGCGTGGCATCATCTAGGCCTTCGATCAAGATGGAGCGCGAATTTCGGAACGATCAGACGCCTCCTGCTCCTCGGAAGGATTTTTTCCCAAAAACGAGGGTCGGCACTCCGTCACCCCGGCCCGGATGCGTTGCGCCGCGGTTCGAGGGGTCGGCGAGTTGGTTCGAATGGTCGGTACCTCGGTTCGGATCATCCGAGGTACGTGGCACCATCTAGACCGTCCATCTTTAGCGGGGATCCCAATAGAACGCTATCTTGTCGTTTTGTGGACGTGGCAAGATCTGGGACGTCCATCATGACGAGCGCGCTTTCCTACGAGATCCAACGGCTCCCGAGGGTCGGAAGGATTTTTTCCAAAAACGAGGGTCGGTACCTCAGCACCGCGGCCCGGATGCGTAGCACCGCGGCTAGGGGGGTCGGCGACTCGGTTGGAAGGGTCGGTACCCCAGCACCACGGCCCGGATGCGTAGCACCGCGGCTAGGGGGGTCGGCGACTCGGTTGGAAGGGTCGATACCCCAGCACCACGGCCCGGATGCGTAGCGCCGCGGCTAGAGGGGTCGGCGACCCGGTTGGAAGGGTCGGTACCCCAGCACCACGGCCCGGGTGCATAGTGGCGCGGCTTGGGGGGTCGGCGACCTGGTTGGAAGGGTCGGTGCCTCGGTTCGGAGCATCCGAGGTACGTGGCATCATCTAGGCCGTCCATCTTTGGCGTGGATCCCCATAAAACGCTATCTTGTCGTTTTGTGGACGTGGCAAGACCTGGGTCGTCCATCATGACGAGCGCGCTTTCCTATGAGATCCAACGGCTCCTGAGGGTCGGAAGGATTTTTTCCCAAAAACGAGGGTCGGTACCTCAGCACCACGGCCCGGATGCGTAGCGCCGCGGCTAGGGGGGTCGGAGACCCGGTTGGAAGGGTCGGTACCCCAGCACCACGGCCCGGGTGCGTAGTGCCGCGGCTTGGGGGGTCGGCGACCCGGTTGGATGGGTCGGTAACCCAGCAGCACGGCCCGGATGCGTAGTGCCGCGGCTTGGGGGGTCGGCGACCTGGTTGGAAGGGTCGGTGCCTCGGTTCGGAGCATCCGAGGTACGTGGCATCAACTAGGCCGTCCATCTTTGGCGTGGATCCCCATAAAACGCTATCTTGTCGTTTTGTGGACGTGGCAAGATCTGGGCCGTTTATCTGGGCACGTATCACGAGGATGGGGTTCAGATCACGAGAAAACGCTATCTTGTCGTTTTGTGGGCGTGGCGCAATCTGAACCGTTCATCAGATTCTGACGCGAATTTTGGAGAGATCCGACGGTGATTTTGATTCGGGAGGATTTTTTGCCAAAAACGAGGGTCGGTATCTCGTCACCTCGGTCTGCATACCTCGCGCTGTTTGCCGGGCGCGGAGTTGGGTATTTTTGGGCGAACTCGGTGGCTCGGTCACTGAGCGTTTCGTTCGATAGCTCGGCTCATTAGACCGGTGGCCGAGTCGCAACTTGTGTTTTTTGGGGAGTTCCGCCACCCCTCTCATACCGCCGCCTCTCTCTTGTAGGGCGTTTGGGATTCTTAGTGGGCCTTTTGGATTCCCAAGGAGGCCCGTTATCAGTTAAGGTTATAAGTTACCAATCCTTCACCCATGAGCTCATTTCTCACTTTTCACTCTACGAATTCACTTTTGTTCTCTAAGTCCTCTGCTAGCGGCGCTCTTGCTCCACGGTGTTGTCGTTAGCTGTCGCGTGGGCCAGGCGATTTCAGGCGAGCATTCTCCGACCGTGAACGTCACTTCAAAGGTTAGTTTGTCTTTGCCTTAGCTTTTTCAAAGGATGTCAAGGGTAAGCTCGGGTAGTGGCGCCTCGTCCTCGGGCGGTGATGGCGCCGGGGAGAGGAGTAGGGCGGAAGCTCGCAGGAAGGGGAAGCAGATGGCCGAACCGCTGGCTGTCGAGTCGAGGGTCGGGAAGAAGAAGAGGACAGGGGAGACCCCGCCCCCCATAGTGGGGGTGATTGTGGAGAACCCGAAACGAGCTCCCGAGATAGGACAATATCCTTCCGTCCTGTCCGGGCATTCGGGAGTCAGGCAGTACGAGGGTGATCTTCTGGAGAAAGCGATCTACGGAAAGTCGAGGATCGTCGAGGAGCCTAATCCGTTCCATCCCTCCGAAGCTGACGAGCTCATTTCGTCGTTGACCGAGAAGGATCTTCTTCGGATCAGGAAGGCTTTCGCTATCCCGTCGGAGTACAAGCTGATGGTCGCTGGCCCCGGGGTGCGAGCAAACACTAAGTTGCCTTCGTCGGACATGTGCATGTTTGACGTCGACTCCTTGAACGCGGGACTGCGTTTTCCGCTGCACCCTTTCATACTTCAGATCCTCGGTTGGTATTGTCTCGCCCCTACTCAGTTCAGTCCAAACACTTGGCGTCATGTGAACGCATTCTTGCTTCAGTGTCACCGAGCCGAGGTAGCGCCGGATCTGTCAGTTTTCCGGGGCCTCTATCGGATAAACAAGCAACACGGCTCGGAGTACCGGTACTATTTGGGGCCGAGGAGAGGTGTTAAGATTGTAGAGAATCCCGACTCTCTTAAGGGTTGGAGGGAGAAGTATTTTATCGTAAGGGGCGAAGCGATTTGGCACATTCCGTCCCGGTGGAAGGTGGAAGTGCCGAAATTTGCGCGGGGCGACCCCGCACTATCTGAGGCCGAGGAGGAGGTAGCGAGGAGGATCACGGCCCTTCCGGTACTGAGTTGGAGGGAGTTGACCGAAGAGGTGTTGTTCGGGTCCGGACTAAGCCCCATCGACCCGAGTACGCTCTTGACATCTCATTCATTTTTTTTTTTTTCTAAGTCTTCAATTCGTCTGTTTTGATTCGGTTTTCTCCCCCTCTTTTTTTTTTTTTTTTTTTGTTGATGCAGAGTCGATGAAGATTGACTTTAAAGCTATGATGGCCGATAGGTCCAAGCTGACCGGGACCAGAAAAAGGAAGAGGGCGGCCGAGGGTGCGTCTTCGGGTGTTCAGCCCGCGGTCGCCACTAACGTTGCTCCGCCTCCCCCGGCTACCGAGGTGCCTTCGGAGGTAGTGGTGGTGGAGGAGACCTCGGCCCCTGTCGCCCCGTCCGTGAACGAGGGTGTCTTTGATGTCAATGCGGCGCTGGCGCTCGAGCTTCCCCCATTGACTCAGAATGCCGAGGAAATCCTGACCGAGCAGCACAAGCAGTTGTTTGTGCCGAACTGGCTGGTGAGGAATCATGATGGTTTCCTCGGCAACTCGCAGATGTCAATGCAGGTCGTCAAACACTTGGCGACCCCGAAGGATAAGGCCGCGCTGAATGCGGGGAGGGTCGGCGACGACACTTACGAAGTCGCCCGGGGGCTTGTTTCGGTAAGTGTTCGCAAATTTCTTCAAGTTTGTTACTCGGTGCGTACTTCGTACTTATCGTTGTCTTCGTAGGCCACCGTTCACTTCGGCCATCTCATGGAGGCGTTCGCCGCACAGGAGAAGGAGCTGAAGTCCGCCAGCGAGAAAGACAGGCTGGCGAAGGTCCGGGCGGTCAAGGATCTCGAGGCCGAGCAGAGGCGGGCCGAGGCTCTGGACGTTCGGGTGGCCGACCTTACCGCCGACCTGAAGAAAGCGAAGGAGGGCCTCGAAGCGGAGTCCGCCAAAGCTGCCAAGGCCGCCCAAGATCTTGCCGCGGCATTGAAGTCCTTGGCCGACGAGAAGGCGGAGAGGGAAGCGCAGGCCGCGAGGATCCGGGCGGAGGTCGAAGCCGAGATTGAGGCAGAGGCGAAGAAACATATGGCTGAGAACATGGAGCGATCCTACCAGACGGCCCTGGACCATGTCCAGGCTCGTGTCCCCGGCTTCGAGCGAGTCGGTTATCGACTGTGGCCCGGGTCGCCCGTGGACGACGAGGAGGGGGATGCCGAGGACGAGGTCGAAGGCGAAGACGGAGGGGGAGAGGATGACCCGGCTAAGGGAGAGATCGAGGGACCGCCCGTCGATGCGTCCGGGGTGGGAGCGGAGACGCAGGTGGACCCTTGATTCTTTCGTTAATCTTTTTGTAGTTTCTGTTCTGCTTTTTCTTCCGAGCTTTGTAACGCCTTTTGCGGACTGGCCACCGCTTTTTGATAAATGAAAAAACGTTTTGTCTTTGAAATTGTCTAAGTGTTTGGTTCGGTGGTAGGGTAGGCCCCCGTCACTACGATGGCTCGGCGACAAGTAGAGCTGTTCCATCTATCTCTCGTGAAACGCCTTGAGGGCGAGATCGACCTGACGAGGAGGATGCTGTACAATATGGAGATGAAGAACGGGGATCTGTTGGCCGAAGTGTACCACTTGCGGATAGCCGAAGCCGAGCTATTTGCTAAGGAAGAAGAATTGGCTTCTGTTTTGGCCGAACGAGATGAGCTCGTGAAGAAGGTCGAGCATTTGCAAAGGGTGACAGTCGACAAGAGTATCGAGGTGACCCATCTGCGTCGTGTCATATCTGACAGCGCCGAATACCCTGGATCGGCGAAGCTTCCTCGGTTCAAAATTGTCGTGAGGGACGAGGCGCTGAAGGACCGGATCGTCGAATTGGAGGAGGAGGTCGCTCGGCTCAAGCCTCAGCCGGTGAGGGCCAACGTCCGGAGCACCTCCTGTACCCGCGAAGAGATCGAGCGAGGTATCACGTTCTACCAAGCGGCGTCCCGGACTCCCATCATCGGGGCGTCAGCCGCCGATGCACAAAGTGGTGTGGCGGTGTCTTCAAGTGGCGCTTCGGTTGGGGCAACTGTGAGGCTCAGCGGCGAAGGGGCGTCCCGGTTCGTCGGCCTGGAGACGAGCTCGGAGGCTAAGAAGCGCCGACCCAAAGTGTCGTTGAACCGGAGTGTCCCCCTTCCTCGGAGGAAATGAGCGGGTCATGCCTTCTAATATTTTGTTAAACTCGCTGTAGTAATCTTTTTGTAAACTCGTCCAAGTCATTAATAAAATTGGGGTCGATTTATCCGAAGTGTCTTCTATTGGCTGTTCGTCGAGTCTTTTGTCGCAATTCTGATCCTGTCGCTCGGCTATTGACGCCGGTCGACGTGGGGTGTCAATAACCGTCGGATGGGGGCACGAATCCAGAGGCAGGCACGAGTACCAAGAAAACGTTATCTTGTCGTTTTGTGGGCACGTGGCACTACTGGATCCACTCATCACGCTTTGGCACACAATTTGAGAGGATCTAACGGCGAGTTGACCTCGGGGTGATTTTTTCCCAAAACGAGGGTCGGTACCTCGTCAGCTCGGCACAGTCTACGGTCGGGACGGGTTCCGGACCGTTTAAGGACGAGTCGGAGAGATAGAGTCGAGCCGGAGGAAGGATCCGGTCGTTAGATTAGTTTAAGGGATGTAGGAGCAGTTTCGAATGGCGAGCTACTTCTAGTCCGCTTAGGAGCGGACTTGCGAAGCCAAATCGAGCCAAGTGTTGGACTCCGATCCATTCAACGGCTGCAGGAGCAATTTCGAACGGCGGTCTGCTCCCGGCCCGTCTGAAGACGGGCCGAGTAGGAAGAGTCGAGCCGAGTGCTGGACTCCGAACCATTGTGTGATAAGTTTGAGAGATGCAGGAGCAGTTTCGAATGGCGAGCCACTTCTAGTCCGCTTAGGAGCGGATTTGCGAAGCAAAATCGAGCCAAGTGTTGGACTCCGATCCATTCAACGGCTGCAGGAGCAATTTCGAACGGCGATCTGCCCCCGGTCCGTCTGAAGACGGGCCGAGTAGGAAGAGTCGAGCCGAGTGCTGGACTCCGAACCATTGTGTGATAAGTTTGAGAGATGCAGGAGCAGTTTCGAATGGCGAGCTACTTCTAGTCCGCTTAGGAGCGGATTTGCGAAGCAAAATCGAGCCAAGTGTTGGACTCCGATCCATTCAACGGCTGCAGGAGCAATTTCGAACGGCGATCTGCCCCTGGCCCGTCTGAAGACGGGCCGAGTAGGAAGAGTCGAGCCGAGTGCTGGACTCCGAACCATTGTGTGGTAAGGGAATTAGAGGCGGAAGTACGCGATAATGTAAAGAAAAACTTTATTTATTTATTAATATCTAATGGTCGGCTGCTTCTAAAGTTGCTAGCCGTTTATTACAATGAAAAAGAACAAAGGAGAAATTACTAGTAGCAGGAGTGGTTGCCCGACATCTCGAGTTACTTAGATAGGCGGGGTTGCCTTCTCTAGGTATTTCAAAAGATGGTCGGCGTTCCAAGTCCTGGGAATTTCTCTACCCTCAAGGTCTTCTAGTTTGTACGCACCGGGGCGGATCACTTTGGATACTTTGTACGGTCCCTCCCAATTTGGGGCCAATTTGCTCTTCTGTCCGGGGAACGAAATGGCCAGCTTTCGGAGGACCAGGTCCCCCTCTTTCAAGTCGGTTGGGCGGACCCGTTTGTTGTAGGCGAGTTCGATTCTTCTTCGGTAACCTTGCTGCCGTATGGCGGCTCTTTCCCGAATCTCGTCTACCAAATCTAGGCTCGTTCTGAGCTCCCTGGCATTCTGTTCTTCTTCGAAGGCAATCAGGCGAGGAGAGGGTATTCCAACTTCTAGTGGGATGAGGGCCTCGGACCCATAGGTGAGATTGAACGGACTCTCGCCCGTCGGGATCCGCTTCGTGGTTCGGTAATTCCACAACACATTGGGCAGCTGATCGACCCACAATCCCTTGGAGCATTTGTCGAGTCTCTTCTTGATGCCGGAGAGGATCTGTCGGTTGGCATTCTCGGCTTGGCCATTTGACTGGGGATGAGAGACTGAGGAGAAGCGGTGCTGTATAGCTAGGTCTTGACATAAGGCTCGGAAGGCAGCTCCAGCGAACTGCGTACCGTTATCCGTAACTACGACTCGGGGAACACCGAAACGACAGATTACACTTTTCCAGAAGAATTGGACGACTCTATGTTCGGTAATTGTAGCCAGGGGCTCGGCCTCGACCCATTTCGAGAAATAGTCGACTGCCACGACTAGAAACTTCAACTGTCCGGGGGCCGGTGGAAATGGCCCGAGTAGATCCATCCCCCACATTGCAAAGGGGATCGGACTCGACAAGGAGGAGAGTGGTGCTTGTGGAAGGCGTCGGATGTCGGAATACTTCTGGCAGGAGGTGCATTGTCGAGCGTGTCGTTCGGCGTCCCGTAGGAGAGTGGGCCAGTAATACCCGTAGTTTAACACTTTACGTGCCAAGGCTCTGGAGCCGGAGTGGGCTCCGCCGATGCCCTCATGGAGCTCTTGCAGGGCGTAATCGGCTTGTCCGGGGGAGAGGCATCTTAGGTAGGGTCGACCATCCACCTGGGTGAAGGAGCGCTTATACAGAACGCCTTCGACCATTATGTAACGCTCGGCCCGGGTCCTTATCTTTCGGGCTTCCTTCGGATCCCTTGGTAGGAGTCCGTCTCTTAAAAACTCGACGAGGGGCTTCATCCAATTGTCTTCGAGGGGGAGCGGCAGTGTTTCGACGGAGTTGAAAGCCTCGTCCTCTATGCTGGGCTTGAGGAGGACTTCTATCAGAACGGTTTGTTCGAGGCCCTGCAGGGATGAGGAAGCTAGTTTGGACAGGGCGTCGGCCTGGGCATTTTCCTCTCTGGGGATTCTTCGGATGAGGGCCTCGTCGAAGAGCGCCATGAGGCTCTTCACTTTGGCCAAGTACTTTACCATTCTGTCATCGCGGGCTTCATATTCGCCGAGGACCTGGTTGACGACCAATTGAGAGTCGCTGAAGATCCGCAGGCGTCGCGCCCCTGCGTTTCGGGCCATCCCGAGGCCGGCTATGAGTGCCTCGTATTCGGCTTCGTTATTCGAGGCTTTAAAGTTTATCCGGAGGGAATATTGAAGGACAAAGTCGTCTGGGCCCGCCAGGATGACTCCAGCCCCGCTCCCCTCGTTGCAAGAGGATCCATCGACATATACAGACCAGATAGGCGGTCCCTTCGTCGTCTGCTCGGAGTCGGGGATAGTCGTCTCAACTATGAATTCGGCCAGCGCCTGCGCCTTGATTGCGGTCCGAGGCTGATAAGTAATATCATGTTGGCTCAGCTCGATCGACCACTTCATGAGGCGGCCGGAAGTCTCTGGCTTGTGAAGGATCTGTTTCAACGGCTGGTCGGTAAGGACGACCACCGAATGAGACTGGAAGTATGGCCGAAGCTTTCTTGCAGCCATTATCAGGGCGTAGGCTATTTTCTCAATTTTCGGGTACCGGAGCTCGGCGTCCCGGAGCACTTTGCTGACGTAGTAAATGGGCTTTTGAGTTCTATCTTCTTCCCTGACTAAGACCGCACTTAGTGTCTGTTCCGAGGCTGCCAAGTAGAGGTAGAGGGGTTCGCCTGGTATGGGTTTGCTGAGCAGAGGCGGGTTGACGAGGTAAGCTTTAAGCTGGTCGAAGGAATCTTGTTGCGGCTGCCCCCACTCGAACCCCTTAGTCCCCCTCAGGGCTTTGAAGAACGGGAGGCATTTCTCCCCGGACTTCGACAAAAAGCGCCCAATGGCGGCTAAACGACCTGTCAGTTTCTGAACTTCTTTGACGTTTCTGGGCGGGGCCATGTCTAGTATGGCCCGGATCTTCTCCGGATTTGCCTCTATTCCTCGTTGGCTGACCATAAAGCCGAGGAACTTGCCCGATGAGACGCCGAACGCACACTTGTTCGGGTTGAGTCTCATATTGTGCTTTCTCAAAACATCGAACGCTTCTTGGAGGTCGGTCTCATGATCAACGCCTCGGATGCTTTTCACAAGCATGTCGTCCACGTAGACTTCCATGTTCCGACCAATCTGGGCCTGGAATACCTTGTTGACGAGACGTTGATACGTTGCCCCTGCGTTCTTCAGGCCGAACGGCATGACTCGATAACAATAGAGTCCTTGGTCCGTTACAAAAGATGTCTTCGGAATATCCGGGGGGAACATCCTTATCTGATTGTAACCCGAGAAAGCATCCATGAAGCTGAGGAGCTCATGTCCCGAGGTTGCGTCAATCAGAGTGTCGATGCTCGGCAGAGGGAAGGGATCTTTAGGGCAGGCCTTGTTGAGGTCAGTGAAATCAATACAGATTCTCCACGTCCCATTGGATTTCTTCACCATGACTACGTTGGACAACCACTCCGGATAATTCACTTCCTGTATGAATCGGGCTTTCAACAGTTTGTCTACCTCCTCTTTGATGGCGAGCTGGCGCTCGGGGGCGAACTTGCGCCTCTTCTGCTGGACCGGTTTGGACCCCGGATCAACGCTGAGGCGATGGACCAAGAGTTCTTCGGAGATACCGGGCATGTCCGCTGCTGACCATGCGAAGAGGTCCCGGTTGGCTCGGATGCATTTCACAATATTTGAATGTAGGGCGGACGGGAGTGCCTTGCTGACGTAGAACTTACGGGTCGGCTCCTGCTCCGAGAAGAGTATTTCCTCCAGCTCATCGACTGGCTCGGGAGTCGGCCGAGCAGCATCTTGTGGAATCTCGAGTGTTTCTAAGGAGAGGACGGGTCCGAGCGTGGAGGTCATGTAACACTTGCGGGCCTGTTCCTGATTGCCCCTAACTTCTCCCACTCCAGCCCGAGTGGGGAATTTCATTTTGAGATGATAGGCAGAAGGGACGGCTTCAAGGGCGGCTAGGCCGGGCCGACCCAAAATGACGTTGTAGGCCGCGGGGACATCTACAACCATGAAATCCATTGACTCCGTGCGGGTAGTAGGAGTTTTGCCTGCTGTGACATCGAGGGTGATCACCCCTTCGATCGTCACCGGCACTCCCGTGAACCCATGGAGCGTATACCCGGCGGGCTTCAGTCTGTCTCGGGAGAGCTTCAGCCCCTTAAAAGCATCGAGGAATAGGATGTTAACGGAGGAGCCGTTATCCACTAGGATTCTTTCGATTTTGAAATTGGCCATGTGAAGGTTGATGACGAGTGCGTCGCAATGAGGGGTGCGGACGCCCTCGAGATCGTCGTCAGAGAAGGTGACGGGCACTCCGAGTCCTTTGGGGGGAGGGGTGGCCCGGACAGAATTTACTTCCCTAATAAAAGCTTTCCGAGAAGAGTTCGAGGAGCCCCCCATTGGACCCCCATGGATAAGGTGGAGGACTCGCTCTTCCTCGAATTCTGGCGTCTCTTCCCGTTCCGGACGTTTGTTAGCCCCCCGAGGCTGGGGAGGAAGTTCGGCCCCGTCCTTTCTTACAAACTTCGCCAGCTGCCCCCTCTGGATGAGGGCTTCGATCTCGTTTCTCAGAGCCCGGCAGTCGTTGGTGTCATGCCCATGGTCCCGGTGATAACGGCACCATTTGTCTTTATCCCTCCTTTTGGCTGGGGTGTTCATCTTTGGAGCTGGAGGCAGGACCCCCTCTTTTTCGACTTCCATGAAAATGGCGGAGATGTTTGTGGTGAGGGGAGTAAATTTTTCAAATCTAGGGGGAGGCCGGCGCTGGCCAGCATTATCCTTCTGAAACTTTTTGGGTCCCTCTTCTTCCGTTCCCTTCCTCTTAGACCCGGAGGCGGTTGCTTCCCAGTTGGGCGGTTCCTCGGCCTCTTCAGCTCGGATGTACTTTTCAGTACGGAGGAGAAGGTCAGAAAAGTCATGTGGCGGTTTTTTGGCGAGGGAGGAGCGGAGGTTAGAATTTAGGATGTTGGATTGGAACGCCGCGGTAGCAACGGATTGGTCGAGGGATGCGATAGTTCTGGCCTCGGCTGTGAACCTCTTCACGTAGTCCCTCAATCTCTCCCCCTTCTGCTGACGGAGGTGCAACAGGGAAATGCTGGTCTTCTCGGCCCTTCGGCTGCTGACGAAGTGGGTGATGAACAGGGTCTCGAACTGTTCAAAGGAGAATATTGACGCCGGGGCAAGGCGAGAGTACCATTCTCGAGCTGGGCCCTTCAGAGTTGCAGGGAATGTTTTGCAGAGGAGGGCGTCGGACGCTTGATGGAGGAGCATCAAAGTCTTAAAGCCTTCGATGTGGTCAACCGGATCGGTCTCTCCCGTGTAGTTCTCGAACTGGGGAGGTTTGAAACCGAAGGGAACAGGAGTATCCACTATGGTCCGGGAGAACGGGGGTTGGCTAGGACGGAGGGTCCTCCCCCTGAGTTCTTCTTCCCGGTTTATCCGTCCCAAGAGTTTTTCCACCTCGTTCAGGCGGCGGTTCATGGTGTTATCTCTCCGGCGGTGATCTGCCGAGCCACGGGACTCGTCTTCGTAGGATGGGGAGCGAGGGCTGCGGCGATGGTAGCTTCGGGAACGACGAGGACTTGGGGTGCGTCTGGAATTGGTAGGAGCGGGTCGAGGAGAAGGGGAACGTTGGCGAGGGCTCCGGACCGGACGAGGGGAGGGGGCCCTTGGCTCATTGGGATTTTGACGGAGATTGAGGGCCTGTTGTACCATAGCTTGGAATTGCTGGAACTCGGCACGGGTGATGGGTGCCTCATTGTTCCGATGCTGCTGCCGACCTGCCGGTGAGTGCCTCCCTCGGTAGTGCTCGGGGGAGTCTTTTCTCCCTCTTCGGGCGGGGGATCCCCTGTGTCCCCGGTGTCGGGGGGATCGTTCTTGGTGGGAGGCTTCTCCCCGAGCCCGCTTTTCGTCCAGATGGTGACGAAGGTCCTTATCCTCCGGGCGTCTGGGATGGGCATCGTGGCGACCAGAGGCTCGGGGATGATGGGAGGCCATGGAGGCACTGGAGGCAGTGTGGTTGGGTATGTTCTCTGGATGAAGAGGCTGTTTCTGGGGGTTAGGCCCCTTCGGATCAGGATGTGGAGGGTTCCGCTGGAGCGGCTCTTCCACGGTAGGAGGGAGCTGCCCTTGTTGTTGAGTGGGATCAGGAAGGACTTCCTGCTGGTCAGGGATGGGCGCTCGATTGGAGCCCCTAGATCTGACTTTGCGAGGCGGCATGGCTGGAGAAAACCTGTTCACCGGGAAGAGGAGAGGTCTCTATTCGTTAGTTTCCCACAGACGGCGCCAATCTGTTGCCGCTAAATTCGGTGTGGGGGCAAACAGATGAATTTGTGAGTTCTTTGGGGAAACTGAATAGGAGAACCTGTATACCTGTTCCGTTGAACTCCGATCGTCGCTCCCGCCGTGCACCTGCAAAAAGTGCGAGACACCGGGGTTGATCCCGGCGACGCACCCTCCGACGCTCAAGTCAGTAACCGGAATTGATTATGAAAGAGCGTTTAACTAGAGAAAGATTGATTACCCGTTAATGGAGATGGGTGGGGGGTATTTATAGGCGTCTTAGAGAACAATTTAGGAATGTAATCCGCGTAGTCTGATATAGAATAATCTCCTTGTAAACAGATTGGGAAAGTAATCTGATAAGGTATACTCTGGTAATCAGATAAGGAATTTTAATCCCTAAATCCCAGTGTAAAGATTGACGTGAATCATGGCCGTTGATTTAGATCTAATCAGGGACCTTGATTGTGTCTTGCTGGATCGAGTTGGCAGCGGGTTGAAACCCGTGCCCAGCTGTGGTGGATCCGTTTGCGGGTTATTGGATCTGTGAGAAGGAGACCCAGTACCCGCTTCGGACCCGTTTGCATGTGAAATTACCGTCTCGTCCCTGAGCTGTAGGATTCGTGCCCCATTTGGACGGTCTCGATTGAACCCCTTGTTTTGACCATATCAATCACGAACACATGCATGTATACATCAAGAGTTTATTAGATGTAAGTTATTTCATGTCGTGTGTGTAATAAAACAACTACGGGCGGATCAACACACAGAGACAAGATATAATAAGGATTTTCATGAGAATAGATCTTGAAGTAACTACACTACAAGCAGTATTTAGTACTTGTATATGCAAACAAAAATTATACAAGTCACTTGCCTTGAAATTGACGACTGAAACGGTGCAAAGAGCGAGAATAACCGGAACAGATTCCCGAGCACGAACACGATCGGCACGGATCTCGATGTTCAAGATGGTGATCAAGATGTGATGATGATGAAGATCTGAAAATCAAGATCTTGATGATGACCAAGATCGGGACGATCGACGGCTCAGATCAAGAGCAGATAAAGAAGAAGATGATGATCAAGAGAAGATCGGACGACTCACATTCAAAGTGATCAACTCACTGTTGGCGTTGGATGTGGGCTGTGCACAGGGCGTCGGGGAGGGCACGGCGCGGCGCGACTGGAGGTCGCGAAGGGGGAGGTGCGACGGGGGCTGTTAACTATGGTAGAGGACGGCCGTAAAATAGGACGGTGACGTCGAGGGGCAGGGCTGCCGTCGTCGGGAGTGAACAGTGAGAGGGGAGTCTCTTGGCTGCTGGTTGACGATTGGTTGAAGCTTGCGAGGAGGCAACACCGGGAGACAGGGATGCAGGGAGAGGGGCTGCTGTCGTCGAAGGCTTGCTGGGTGGCGTGACTGGGGTCGCCGAGGGTGGTCGCGGCAGTCGGAGGCACAGGGTGGCGGGGTGCAGGGTCGGGAGAAGTACACGAGAGAGATGAGGGAGACGATGGATGGGTTCGGGAGTTCACAAGCAGGAGGAAGGTGAAAAGCGGCTAGGGTTATGTTTGCATAGGGAAACTAGGGTAGGGTAGGTTTATATAGGGTTATATAGAATAGGTTAACGGGTTGAGGGTAATGGGTATTGGATATGAATAGGATTCAATAAGAAATTAGGTTATAGGGTTTTTTGGGTTTAAAATCCAATAGGGAAAATAAAATAACCAATAAAAGGTAGGATTATATAACAAGATATATTTTGTACTACAATATGAAAATTATTTGAAATAACTACAAATACAATTAACAATAGAAATAGATTTTTAAATTAACAATCAAAGTTAATAATAACAACAATAATAACAATAATCATAATAATAATAATAAAGATAAAAATAACAGTAATAATAATTTTACTGATAATAATAATAATAACAACATTAATAGGGTTTGTTTTACAATATAAAAATCATTTGAAAATAACAATAAATACAATTAATGAAAAGAGATGGATTTTAACAGGAGATACAAAATAAATTAAATAAAATGAATTTAAGAAAACGAAATTTTTTATAAAGAACCCAAACTCAGATAATACACAGAAAATACGTATTTGCGAAAACAGAGGTTACATATATCTATATTGTAAACTTATCCAATATGAGAGTATAGTACTTTATAGATTATTTTCTCCATTGCTAAAAGAGAGGCTCGAGAGAGAGATAGTTTTTGATGAGTGAGTTTAATTCCATATATTTAGTGAATCAGTAACTTCTTATAATCTCTTCTAGTTGAATATCAAATCTCCCTATATTTTTTCTTGGATTAAGCAAAAGCTAACCGGGATAAGTCATCGCTGTGTTTGTATTAGATTGGTGGATCTACTTGCTTGCTCAATTGGTTCATCTCATCTACTTCGACTTCCTTATTGCTCTATTAGTTCCGCTGCGACAACGAGCGTTGGTTGACGCCTCAATCCCAACACCCCCCCCCCCCTATACGATCGATGTGGGACTAAGTTGTCCACATTTGAACACTTTTCCAGCTTCGGGGTTTTTTCCTTTTTTTTGTCTCGGTTTTTTTAGCCTTCTTTTTTTTAAGCTTTTTTAGCTTAGTTTTTTTTGTTTGGATTTTTTAAGGTTTCGGTTTGTTTTTAAAAAATTAATTAAGATGAATCAATTTAATTGGGTATATTAGATTAATTAATTCAAGATTATATTAAATTAATTAAGTGCTTTTAATTAAGATTAGATTAATTCGTAATTGTGATTAATTAAATGTAAAACAAAAAGTTTTAAAAAAATTAAATTATGGTCGCTACAGTATTACTACAACTCAACCAAAACTAATATCTAATGAAAAATTATTCTAGTTACACTAAATCTACATCAAACAAAAGTTATTTCAAGAAATCAAATCTAATGGTTTAACTAATGGTTTAATTTCGCAGCAGTGTTTCTTTATCTATATCCAACCAAACCACTCCTCAGTCAAACACTCACCCCACTTACTTTTTTCTATACATAGGTATAATACATGCAAAATTTATTCAGTACTAACGAACAAACTGATCACTAAGTTCCAGTGGTACTGACAATTTATTAGGTAGCATAGGTTGACCACTAGGCATAGTGAACAGACGACAGGTGGAATTTGTTTCCAATGGATACTGCAAAATCTCCAAGAAATAAACAATTTAAACAGTTATATGAAAGTGTGTTATTAAGGGGAGGGATGAGTGTGGAAGGGCTTTTGAGAATATGCGGTGATTTTAGAATCGAAGAGATTTTAGAGTGTGCTGAACTGTGTCCAACTCAACACGTTTACAGTTCTAGTTACTAGTATTATACACGTGCGTTGCACGTGGGGAAAATGGGTTGGGGAAATGAAAAGGACAAAAAAAAATCTAGTATTATACACGTGCGTTGCACGTGGGGAAAATGAAGAGGGGAATGAAAAGGACAAAAAAAAATCTACCAACACGTGCGCTGCACGGGTTGACAAAATGACACAATGACAAATGACACTGATCCCTTCTCCCATTATAATATTAGAGAGATCTTGTTATTGGCAATGTGCACTCGTGGATCACCTGAAAATAGATTTTAAAAACACCATTAATTAGATTGAGTTTATCTTATTTAATTGTGAATTTGAAATGAGAAAGGTTTAGAAGGGAGGAAGAGGAGAGAGCATGACCTTGCAATCGAAGGACTGAGAAAAAAATCTTCCAAAGGTTGTGATTCTTTGGTCGGCCAATTATAGATGATTCTTTGGTGCTTTTTAACTTTGCCCACTCAACAAAGTGCAGTACACCATTTAATCCGTAGTTGAGGAAACCACAAATGAATGAATAATATATCCACTTTACTTCAGGGTTTAGTTTCAAGGAAATGCAACTGCCAGTGGCGGAGCCACCTGGTGGGTAGGGGGACAAATGCCCCCCCCCCCCAAAAAAAATTTGTATAAACTCCCTAGTGCATGGCTAATTTTTGTATCAAGACCTATTCTAAGATATTTTGAGACCCCAAAATAAAAAAAAATAAAAAACTAAGTCCCTAATTCTTTTCACTATATGTATCCAATTTAGAAAATATTATTTTTATTTACTAACTTAACCTCCAACATTTAAAATATTATCATAAGAACTATCTTTCAATAAATTTTAAATTGGATAAAAATAAAAGAAACCTTAAGCTTTACTCTTTACTCGCTCATCCATCCATCTCTACCCTCTCGTATAGACTATTACTCTTTGTTCATTCATCCACTCTTTTAGAGTTGTAGTCTATAGTTGTTGATTGTAATCTTTGGAACACTGTATCTAGTTGTTGAAATATAATTCATATATCTTAATTTATAGAAATATAAGTTTTGTTGTTAGTTTTTTTATATTTTGATTCAATAAATTTAATTTTTTTCAATTTTTTTGGACGATAACTTTGTCGACATAGAAAAATAAATGGGACCCCCAATTTGAAATATCTGGCTCCGCCACTGGCAACTACCACGGTTTTTTGTCAAGGAGTAAGAGCATCTGTAGTCGTTCGGAGTTAAATTTTGGATATTTGACATATAAGAATAGAAAAAATGAATTTCAGTTGTTGTCGTTTGAACCCAAATTTTGAGTTTTAATTATAAAAAAAATAAACAGATGAGGAATGATTTCCCGTCCGTTATTTTTTTTTATAAAAATTTTGAGTAAAAAAACAACGAACGAGAAATTTTCCGTCCGTTGTATTTAAAAAATAATAATTCCTAATTAATTCCGAAATTACTATTAAATTAATCCTAATTAAATCATATTAAAGCTTAAATAAATCTTAATTCTTAATTAATTTCAATTAAAACCTAATTTCTATCCATAGAAATTTCTATATGGTGTATTCTATAGGAATTTTTTCAAAAGAATGAGATGAAATGGCTGAGATGGTGTTTCATTTTTCGTCCCTGCGCATTTGTGTTTTTTTTAATCGAATGGACGAGAAATATTTTTTTAAAACAAAAAAAAATTCGAACAGACTGAAAATTATTTCCCATCTAATATTAAAAAAAGAAAAAAAAAACCAACGACGAAAGATGTGTTGGGTTTATGTCTTGTATACTATGCTAGATAAGAAGACGATGAGACAATAAGACGATGGAGGAATCGAGATGATCGGAGACGGAGTGGAAGTAAGGGAAACAGTCAGCAGTAGTATCAACAGGAGTTGTGGTCGACCGTACTTGGGGTGCGGTCGACCGCCCTACTCTGCAGAAGTTCCCGAGAGGGGGACGGTCAACCGACCTTGTGGTGCAGTCGACCGAACGTGGTGCTAATGGATTATTTGGGTCGGGTCTTAGTGATTCGTGAGAAGCCCAACCTGCTCTTCAAGTCAGATCTTACGACTCTTATCATAGGGTTATCTCTTCAGGAATATCCAATGGTTATTGTATCAAGATATCAAACTATGTTTTCTCTAGATCTCTATATATTGTTGTTATTGGCCTCCATTGAGAGCCAAGAGAGAGGGTACTTCATTGAAGAAGAGATTAAGTGATTCTCTAATTGCAAACAACTAATACTTGTTGGTGAGGCTTGAGAGAGGGTCGTGGTGAGAATTGTAATATTCTTGTATCTTCTTCTCTAGTTGAATAACATCTTGGGTTTTCTCTCCTCCGGATTAAGGTGAAAGTCCCAACCGGAACAAACTTGTGTGTGTTTTGGTGTGTTTGGTATGATCTCATATGTGCTTGGTGGTTTGTGTTGATTGCATTGAATAACTCAACAAGATCCTAAAGAGAGGTTTTTGGTAGAAATCCCTAATAATTAGTATCAGAGCTTCGGGTTCAAAGGGTTTATTCGAGTTCCTTGGAGATGATGGCAGATCAATCACGAAGATCAAGCGGTTCAAAGGCAATATCAACTTTGGTCTCTTGAAGGTGGACATGCATGAAGCATCGGTTCAACAGGACTTGAATCTAGTTCTAGAAGGAGATAAAGGGAGATCAATCGGCACAATGCAGGAGAAGTGGAAGAATATATGTTCAGAAGCATTGGGTTTAATCCGGTTGTCATCGACAAGCGAAGTCAGATATAGGAGAAGCACGACGAGTCTTTGGGCAAGATTCAAACTGACTACTCGGGTTCGTCATCACTTGGTCGGATGTACCAACAAAGAAAGTTGTGGGGTTTCTCAATGAAGGAAAGTACCGCTCTTCTAGATCATGAAGTGTTCAGTATGGAGTTATCTGACTGAGGGCGTTCCACACAGATGTTCTAAGGGTTTCCAACTCGATATATTCATCACCAAATATATCCAACATGATAACCGTGCTAGATGAGAAATCTACCGAGGAGAAGTTTTTCATAGCAGGTATACGATCAAGGGGTTGAAGGAGGATGCACTTAGGAAGGAGAGTCAGAAATCGGCGTCAACTTCTGTGAGTTGCTTGGAGGTGGATTGTACTTTGATTAGAAGGGTAAGTATACGTAGGAGTAAGGTCTGTGGCCACCAGTGCAAAGGGATTGAGCATTACATGAGAGACTGTTGCAAGTGGTTGAGTCAGAGGGGCATTTTCAGTGCCGTTGAATCAGGTGATGGCTTAAACAATGCTTTTGTTTTAGGTTCTTTAGATGTGAATTCCATTTGTTCTTTTGATTCAGTTAGTTCTTCTCAAGTTTGCCCCGAGAGGGAGATGGTTTCTACTTTCAAATTTGCATCATATCGTTGTGTGGGAACAAAGGTTGATAAGATTTGTGAAGTAATGGTTTCTACTTACAAGTTTGCCTCATGTCGTTGTATGAGAACGAAGATTGACACGACTTGTGAAGTAAGGGGTGAGAAAACTAATGAGTCGAAAATGATAAATGGAATGGGATACACACTAGAGGAGGGCATGTACATTCCTTTGATCAAGCATAACCTTATTTCCATGAGAACTCTAGAAGCTCGGGACTGCAGGTACACAGTTCCAGGTGGAGTTCGTTCAGTTTGGAAAAGTTATTGTGAGGTGATGAAGGGTGAGAAAGGGACTGAGCAGAGTCAGCACAACCTCTACCAGCTTTGGAAGAACAGAAAAACTTGCGCAAGTGTTTCGAAGCCCATTGTTCCTAAAGCATCATCTAGTATGACGTCACTAGAATCATCCGAGCGAGACTGTGACGTTCGAATATCGTCAGAAGGTGGAGAGAGCCTTGAGGTAGGCGGAGTTCGTGTAGAGGGTGGCACCTCCATGATTACATCTACTGGGGTGTGCCCTTGAAGGGGACATATAGAAGGAGAAAAATAGGTGGAGATAAATTCAACTAGCAGGGGAAGCCATTGAAATGAGTTGTTTGCAAGAAGAGAAGGTAAAGAGTTTAGAATGTTTTAAATCACACATGTGTGGATTCTTGAGTATGCAATCCAAGGTTGAGATTGTTGGGTTTATGTCTTGCATACTATGTTGGATAAAAAGACGATGAGATGATGGAGGAATCGAGACGATCGAAGACGAAGTCGAAGCAAGGAAAACAGTCAGCAGCAGTAGCAGTAGGAGTTGCAGTCGACCGTACTTGGGGTGCGGTCGACCGCCCTACTCTGCAGAAGTTCCCGAGAGGGGGACGGTCAACCGACCTTGTGGTGCGATCGACCGAACGTGGCGCGATCGACCGAACGTGGCGCTGATGGATTATTTGGGTCGGGTCTTGGTGATTCGTGAAAACCCCAACTTGCTCTTCAAGTAAGATCTTACAGCTCTTATCGTAGGGTTATCTCTTCAGGAATATCCAATGGTTATTGTATCAAGATATCAAACTAAGTTTTCTCTAGATCTCTATATATTGTTGTTGTTGTCTCCATTGAGAGCCAAGAGAGAAAGAGTACTTCATTGAATGAGAGATTGAACGATTTTCTAATTGTAAACAACTAGTACTTGTTGGTGAGGCTTGAGAGAGTATCGTGGTGGGAATTGTAATATTTTTGTATCTTTTCTAGTAGAATAACATCTTGGGTTTCTTCTTCCCTGAATTAAGGCGAAAGCCCCAATCGGGACAAAGTTGTGTGTGCTTTGGTGTGTTTGGTATGATCTCATACGTGCTTGGTGGTTTGTGTCGATTGCATCGAATAACTCAACAAGATCCTAAGAGGGGTTTCCGGTAGAAATCCCTAACAAGATGATCTTTCATCCGTTTGAACGGACGAAAAATCATCTTTCGTCGGCTATTTTTTCCAAAATTCTATATCGTCTCCCGAATATAGTGAACCAGTGTTCACCCAAAACCTAAATTTTGAATATATAGTCAATGAATGCAGTTGCTATTTTTCTATTTTTTCTAAAAAAATAAATAAATAGCCAACGACTATAGATGCTCTAACAAATCTTTTGCGTCTTAATCCTTCGTATAGTTCACCTGTGAAAAAGCTTGAACGTCATCAAATACACTATTTCCTAACTATATAATATAAAGATATTATGATTGTCGATTCTAGTTTGGCCAGCCTCTTAACCGACGAGCAAGCCAAAATAGTAAATAGTGACAGGTACGAGCATCCTTTATTGCTTTGAGGCACGATATGAGTTAAAATTTGTTTCCTTAAAACTAGTATTAATCTCACCAACATCTATCTATCTATAACTATTATAATGGGTGAGTTGGGGTTCACAAATAAATAAATAATTTTTTATTCCTTGGTGTGTGTGATCAACACGTGCAGCGCACGTGTTGATAAATTTTTTTTTGTCCTTTTCATTCTTCCTCCACGTGCATCGCACGTGCATTATACTAGTAATGTATAAGGGGATCCGGAGTGTAGTGTGTATAATTATGGAGGTGCAATGGTGCGAATAAGTTGATTTTTCTTTAAATTATCCAGGCAATTCTAATGAGATGGAGTAGGTTGGAGTAGATGAGTTGGTGTTGTTCATACAGAAAATGAAAAAAACGATAGGTAGATTGGAAGGGGAAAATACTTGCCTGTGAAAATAAAAAAATATATAAAATCTCTAATCTCTAATATTATAATGAGGGTGTTGGGATTGTCATTTGTCAACATACAAATTCGTGTGTTGGACGTGCAACTCCAACTCTCCCATTAATTACAACAAAAACAAACAAATAAAAAAAATCACATATTTAAAATGTGCAACGGACGTGCAAAATAATTTTATAATATATTTTTAACACTAAATATACACATTTATTGTACGTACAACTCAAATTCTATTTTAAAAATGTGCATTGCAAGTACAAATTATATTTTTTTTCTTCAAAATATTTTTTCTAATTACGTGCATTGCATGTCAAACTCCAAAAATATTTTTTAACGCATTTATCGTACATAAAAATTCTCAAACTCTTATTAGAACGTGCATAGCACGTGAAAAATACTAGTAAATAGATAAATAGTGTAACTTTACGCTAACTACTTTTGTAAAATATTTGGATTTATCATAACCATTTCTGACTTGTAGAAGTTAAAATGAAGTGCCTTAAAAAGTGATTAATTAAAAATTAAAAATATTGTTTGTTAATCAAAAGTGACTAATTAGATGAGTGGCGTTTATATGGGCCTGTGGAGAAATGAACAAATGACGCTTGGGCCATTTTTTTTTTTTTGAAACCATAAATATATCTATTGGGAAATTTTGCTCAGTCCACACCAGAAACCCTACTCACCTAGTATTCTTACAAATTCCACACTTGGAACTGTTGTGTGGGACCTAATTGCAATTGTAAGGACCTAATTTGCAATAGTTTTGTTGGGAGGTAGGTAGCGGAATGGAGACAGATGTCTTCTATGATCCTTTGTTTTTTTTGCTCCCCTGGATAGAATGGAAATTACTGCTTTATTGAGCTGTTGAGTTCTTCAATAGAAGTTGCCGATTTTATCTCCTTCTATAAAGAATAGATTCCGGCTGTGTTGGGGTCTAGCCTGCCACGTTTGATTGCTAATATTGTGCTGCAAATGTCGATTTTGGTGAATCAAGTCACTGATTGCCTAATTTGATGTGATTCTTCTCTATCAATAGTCACCTTGAAGACAATGCATTCAGCTGCTAATGGAAGGATTTGCGAGGTGCCAAGTTTTCCAAATAGGTTGATCCACAAACGGAAAATCGGACCAAAAGTTATTGCCTGATTGTGGAGAGTTGCATGTGGTAGAATTCCTACTAAATCAAAGCAGGTTCATTGTGGGATGCAACTCATGCAAGTGGTGCCTCTTTGTTCAGTTTGTGAAATTGGGGATGAAACAATTGAATATTTTCTCTTTGATTGTATTCTCATCCGTTAAGTTTGGAGCATTCTCGTGCAACGTATAGACATCAGTGTCAACATGACATCCTTACCTGAATTATGGTCAATGTTAGAAGGGGATTTCCTTGGTTAATGTACTAAAAAATAGCTATTGCAATCCTTAATTATTACCACATTGTGATATGTTTGGAAAACTTGATGCTGAGCCTGTTTTGACGAAGTGTGCCCTCTCACAAACTGTGGTTTTCAGTGCAATTTCATACGTTGTTGAAAGGTGGGATGTTCTTGATGGTTTTTCTGCTTTAGCAGATTCCTACAATGAGGCTCAATGGGTGGGTCTCAAAACAACTCCACTCCTCACCGAGAGGGAAATATGTGTGTTGGCTGTGCTACAAAAAGGAGATGTAGTAGCGGCAAAGCTTTATGTGGGTTAAGTTTCTTGTTTAGACTGAGGAAGATATTAGAGGGATCTTCCAATCCGTTTTAAATTTTAATTTTAATTATCTAGTCTAGTCCCCAAAAAAACACGGTTTATGAAGAAATTATCAACAACAAAAATCTATCTGTAAAGAAGGACTAATGCACGTCGATATACAATGCTAATATGCATTGAATGTGAAGAGAGATTAATGCACGTGTTAAATAACTAACTTTTATTGGACATTCATTTATAATATATACCAAAGAGCACCTGTAGTCGTTCAAGTTAAAAAATTGGTATATTGCAATTTTGAAAATAGCAAATAGCGAAAACGCTGTAGTCATCTATACTTAAAAAAAGAATTTTTTTTGGACGAAACGAAAGATGATATACCGTTTGAAAATCTGCGTAAAAATAATAATTTAAATCCTGTGAAGGACGGCAGATCATCTGCCGGTCTCGGAATAAAAAAAATAAAAATTGTGAAGGACGGCACATGATGTGCCATGTGCCGTCGAACACATTTGAACATTTTTTTTTTAATAATCCGGACGGGATAACCATTTACCAAAAAAAATTCAGATCAGACGACATATCATCTACCGTCCGACTTCTAAACGGTAAATCATGTTCCGATTTCCAAAATATGGAAAAAAAAACTATATCCTCCCCCAAATTTGGCAGCCTACCGTTCACAGCGGATCTAAAAAATGGGTATTTGGCCGACGACTGCAGATGAATTTTGGCCATATTATCTATTTTTTGGATATTTGGCCAACGACTACCGATGCTCTAATAAACATTAGATTTCGAGGCAAATATTACAGTATATGTATAGTTTTATTGCATTAAGGTATGTATACGATGGCTGCAATAAAAATTTTCATGCTCAACTTCATTAGATTTTGAGGAGATCATAAAAAAATGGCAGTCTTAAAGAGCTGGAACATATGCCTTGTATTACATTCGGAGGAATTAACACTTTTTACTACTGTACATAGTTCTTTAAATTAAATTAAATTTAATTTAATTTAACTTTACTCTTTTCTAGCTTTGGCTATGACTTTGGCTTAATTTTTTGTCCAACAATTTCATCTGGTAATATTTGCATCTATGGTACATTGAATCACCATGAAAACAAAGTCAATTTAACAACGACAACCAAGTGACCAACCAAAACAACAAAGATGCGGTCACTTGAATGAGGAATTTTTTCCCAAAACGACCCATTTTTTGAAAGTTTTTTCCAAACCGACCTAATTTTTTTCAATATTCCCAAAGCGACCGAAAGACCGAGTCTAGTATAAACTAGCGCAAGACCGAGTCTAGTATAAACTAGCGCGGTCTTTCAAAGACCGAGTCTTGCACTTCGAAAAATCGAAGAGCAAGACTCGGTCTTTGAGAGACCGCGCTAGTTTATACTAGACGAAAGATCGAGTCTTGCACTTTAGGGGTTTTAATTGCGCAGATCTCCTTTCTTCTTCTTCTCGACTTTATTTACTTTTCGTATTTTTTTCTTCTTCTCTCTATCCCTCAACGAATTTGGATTTGGTAGGTGTTGTAATATTTTTAGTTAGTTTGATTTTGTAGTTTTTTAATGTTCTGTCTCGAGTTTAGAGTAGTATGTTGTTAATGTCTCTAGTTTTTTCAACGTTCTGTTGGGCATATGTTGAGATGATATTGTGGAGATGTTATTGAAATTGTTGATGTGGTTCTGGATATGATATTAACAATATTGTGGAGATGTTATTGAAATTGTGGAGATGTTAATGAGATTGTTGATGTGGTTGTGGAGATGTTGGAGATGATGTGGTTGTGGAGATGTTAATGAGATTTTTGATATTGTGGAGATGTTGGACATATGGAGATGTTAATGAGTTTGTTGATATTGTGGAGATGTTAATGAGTTTGTTGATATTGTGGAGATGTTAATGAGTTTCTGGAATTGTGGAGATGTTGTGGAGATATTGTGGAATTGATTGAACTCAAGACTCGGTCTTTCAAAGACCGTTCTAAATATAACTAGACTCGGTCTTTCAAAGACCGAGTCTTACGTCTGTAAGTGATATTTTACAATCAGCATCAAGACTTGGTCTTTGAAAGACCGAGTCTTGTTAAAATGACAACGGTCTTTGAAAGACCGAGTCTTGAAGCTGATTGAATTTTTTTGCGAAAAACTTCAAGATATTTTGATTCGAATATATTTGAAACTTATTGATTCCAAAATACTCTCTTTGGCCAATATTTAAACCTCAATCAATCATACATTTTCGAAAATTAAACACATCCAAACTTACCAGCTTCACGGCGACTATCAATCAAATCATGTACACTTTTAGCAAAAATCTTCCCTTCACATAAAAGCTTACTAGCTTCCTGTCGACGAGTAGTAAAGTAAGAGTTGAGACGTAAGAAGATCGTCTCAACAATCGCAGTTACTGGTAAACTACGGACTCCTTTCAAGACTAAATTGAAGCATTCTGACAGGTTCGTAGTCATTATTCCATATCTTCGACCTTCATCTGCATAAAGTGCCCTTCTTTGGTTTTTCTATCGGAGGTGGAGTGCTATTTGGTTTTTCCATATCTTCGATCCTCATACTTGTATGAGTTGATTATACCAAGTAATTCTATGAACCTGGGTTTATAGAATTTCTTTGGTTTTTCTATCATCTCAGCAAAATACTTGTATGAGTCAATCTTCTGAAATGGATCTTTCTTCCCGATGACGTGGACATGCTACCTCCGATGAGTTGGAGAAATAGAATAGAGTAAAGTAGAGAGAGAGAGAAGAAGAGAAAGGAGATCTGCGCAGTTAAAACCTCTAAAGTGCAAGACTCGGTCTTTGAAAGACTGAATCTTGCTCTTCGATTTTTCGAAGTGCAAGACTCGGTCTTTGAAAGACCACGCTAGTTTATACTAGACTCGGTCTTTCAAAGACCGAGTGGGGCGCTTTGGGAATAAAAAAAAAGTAGGTCGGTTTGGGAAAAACTTTCAAAAAATGGGTCGTTTTGGGAAAAAATTCCTTGAATGAGTATGTGGAGCCCATAGTGATATTTTTACACGTGTCACGGATCGCAACTTGAAAGCTCATTTTGGGGTATTTGAATGTAAAATGTATCGAATTCATAATGATTATTATAGTGAAAAGAAATCTTTGAAAATAAGTTCTAAAAAAGTGGTTCGATTGGATATAGTTTTATTATAGTATAGAATAGAGATGATGGAGACAGAAATTTAAAAAAGTAGTAATTTGTAGTTCCTCATTGCCGAGCTGTCAAATAAGAGATAATCACCCGATCTTATATATCTGAGCAATGCTACACATATCTCATTTTCCACCTCAAACTTAAATGAGATTTGTCTTTTACTGATTATTGGATCTTACTTACTCATTTCTCTTTAGTAATTAATAGACCCAACAATTACTAAAAAACAATTCTCCCTGTAAATTTGATATAGAAAATGAGGTATGTGGAGTATTTCAAATTTTTTTCCGTACTGACCCACTTTTTGAAAACATTGACCAAACTGACCCACTTTCGAGAATATTTACCGAACTGATCTAGTTTTGGATACGTCAGTATAAAACACTATTACCAATAAAGGCAAATGTTATTTTGATGTAGTTGTTACCAATAGCGGCGCCTGCAATTTTTTTTCTTCCCCTTGCCGCTATTGGAAGTAACGACATCAATACATATTGCAGTCACTTATGAGCTATATGACTTGAGGGGAAAAAATTGTAAGTGAAAATCACTTATAACTGATTCCGTTATTCCCAATAACAGCATAATTAGCATTATGCCTCTATTGGCAATAGCGGCATCAGTACAATCCACATTATACTCCAAATTTTATGTAGATGCATCAACTTTAAACCTGTTTTTGACTTTGATGCAGTCGGTATCTCTCAAAACTCAAAACATGAAAGTTGTAGAGCTTTGTCTTGGTGTTCCATAGCATTTTGAATCATCTCAATCAAAGTTCGGATGATAAAGTTATGCCCACATTACGTAGCGATATCGAAACTGTCCAGAAAAAATTGTAAGTGAAAACTGTTTCTAATTGATGTTATTATTCCCAATAACGGCATAATTAGCCTGATGCCGCTATTAGTAATAACGACATCAGTATAATCCACAATGTAGTCCAAATTTCTGGATAGTTTCGACTTCGCTACATAAATAGGCATAACTTTATTATCCGAACCCCGATTGAGATGATTCAAAATGGTATAGAACACAAAGACAAAGATTTTACAACTTTAATGTTTTGAGTTTTGAGAGATAGTGGCTGCATTAAGGTTAAAAACGAGTTTGAAGTTGATGCATCTGCACAAAATTTAGAGTATAGTGTGGATTGTACTGATGGCGCTATTGCCAATAGCGGCATCAGGCTAATTATGTCGTTATTGTGAATAACGACATCAATTATAAACGATTTTTACTTACAATTTTTTCCTCACGTCATAGAACTCATAAGTGAATGCGATATATATTGATGCCGTTACTTTCAATAGCGGCAACAAGATTTTTTTTACAGGTGCTGCTATTAGCAACAACAACATCAAAATAACATGTCATTATTATTAACTAGTAGTTTACACGTGCGATGCACATTTTAATAAATATAGTTATTTAAAATAAAAATTTAGACATAGTCTTGATTTGAACCTAGGACTTCTTTTATAATAGTTATGCACGCGTGTTACACGGGTTGGTAGAATGACAAAACATTTACAAATGACACTAAGGCCTTCTCCCATTATAATATTACAGATAATATTTTATGCTGACGTGTCCAAAACTGAGTTAGTTGGGTAAACATTTTTAAAAATTGATCAGCTTGATTAATATTTTTAAAAAGTTGGTCAGTACGAAAAAAATTCGAGTATTTCTCTACCTTTTTTTTTGATATATCGGATAGAGCCAAACAGCTCCAGCCATCAAAAAATATATTAATCAATAAAAACAGTTAAGTTAAAAACAAATAATCAATGGTTTTACAAGTGGTAAAACATAAATAAGCGAACAACAAAGGAAACGAAAAACGGCTAGAATGCCAGCGAAACAGAGGCCTGCGCAAGAAACAGAAGCACCACACCGAAACCAGAGGGCGGAGCAAACGGCCAGGAAAAATAAACAGCTGATGGAGCCAAACCATACTGCCGCATCCGAGGGAGGACCAAGACCTAAGCGACTGAGCCATGAAATATGAGGCCAAAAACCTCCCCCCACGAAGACATCCAAATCCACTAGCAGTCCAAGGGAACTCTAGCGGCACAACGGAGGCAACGCACTTCCTACTCCAAGGTTGTCAATGAGAAGGCAAGACTCAACTGTGCACGAACTGAAGAGCTGACACAGAAGCTGCTTTGCTCGCAAGAATACGAGCACTCACTCGAATCTGCAAATGATTATAGACTTTCTTATTATAACACCGCTTGACGGGGTGAGGGGTAACCCTCTCCGAAAGGGGCGAAGTGGCCGCATGGTCAGAAGATGAAGCTCCGACTATGATAGGGCACAAAGGGGTAAAGAGAATACTGGGAGCGACCGTTGAGGCTATAGGGAAGGAATTGGTAATGACGGCACTACGGGGGAAAGAAGGGGCATCAAGGCTCAGAGAAAACTTAAGGGAACGAGAGTGCAGGATATGTTTAACCGCCATCAGAAGCTGATATAGCCACGATTGAACTCCTAAATGTTGATACCAAGAGAATAACCATCCTGGATAATGAAAGGAGAACGTAGAACAATTGGGAGAAGAAATTTTCAAAGCACAAGGAGAGTTATAAAACAAAGAAGGGGTCTTAAAGTTAACAATAGCCCTGACCGGATGTACTTGGGGGTCAGAAATGCGGCAGTGCAGAGCTCGCCCCCTCGCACAATGAGACCATGAGTGAGAAGAGAAATAGGATTTAAACAAATCAGAATTTTTATCCAGATTCCATCTCAACGAAGGTGCCACTGAGTAAGAACGGGGACGAGCCTTGTAAGAACCCAAACGAGGGTAGGAGACAAGTTTCATAAAAACTTTACGATCCTTAAAAAGGTTAGCAATATTAGGATGTTGAAGAGAATCACGATAAGGAGAGATAGAAGTAGATAAGTTCATAGCTGAGAATCACGATAAGGAGAGATAGAAGTAGATAAGTTCATAGCTGACAGAGAAACAACAACAGAGGCGACGAGATCCTTGCCCATAACAATGCTGGACTTTCTAGCCAAACAAGCATGAAGCTTGCGCCTTAAGAGGGGGTAGTTAAGAAAGGTGAGGAGTTTGGCCGGTAAGGAATGACCTCTGGGAAAGCCAAGGATTTTTTGAAGGGAGAAGCATCGACTGCGAGAGTGACCAAACTTATCACAGAAAAAACATTTCATTTTATTCACGCACTCACGTTTAAAATGTCTAGGAAGGAGAGGCACCTGAAGCAGACCCTGTGAGGGGCGGGCTTACAGGGAGAAGGGGAAATAGAGAAAGAAGGAGAGCATCGAGGGTGATAGATGTTATCCAACGGAGGAGAAGATAAGTCCCACTTCAAATCCTGAACCATAACTGAACAGTAAGAGCTAGCTTCGGACTTGATGAGATTCATGGTTGAAGCCAACCCAAGAATGGCTCAAATCAAAGCACCAACAAAGGAAAGGTACTGAACAATGGTACCACTTACAGTACCGATCCAATCCCACCAAAACAGCATTACCAAAGAAAAAGAACCAGCGCTGCTCAACAAAGCTCTCGGGGTTGGAAGAGCTTGATGAAACGTCTAGTAGAAGAACCCAGGAAGAGGGGGCGAAGAAGAAGAAATGACCTTAATAGATAAGAGGAAGGTCCACTCCCCGAATGAAGGTGGAAACCCACTGAGAGGCGAGAAGAGGTAGAGAAATAGAAGAGAGCGCTTACCGCAATTATCTCAAAGACCAAGAGAGCACGGACAACACAATACGCACTAATCAACCAACGTCACCAATACAGAATGAAAATGACAACAAGACGAAATACTTACAGTGATAGGTTAGATTAAGTCATGCTAAAGATCACCTCCGGTACGACCTGGGGGAGACGGAGGGAAGGGAAGAGCGGAAATGTTGTAGAAGGGGCTGGCCGAGACAGATGATGAGCTTCTCTGAACACACTAGGCTCGATCTAAGAGTGGGAGAGAACTGGAAGGGAGATGAAGGGGCAAGGCAGACGAATCCGAACTCTTCGACCAGATAACACCGCACCGATGAGGGCGTCGCACAAGAAGACGCCGTGCTAAAAAGCTGCACCGCAGTCCGTTACCGGAAAGGGGGATATTCGAAGAGCGGGAGAAGGGCTAGACCAAAAAGATGGAGGGAGGTTAGGAACGGAAAAGGGTTTGTAGATCTCGAGGAGGCCACCAACTTTAAAGAAGGGAGGAAGAGGAGAAAATGGTGTAGGACGCCGGAGAGGAGAAAATGGGGGGAGGTTTTCAAAATCGCCTCTTTTCAAAATCGCTAGATGTTAGTTCACCGAGTATTTCTCTACCTTAACTTGTTGATTTGACGGACCTAATTAGTTCTTACATCAGCTACTCGGTGCAAAACACGAAACAACATGCTTTGGACCAGGACTTGGGGCATTGTCGGTGGGCCCGATCGCTTCCCAGTCGGGACACATAGCTACGCGGACAAAAAGAATGCAGTTTTACAAAGGTACCTGCCACGTGCTCAAAGTATGCTTTCAAAATTTTTAATTGGTTCCAGAAACATCAAATTGTCTAGTACCAAACTACCAATTTTGATTTAGACAATTACCTCTCAGTTAATCTTTTTATCTGGCTAGGCAAAGAAGTCCATCTGTTTGTTACTTCTCAGTTCAATACGTTTCTTAACAAAAGAAAAAGAAAAGAAAAAGTAAAAGAAAAAAAAGACAGTCCACAATATATACGAAAAGAACTTACATATTATTGTAAAAAGTGAATCGAAGCTAAACTAATTGACTTAGGCTTGAATGATAAATAGTGCTTGCAGAATTCTTCATAATTTTACATTTTTTTTACACAGAATAAACGATTCACAATTTAAATTTCAGCTGCGTAAATGATAATAAATGATATACATCCAAATATAAGTGAACTGTAATAGAAAATCGAAAATTATATACATGCACGGGCACCACTATTTAGGAGTTTCAAACTCTCCTTAGTCCATTCATTGGCATCATTCACAATTTTTTCTGTTACTAAACATTTATTCAGATTTTAGGCTTACTGTTTGTCTATTTATCTTACCTTTCAGATTTTTTTTTGTTCACTACATGGTCTCCATGGTCTCCTCAATTATCGATGGGATCAAGCACAGGGCGTACCTTTTTAAGATATATATATATATATATATATATATATATATATATAGTTATGCAAACCAAAATCGTTGATGTTTTCTTTTAAGGAAATGGTGGAGTATAGCCCATAGCCATCATGTTTCATTAATAACATAGCAATGAAATAAACTCAGAAGACTGAGCAACTGTACAACAAAAGAAAAGGTACAAAAAAAATAAAACATTAAAACCTCTAACATCCCTGGGAGAGTGAGACAAATTCATAATAGAGAAGCAGCATCTAGAGTACATAAAAAAAAAGGTGATCCCTCCAACAATGTCCCTAGGGAGTGGGACTCTATGTCAAGTGTCGATCCAGTCAGTCTAGTGTAGGCCTGATCTCTATCTCCTTGTCGTCGTACTCATCAACTTAAAAGGCTCTGGCAATCCTCCATCTCGTTCATGTCGCCGTAGCTGTGGCTCAAAAAGAAATAAAATGTATAATATGAATTAGATTTTCAGAAATACTATTACAAGTCTCACGGAAGTAAAAGTTATTTCTATCAAGGCATAAAACACAGGTCATTGCAGCGATAATGGTTTACTACCAAGCTTCATTCATCTCATGTTCGACTCTAGCGAACTTAGGACCTATCCACAAGTCCTCGTGAGTTAGGGGGTAGTCATTTGCTCCGATGGCCCTAAGGACCTCGACCTAAACAACTTTCCTCCTATGACATTGTATGAATAGATGGTGTCACGTCCCGCTTCCCATTATATAGAACCACGGGCACGTAACTGAGGCTCCAGCGAATGATATGTACATCATCCATAAGCTGTAATAGTTTACTCAACAATATGAAATATAACAATAACCACGCATGCAATAAATTAATCACATAAACATAAATAATTCATGAAATATCTCATAAATAACCAACATCTGGATGGAAATAAACTTCGGGTCACCAAAGCCCGGAATACAATGTACGATAATAACAAAATGCTGGAAATAAAATAACATGAATGAAATGACTATCGTAGACTACTAATTTCACTCCAATTTTTAGAAGATCAGTTCTCCAAGTTCTTCAGTTGATTCCTCCGTGAGACCTCCAATCTCAACATCTAGAGATGGGGGAAATGCCCGTTAGAGCAAGCCACGGTGACAAGTAGTAGTAAACAGTTAAACAATAAAAGAACGATATAACAAGAACAACATACTAGAACGATATTAGAGTCAATAAATGATAGACGATAACAAAATCAAAAGTCGATAATCAATAATCAATAAACAATAGTGTAGCGCCCCGAATTTCCAATAAATAAAATTAAAAATACGTGGCACAATTTTCAGAATCAACTTCAATGTAATCATAAACATAGCAACCAAATACAGGAAAAATTAAAACTTCTTATTACATCAATTGTTTACAAAGCACATCAGAAAATTAAACACATTGAATTACAATATATTTCATTTACAACACAATCTTTTACAGTTTGCATAAGCCCTATCATCATTCTACCACAAGCATCCAATCCCAAGCTATCAGTACCTACTTGTAAAACATGAGGCTAGAGATAACCCTAACCCCCAAAACTATAGGGGTCAGCCATAACGGTGTGAGTGACATCAAAAGAAATACAACATGAATAAAACATAAAGAATAAAGTCATAAACAACATATATCAACAGTAATAACATAGGAATATGAAATGGCAATAAATAAAACATGAAAACATCAAGTGAAACTAGACTAAGTGTCAAGTGTTGGAAGACAGAAAACATCATGCATAAAACCAAGTCAAGAAACACAAATGCAATATGATGACTCTCAAATGCATACTTGTAGGATTCTATGTATTCCATACTACATAGGTCAGGTGCAAGCCGTTATCGTTCTCCACTTTATAGGGTTTAATCCCTCGTTATGCAACTAATCCTGCTACGATGACTACTACGAAATTTAGATAAGCTGTGAAAATCTAGCCCATGCCTCGATAATTTCGAAGGTCAATCTCTATCCACAGATAATTTCAGAGACTATTTCACTCACACATGGAAATCTTTGAGAATACCCCACACCGCAAGCTATGGTGCATCATCACACGAATACCCCATGAGTGTCACCTCGACCCCGATAATTCCGGAGACCAATCACACACCGCAGGTAATTTCGAAGACTATTTCACTCACACCTCGATAATTCCGGGGATTATCTCACACCGCAGGCCATACTGAGGTCCATAACCCATGTTTTCACTCATTTCATCATATCACCATCTAGTGTCTATCCCTATTTTATTAAGTTAATTAATTGATTACGAATTACCTAGAGTTGGTGTACCATACTAGACTTAACTCAACTGATCAACAATAAGGCCCCAACTAGCCAAATCACAAAAGTCTCAACTGCCGGTGTACTAGGGTCCCACACACTCTCTAGAGACTCACAACTCAGTCATCAACACAAAATATTTCATTAAAAATCTTAACCCCATTATCAATACTCTCATATTAAGAAAAATTCTGAAATCAACAAATCCAAATTTATTTTATATACTCACAAAATTTCCAGAACTGAAATAAAGTATTAAATCTATTAAATATCTGAAAATCATATTTTGAATTCGTAGAAAGTCACAAAACATCAATTTCTTCAAAAAACCATACTTATTTTGCTTTATAAGGCAATAGTACACAATTTGAAGATCTATTATAATCAAGACGTAACTCTCTGTAAAATACTGTAATCTGTAGTAAAAACATCATCTAAAACAGTAGATCAATAATCCATAAGTTCGAAAAAATAATTGTTCAAGAAAAATGCCGAAAAACTCACAAAATAGCCAAAAACAATGATGTCGGTCGACCTTGTAGTCGACCTTCAGGTCAAAAAATAGCCCATACAACAGCTTCAAATTTCGTGCATTTTTTACTGATACTTCGTTAAAACTTTGTAAAATCATAAATTTGCAAAACTAACTTCCTGAGATGATCAAATACAACTTGTATAACATACTGGAGTTTATAAAACAAATCAAAATCACATCAAGATCTCAAAAGAGTAATTTTTCACAAAATGCTTCAAAACAGTGCATATATGTATGTAAGCGTGTATATGTGTATATTTGCATCAGTTAAAGCATCAAGATCTCTTCAATTAGAGGTAGTATAATGTTCAAAACTATCTCAGTAACAAACAACTCAAACCCAATTCGAAAACTTCACAAATCACCAAAAAGTTACTTTCGGCCATACACCATCAGACCCAAAAGTCACAACCCCTTCTTTACTTCAAGAATTGATTTTTTTGACCCAATGACCTCTTCCACAACACATCATACACTTACTCTACTGATCACAACAATTTACCCATGAATACATGAAATTATAACAAGTATATAATTAAGTTTTAGTCATCAGAAATACCCAACAATGTGTATGCATACATATTCAACAGTAAATGTTAGGTTTTGTTCACCTTTTGAAATAATCATTATGCAACTCCGTTTGTAATCAAATCAGTGAGGATACAATACAAAGACAACATGCCCATGACACATATTAATCAAGTTATACTCGTCAAATATCAACAACAGTATGTATGTCTATATACACAGTAAATGGCTCAACTTTATTCACTTTTATGCAATATTCATCATGCAACTCTTGGTATATGTTCAAATAAGCAAGCATAAGAAAGGAAACAACCCACTCATGATTTCTATTAAGTTCTTAACAATCTCAATTAATCTATATGAAGTTTTAATAATCAGAAGTATAGTGTAAGCCCTATTTTCCCAAATACGTATTTTCTGAATATATCCTGTATTTTGACTAATTATAAATTCACTTTGTTTTGAAATTTGTTTCGGATATTTTATTAAAATGTTTTCTAATCGAAAACTATATTTTGTTCGAATAATGGCATATTTTAATTTCTATTTCTATTTGATCAGTTATTTGTATTTTACTCAATTTAAAATTAAATGTGTTGTTGTTGTTGTGTGATTTTGATAAATGTATACTTTGTTATATAAATCTTATTATTATTATTATTATTATTATTATTATTATTATTATTATTATTATTATTATTATTATTATTATTATTATTATTATTATTATTATTATTATTATTATTATTATTATTATTATTATTATTATTATTATTATTATTATTATTATTATTATTATTATTATTATTATTATTATTATTATTATTATTATTATTATTATTATTATTATTATTATTATTATTATTATTATTATTATTATTATTATTATTATTATTATTATTATTATTATTATTATTATTATTATTATTATTATTATTATTATTATTATTATTATTATTATTATTATTATTATTATTATTATTATTATTATTATTATTATTATTATTATTATTATTATTATTATTATTATTATTATTATTATTATTATTATTATTATTATTATTATTATTATTATTATTATTATTATTATTATTATTATTATTATTATTATTATTATTATTATTATTATTATTATTATTATTATTATTATTATTATTATTATTATTATTATTATTATTATTATTATTATTATTATTATTATTATTATTATTATTATTATTATTATTATTATTATTATTATTATTATTATTATTATTATTATTATTATTATTATTATTATTATTATTATTATTATTATTATTATTATTATTATTATTATTATTATTATTATTATTATTATTATTATTATTATTATTATTATTATTATTATTATTATTATTATTATTATTATTATTATTATTATTATTATTATTATTATTATTATTATTATTATTATTATTATTATTATTATTATTATTATTATTATTATTATTATTATTATTATTATTATTATTATTATTATTATTATTATTATTATTATTATTATTATTATTATTATTATTATTATTATTGTAAAACCTGAATATGCTTATTTAGTTGTATCTTATTGTGTGATTTGATGTATGTTTATATATACGTTTTAAAAACAATATCTATTTGTTTATTTTATTGTAATATAAACCCTAT
The DNA here is from genome assembly GCA_017893485.1 of Hemerocallis citrina. Lineage (NCBI taxonomy): Eukaryota > Viridiplantae > Streptophyta > Magnoliopsida > Asparagales > Asphodelaceae > Hemerocallis > Hemerocallis citrina. The sequence continues at coordinate 99,539,092 of CM030358.1, read as the reverse complement.
TTAAAACTCTATTTTCCTTATTGGGTATTTTCCCTAAACCCAATACCCACTCTCCTATTGGATCATCTACCCATCTAAACCCAAACCCATAACCCTAATTATATAAACCTACGCTTAACCCTAATCCCCTAACCCTAAATACTGTTCTAACCTAATTCTACCCAGCCACATATATACCTCATCCCCTACCTCTTCACCTTCTTCACCTCCATCCCGATCCTTCTTCGACTCATCTCTCCCTCTCCGTCCATCCCCATCCTGTCCCTCCTCCCGGTAGACCGCGGCACCTGCGTGCGCCCCGCCACAGAGACCCCATCACCCCCCCGACCTGCAGACGCCACGACACCACCAGCCCCGCGTGTGCTCCTATCGACGCTGCAACAGTGCAGTTTCTCTGCGCTGTCCCACTCCCGATGCCAGGCGACTCCCCCTCTTCTTGTCGCGCCTTGATGACGCCGCCAGACCCGGTGCCGCCCCCTAGTTCTCTTTCTCCTGCGTCGCCAGAGCAATGCCTCCACCCTGTGCTAACTCCCTCCGGCTACTGCATCAACACAGCCATCCTCCGGTGCTGTCCCCTAGGCCGATCGCCGCCAGCCTCGCACCGACACCGCAAGCCAGTCGGAGACATTATTGATGGGTGCCGTTTGATTGAAGTGTTGATCAAGTGATCGTGAACCGTTCGATCGACTTGATCATCATGATCTTGATCACCATCTCATCAGAGCATTGTGGGCCGTCAGATCTTCCTTGATCATCATGATCATGATCTCCATCACCACCTTCGATTATGGACCGTCCGATCCTCCATTTGATCATCACCAAGCCATTAGATCTAGGTCGTCCGATCGTTGATCATCGCGATCGTGATCATCGTCTCCATCATCAACAAGATCTTGATCTTGACCGTCGGATCTCTTTTGATCATCGCGATCGTGATCATCATCTTGATCTTGATCTTCGATCTCAGCTGTCCGATCGACCGATCACACTTGATCTCGGCCCTTGATCGTCTCGTTCGTCTTTTACTTGGTGAGTTAAACATTTGATCCACTTTTTGTTCTCATTCATCAATTGTCAATCATGGTAAATTTAATCTTTTGATACTCTCTAATTCTTATATGTTTTATTTTCGATCTCGGCCGTTGGATTCGCTATCTTCATCTTGATCACCATCTTGATCATCGAGATCCGTGCCGATCGTGATCTCTGTCGGTTTCGTCGACTACTCTCTTAAAGGCAAGTATTCTCCTTGTACAATTTATTGTCCTAGTACAAGCATTTAATTGAAAATACCGCAAATAGGTAGTAGTTGTGACACCTTCTTGTCTTATCATTTGTTGATCTTGAATATTTTACCTCGATCCCTAAATCTTAAGAGTCACAATATTTTTATTGTTATATTTACAAACTACTTGGACTCATTTTATCTCCTAATCGCTTAGACACATGAAACTAAGAAACCCTAGACTTGTGGATGTGTGTTGTATCATGTTTGTGATGATCTTGCATTTCTTGAGTTGAGAAATAGATGTTGCTCGCTGATTTGATAGCCACTACACCTGTATTTGTATAACATCTTAATCTAGACTCATAATAACCAATTATTATGCAACTTATATATGAAATACATTTACATTTGTTGCTGTCCTGAACTTTACTTGCTGTTTAGACCTCTTTAAAGTCAAAATCTGATCTTGACCTGAACATGAAACTTATCTCTAAATGTCTAGATGTCAATAGCTTCCAGAATTTTTGAATTCCAAGTTGTGGTCTAGGAGATATTGCAGTTTTACTACTGCTATGTCGGTAGTCGCAGATTCACAAAACTGCTGCACTTCTTTAGTTTACAAATTATTTTAACTATGCTACTATTAAGTAGTTTCCTTAAAATTTCACATGCTGTTGTTGGACACCCTAGAGAACCTTCCCAATTTTTCTCAGAATTAATTAGCAATGTTTCAACACTGTTTCATATGTATAAACTTAGATTCACAAATCCTGGCTGAACATAGAAGCAGTATAGTTTGCTGTTTTGACACATGATACGACAACTTTTATATACCTTAATTATATGAGTTGGAACCGGACATGAGTCTAGTTTCTAGACCTCCTGACGGATCCACATTTGCTATCTCGCAGCAACGGAAATCGCAGTTTTGGTACAACAACGTCGTGCTTTACAGATTTGAGATTTTCGTTGTTCGTGATATTTTTATTCGTGTTGACCCTCGAATATGCTATATAAATATCTCAAACTTGTTCCATGTCAATGATTATGATTTCTTGACTTGTTTCGCACACTTATATGCTTGCTTAATAAAAATTAATAAAAAGTAACAAGCCGGGCTTTAAGAGAAGGACCATAGTAATGGACAATATAGGTAAGTGTACTCGGAAGGGGACCCGTGTTTTTCATAATTTTATGTTAAATGGAACTAAGTGCCACGTAGAACTAAGTGCCACGTCAAGGATTGACGGGGGCCACCTCTAGAGCCCATTATATGATTACATGATATATATTTGCGATCACATTGAACTAAGTGCCACATAGAACTAAGTGCCACGTCATGGGTGACGGGGGCCACCTCTAGAGCCTAAGGGTGCTACCTCTAGAGCCCATGGTTTGATCACTTGCTCGTATTTCCTACATGACCTGAGTACACCGCCCTATAAAATCCATTACTAGGCCTAAACGAAATTGCATTGACTGTAGCAACCATGTAGTAAAAAGATGGATGCATGAAGTGCTACCTAGATAGTAATAACTATAAGACTTGAAACATGAAACCTGAACTTGATACATGTTCACTTGATACTTGAAGACTTGATACATGAAACTTGATACTTGTACTTGACAACTTGACACTATACTTGAGACTTGTTACCTGATACTTGTACTTGATACTTGTCACTTGATGTTGGATACTCTTATATGTCACTAGTCACTTGATTTACTATTAGTATTTGTTACCCAACCCGACCTCTTGAGTTTTCCTTCTTGCTAGTTAGTTCTTGAATTCCCACTACTTGTTGTATCCCTATTATATTCTTGATTCTAAAATTTGTTCCACATTTCTTGTACTTGTTTTTACTATTTGTGGCCCTAACTTGCACTAGGGGCGTTTTCTCTATTTTTTCCCTTTTATAATTATTAAACAGACTTTGGAGACGTATTTCCTGCCGGAATTGGTGAGCATAGATTTTAGACTTCAAATGGAGAAAAGACTTGCTTAATTTATTTGATTTCTTTGTGTTATTTATTCTTGCTACTTAAAACTTGTAACGGGCTTATGTTCCCGAGTTTTATCTTTGATTCAGACATTGAAAACTATTGGGATATTATTATTTGTTTCAATTGTTTTTCTGTTGCTTAATAAATTATTCATGCATGCGTGGTTGTGTATACTTCTTATATTCTTGTTGTGATGCTGAGTCGATCCTACAGCTATGGATGATGTTAAAATCATTTGCTGGGCCTCGTCACGCGCTCATATTCCATGTTTTTGGGAATCGGGGCGTGACATATAGATTTCACGAAAAGGCTAATAGTTTTTCGTCATTATCTTTTCTGTTCTTTTTTGTGTGAACAACTCATTGTCAGTTCCATTTGTTAAGCTAATTTCTCTTTACAAAAAATGAACTAAAACATACATAATAGTTGTCTCTCTCAGCTTATTGCTTGTTGTCCACTAATCAGATCGTTTAGGCCAAATGAACTTTAGCATTACATGCGACAGTAATACACTTAAAGGCTTTTATCACTATTATTAATGATTAAAAAGCATTTGAATAATTCATTTAAAGTTTGATCATCTTCACTACATATAGCAAAAGAGCAAATACAAGAACCAGATATTTCTTCTTCCAAGACATCATGATCTATAGGCATTTACTATAAACAAGTATGTTGCAAATAGGAACGATTGGGTTACGAGACAGTGGCGGAACGAGGCCTCCGTCTGGAGACCGCGAATGAATGGAAGACTCAGTCAAGAGGCGAGGAGACAAAAAAGGGAACTTATCCAGTTCTTACAGGATTGAAAACCGAACAGAGGGGACCATCAAGACACGTTCGCCTGGGGAGGGAAGAACGGAAAGTTTTCTGTCAAATCATCTTATGATCTACTCAATTATGGGGGAGTCCAGGTTTACGATCCAGTTTGAAAAGTTAGGGTGTCGTTAAAGGTTCGTGCCTTCAATTGGCTTGCAAGTAGAAATGTCATCATAGCTAGGAAGAATTTGATTAGGCGAAAGTGGCAAGGGCCAGGAGACCGTATCATTTGCAATCATGACACAGAAACGGTGGACCACATATTCATGACCTAACAATTTGCGGTACCACTATGGGAGGAACGTGTGTGAAGGTTATGTATATCTGCTCCAATTCCGTGTTCGGTTAAAAACGCTTGGGGGAACATAGAGGGATGCCAATATTTGTAGAAGTAACATGGGCATCTGGGGAATTGGGGTAGCTGCCACCTGTTGGGCTATTTGGTTTGAAAGAAACAATATAACTCTTAGGCCAACACACAAGCATCTCTCGCATCAGCAAATATCACACTTGATTAGTGCTAATATGTGTTAGAACTTGAATTTTAGAAAGAAGGGAATTGCTAACAATATTTGTGAAGAAACACAATTACAGTAAATAAAATACCAAACCAGAACTTTAATATAGAGTCGAGATTAAGATCTCTGTCCTTAAAGCAAAATTTGCCCCGTAGTATGACGGTGGTTGATGAATTGCCTCCTAGAATACAACTGTATTACCTTTTCCTGAAGAGCAGCACTCTAGCTTTAGAGATCTGAGCGAACCGATAGTTGCGTTGTACTCTCAGACTCTAACTCAGAGGAAGCAGAAGAAGAAGGAGATTCGGAATTCTGAATAACTCTCTGTACTGGCAGACAAAAAGTACTAGTCTTACAGGAGAAGGGGTGTAACTGAAGGGTCCATTACTCTGTAACAGCAGAGTAATGGTCCAAACAAGGAACTGATGAGCCATTACTTTGCCGTTACAGAGTAATGGTACCTTAATGGTACCAGTTACAGAATTTGAAAAGCCTCAATAGTAATTGGGGAAAAATTTTGGAGCGGAGAAAAAAAAAGAAATATAGCCAGAGCCAAGCCAGAGCCAAACCAAACCAAACCAAACCAAGCCAAGTCGAGTCGAGCCGGGACCGGGACTGGGCTGGGCTGGGCCGGGCGCGCGTGCGCGTGTGTTTGTTATTTTGGCTAGGTCCTCTCACCACTACACGTTAGTGGTAACCCAAGGGCTACGCCCTTTAGTCCATTTCATTAGCTTATATACTAGAGAAAATATTTCCCATCTTCCGATGTGGGACTTGTAACACCCCGAATTCCAAAATACAAATGAATTCGAGTTCCACATGATCTTTACACTTCTTTCGTACAATTTTACAAGGAAATAAAACTTTTCTTTCAACAGAGTTACATTTACACTTTGTACATTATCATAGCGGAAGCAATATTACAATAAATTACATGAAACAATATTTAAATCAATCCTGCGCAGCATGTATACTTCAATTGTCAAGCATCTTTACCCTGCATATAAAACTGTGGGCGAGTCAGTTCATTCAACTGATGAAATATTATACACGACCATCCTCTCTATGCCGGAAACAATATAACGATTCTCATTTCTTAACAATCCACAATCTTGTTCACAAACAAAACTAAAGAGACTATCCTATTGATGTCGTGTTGTGCTGTGCACTTAGCCCTTAATGCAGTTATTATGTTATATGATATTAATGCACACTTGTTCAGATTCTATGCATCCCATACTACATAGGTCCGAGGGCAAGCCCTTAATCATACTTCATCTTATAGGGTTCAATCCCTCACCATGACTTAAACTACTACGGTAACTACGGTAAGTATCCTAGATGTTCTATGATCTACGAGCCCATGTTCAGGCAGTCTGGAGGGAAATTTCACGCACTGACGTGACGCATCAAGCAGGCAGATTATGGACAATTCAGCCTCCGCCATGGAACAATGGCACCACCCGTAGCCACCAAACACCCCACAAGCGTCGCCACCGGGACGATAATTCCGGAGTAGTGCTCACGCCATGTCATGATGCATGAAGCAGACAGTTTGTGAATCACTCTCACACCGCCAATCCGATGGCCCTCATACTCGTGTTTTTCTCTTACATTCATCACATCTTCCTTATGTATCTAATCCTTAATTTAATTGAATCATGAATAAAAATCAATCTCTTAGAATGTAGTGTAGGGTTTCGGGGCACAAACACAGCGAAAAAGAAATGAAATCAGATCCGAAACCCTAACCCTAGGATCCGTGTACAAGACATGGCTAATAATGGAAAAATAAAATTTTACCTTTCGGAGCTTTACGAAGGCTGAAAGATGGAGGTTACAATCACCACGCAGCCCTAGTAGCTAGATCCGCGTCTCTAAGGCAGTCCACACGAACGTCCGATCGTCCAACGATCAAGGGAGCCGGTACTAGCCGATGATGCTTGCCTCTCACTCTCTCTCTTTTGCCTCTCAACAGTTGAGCGGCTAGGGTTTTCTGTGGAAAACGGATTTGTCAAAGATCATCTTAAACCAATACATCTCTATGTATTTATAGGGAGAGAATGAGGTGGGCTTAACCGTAATCAGTTTGGCTTCTGATAAGACCAATCTGATTTGGTTTTATCATTTAAATTCGAATTAACCGTAATCAGTTTGGCTTCTGATAAGACCAATCTGATTTGGTTTTATCATTTAAATTCGAATTATCCTTTAATTAATTAAGTCCAACTCAATTAATTAAATAACTAATTTCGAATCATTTAATTTAAATTCCGAATTTAAATTAATACTCCTTTTAAACGTTCTAAGTGTGTGACCCTTTAGGTTATTATTACGTTGGCAATAATTTTATTATCTTATAATAAAATTATAAACAATGAGCGGCATCTAGTAATACATCATTGCTACCCAAGTAATAATAATAATTGGTAATTCAATTAAACCTTTCGTGACTAATGTCTCCATGTAATATAATCCTTTTAACCTTGATATTATAGATTAAACTAGAGGCATGGGACGTGTCATCCTCTTAATAATTTAATCTTTATTTTCTTGATCGATGAGTAGACTATTCAAACAAATCAATATTTGAGCATGGCCATGCATTTCATAGTCTCACTCAAACAAGAGGCCGATAATATCGCTCCTAAAATTAGGAGGGTTAAATTCCTTCTAGATCATTCATATTTCTCACACGATTCATAATGAACCCAATACTATCTTTATCATTACCCGATTAAAGATAACTTTTGATAGAATCAAAGTACATTAATTCTCGTGTAGAAATATAATGATTTCAGGTCAGAGGACCATTACACCATTATCACAGTGAGATTACTTATGACACTCATTAATTCATTCCATGTAGAATCTCACAGTGGGTCTGTCCAGTACAATGTACTCTTACATTTACCTATGTATTGATTTTAGTATCTCTATACTAATGACCCATGAGAGGTGGTCATCAATCAATCAACATACTAGTCTCAATGTATTATTACTGTCCTAATAATAATAATACTCGACTAGGGACATTTAAGATTATTATACTATATATAATCTCATGTTCATATAGTTCGTATTAATAATCTAAGGACATTTATCATGCTAATATTTATAACGCAGTATATACGAAGCATAATAAATTATTAATATAATCAAAAGAACATAATGTCAATAATACTGATTACATAATATCATTGTATTGCCTCTAGGGCACCTACACTAACAATCTCCCACTTGCACTAGAGCCAATCACTCATGTATCGAATACCAATGGAACTAGTGTGACCCTCGTGCTTCTGCTGCGACAAAGCCTTAGTCAGTGGGTCAGCTACGTTATCATTAGTTTGCACTTTACATATATGTATATCTCCTCGTTCATTAATCTCACGAATAAGGTGATATCTTCTAAGTATATGTTTTGCCCTGGAGTGCGATCTTGGTTCCTTTGCTTGTGCTATGGCTCCATTGTTATCGCAATAAAGATCGATAGGGTCTACGATCGATGGAACCACACCAAGCTCTGTGATGAAATTTCGGATCCAAACTGCCTCCTTAGCTGCTTCGCAAGCAGCAATATACTCAGCCTCCATTGTAGAATCAGCTACTGTTTCTTGCTTTGAACTTTTCCAGCTTACAGCACCTCCGTTGAGACAAAACACAAAACCAGACTGGGATATAGAATCATCCTTGTTTGTTTGGAAACTAGAATCAGTGTAACCTTTTACCACTAGTCTCTCTTCTCCCCCATATACCAAGAATGAATCTTTAGTCCTCTTCAAGTACTTAAGAATATTCTTGACAGCTGTCCAGTGACCTTCACCTGGATTAGACTGGAACCTGCTCGTCATACTCAAAGCATATGACACATCAGGACGAGTACATATCATTGCATACATGATAGATCCAATTGCAGAAGCATATGGAATCTTACTCATGCGGTCCTTTTCATCCAATGTTTTAGGACTATTGTCACTCGAGATCGATATCCCATGAGACATCGGGACAAATCCCCTTTTAGCATCTTGCATCCCAAAACGATGCAGTACTTTGTCAATATATGTACTCTGATTTAGGCCGATCAATCTTCTGGATCTATCTCTATAGATCCTGATCCCTAATATATAGGTCGCCTCGCCTAAATCTTTCATTGAGAAATTTTTTCCCAACCAAGTCTTAACAGCCTGTAGAGAAGGTATGTCATTCCCGATAAGTAATATATCATCAACATATACTATGAATGCCACGTGGCTCCCACTAACCCTTTTGTAAACACAAGATTCATCTTCGTTTTGAATAAAGCCAAATTCCTTGACTGTCTGGTCAAAACGAATATTCCACCTCCTTGAGGCCTGCTTCAGTCCATAAATGGATCGACGCAACTTACATATCCTTCTAGCATTCCTTGGACTGACAAAACCTTCAGGTTGTGTCATGTACACATCCTCTTCAAGGCTCCCATTAAGGAAGGCTGTTTTGACATCCATCTGCCAGATCTCATAATCATGATAAGCTGCTATTGCAAGCAAAATCCTAATGGATTTGACCATAGCTACAGGTGAAAAAGTTTCATCATAGTCAATACCATGAATTTGCTTGAAACCTTTTGCAACCAACCTAGCTTTATAGATCTGAACATTTCCTTCCATGTCGATTTTCTTTTTGAAAACCCATTTGCACCCTATAGGTTTTACCCCTTCAGGTGGATCAACCAAAGTCCATACTTGGTTATCATACATGGAATCCATTTCAGATTTCATGGCTTCTAGCCATCTCTCAGAGTCAGGACTGTTCATAGCATCTTGGTAGGTGAGGGGCTCATCTTGATCTATGAGCATCAAATCACCATTCTCTATTAAGAGAAATCCATAATATCTCTCAGGTTTATGGCGAATCCTACCAGATCTACGAACAATCTGTGTTTCTTGAGCAGTTTCATCTTGAATATTATCTTGAATATCCTGCTCAAGTTCCAATTCGGGTTCAACATTATCTTGTGGGTCTCGAGCTTCATCGAGTTCTATTTTCCTCCCACTGATTCTTTTGGAGACTAGCTCTCGTTCAAGAAACACAGCAGTGCGAGAAACAACTATTTTGTTCTCGGTCGGATTATAGAAGAAGTAACCCTTAGTTTCCTTCGGGTACCCCACAAAATAACACTTGTCTGATTTTGGTCCAAGCTTGTCAGAGATCATACGTTTCACAAACGCTTCACATCCCCATATTTTCATAAATGACATGCTTTGACGTTTCTCAGTCCATATCTCATATGGAGTCTTTTGAACCGCTTTAGTTGGAACTCGGTTTAGTGTATATGCAGCCGTTTCTAGGGCATAACCCCAGAAACTTATTGGAAGTTCAGCATGACTCATCATCGATCGTACCATGTCCAACAAGGTACGATTTCTCCTTTCAGAAACCCCATTCCATTGTGGTGTTCCAGGAGGAGTGAGCTGTGATACTATACCACACTCCTTTAAGTAATTCTTAAAATCATGGCTTAAGTATTCACCTCCTCGATCAGATCGAAGAGTTTTAATACTTCCGCCTATTTGCTTTTCTACTTCAGCTTTAAATTCTTTGAACTTTTCAAAGGATTCAGATTTGTGTTTCAAAAGATACACATATCCGAATCTACTGAAATCATCAGTAAATGTTATGAAGTAATAAAAGCCACCTCTAGCCATAGAACGCATTGGACCACATACATCACTATGTATTAGTTCTAATCGTTCGTTGGCCCTTTCACCTTGTTTAGTAAAAGGAGTTTTTGCCATTTTACCAAGTAAACAAGCATCACATTCATCGTATGATTCAAAATCAAACTTATCCAAAAATCCATCTTTATGTAGTTTGGATATGCGATTCTCATTTATATGGCCTAATCGACAATGCCAAAGGTATGTTTGATTTGAGTCATTTGCTTTAAGACGTTTATTCATATTATAGACGGGAGTAAGATCAAGATCTAGAACATATAAACCATTAAATAAACGCGCTACACCATAAGTTAAATCATTTAAAGCAAAAGAGCAACAATTGTCTTTTATTATAAACGAAAAACCCTTCTTGTCCAAACAAGAAATAGAAATAATGTTTCTGCAAATCGCAGGCACGTAATAACAGTTCTCAAGTTCTAAAATAAGCCCAGAGGGCAACGACAAATAATAAGTTCCTACGGCCAAAGCAGCAACCTTTGCTCCATTGCCAACGCGTAGGTCGATCTCTCCCTTTGCCAAAGATCTACTCCTTTGAAGTCCCTGCACATTAATACAAATATGAGAACCACATCCAGTATCCAATACCCAAGATGTAGAAGTAGATAAATTGACTTCTATAACATGAATACCTGAATCAGAAATATTCAGAGATTTCACGTTCTTCAGACTTTCCAAATAAGCTGGACAGTTTCTCTTCCAATGACCTGGTTTCTTGCACCAGTGACAATCACCCTTATCAGGTTTAGCAACACCACCTTTAGGCTTGAGAGCTTTCTTGAAAGTGGGCTTGGAAGGAGCAACTGCATTAGATCCAATCTTTTTCTTGCCTTTCCATTTTCCCTTTCCCTTAGCACCTTTATTGCCCACCATCATTATGGGAGCATTCTCAGGTGCCTTTTGCATGTTGGCTTCGGTAGTTCTTAACAGTGCCAACAATTCAGTGGGTGTTTTGTCTTGCTCGGTCATGATGAAAGTCATGATAAACTGGGCATAGTTGCTGTTCAAAGATTGCAAGATAATATCTATTTGAGCCTCTCGAGAAAGCCCGGAGCCCAAACGGTCTAGGTATTCAAAATACCCAATCATCTTCAGAACATGCGGTCCAACCGGGTTATTTCCTTGCTTGCAGTTAAAGATTGCTTTGTACGTATTGAACCTTTCTTGACGAGCCTGTACTTGAAACATCGTCTGAAGATGCTCAAGCATAGCATAAGCATCCATATGCTCATGCTGCTTCTGAAGCTCAGCACTCATAGTTGCAAGCATGAGACAGGCAACATCTGTCGCATCATCAATATGCTTCTGGTAAGCATTTAGTTGAGCACGAGTTGCACCGTCACCAGGATGGACCGGTGGAGGAATTTCAACAACTTGGAGCTTACGCTCCTGCCTGAGGACAATCCTCAAATTCCTAGACCAGTCAAGGAAGTTTGTTCCTGTCAGCTTGTCCTTCTCAAGGACTGATCGCACGGAGAAAGAGTTGTTTGTGTTTTGTGCCATTTAATATCTACAATGTTTAAAATGCATAAGATAAGTTAGATTGTCAAATAATTAATAATTATGTTCAAGTGATTATGGTACATTCAACTTAATATACCTCTCACTATTTTGTTCAAACTAATAGCCCTTACTATTAATTCGGAAACTAATTTTCTAGTGAGCCAAGATCCATATTTCATTATGCCTTGAGTCAGCGTTGGCCAATTCTCCCAAAACATAACTATTTAGGTAGACAACATTTGTCAATTATATCACATATAATTCTTGGATAGTTTGGTGAACAACTATTGTTCTAATTTATCTAATAAATTTTTCGCCAAACTCTATGCTTCTAAGTTCACTATCCACAATCCTATTGTGACGACTTAGTTAAGTTGGACCCAATGATTAACATGACGAATATCACATTTATTCTTTCGCACCTAACCACGATTAAAAGGAGTGCTCTACTTTGGCAAACCCACCCCTTATGATCTAGGCTTTGATGAGTGTTAATTCATTGGAAAGCATCTAATTAACTTAATATTTTGTTAAGGGGTTTACTTATAAACGATCATGATCCCATCATAAAGAGATTCCCAATTCTTGGAACTAAATATTTCAAATCAAAATTCGTTGAATGAATGATTTCCAGATCAGAGGTTAACGTACAGACGGCATTATTGGCACCCCTTTTCTTACAGATTCGTGATCCGTTGTTGACAAAATCATTCAATCGTTGAATCAATGAAATTCATATTTAATTGCCGTGTTTCATAAACACGAGAATCTCATGATCGTTTGTTTAATGTTCATCTTCCATCGTTACAGATTTTATCTTGTTTAAGCAGGCATGGCATGGATGATGTATCTAATACATACATTAATATATTATTAATCTAATTGAAGCATGCATCACAATGTATTCTACAGAAACATTCATACATCAATATGTAAAGTGCAGTAAGTAAACGTGCTTGGTTATGGCCTTTATCCTACATGATCCTTTCAAGCTTATGAAAGGATCGAGGTCAATCTATGGTGGAAAATATAAATACAATTACATGTCTTCATTCTCCTTGGTTGCTCCATTTCTTGGATCGTCCTTCAATCTTCAATTACATTACATTGAATAAATGAAAACAACTTGTACTTATGTACTTACATAATAAAACTCGAGTTACATTCGAGATTATACAATTACAAGAATGAAGAGAACGACATGCAAGTCGTATTTACAAAACCAAAACATAAACCATTAATCTAAGGGTCTTAAGGCCATAACCAGCACCATGCTCAGGTAAACACTTAAGAACACACAAATATATATATGCAGCAGGGGTCCGGGGGCGGCAGCCCCTGGCGGGGGTCGAGCTGCCCGGTCAGCTCGAAATCAGAATTTTTTTTTTTAATTCCAGAGGACTATCCTTATTCAGAAATCATCAATTTCGAACAACAGATCATATCTTTTAGTCTCTGCCGCCACTGCATCATATACAGTTCCGGAACCATGTATCATATACATTCATATCATGTCCCAGTTTACAGATCGTGTCCAAACACTATCTGTCCATCAGTTTATATCACCATATAAACCAAACATCATGCATAACATACAAAATCGCTTACTGATCAGTCATAGCAGATTGTAAAACATACCTATTTATCATCAAATCACAATATATATAGCATAACAGAATCATATATGATCGACATAACATATTATAATCGACATATCATATAACTGTATCAAGGCAGATTCATAAAACATGCATACATGCATCGAATGCAGTAAACATGTAACCAAATCAGCCCCTTATACACGTAGCTCTGATACCATTGTAGGGTTTCGGGGCACAAACGCAGCGAAAAAGAAATGAAATCAGATCCGAAACCCTAACCCTAGGATCCGTGTACAAGACATGGCTAATAATGGAAAAATAAAATTTTACCTTTCGGAGCTTTACGAAGGCTGAAAGATGGAGGTTACAATCACCACGCAGCCCTAGTAGCTAGATCCGCGTCTCTAAGGCAGTCCACACGAACGTCCGATCGTCCAACGATCAAGGGAGCCGGTACTAGCCGATGATGCTTGCCTCTCACTCTCTCTCTTTTGCCTCTCAACAGTTGAGCGGCTAGGGTTTTCTGTGGAAAACGGATTTGTCAAAGATCATCTTAAACCAATACATCTCTATGTATTTATAGGGAGAGAATGAGGTGGGCTTAACCGTAATCAGTTTGGCTTCTGATAAGACCAATCTGATTTGGTTTTATCATTTAAATTCGAATTAACCGTAATCAGTTTGGCTTCTGATAAGACCAATCTGATTTGGTTTTATCATTTAAATTCGAATTATCCTTTAATTAATTAAGTCCAACTCAATTAATTAAATAACTAATTTCTAATCATTTAATTTAAATTCCGAATTTAAATTAATACTCCTTTTAAACGTTCTAAGTGTGTGACCCTTTAAGTTATTATTACGTTGGCAATAATTTTATTATCTTATAATAAAATTATAAACAATGAGCGGCATCTAGTAATACATCATTGCTACCCAAGTAATAATAATAATTGGTGATTCAATTAAACCTTTCGTGACTAATGTCTCCATGTAATATAATCCTTTTAACCTTGATATTATAGATTAAACTAGAGGCATGGGACGTGTCATCCTCTTAATAATTTAATCTTTATTTTCTTGATCGATGAGTAGACTATTCAAACAAATCAATATTTGAGTATGGCCATGCATTTCATAGTCTCACTCAAACAAGAGGCCGATAATATCGCTCCTAAAATTAGGAGGGTTAAATTCCTTCTAGATCATTCATATTTCTCACACGATTCATAATGAACCCAATACTATCTTTATCATTACCCGATTAAAGATAACTTTTGATAGAATCAAAGTACATTAATTCTCGTGTAGAAATATAATGATTTCAGGTCAGAGGACCATTACACCATTATCACAGTGAGATTACTTATGACACTCATTAATTCATTCCATGTAGAATCTCACAGTGGGTCTGTCCAGTACAATGTACTCTTACATTTACCTATGTATTGATTTTAGTATCTCTATACTAATGACCCATGAGAGGTGGTCATCAATCAATCAACATACTAGTCTCAATGTATTATTACTGTCCTAATAATAATAATACTCGACTAAGGACATTTAAGATTATTATACTATATATAATCTCATGTTCATATAGTTCGTATTAATAATCTAAGGACATTTATCATGCTAATATTTATAACGCAGTAAATACGAAGCATAATAAATTATTAATATAATCAAAAGAACATAATGTCAATAATACTGATTACATAATATCATTGTATTGCCTCTAGGGCACCTACACTAACATGTAGCACTCCCACTATACCGGTCTTATTCATTCAATTTCACATGATCCAACCTTGGTCTTCTCAATTCAAAATATCATTTCACAATTCTTTCATTGCCGGTATAAGGCTTGGCTATACCCTAATTCTCAATTTCAACTCATAATTACAATGTCATGCTCATAAGATCTTTTCATGATTAATCACAATTCATATTTCAATAGCATAGTGTTCATGTGTTCACATCTTTCATAATTCATCACGATCAATAATTCAAAGCAAAGATAATTGAAAAACTGAAATTCTTCTAACATGTCACATTCACTAGTTTATAAGCTCACATAATTCTATTTCAATCCATACCAATTCCACAGTTCACATTTTCAATTAGTTTCGCAAATTCGCACCTTTCAAATTTCTCATTATAAAATTTCATTCTAAACTTCTTAAACAATCCCCTCAATTTCCGTTGTCAAAGGAAGTTAATAATTAAAATAAGTTCCCCCTTGTAAAACAGTCTCAAATTTCTCATTTATACTAGGCCACAAGTCATAGGAATTATCTTCCCGAAAAAAATAAAGATTTACTCGAAATTTCGGGGAAGTCGACTGTCGAATATGTTCAGTCGGCTGTTCCGCAATAATGCAAAAATTCTGAAAAATAAGAAAGTCAGGGCAGTCGACTGTTAAGTGTGATCAGTCGGCTGTTCAGCAATAATGCAAAAATTTGAAAATAAGAAGGTCATGGCAGTAGACTGTTACATGTGGCCAGTCGGCTGTGCTGCGGGGTTTTTCGAGTCTCAAAAATATATTTTCTTCTCTTTTGAAACGTAACATTCCAGATTACAATCTACTTAAAAATTTATAGCAAACCCGTATTTCATAATGATCATTGGCTTTATAAAAACTTCTATTTTATTAGTTAATTTACACATGATGCATTCAATCATTTGTTTACCAAAAATACATTCTTTCCATTTATTCTAATTTTCACTCAGCATATATAAAGCAATGAGTAATTTCATTACATTTATCCATCAATTCATTTTTAACATACCATTCTACTTTAGCACTTTAACCCATAAACATGATACTAGTCTTTTACTAGTTAATCCACATAGTTCGCATTTAGGACATATTTTGCATACTAACATTAGAAATACAGGGAATATTCACTTTATGCATAGTTAATAAATATAATACTCAAACCACCCATATTTGCTAATTTCTCAATTCCCTTCTAATTAGACAAGCATGCATTTCATTTCGATTAGTAGCTCATAATAACAATTCAATTTCATCCCTAGCATGATTTCTACTTTAGAAGTCATGAGAAACACCCACATTTTGAAGAAAACCCAATTAAGAAAAATCCTCTAGAGCCTCCTAGATTGCGAGCGAGTGCCTTCTCCTCGTAGATTGCAATGCAACGATCCTTCTCATTGCTTCCTTGCCACAAAACCGAGAGCTCCAAGATGGGAAAAGAGTGGTCGGCCTCCAATAGGGAAACACACATACACTCACTCACACTAATATATATATCTTTTATATGATTGTTTCTCTTCTTTCAATAGATTATTATTATTGTAAAATACAAATAGATAGGAGGGGTATTTATACTAATTTTTAGAATAAATTGGAGGGCTAGGATTTAATGGATGGTTATAAAATGGAGGGCTAGGATAGGAGAGGAAGTTGTAACAACTACCCACACACCAAGTAACTACCCATGCACACTAACCCACACTCCCCATCAACCAACCCAAATCCGGCCATCACTAGTGTGCTTTGCACACTACGTGCATGCACGTGCCACCTAGTCCCCTATGTAGAAGTTTGTACAAATTTTAATTAATCAAATTGTTCACATTTTGTCTCTACATGACAAGTGTGGCCATTTAATTGATCAATTAAATATGTGGGCTTCACAATTAGTAGGCTGAGGTTTGTGGGCCAAAACAATAAATAAAAAAAATAAAGAATTATTAAAGTGGGCTAACAAAATAAAAATAGTGTTTTAGGCTTTTAGAAAATAAGCTTTTCAGGAGAATAATTGTTCATACAAAAATTATATATGGAAATAAATAAATAATATACACATGAAATTTGCACGTGCACAACACGTGAAAAATAATATTTTATAAAAAGGAAAGTTTAGGGTATTACAACACTCCATCCTTAGAATAGTTCCGTCCCCGGAACTACAATTAAAGAGCGAGAAAACAAAACACAATAAGAAAAATACAATCAAGCAAAAAGCTCACGATGATCTTTCATCATCCTCTCCTCGGATTCACAAGTAGCCTCTTCAACCAACTGGTTTCTCCAGACTACCTTGACCATCGGTATCGTCTTATTCCTCAAGACTTTCTCCCGACGATCAACAATCTCAACTGGAAGCTCAATGTAACTAAGATCCAACTACAAACCCTCTGGCACTTCGGGCAAATGATGACTTGGATATGGAATATAACCTCTCAGCATAGACATATGAAAGACACTGTGCACCTGAGACAAATCTTCCGGTAACTCAAGCCGGTAAGCAGTTTTTCCGATCCTTTTCAATATCTTATACGGGCCTATGAATGTCGGGGCTAACTTTCCACCTTTGCCGAATCGGATCACGCCTTTGCTGGGCGATACTTTCAGAAAGACAAAGTCACCAACCTCAAACTCAAGGTCCCTTCTCCGGTTGTCTGCATAGCTCTTCTGCCGACTCTGAGCATCCACCAGCCTCTTCCTGATCAGGTCAATCTTTTCAGAGGTCTGCTGCACAATCTCAGGTCCAAACATCTGACGCTCCCCAACTTCGAACCAATAGACAGGCGTCCCGCACTTCCTACCATATAGAGCTTCGTACGGTACCATCCCAATGCTAGTCTGAAAACTGTTGTTGTAGGCAAACTCCACCAAAGATAAATGCCTTTTCCAACTGCCCCCAAAGTCTAGTACACAACACCGAAGCATATCCTCAAGAATACGGTTGACTCTCTCGGTTTGCCCATCGGTGTGGGAATGAAAAGCAGTGCTAAAATCTGTCTTGGTACCTAAAGCTGTCTGAAGACTCCTCCAAAAATGCGAAGTAAACCACGCATCTCGATCAGACACAATGGTCAACGGAACACCATGACGCCTGACGATCACAGCAACATACATCTCAGCCAACTTGTCCATCGGAGCAGTGAGTTTCATCGTCAAGAAGTGAGCGGACTTGGTTAGTCTATCGACTATAACCCAAATTGCATCGTTACCCTTAGGATTCTTAGGCAAACCTGTGATGAAATCCATACTGATGTTATCCCACTTCCATTCTGGAATAGGTAACGGTTGCAATAGACCTTTGGGTTTCTGATTCTCGGCTTTGACTTGTTGACAAACCTCACATCTCGACACAAATTCAGCCACATCCCATTTCAAACCTGACCACCAGAAATGCTGTTTAATGTCCCTATACATCTTGGTACTCCCAGGATGTACTGACAAAAGAGTAGCATGTGCCTTCTGAAGAATACTCTCTTTCAAGTCCGACTGATCCGGAACACACAACCTCTCTCCAAACCACAACACTTCATCCCTGATTTGAAATCCAGGCAACTTGCCAGCATCAACCTGTTCCTTCATCTTCTGAATCTCTGCATCTTCCATCTGACTTGCAATAATCCTTTCGTTCAGCATCGGTTGGAGCCTTAACTGAGCTAAAAATGATCTCAAGCCTTGCAGAACAACTTCAATACCAGCCCGATCCAACTCCTCTGTCAGCTGCCTTTGAGTTGTAATCAAACTCGCCAGACTGCTCTTGCGGCTAAGTGCATCAGCAACAACATTAGCCTTCCCAGGATGATACTTAATCTCCGGACGAATGTCCTCAAGTACCTCCAGCCATCTCCTTTGCCTCAGGTTCAGATCCTTCTGCTGATAGATGTACCTCAAGCTTTTATGGTCTGTGTACATGTTCAGCTTCTCACCATAACAAACACACATGCGGCACGGCTATGGCTGATAACAGTCTTTAAATAAAAGAAATGCATCACTCAATGTACAGTTCATAAGGACTAAATCAATTATAAATCCGAATAGTTCAAAAAGACTAAACCAAAATAATTAAATAGTTCCTAAACTAATTCACAACAGAATAGTTCACAATGACTAAGCCAACGGGAGTAATATGTCATAGTTTCAAAATCAAACAAAGCAAATAAACTTCAAGATCAAAATAAGAGTTTTAAGCTCAATGAACACAAGAGTCTTAAACCCAACATAAGTTTTACCACGCAAGTGACTAATTTATTCTCGAAAGAAATAAACTGAAACTATATCCTTGCACACTGCTTTTTGTTTACTACTCCATTTTGAGCAAATCATTATTTTGAAATCTATGTTGACAGATTCAACTATTCCATCTTTGCTAGCTTATTAAAAACAATAATATCAAGAGACACATCTCTAAGAATTCCAACGAATTTCACAAAGTATCTAGTTCCACAAAATAACTCAGTACAATTCATAATTAGCTTAGCAAAAATGTAACACAAGCATCACAATCAAGTTTCTTTAATTAAATAAAGAACAAGAACTATTATAGTTTCTACATAAGAACTATTATAGTTTCTACACAAAAACTGTACTATGTTTCATATTGGAATGATAGAACAGTCAAATCAATTATGGTTAATTCTGAATCATCAAAATTGGAATGAAACAAGAATTCATAAAAGAGATATATCATCAAAATTGGAATGATATAACGACATTCTAAACATCGGAAACACATCGAAAAATTTTGGTGTTTCGTATAGGAATAATATGATTATTCTAAGTAAATTTTCTAGATATATAATACCATCAAAATTGGAATGACAATATATATCTGTGGAATTTATGTGGAATCATCAAAATTATCTAAAACATGTCAACTGCCTAAAATTGATGCTTAAGTTTGAACTTCTTTATGGCTCCAACTGGATTCTAAAATTCAAAACAATTAGGATGTTAAAGATTTGACTCAATAGCTTTTCACTCCATTTCCCCCACAGTTTTGATAATTAGATCACTTTCTGTCACGCCCCGCTTCCCAAAAAAATATGGAATACAGATACGTGACAAAAGCCCAGCGAATGATTTTCATCATCCATAAGCTGTTCAAGAATCTTTACAACATTCACAAGAATCATCAGAGTCAGAAGCAAAAGTATCAACCAACATGCACATAACCAAGATACCACCAAGAATACTTGAAACCAAATATATAATCTCAAATAGTCATGATCTGAATAAAACAAATATCCTGGGTCACATTGCCCAAATACAAGAATAAATCCAAGTATCAAAATACAATATTGTTCAAGCAAGCTACAAGAAATAATAATAATAAAATCCAGCACTAATAATTCATGTCACCAATACCGTCTGGAACATGTTCTACAAAATTTGCAATTTAACAATTGTAGATAAGAGAAAAAGAGAAAACAAGTACCCGTCAATTGCAAGTTACGGGCTGCTTGTAATGCAGGATACAAGTACATGGGGAAAACTAACTAGCAATATGGTATAAGTATGATATCAAAATAGAATACTAGCATTGTAAGATAAACAAGTACAAGTGGCATGTATCAAGTGTCAAGTGAATAAGTATCAGGTAAACAAGAAACAAGTATCAAGAATCAAGTGTCATGTATCATGTAGTCAAGTATCAAGCAAGCATGTATCATGTTCAAGTGTCATGTATCAAGTCTTGTAGTTATTACTATCTAGGTAGCACTTCAATGCGCCCCATATTTTAACACATGGTTGCTACAACAAACAGTTTCGGTTTAGATTTTATAGTGGACCATAGAGGACAGTGTACTCAGGGACAAGCTCCAAATCATATACCAAATTCCAAATTAACCAAATCATATACCAAATTCCAAATAATCCAAATCATATACCAAATTCCAAATAATCCAAATCATATACCAAATTCCAAATAATCAAAATCATATACCAAATTCCAAATGTGGGAAACACGGGCCCCCTTCCGAGTACACGTTTTTAAATTATCCACTAATAGATATTTCCCTTAAACCCAGGCTTGGTTATTTTATTATTAGGATCAAACAAGCATGTAGGTGTGCAAAACATATCAAGAATAACATGGCACAATCATGTAACAAGTTCAAGTTGTAAGGTAAACATGTACGGGTGCAAGATATCTCATAAAAGAATGAAATAACCAAATCTCAAGTTCAGGACAGCAAGATCACACTGCAGTAAAACAGTGATTCCTGTTGTTACAAACATGAAAATCTGAATCCTTCGAAACGTCTATAAAATAGACTCCCAACCGAATCCAGAGAGTATAAATAAGTCACATACTAGTTCACAAAAACATAGCTCAAAACTGATTTGAATACAGAAAATAGATTCAGCCAGAAATCAGAAAAAACGAATTCAAGAGTAAGAAAATAGCATAAAACTCAATAAATAAATCCACGAAAAATCTAGGGTATTCTCCTATATGTCTAGTATAAAAATATAAAGTTTCATAATTTTCCAGTAAAATTAGATCAGTCATCAAAAATCAGAAAACATCAAGAAACGATAGTTTGGCAAATCTAGAATTCCCAACACAGCTGTACGAAAACTGTAATATCTCGCAAACCGTAAAACGAAATCCAAATCCGCCAAAGGGAGATGGAAATAGACAATATAAAATAACTTTCATATTTCACAAATATTTTTCATACAGTCAAAGGAATCAGGGTGAAAATATGATTCTTTACAGAATAGCGAGTAAAATACAGCAAGTACAGTCTTTATAAACAAGTATGAAACGGTATATAAAACTCATCAATAAAATCCACCAAAATTCTGGATAATCCCTAAATAGATAAAGAAATACTGACCGAAGTTTTGGGTCAAGATAATATATGTAAAACAAGTATCAAAATAATTTAGTCATCAAAATCATCAAGAAATGAAATCTGGAAATGATCTACACCTCTGTAATAAAACAGTCATATCTCACACATACGAAAACAAAATCGAGCAAGGTCAGAGAGGTTAGAAAGAAGACGAATTCCTCTAAAACTCATGTTTTATACTGAAATTAAGATTCTAACCTTAATATGGTCTAAATTACTGATCAAAACAGAATATCGGCAAAACACAGAATTTCCTCAAAAACCAAAATCGACATAGATTCAACGAAACATAATCCAAACACAAAAAAACATGAAATCGAGTCTACCACGTGTCTAAGCATCATGAATTAGGGTAATTAACATATCTTAAACAAGTCTGTCACATGGATCTCAACAAATACCCAAATTCTCACAAAAATCCCACATACACGATCAAATCAAGAACGGAAAAAACCTAAATTGTTTCATGTCAATTTTTGTGTCGTGAGTCAATTATGGTCAAAGAACTATAGAGACAATATCAATAAGAGATTTCACACACAATTGTCTATAGAACCCAACTACACTGCAAGCGGTATTTTTGACTTGTATCATACAAAGGAATTTGAGTATAAGTTACTTGCCTGAGAGACGACGAATCCAACAGAGGAAAGAGAATAAAGGGAACGGATTCCCGAGCAGGAACTCAATAGCAATGAATCACGAACAAGATGAACAACCGATCGCGAACAAGATCGGACGGCTGAGATCATGAGATCAAGAGATCAAGGCGATCGGATCAGATCAGACGACTCTGATCGAAGATCAAGATCAAGATCGAGATGTGATCAGTATCTTGATGATGAGGATGATGATCAGATCAGATCGACGATCAGACGGCCACCAATCAAAGCAATCAAGAACTCCATGATGATGATAATGCGATCCAACGGTCCATAATCAAAGATGATGATCAAGATACAATGGACGGCTAGGAATCAATCAATCAAGATCAAGATGATGAAGGCGATCGAACGGCTCCAATCAAAGATGATCAAACCCTCCATGATCAAGATGATCAAGAGATCAACGGCTCGGATCCACTTGATCAAACCCATCAAGAGAACAGCTGGGGGAAAAACTGTGCACTGCGGAGGACGGTGACGGCGGCCAGGGGCAGGCCGAGGGCTGGCTGACTGGTGGTCGGCTGTCGTCGAGGCGCTGTTGATGCGCGGCTGGAGAGGAAGAGGAGAGCAGGGGTCGACTGCGGGCTGGTGGGGTCGCGAAGTGGAGAGGGAAGATGAGGGCGGCCATGGCGCATTGCTGCGATCTGCAGCGTCGCGACACAGGGAGATGGGGCGAGGGAAGGTGGACGATGAAGAGGAAGATGTGAAGCAGCTGCATGGGGAAGGGATGAGCGGAAGGAGTCTGCATGGGTTGAGGTGGCTGGATGTGTAAACGAGATGGAAGATGAACATGCGGAAGGAGAAGGGGTGTATTATATAAGTAGGGGAAAATAGGGTTAGAGTTTAGGCTAAGTCGGGTTACGGGTGTGGGGTAACGGGTCTGCAAATGGGTATTTGGGCACAGGGAAACAGTGTTTGGGTTGTTGGGTTGATATAATGGGTTGAGGGGGTTATAGGGTATCCAATAAGGAAACGGAAAAATATATAAAATAAAAATAGGTTTTGAATATAAAATCAAAAGGTAAAATCAATAAAAATAATACTAATAGTAATAAAAATATCAATAATAACAATAATACTAATAACAACAACAACAATAATAATAATAATAAAGTTTTGTAATACAATATAAGAATTATTGGAAACTAGTTACAATTATTGAAAAAAAGACTTTAAAAGAAGATCCAAGAATACATTTTATCAAAAAAAAGAATTTGAACATAAAAGAATAATACATAAAATACACAGAAAATATGGATTTGGGGAAACAGGGGTTACACTTTCAGGTCTCTTGGCCAGAGCATTAGCCATATTTTATTTCAATTGCACTTTATTTATGAGAAAGTTCAACTAGGTTTCTTTCAGCTTTAATATACACCTCTTACTATTATAGAGTGAGTTATGAGCTACAGTGCATTATAGCTTGATAGTCGCATAACAGAATTAGAGAGTTACTTAAACTTTTTAATGGATAACTAGTAACAATTTCTTCAATCCACTCAGCCTTTTTCTCTGCAGAAGATAACACATAGAGGTCTGATTTCTTGGATGATAGCACAGTGCCTGTTTGCCTTTTAATTTCCATAACATTTATGTTTCTCCTAGTGTAAACACATATCCACTAGTTATCGACTTTCTCTAAATTCTGAGCATCATAATGCATCAGATCAGTCATTCATTCGAAGAATGGCTAGAGTAGCACAAAGAAAACTCTTGAGTACCACTCAGGTATCTCATTAGCCTCTTAAGGGCACTCAAATGTGTATAGGATTATTAGTGAATCTGCAGATCATACCTACCTCAAATGCTATGTCTATTTTAGTGCAGATCTTTGTATACATGAGACTTTCAATTACTTTAGAATGATCTACCTGTTTCATAGTTGCACCATCATTAAGTGTCAACCTTTTATCATAATCATAAGGTGTTTCAAAACACACTTTTAATCACTATATCCTCACTTTTGAAACACATTTTGATTTGATGTGTTTGGCTAAGAGTTATCCTTTGCCAACCAAAACTCACCCTTATACCTTTGGTGTCCACAATACCTAGGTTTTTCATGTTGAATTCTTTGGATAGTACAATTTTAACTTCATTTGTAATAGAGATGTCACTTCTAAGAACATGCATCTCAACATAACAAGTAAATAATAGCCACTATATTTGACATACGACAAAGTTGAAGGCACTGATCTGAATTACTTGATTCATATACTAGACTCTTTCAGAAATTTGTCAAATTATTTATTCGTCGGCTATATATATTTTAAGAACATATAGTGATTTTACTAAATTGGAAATCTTGTTCACTAAACATATTAGTTCAAAACTTTCCAGTACAAAACTGTTCAGCACAAAATATCAAGTACAAAACTTTTAGTACAAAACTGTTTAAATATCCTTTATGAATAACAAAATTTTCAACAGATCTAAGGGTAAGAAGAATACTTATTGTAGCAATATGACAAACTTGTAGTAGATATCAAATAGATCTACCCCATTCTTTCTCATTCAATCCGTTAGCTACTAAAATGCATTAAAATTTGCTACTGAACAATCAAAATTAAGTTTCTTTTACAAAACCCCACTTACTATAGTTTTAGCCCATTTCAGCAGATCAACTAATTTAAAGTATTATTGTATGACACAAATTCATCTCATTGTCTACTAAAGACTATTCTTGGCTCATTTTCCATTGAAGTTTTAAGTGACAGTAAGGCTGGTTCTTGATTCCAACTGTGAATCATTGACCATGTCTGTAGGACTAGATCATTTCATACATTTATTTTTGATGAACACATCCTCAAAGAACTCTGCAAGTCTAGATTTTTCTAACACAAATTAGGTAGATCTAACATCTGTCCACAGAACTACATTCTGCACTTTCTAAACACACACAAATATTTGTTGTAGGTCCTACTTTAGGCCTTCTAGGATCATGTACTCTAACAAATGTATCACAACACAAATTTTCACTTTAACAAAATCATTTGTGTTTTCATGCCATGATCTACAGGGTGTATTCAATTTAGAGTGTAGTAACACATTTGAGATATGATTAACAATCCAACACCACTCATAATTACACAAGACAAACAACGGTCAATATTACAGAATTCAACATTTCAATAAGTGTTTGATTCTAACTTTTATCAATACCGTTTGACTGTTATAAGTAGAGTGCAGTAGAGATTATGCCATATGCAAACTTCTCTAAAATCATTGAAACATATTCACTATCTCTATCAAATCTGAACCCTTGATTTTTAACATTTAACTATTTTTTTTATTCATTAAGAATAACAAGTGCTTCATTCTTCATATATATGACAAACTTATATTAATCATCTACAAAAGTGATTAGATACTTCTGACCAACAATTATCTCGTCTAGTCACAAAGCTACTGAGATCATAAATATTAGAATGAATTGACTCAAGAAGTTGTGTGCTCGTAGAGACCATACTAAATAATTTTCTAGTGATCATAATCTGAGCACAACTTTCATATTTGTCATATTTAATGGAGTGTCATTTAACAGAGTTATGAGTTTTAACAAGAACAAACAATTTAATATATAGTTCTTAAATCCTAGCCAATTATGCTATGTTCAGGAACTATACACAATTAGAACTATTATTATTAATTGTCTCATTTGTTAAACTCAACTTATACATGCGATTGACAATATATGCACATTATAAGTTAATACAAAATTACTCTACTATATTTCACAAAACTATTTGTTTTCTCTAGTGATTCTAACAATGTCCACTTGCTCAAACACACATTGAGCGAAGAGTTCTTTCCTTTATTTTTTCTTCATCATCTTCATAACGCTAAATGAGATAATGACTAACATATTATAATTCAACTTTGCACACACAGTACAATGAACGAGAAAGAACAAAATGTAACTAATAGAGTCATATCCTACATTAAGAGATGCTCTCTCCTAAGTTACAGACATTTGTTATACATCTTATACATCAAAAAATTTTATTTTATTTTATTAGAGAAGCAAATATATGATCTCACACAAACTGTAAACAATGGATTTGTCAAAATATTTATACACATAGTATGATAAAGCACTTAACAACCCTAAACATGCTAGTTTTCAAAGCGAGAATAACTATGATCTAAAACTCTCAATCATGTGATCAAACGCACACAACGTTAACACATTCATCACATGAAAATACTAAGATAGATTAGAGTAGATCATACCAACACTTCAAGTTAGAAGTGTTTTCCAAATTCGATGGAGAAGCCTGCGTAGTGCAGACTTATTCAACTGTGATGCATATCCATCGTCTTCAACACACAACTTGTAACTAACTTTGAAGTTCCTACATTCATCACATTGTTATAGATTAGCCAATTAAACAAATTATTAGCACTATTTAATTCTAACAACAATTTTATTGGAGATACAATTTAATAGTCAAAACTATAACTTATCTTATCAAAATAAATATTTGATCTTCAGCACATAGCCACAACATTTATTCAAATTTGTATTTTTAATTAAACAATGCACAATACGGTTTTGAACTTTAGCACCTGCCAACAAAATTCAAACAAATAATTAAAATAACAATTTAAATTTGGTGAAGAACTTATCTTTAATTTAGATCTGAATTGAAAGTACACTGCAGTAGATCCAGTCTTCTCCCCAAATACCGAATACAAAACAATACCCAGGATTGTCTCCACTAGTTAGATCCAGATCTAATTCCTTTTGGCTAGATCTGGATCTGATCCAACAGTCCAAACACCAAACAGCAAATCTCCAACCAATAGAGCGGCTGTTGGACTGGATCTGAATCTGGATATGCTCCAACAGTCCAAATACCAAACAGAAATCTCCAACCAATATAGTAGCTGTTGGACTGGATCTGAATCTAGATATGCTCCAACAGTCTAAACACCAAACAACAATCTCCAACCAATAGAGCAGATGTTGGACTGGAACTGAATCTGGATCTGCTCCAACCACCCGAACACATAACACCAGATCTCAACCAATTACTAATTTGGAGTCAGATCTGAGTAAAATCAGATCTGACTGATTCATTTCCCGATCCTTTTTCTTTCGTGAAGGCTGGAGGTGACGGTTTGAGTTGGCCGTGGGGTGCGCCGGCGCTCTGGACAGCGGCGATCGCGACGGCGGAGGGCGCGCTAGCGGAGCCACGACTGCGGCGCTCGCAACAGCGAAGCCGCGACGGCGGCAGTGGTGGCTGGTGTCGGCGTTGGGGTCCACCGATCGACGAACTCCAGTTAGCTCTCTTAATCTCGAAATTAATTACATGAATATCTCAAGATTGTTAAAGATTATGAGAGATAATAACAATAGAAATTAGGGTTAATATCTTAGACTAAGGTGCTTGAGATATTTACCCTAGTTATCAAAATTGGAATGCCTAGACTACTATTACATGCCAGTATTTATAAGATAAATACTGGTTTGGGTACTGGGTTCTCAACCCACTCAACCCGCGTTCCGATATCCATACAATTAGTACGTGTAACACATGTGTTATCCATAGAATAATATTACACATAATATTATTCATATAGTGAGAATATACCGCTACAAAAAATTTGACATATACCAACGGACACCTGTAGTGACAGTCGGTAAAACCATAGGTATAGACATCATATACCTACAGACGTGTAGTAAACTGTGGGTATAGGTATCCTATAGCTTTAGAGCTTTTAATCCGTAACTAAAAGCTTTTTAATCCATAACTATTAATTTTCATTTCTCCGGAAAAAAAACCCTAGATCCCCAATCATTTTCATTTCTCCCTCCCTGCCTCCCTCTCTCTATCAAAACCCAAAATCAAAAATCCTCTCTCTCTCTCTCTCTCTCAAAACATAAAATTGAAAATCAACTCCCGCCGTCCCCAACCTCCCCCGTCGCCAACACCCCTATATCTGCTATCCTTGACGCCATCGTCGTCTCCAGTCACTAATGCCCCCATCGCCATCATCGCTCCCATCGCCAAAACCCTAACTCCAACTTGTTGCTGCCGTCGTTGTCTCCTGCCCGAAGCACCCATCTCCTCTCCTCTCCTTTTCTCTTCGTTTCCCGAGCCCCAATCAGGAGCCCGACCTCTTCTTTCCCTCCTCGATTTGTAAGCTCGAGCCTAAAGGTAATCTCTCATTCCAATTAGTATGTTGTATTTTCTTATTAAGTTCACTTAGCACTGAAATTTGATATTGGTGTTATATTTTGGATGCTAGATATCAAAGTGTTATTGATATAGTTGGGGAGTTTTATTTAAGGTATAACTTTGTGCATAATTATTTGGAATTTTTCAATCCCAGGTGCTTATTTAGATAACTAGTGCTCAATTCAAAACAAAGTTTGGACTTCAACCAAACTTTCAATTTTTAATGTTGATGTGGTTAATTTATATTTTAATTTGTGGTAGGATTATAACTTTGCATCTATTGTTATTCGAATCTTTGTTTGTTGCAGAACACTTATTTGTGGGAATGCCCAAGTGAGTGTTTTTTCTGAATGCTTATTAATTCGTATCTTTTCCCTTTCAATAGATGGTTACTTAAATTGTCATGTAATTGACATGACAAAACAAACATTATGTTTTTTCTTTAACTGCAGGTCTGTTTCCGTGAAGTTGTGAAGAAACTAATTCAAGGTAAGTACTTTAATTTTAGTGCCGGCACATAGACATGCACACACACATGCACATGCATTATGACAGATAAAAAGGTGCTTGAGATAGGAGTTTTGCAGCTATTTATATGGATATAATGGGAAGGGGAAAAATCATGCATGCAAGAAATTTGCCATATACCAACGGACACCTATAGTGACGGATAACTAAAACCGTGGGTACAGACATTGTATACCCACAGACGAATAGTAAACTGTGGGTATAGGTGGGTATATTCTATAATTCATTTTTCCCCCAAATCTCAAATATCCCCAATTTATAGAGTATGTCTCAGGGTCAAACCCATCTCTCTCTCTCTCTCTTCTCTATCTCTCACACCGAATCCCTCTCTCCCCAAATCATCTCTCCCCAAGCTTGCCGTCTTTTTGTCTTCGAATCCCCACTTCCCAACCCCTCTTCTCTCACTGCAGCAATCCGCCTCGCAACTCTTCGAGAAGAGCTCCATCTCGGTCGGTTCCGATCCGGTGCTCGAGCTACTCGCCGTTTGTTTCGATGGACTCGGCGAGGATCAAGGTGGTCGGAGTTGGTGGAGGCGGCAACAATGCTATCAATTGCATGATTGGGAGCGGATTGCAGGTGAGTTCGACTGCAATTTCAAGATTTCTTGTTTGATTGTATCCAATTTGCTGTTTGTTTACATGTAACCCTAACTGTTAGGAACAGTTGGTAGATTTTTTGAATTGTTTGTTAGGGTTCCTAATGTGAGAAGTGTGAAATTAGGGTTTGATTTTGGGAAAGGGGTTTCAAGAAAAGGAAAAAAAAACTTGCTTTTTTTATTCTTGTCAGTAGTTAGTTGATCATCCCTTGTATGTGTAAAAAGCCTCCTTTTTAATGCCCCTGCATAGTGTAGGATTTTTGTAAAAATAGAAAAGAAAAGAGTTAACAAATATTAGGTATGGATTTATGAATTTGATAATAGGTTAATTTGTGAATTTGAGAATTTGGGATTGTCTGAAGAATAATTCGAGTTTGTGGAATTGGGGGAAAATTATGGCTACCATGATTCTCATATTATGTGACAAAGTTAGAAGGAATCCTAATGTACCACTTGATGCTTCTTTGGCTGAATCTGATAAGGGTAAAAATTTAGCTATGTCTGATTCAGATGCATTGAATTTTGGGACAGTTTCTCAATTGCGACATAATGATGAAATAATCACAGAAAACAGATTTGACAATTGAGGGTGTTTCATATGATATACTTCCAAATGAAAACCATTCCTTACAACTTCAGCAATGCAACCAACAAACGAGTGCTCAAAAAACAAGAGGAAATGGTGGACATGGTTCTGATTATTGATTTGTATCCTTTGAGTATTACTCTTGTCAATTATTGATTTGTATCCTTTGGTGAATCAACATCACCTTCTCCCCTCATCTCAGTTGTTTATTTAACTTTATTTGGTAAAATGATTTATTTATTTATTTTTCCTTTCAGAAATGTCTATCTCGCAAGGACCATGTTGGGAGGCAGTAGCGATGTCAGACCTCCCCCGATTTTTTCACATCGCCCTGATGCGCTTCTTACTGGTTCCAACATTCACAGTCAGCTATATAAAGAAATTATATTATCATCTATGTATATATTTACTGATTAGAAAGGGGTTGTTTTTTTTCTTTTCTTTTTTTTTCCTACAAGTATAAATTTTCTGATTTTCATAGAAGTCTTGACTTGGGGATGTATTTCAGTTTCAGGATGAAGGTAAACAGATGATGAGCGGCGGATTCTTGGAATTGCCAACTACTCCCTTTGGAGAACAGATGAATAGAGGAAGCAGATCAACTTCACAAGATCTAGGAATACCTTCAGTATGAGACTTCCCTATGAAGCTTCCCAAATCAGCTACAACTTCCTCCTTTACCAGCTTCGCAAGGTTTGATGTCACAAGTGAGACCGCCTCTTCCTCTGCAGCATCCTATACCTGGTCAACATAGTCAGCCACCTCTTCCAGATAATATCCAACAGTCATATTTGTCCCATCTTCCAGCATCTCAGGTAAAAGAACTTACAACGTATTCATATTATGGCTACCATGATTCTCATATACCAGTATGAGTACCCACTGGACATGGCATGGGTTTTAGGACACAACAAAATTGCAAAATGTAAGACACATGGGGTTGTCATAATATTATGTTACAGTACAATGTATCACCATTATGCATACTAGTAATTTACACGTCTGTGTTAGAAGTGTCCATGCTACATAATTCTCCTCATTTTATGGATATTTATATTGATTGATTGCTTATGAAATTTAAGGGTTTTACTGACTGATACTGTACCAACAATATAAACTGGACATCAAGAAAAGAAGTAGTAGAACGCTTAAAAGATATGATTAGAATGAGTATTATCTATAAGAAATTACAGGTAGCTTTGATTCGGTTTTAAATAAGTGATTATTACTCCCTTCATGTGGAAACCAAAAAATGACTAATATTAGGAAAAATGGCATAAATATATAACAGAGCAAAGAGGACTAGATGGACCAAAGTGGACTTGATTGAGCAGTCAAAAAATATTTGATTGTTACTAATTTGAAAAGGAAATAATCCTTAGCTATCTAGCAACCTTTCCATCTAGCAGTAACTAGCAACCTTTCCCATCATTCATTTTCTTGAATGAGTTTTAAGGTTGTCCTGAAAATTAGCGCATGTATTCAGATTGTGTTTTACTTCAACTTTAGAATAGAGTTTAGGCAGTACAAGTTTACTAGTCCAGAAGTTTTCTGTTCATTTTATTAAGCTTTCCAAATCTCCTCATTATTTCTAATTCATTCCATTTATTATGTGGGTCAGAATGGCTCATCAAATCACCCTGTATTGCCAAATGGAGAGCAAACAGGAAGAACAGCTGACATGTTGGAAATAAAAAACCATCCTTCAAAGCGACCGAAATTAGAAGATGGGGGTGGTGCCATTGGTTCTGGTCCAGCTCTATCAATTGACCCTGGCTCAGGACCTGGAAGCCAAATGGTGAATGCTGATGCTGAAAAACAAGTGCCTCAGGTATTGTTGTTTTCAGAAGAGAAAAAAAATGTAGCATGCAGTACCTTGTGTTAATTTCCATAATTTCGGTAGAAGCTGCTGCGGATAAGCACCCTGGTGTTGAGCAGGTTAAAATTTTCAACCTGCTCCTTGTTAGAAAATATACTACTTATTGCTCCTTGTCAAAAAATATACAACTTAATTCTTAGAGAACTTATCCTTTTATTTTACTTTTGCAGTATGCTATCAGGTCTTTTTCTGAAGCTTTAGATTCTGTTCTAATGGCCTTGGCTGAAAACAGTGGTCTACAACCTATTGATACTCTTACTGCAGTTAAATCTTAGCAAATCAAGGTACTACAGCAAAATGCCTTTGCGTACATGATAATATGGTGATGTTTATATACTGCATGTCTGTGGAGCATTTATGCACATGATTATGCTATGCACCAGTAGTCTGTAATCTTTCTTGATAATTTTGTGTCTGCTTTCTTTATACCAGTATGCACATGATTATGCTATGCACATGATTATGCTATGTACAAGTTTTCTTTATTATCCTTCGCTGAATGTGCCTAATAACTATTCCTTTAAATTTTTGATGGTACAGGAACTTGCTGAGATGATTTTCCAGTCAGCATTGTAGATCGGAGTTATTTATTGGCGAGTTGTAGATGTACACTATTTATTGGCAATGGAAGCTAATTTTCTGTTGATGGAGCAAACCTCGAAATTAAGTGGATTAGATTGTTATAAGACTTTATATGCTTATTATATGTCAGTATGGTACTCTTAGGTTGACATTTTAACTATTTTGTAATTTGAATTTGATATGTTTGTAATACTTCATTAATTTAATTTATAATACGATTGAAATTTAATTTAATTTAATTTTGTTTCATAAACACATGTATTTATTTCATTGTGTATTTGGTTTATAATTAAATTAATATTATAAAAGAAAATATTAAATTATCATAAGCGTAAT
The DNA here is from genome assembly GCA_017893485.1 of Hemerocallis citrina. Classification (NCBI taxonomy): domain Eukaryota; kingdom Viridiplantae; phylum Streptophyta; class Magnoliopsida; order Asparagales; family Asphodelaceae; genus Hemerocallis; species Hemerocallis citrina. Next base: position 99,505,703 of record CM030358.1, on the reverse strand, counting down.
TAATAAGAAAAAATTGTGTATAGAACGATGAGTATATATTCAAATAATTGAATGCGAAAATCATCGCTAAAATCTATAGTAATAGAGCTTCAACCGTGGGTATAGGAAAGCAAAATACATTTTTAAAACCTATACCAACGGATACGAAACCGTGGGTATAACACCGAGGTTTTGTCCAACGGGTGAAAAAACCGTCGCTATAGGCTATAGTGACGGCATTTTGCCGTGGGTATAGCTAATTAAAAACGACGGAAAAATATGTCCGTTGGTATAGGTTTTTATGGGCTATACCTACGGTTTTTCGCCTTTTACCTACGGATTTTTGCTGTCACTATATGTCAAATTCCTTGTAGTACCTATATATCCAACACATCAGACGGCGAATGATTGGCAGGTGGTGATCCACTGGCTACATAGCGCTATATGTGGTTTTTTTGGAGGTGGCGGAGTAGTCATCCTCAGCTTTTGGTTGTTGTGTATATTTGTATGTATTTTAGTCTTTTTCTTTTTTAGGTGGCGAAGAATTCCATTGTACAGAAAATGATTCTCTTTTTTAGACAGAAAATGAGTCTCATAACCCATGTTGGGATACATGAACATCGTACTCTATCTTTTAGTTGTTCATTTCGTTAACCCCCCCCCCCCCCCCCCCCCCCCCACGCGCGCACACACCCACCCACCCACCCACCCACCCACCCACACACACACACACCCCAATCTTATCTTACACGCTACATTTTAGATTGTGGCTTGTGCTTTTAGAAAAGATTTTCCAATTGTATGCGTAGGGGCATATACAAACATATCAAAAACAGACAACCATAAATTATAATCATGGTTAAGCAAATTAAAAGTGAATATTGAAAGAATAACAACAATGCATGTGCAGCCGTGCAGGGATAAAAAGTGAATAGTGAAAGAAAAGAGTTTATTATTGAAGTGTGGGAAATCGGGGTAGTAGGAATTTGTTGGGAGTTATGGCTTGAGAGAAATAATAGAATTTTCAGAATTACACACAGACATATCATGCATCGTCAACTATTATTCAAGATTATTGCTAATATCAAATTCTGATCTCGCTTGGCAGGGTCAGACGTTAACAAGAAAGTCAAGGATATGTACGAAGAGGTGAATGACCAAACTAACGAGGCAGATAAAGATGAAAGGGAGGGTGCAATAGAGGGCGAGTAATTGCCTGACTCAGGAAATGCCACCTCAACAAGGAACAGAGGTTTTTTTTTTTGGGAGGTCATATGTTACAATACCTATTGTATGTACGTTGTGTTTTGTTGTTTTGGGGAGGGTACAATCTTGTATGGGATGGATTCTCGCTTGTTTTGGACGGGGATGAGTCTCGTGGTGTATGCCGCCAAGAACATCATACCCCTTTGGCTGCTTGTATATTTTATTATTATTTTTTTTAATGAAATGCGGGGGTCTTTGACCCACCGTTAATGATAAAAAAAACAACAATGCATGTGCCAACAAATCTAGGTATAATAAATTTCGCCATAATTCATCCAAGGCACAACATAATTAGACCACGCCAAATTGTATACACAATTTCAACATGTTTCTGTCATTTTCTTTTTGAAAATAAAGGCTCAAAACTCCAAATGTGATACAATTGTGCTAACCTGCACTGACACCCATCCATTAGCTTGTTTTATGTACAACTATTTTATGAAGATATGAACAACCAAGAATAAGAACACCTAGATAATGAAAAAAAGCATACTGTTATATATAGTTTATGTACCCTTGTTGTTGTGCTTGTTGGAACGTTGTTTATGTTCCATTATATTTGCCTTAGCTGCATGACTGATGAGTCAAACTTTTTCAGATCCTCTATTGTCTTCTTCAATACGAAGCCTGACAATAAGATCTTCAATGACCATTTCTTTTTGCTTATGCTTTAGGTAATTCTTAAAGTCTTTCCAACCCTGTGGTAATTTTTCAATTATACATGCCACTTGGAAACTTTCACTTAAGTTCATACCTTCAGCATGAATCTCATGCAAGATTAGTTGTAGTTCTTGAACTTGACTGATCACTGTTTTAGAATCTACCATTTTATAGTCTAGGAAGCGGCCCACAATGAATTTCTTGGCGCCGGCATCTTCAGTTTTATACTTATGGTCTAGTGATTCCCAAAGTTCTTTAGCTGTTCTTTTGTCAATGTATACATTATACAAAGAATCGGCTAATCCGTTCATTATGTAATTTCTACACAAGTAATCAGCATTTTTTCAAGCATCCACAGCGGCAATGACCTGGTTATCTTGCTCATCTTTCTTAAGAATTGGAGCATCTTCTTTTTTTTTCCCAGACAAAAAACTATTCCCCTACTGAACTGAAAAAACTTTTCAGATTCAGTAACTGGTACCCATTACTCTGTAACAGCAGAGTAATGGCTCACCAGTTATGAATCTGAAGAGTCTCCATTACTTTGCTGTTACAGAGTAATGACATCTGATCAGTCTCCAATTTTCTCTATAAATTCAGACAGAGTCTTCTATACAGATACAGAATTTTTTCGTGTTTTATTCTTCTTCTTCTTCTCCTCTGCGTCAGTGTCAACTGAGAGTACAACACAGACAACAGTTCGTTGTCTCTGAAGCAAGGGTGTTGCATTCTTCAGAGAAGGTACAGTTGTATCCTGGGAAGCAATTCGCCGGTAACCGTCACACTACGGGGCGAATTCTGCTTTAAGGACAGAGATTATCAATCTCGACTCTGTGCAATTTTATTTGCTTACTGTTTTCTTCCCTGTATTTGATTTTTTCGCAATTTCTGTTGGGATTTTCTATTATTCTATATTCAGGTACTAACACCAACGGCATGCCATCTCGAACCTGGCTTCACCCTATGCCCGAGTAACCTCCTGCAGCCTATTTTATAATAGCCCTAGTACTTACTCTCTTTTGATATATATATATGTTTTCTGTGAGGTGGGATAATCCTACCTTTTGCCAGTCAAAAAAAAACCTCAAATGTGATACAATTGTGCTAACCTGTATTGACAACCATTAGCTTGTTTTATGTACTATTGTTTTATGAAGATATGAACAACCAAGAATAAGAACACCTAGATAATTAAAAAAGCATACTGTTATATATAGTTTATGCACCATTCAAAAATTTATACAATATTTGTTACAACAGAATGGCTAGAAAATTTGCAATGTTGCAGCTCAACACCCAGAATGCACGAACAACCCTTGGGCCAAGAATATCACAAAGCATCTTTCTCGAAAAAGATATTCCTATTTGTTTCGAAGGGGAAGAAAGACCGCATATCATACCCATCAGAACCTGAGTGAAGCTCGATGGATATAAACTGGTTCAAAATATAATCGAAGAGTGAAGTGATACATTTTGTACTATTTTTGCTCCCCTTCCCTTTGCCATGTATAATCCCATGTGATGTAGCATTTCCTACAGCAGGCAATAACAAAATGATTATTAGAATTTCTGTGTTACCAATATATATGGAAGAAAATTTGATTCTATTAATACCTTAATATATGAGAATTACCAATAAAATGCATCATTTCCCAACCGAAATCGGTAAGAAAATTTTGATTTCTTTGTTCATTGCAAAAGTATAAATTCTTAACTGAAAAGAGTAACAATAGAGAATATATGAAGTTTAAATTTGTCCACTCGATTTGAAAAGTAAGTTATATGTTCAGATTGGACAAACATTATTGTTGTTTCACTGGTACAATAGGTGCAAAAGGCAGGAGAACAAAGTAGTCCTGAGTTGTCGATAATCTTTGCTTCCACAACAATTTGTATATGCGTCGCTTTTCAATATTAATTTATTTACTATTAAAAACCTACCTTTTGTGATTTTCATTCCAGTTTTCGCTAAAATGGGAATTAGGCTGAGAAGTGAGAACATTGCCAAATGCCAGAAAAGCAAACAAAGTTTACTGATGGTCCCCACTCTTTTTGTTCTATTTGATTTCCAATTAAAATTTTACTAGTAATCTGCACTTGCGCTAATTAATTTTTTTTATATAGTAAATAATAAGACGTAATCTGGCTCGAACCCGATACCTCCCTTTACTTATTATTACATATTCTTTACAAATTATCCCTAGTGTCACAAACTTTTATTTTATATGAGTGACATTTTTATAAATAATTATGTCATGAATGAATTTGAACTTTTGAGGATATTATAGTAACTAACAATATTTGAGTAAATTAATGGTTAACATAATTCCCACTTTTACATGAATGGTTGAGTTTAGTTGGTTGAATGTCTACAAATTATCGGTTGTCTACAAATGACAACCCTAACTCTTCCATTATAATATTATAGAAGTGCAAAGCAGCCCTTAACCTTTCAGTATGGTTGAATCCTAGCACGTCAATTTAGCTGACCCGATTAGCTTGATTTACGATTTAGTTTTATAATAGACTTGGACATTTTTCTCTCAATCTGATCTCACAAAGCTATATGCAGAGTTTTTATTTTTTTTATTTTTAAACTTACTACCAAAATAAGAATTTGGTTTGGATTTTTATTTTTTATTTTTGGAAGAAATTTGGTTTATATAGTTATTTCCCTTCCATTCTACATAAAGAACTTGTGACATTTCTTCATTTACAATGCACGCCGAAACATAAAGGTTTAAATGAGGCGGAACTTTTATTCATGTATTTATTAAAAGGTTAGTTTAATAGGGGAAAACATATTAGGAGAATAAAAGAGAGATATCGGAGTGCACCATGAAGATGCATATTAGTTAAATGTAAAAAATTGAGATACTGGAGATGACTAATTGATCTTACAATGTTTCTAACTTTACGTAATTTTTTTATTGTAAATTCCTTCCAATATCTCCACTGCAAACTTAGGAGATATGCGATGGGTTAAGGGAGAGAGACATAATCGTGGAGTATCTAACTGAAGGACAAGTGTTTTCTATGGAAGGACTATCATTTTAGGAGGGTGTAGGAAATATTTGGATCAAGAAAAGAGCTGCCAGAAATTAATTAATGAATTGGAGACGAGTCAATTTGATACACACAACAAACATATATGTATATATCAATCTTAATTCTTACAAAAGATGAGTGTTATATGTATGTATCTATTTCTTGGTAACAAGTGTTATGTGTATATATATTAATTAATTTAAAAAAATGAAAAGTTTGTAACTCAGCCAAAAAAATAAATTTATGTTTTTCTTTGTAAGAGTCATCAGTCATATCATATATTTCGGGAAAAAAAAAAAGGGAAAAAAAACTCTAAGCCTTGCACAAGAATATTAACCATATGCTCATGCACCCAACAAACACAACCTACATTAGCCCACGTAATATAATAAAAAAAAAGGAAACACAAAATAATTGTTGAAAATAAAGTGAAATCTCAAAAGTTACATAAACAATAAGCATGTGGCCAAATGCTTTAGAGAAATCCAGCTGTTCATTCTCTTAGAAAGTTAGTAAATTATCAAGCAATGAATTTGTACTCGAAAAATAGGATACTGTCCTTGTACAGTTGTATCAATTAGCTACTAACTAGTATTATATGTGCAAATTGCACAACCTAAAATAATTTTGAGGTATTCATAAAATTATATATAACTCTAAAAAAAGTAAAAGAATTGAGATAAACTTATGAATATTATTCATACCGTAATTACTGAAATCTTCATTATCATCTTTACATACACAGATAGTTTAGAGAATCACTGCCAAACCATAATATTATACAATTAATATTGCTAAAGCTGATGGGGGTGCGGGAGTAGGGATGAGGGTGAGTTTAGGAAGAGTCGTGAGATTGAAAAAAAGTTAGAGGGGAAAAGACTATATTTGAGTGATTATGGTTTTTATTTTTTTATCATGCATATAGTACACGTGTTAGTTAAATAGGAATCCCTACTTTTACTCTCTTTTCTCTATTTCAAAATAGAGAAAGGAGAGAAGGGGTAGACTCACTCTCTCCTATTAGTATAAGATATAGATATAATATCAAAACTTATTTACTTGACAAAGACCTTGCAACATTAAAAAAGAAGTTTGTTTTCGAGTTTTTTGCCTTCGTAGGCCACTTTTTGAAAATATTTGTGTTTAAAGGGCCAGTTTCCCAACAATTAGTATTTTTGGGCTACTATGTGCCAAATCAGCAGCGGTCACTATTCCCAATAGCGGCATCTTTATTTTCAAGGTCGTTAATGGAAATAGCGGCCTATGTTTTAATTTTTTTTCGAATTTTTTGTTTATTGTCGCTATTCTCACTAGCGACCTTAGTATATATGAGGTCGCTAATGGGATTATCGACCTCAAATGAATGTATTGAGACACTTAGCGATTTCTAAAGAGCTTTTGCTCTCTTGTGGGAAAAAAAATTTGAAACTGAGGTCGCTAATCCTATTAGCGAGCACAGTTTTAAATTTTGAAAATACTAAGGTCGTTATTCCCAATAGCGACCACAGTTTTAATTCTTTTTTCAAAGAGAACAAAAACTCTATAGAAATCGCTAAGTGTCATAATACATTCATTTGAGGTTGCTATTCCCATTAGCGACCTCATATATACTAAGGTCGCTAGTGGGAATAGCGACAGCAAACAAAAAATTCAAAAAAGTTTAAAATATAGGCCGCTATTCTCATTAGCAACCTAAAAAATAAAGAGGCTGCTGACGTGGCATAGAGTAGCCCAATAACGCTAATAGTTGGAAAACCGGCCCTTAAACACAAATATTTTCAAAAAGTGGCCTATGAGAGCAAAAAATTCTTTGTTTTCAAACCTGAGGGTGTGCTAAAGCTCCTATAATAGTTCGAGCAGCATGAACTGACAAGTCGTACGTAGCACATCCCCTTGAATAAACCACAACATCTTCAAGTGGAGGCACGAGGCCGATGTTTCTAGCAGATAGAGCAGCGCTAACAAAATCCAACACACATATATCTGTGCATATTCCAACCACCAACAACTTCAACCAAGTAAATCAGCCGTTAGAAGATATTGAGAACTAACGATATCTAAATGAATACAGACCACAAAACAAAATAAACCATGACCATGCCATGATTTTTTGGAGATAGGAATACTCACAACTTTGATATCGTTTTTGTTCACCCAACTGGCAAAAGTATTAGAGCCATCCTTCTCCATTGAACTAATAAACCCATTGATGCAACCTTTACGCTTCATCGTAACATTTGGCTCTTCTTCCAACCACCGGAGAGCTGCACATATATTATATTGCCGTGTAAAGAACATTATCAAAAAATAATTTTGACACTATATTTGATACAATCAATTTTTTGTTTTGATCAGAACAATACCTGGAACAAATTCTTCTTCACCTGAGCCAATTATACAATGAGGTGGATATGGATCTTCAGGCTTTTCCGGGTCATGGGTATCGAGGAAAGCAAATATAGGCCATTTCCTTTCACAGAATATCTTCGAGACCCTTGCAGACTCATCCACCATTGTATTTATCTGTTTATTAGGCTCTACTGGAGCCTAAGCATGCACACATGAAATGAACAAAGTAACTAAATCAAATTGAGGATCTTTGGATAACAAAATAAACTTGTATTAAGTAACATAGTGTCTTCAATCAAATAATTTCTCTGTTTCGTGTAACCAAGTTATTACATTTGATGGAGTTTGAATCCCGCTTGCACCGTTAAAAAATCACTCATTAATAATATATATGGGTACGTGTGGGTGCGTGTGTCTACGGCTTTGATAAAAAAGAAAAGAAAAAAAGTTGACTACATTTGAAGGTGAATTAGGTATCATACTTTCTGCAATGCGATACCATATTTATAATTATGTTTTCCATACAATTCCATCTTGCATCAAATTGGAAAATTGTAATAAACCAGTGGATTAAATAGATTAGAACAAGCAACTAAAAAATGGTGAAAAATGCGAGATAAAATTAAGGGCATGATCTCTTGAGAAATTAAAGATGACCCATCTAAGAAATACCGAAAAAGACTCAAAACTTTAACAACAGAGATTGGTGGTGAAGACTTACGAGATTGCCAGCTCCAACAGTGCAGAAACCATTCACAATATCAACAAGAACGAGACCAACGACTCTCCCCTGTTCTCTCTCTCTCATCAAAACCAACTCCCTCTCCTCTTCAAAGGGAACCTCGGCTTTTAGAAGATCAATCATTCTCACTTCTGATCCCATTCTCTCTGCCTCCCCCTCTCCTCTGTTTTTTGTGCTTGCTTTTCTTTTGCTTCCCCCAATTTATAGAGAAAAATGACCAGGTCACCGAGTCGGAAATTTTATCTCCTTAACTTATCATATTGGCAATTTTCTTGTGTTTTGTTTTGTAGATTCGGATTCCCCATACTTAATTTTTAAAATCTCATCAATTTTTAGATGATTAAATCTCATTCATAGAACTCCTAAAAGTATACGTTGTAATAGAAAGCAACACTTGGTACGTAAAATGTTCAATGAATGCGAATATTTATTTACATAAACGTCTCTTTCAAAGCGTGCCGTTTGAATGCAAGCAAATCAAGGTCAGCCGATTTAATGAGAAACCTTTATATATATATATATATATATTTGATAGAAAGATGACTCTGTCATCGCTTTATTAATAAAAAAATAACGAAACAGTCTTAAAATAATACATAGATCGCCCGTAGGCTAGAATAATATGGAAAAACCTTTATAAATTTGCTAGAATAATATGGAAAAACTGATTGTAAGAGCGTGGAAGAAATTGATTGAGAAAAATGGAAAGAACAAAAACATATGAGAAATTATTAATGAATTAAAGAAAGATTTTTTCATCTTTTAGAGCTATAATCGGTAAACATCGTTATCAAAGATGAATAAAGCGTACACGATCTTATCCGGCAAGGTTGTAAAAGTATGAAATTTATTCATGCAAACGTCTCTCATGGTGAAAATCAAAGTCTTCGAAGGATTTTCATTTTCAGTAGATTTAATGAGAACCTTATAAATTTGATATCATAACATGGAAGACACGACCGTGTAAAATGAAATGAACAAAAAGATATAAGAACTTCCTAATTCCGTTATAAGCAGTTTGCCAACGTACTTTACGTCATTCTATGAACTTTCTAAATGGGTTATTGGTAGAATTAGAAAAATGTAGGACATGATTCTTGTGGAAAGGAGAAAATGAGGACAATAAAGGTATTCACTTGGTTAACTGGGGTAGAGTTTACAAGAGAAAAGAGTTCGGGAGATTAGGAATCCTAGATCTGGGCGATATGAACAAAGCATTGATGAGTAAGTGGTGGTGAAAAATGAGAAAAAGATGCAACAATTGGTGGTACAAGTCCTTCATGCTGTACCGGAGAAGGAAGAAGTTTAGGTTCGGAGGAATAAGTGAGTATGGTAAGGCATCATTCCTCTGGAAAGGGGTCGCGAAGGTGGGGAAGACTTTTCATGTTAATACAAGATGTACAGTGGGCAATGGGAAGGACACACGATGCCGAAAAGATAAATGGTGTGAGAGAAACACACTTCAATCCCTTTCTCCGGAGGTCGTCGGAGAAACAGTGAACGTTGATACGATGATCAACGAGGTTTGGAGAAATGATAGACTCACGATTCAATTACGAGATCAGCCAACTCAGGAATATCTTCTTCAACTGCAGACATTGAAGGACTTCATTAGGACGGAGAGCCGGTACCATAACAGAGTGGACGATGAGAGAAGTTGGAATTTAGAGCATAATGATACATTCATCGTGTCGTCTATCTATAAGTGCTTAAATGATGGAGGGAATAAAGGTAAGGAAGTCAGTTCAATCTGGAGAACTGATGCACCAATGAAAGTGAAAGCTTTCATTTGGCTTGTTGCAAACAATGCAATTCTGTCAAAAGTCAACCTTCGTAAACACAACCTGCAGTTGGACATTAGGTGTTCCAGATGCCCAGTAGAAGATGAGGACACTAATCACATTCTATTCACTTGTTCTAGGGCAAGGTTGTTGGGATTGGGGCGTCAACGAACGCCCGTTGTCGCATCGGAACTAAATAGAGCAATGAAGACGTCGAGGTAGATGAGACAAATCAATGAGCAAGCAAGTAGATCCATCAGTCTAACACAAACACAACGATGATTTATCCCGATTAGCTTTTGCTTAATCCGGGAAGAAATATAGGGAGATCTGATATATAACTAGAAGAGATTACAAGGAGTTACTAATTCACTCAATACAAGAAATTAAGCTCACTCACCAAGAACTATCTCTCTCAAGCCTATCTTTGAAATAGAGAAAATATCAATGACATACTCTACTCTCATATTAGAGGAGTTTACAATATATATATAGAAGAATAGAGAGAACTCTAGGTTTAAACTTGATTCTCAGTCGTCCGATATAACCTGAAGGAGAAGTAACTGAATAGGAGCTGTATGATCTAACTTGGAGTTGAAGATTGGGCTGAAATGACCTAACAAATCGATGCTCAAAACGAACATAACGCCGCGGTCGGTCGATCGTCCAACAAGATTGGTCGACCGTCCTCCTCTCGGCCAAACCCTGTGCAATTGAGGTCGGGTGTGCGGTCGGGGGGTGCGGTCGACCGCAACTTTGGACAGTCGACCGCAACTCTACCTGCACTATTGCTGCCCTGTTTTCTTATACTCTCTTTGACGCTTCGACATCCGTGCTTCATCTTACCTTCTTCTAATCTGAACCACAAGTATTCAAGACACATTCCTAATAAACTCTACCTTGGATTGCATACGAGTGCTATCACATAATGTGATTATTTATCTCAAACTCTAATGAACTGATCCACTTGAAAAAATACTTAGAACAATAGATTCTTCTAGTTGAACAAATCTCTACCCAATCTCACTGATCAGTGTGCCCCTTCAAGGGCACACCTCTGTAGGCGTACTCACGGAGTTGCCAATATCCGCATGAACTCCACCTACATCAAGGCACTCTCCACCTCCTGGTGATATTCGAACGTCGTAGTCTCGCTTCAATGATGCTAGTTGTGGCAAACTAGATGAAATTGCGGAAATAACGGGAAAAGAAGTAACAACACCTGTGTAATATCCCCAAAATTTAATTGTTTATATAACTATATTTTTGTTTTGCTAATAGAATGTGCATGTCTTATTAAGCCCAATCCAATTTGCATGTTTTATTGGCTCAACCCATCCATGAACATGAACATATGCAATAGAATAATATACTAGTATATGTGTATATGTATGTATATATATATACTAACCAGCCTACATTTTTTGACCTAAAGACTTCTAGCCCACAATTTTTGACTAGTTTTTTAGCTAAGAAACTTAGGTGAGCTTAGGTGTAACCCTAAGGATTAGGGTCTAAGGCTTAGAGTGGTGACTAAGCACCTCTAGGAATTTCTACACATTCCCACACACCTCCACACTCATTTTCACCCATTTCCAAGCTTGGCCGACAACTTTCACCCCCACCCCCCTATATATATGTGTGTGTGCTACTTCATCCTATTACTACTACTTCATCTTACTTTACTACCTACTACTACTACTACTACTTCCTACTACTACTACTACTACTCCTACTATACTACTCACTCCTATTATACTACTACTATTGGAGGAAAGAAGTTAAGTAAGCTAAAGGTGAGTCTTAGTTCACACTTAGCTCCATTTCTTCATTCTATGTTCAAATTCTAATTAATTTACTATCAATTTCCTAGAGTTATTGGAGCTTGATATCAAAAGAAGATAAAACTAGGGTTAAATTCTTTTAACATAAGGTGGGTGTTCTTCCTCTTTGTATGATTCTTTAATTTTTAGAATTTGATTGTTTGATTGTTAATAGATTGTTAGTAATATGTTGTTTGATTTGATTGTTAGTAGTTTGTTATCTATATTTAAATAATTGTGTAGTAGTTTATTAGCATGATTGTGTAGTAGTTTATTTGTAGCAAAAGAAATTGTTGATAATAGATTGCTTTGGTTGTGTAGATGGTATAGATTGCTTGATGGATTAAATTTGAAATTTTGAATTGTTATTGGTTGTAATCATTAATAGTAGTGATTGTTAATAGATTGAAAAGTATTGGAGATTAAAGTATTACTAAAATATAAATGGTTATGTATGCATAATATAGTGTATGAAAATTGCCGGATTAAGGAAACAAAGGAAACGAAAAAGAAACAAAGTAGAAAAAATATGTTTGTATAGATAATTACACAAATTTGAAATTGAGTAATGCACAAATAAATGTATTAAAATGCTTATTTTACCTTAGTTTGATGGTAAATTATGATGGAAATTATGCAACAAAAGGTTTTGCATATAAGGTAAAATATTTAAATGAACATAGATAACAAATAAAAATAAACGCATGCATAAGAAATGTTTAGTAGCTTAACAAGAAATGTTTAGTAGCTTAACAAAACATGTGAATGAAGTTGTAAATGAGTAAATGAGTATTTAGATGTTTCGTGAAAACAAGTTCACACATGTACATGTCTAAACATAATGTAGAAAAATAATTAAGAAATATGTATGAAAGATGTTCATTGATATACACAAAAGAGTGTTTATACAATGAAGAAAGACACTGTAATACATATGAGTATGTTGTCATAAATAATAGTGTTGTGCATGTGAGATGTGCGAGTTAGTATTTGTCCGGGATAAATGATTGGTGGAACATTTCGGAAAGTTGCCATATGGTGGTTGCCATTCCGAAGAGTCTTTTCAACCTAGAACTTGAACTAGATTACCTAGAACTTGAACTAGATAATATAATAAGTAATCTAAGTAGTTAATCTAGAAACTAGAAGTGATGATAAATAAGTTAAGAAGTGATGATAAATAAGTTATTAGAATAAAGTAGTAAATGACTTAAATGGTCAGTTTCAAGTGTTCCTTAAGAGCCTAGATTGTCCAAGGTTACCCACTAACAAGTGGACTAAGTACCTTTCTAATTAACTAATGCTATACATGTTTTAAAGGAACTAGAAGATGTCTAAATAAAGAAATTTACATCGGGTAAAGTTACGGAATTAAGAAATCCATTTAATATAACTCAACCTTTAGTTCTAGAACTTCCTAGAAGTTTGGGATAAATAGGTAAGGACAGGCACTAGTAGGGCGTGTACTCACCTGTCAAGGGGACACGTGTGGCGTGGTCTCGTCTTTTAATTTCTAAGATTTAGTGATAAGAACTATATGGTGGAAGTTAGGGAATGGACCCTCCAGATACACCTAAGGTTCTCTGTTGTTTAATGCGAACTCTCGGTGGAGCAGGTAGGACTTGCAAGGTCACCATTACAATCGTAACAACTTTTGGGTAAGGTCCGGGAGTGGCATAGGACTACAGGGGCCAGACGGAGTATGACCAGGGAGTGGCATAGGACCATAGGGTCTCGGCATACATAATGACATAACTAATAATTTCAGACTGCAGCGGCGGAACTAGACCGAGCGACTGCAACCTTACCAGTCACTAGATGAATGTCAGAAATAGGAAATAGTACAAGAGTAGGATGCATGGCAAGGGATTAAACCCTATCATCTGGAGAATACGAACTCGATTTGGGGAGTATGTAGTATGGGATGCATATGTTTCCAAATCAAGTTTGCATTAGAGTAGGAGCATCATGTGCATTTATGTTTGTGCATTAGATTTAGGTCATGGCACACTCTGACACCATTCATTGTCTGCATTTCACATTTCATATTGTCATTAATATTAATTTTTATATTGATTAATTGTTGAGGAGTGAAGCTCACTGTTTTTATCAGTTTGCGTCAGTTGCATTCAACTGACATGCCCACTTATATTTAGGTTGCAGGACTACCCGATTTTGGGGATTGTAAGCTTAAGCTGTGTTGGGCATTCATATTCAAGAAGAAAAACATTAAGGTAAGAAAAGAAGTTTTTAATTTTCTGTGATTTTTCTGTGTTGTGTACTCGTTTGAAGTAAAAGATTCTGGTTGGTGTCACGAGTTTTCAGTAGATGGAAATCGGGGCGCTACAACCTGTGCAGGTATTTTGGATTCCCCAAAGTTTGTAGAGATCATTTTGGCTTGGCCCAACCATTCTCATACCTCTAATCACCTTATGACGACCCTGAAAAATAGACAGAACTCCACATCGAGCTATGTACCTACAACCCCGTGCATCAAGAGTTCCCAAGAAAATCAGATTCCGTTTCAGCAGAGAAATATGCAAAATATCCCTTAAAATGAATATATTTAGACCTGCATCTTCAACTCAATTATCCCCTCACCTACTGCTTCACAAATTTCTCTAATTCCTGTTCTCTCACAATGCCATGTAGTAGACTTATAGGTAGAAAACAACTCTCTCTCAGAGCAAATATGAGAAGAACTCCTTGAGTCAAGAAACCAACTAGAATTCACTTCTAAAGAATTTGAAATAAGAAGAAACGAATCACCTGAATCAAAGACACTAACCACATTTGCGGCTGAATTCTCATTCTTTGTGCTCTCTTGATTCTGCAATTTTCAACAGTCTTTCTTGATATTCCCTGACCTATTGCAATATCGGCAACTGATCGAATCCTTTTGCATAGCACTTTGTCTTTCCCCTGAAGGACCATCCACTGCTAGATATCTTGTCGGAATAGACGATGATTTTTTAGTCTCCTTCCTAAGTTGATTTTCCTTCAATGCTTTGATTACACCATCTACCAATATACTCTCCTTGGCAGATCTACCATGTAGCATGGTAGTGATCAAAAGCTCGTATGAATCCGACAGTGAATATATCAGGTTGAAAGCTTTATCTTCCTCACACACATCCGCGTTGAACGCCTGAAGTTCAGATAATACCTTATTGAACTCTGTAATGTGGTCTTGGAGATCGGTACTTCCTTCAATGACAAACAAAATAACTTCCTCTTCCAATGCATCCGATCTAATAATAATGAACCAGAGTAGTCAGCTATGAGCTTTTTTCACAAACTCGCCGCATCAGTTTCTTTAAGAAATCTGTACTTGACCTCATCCACCAATGATAGTCGGATCAGACTTATGGCTTTTTCACGAATATCTTTCCAAACATCATCCTTCATATCAGTTGGTTTTTCTTTCTTCTTAATGGCTAACTGCAAATGTTCTTGAACAAGGATATCATACATGTCAACCTTCCAAAGATTGAAATTGTTCTTCAAAAGACTGTGACCTATCATCTTAACCAAGAGACTCGGCAACCTGAAGCTCTGATACCAGTTGTTGGGATTGGGGCGTCAATGAACGCCCGTTGTCACGGCGAAACTAAATAGAGCAATGAGAAAGTCGAAATAGATGAGACAAATCAATTGAGCAAGTAAGTAGATCCACCAATCTAACACAAACACACCGATGATTTATCCCAGTTAGCTTTTGCTTAATCTGGGGGAAAATATAGGGAGATCTATTATTCAACTAGAAGAGATTACAATGAGTTACTGATTCACTCAATACAAGGAATTAAACTCACTGACCAAGAACTATCTCTGTTAAGCCTCTATTTGCAATGGAGAAAATATCAATAAAGTACTCTACTCTCATATTGGAGGAGTTTACAATATATATATATAGAAGAATAGAGAGAACCCTAGGTTTATCTTGATTCTCAGTCGTCTGATATAACCTGGAGAAGAAGTAACTGAATAGGAGTCGTACGATCTAACTTGGAGTTGAAGATTGTGCTGAAATGACCTAACAAATTGAGGCCCAAAATGAAAAATAGCGCCGCAGTCGGTTGACCATCCAACAAGACCGATCGACCATCCTCTTCTCGGCCAAACCCTATGCAACTGCGGTCGAGTGTGCGGTCGGGGATGCGGTCGACGGCAACTTTGGACAGTCGGCCGCAACTCTGCCTGCACTATTGATGCTCTGTTTTCTTCTACTCTCTTCGACGCTTTAACCTCCGTGCTTCATCTTACATTCTTCTAATCTGAACCACGTGTATTCAAGACACGTTCCTAACAAAGGTTACCTTAGGAAGTTGTGTGCTTAGGTTTTGGGATTGTTGAGTGTCCAAGCTCGTTATTGGAGATTTGGGGTCAGTGGAGAGCAAGGGTAGTCATCAAGGGGTTTTAAAAAGCTTGGAATATTTCGGTAGCTGCAACATTATGGGGTCTATGGCTAGATCACAACGAGTTGTGTTTTCAAAACCACAACAACAGATTTCTGGTCATGATGCATAAAATTTTTGCGTCCATTCTTGCTTGGGCAAGTCAAGAAAATACGAGGAGTGGAGTACGCATGGAGGAGGGGATGTAGGCAAGGCAAGAAGGGTGGTGGAGGGCGAGATGGAGTTATAATTGTATCTGTACTGTCTTTTGAGTGGTAGATGTAATATTAGTCTAGATATTTGTAAACTGTAATTAGTCTTACTTTGTTTCGTTAATTTATCATTAATGAAGCGGTGACTTGGTCACCTTCATTCATATATATATATATATATATATATATATATATATATATAGTCCTCTCTTCCGTTGTACACCACCCATGATACACACGGCGTGTGCACTCGGCCTTCTGACGTTCATATCGACGATCCAAACCGTTCACATTGATCTATACATCTGAATTAGTCTAAATATGTAAAAGCAAGTCATTTGAAATTCATTTTCCCATCCATCATGTCATTATTAAAAAAACGATATTCAACTATACAATTTTGTAACACTTCAACGCATGATCAAATGAATTTCAAATGACTTGATTTTACATTTTTAGACTAATTTAGATGTGTAGATCAATATGAACGGTTCGGATCGTCGATATGAACTCCCGAAGGCCGAATGCACACGCCGCGTGCACCATGGGTGGTGCACAACGAAAGGGGACTTCCTCTCTCTCTCTCTATAGATATTTTGAGGAAAATGTGGAATATAGCCACAATGTTTTATTAATAAGGAGTTAATAAAACAAACTCATGATACAAAGCTCAATTACAAAAATTACAATGCAGAAAATAAAATATTGTACCTCCAAAGTGTATAGAAGGGTGGAACAGATACAACAAAAACCAAACATACAATAGCATCAAAACGAGAGCAACATGATAAACATCGCTATCAAAGATGTTGTAGCGACATTATTGGTAAACACCGTTATCAAAGATGAAGAATGGGTAAAAGATCATATCCGGCAAGATTCTAAATGTATGAGATATATTCATAGTCAACAAAATGCCCCAAACCACAAAAAACAAAGTCATTTTCACTGAGTTGTCATGATTTTTTGTGCTGGCTTCCCATATGGCAGGATCCACAAGTACGAACTTATTTAATCACTTTATAGTAAACAAATTCTCACTTTTGGATATTCTTGAAAGCTGTCACAGCTCGATTCTCTTAAGATAGTGGGAATCTTCATGCCTCTGAAATTAAAGAAAAAAATATTCTAATTAAGGAGTTATAAGAATTGTCATGCTTTGCAAGTCTACATATTGCTCCCATCTGCAGTTAAGAAACAACATGTTCACAAAACGAGAATGACTAAATTGAGAAAATCGGTCTATACCTGAGTTGAAAATACTGAAAGATAAGTGAAAACCTAAAAATATTTGTAAGAAATTAAAAGTAGCATCAATTGACAACGTGCTGACTTATGATGAGATTATGAAAGCATTACTATTCATAATCCTGTTACAAGCGAGAAAACTGAAGCCCGAATTGAAATCATTGATACAGCATACACAGAACCTGTCTGAAAATAAAGTAGAACCGAACACAAACAGAATGAGGAGCAAAAAGGTGAAACTAATCAACTGCATCATAACACCGGATTTTTCCCAAATACATATGGGCGGAAACTAAAAAGGAAAAGAAATAAAATTAAACTACTTACAGCACAAAAAGGATTACGAACAGGAAAATGGGAAACCGGGTTGACATAGAATGTATATAAATGGGTCAAGATAGAGAGATTATCGATTCTTAATAGAATTGAGTTTGGCCAATGCCATAGTACCGTCATTCTCACAGAACCATCTTCCAGCAATCTAACAGCATTGAGTTTCATCCACTGGCTATAGGGCCGTTGTCCTCATAAAACCATCTTTCAGCAGTCGAGTAGGATTGTGTTCAGCCAATTGTACGAACCATCGTACTCTTAGAACTATCTTTGAGCAATCTAACGCTCAGGGTATTAAACATTCCCCGCGAGTACCTGCAAGATGCACTTTTCCACTCTGTTCCTGCTCCCATCATAGTCACAAATTCATCATAGCTTATGCGACCATCCTGTACGATCACCAAAATTAATAGCATCATTGTAACTAACCAGACAACCATTTTTTGAATTTAAAAACAAAAATATCAGCAAAAAATCCTTAAGAATAACTAATTCTCCAGTTATAATACAATAATACAAATTCCATTTACATCTCTACTACTATAATGGGAGAAGGCCTTAGTGTAACTTGTCCATATCCCAACCTCCAACTCAGCCCGAGATTCACAACGACCTCCAAACCCTCTTCATAGCCAGCCTCCCTGACGACGTCCAGGCCCGCGAGATCTACAACCTCTTCCGCGAATTCCCCGGCTTCGAGTCGTCCCAGCTCCGCGCTGCCAGACATACTCGCGTAAGCACACACAAATCCATTTGTGTATTTGTTGATTACGTACCCTTTTTATAGAAAGAAGACAGCTTGATTGATGGATAGGAGTCGATCATATGTTTTTCAGTCTGTTAGACTGTAGGTACAATTTATTAAAATTGCTTTTTTTAAAAAAAACCAAAAGCACTTTGCAAAGTTGCAGTTTTTGACCTTTTTCTCATTGCATTTTTGTTAAGAATACATTTTTTTTTGAAATATAAATTTTGAGGAGGAGCACTTTTTGTTCACACAGGAATACCAAAATGGAGCCGTAGTCTATAGTTTAGTTTGGATGGAAATATAAAGATACATGTACCAGGTGGAGATTCTAGAAGCATTTTTAGGATTGAAGGTAAAGCATGATGGAAAACAAATTGGGTGAAGTTGATCATTGTCTAATTGTGTAATAAGAATACAGAAGGAAAAAAACATACATATTTTATATCAAGTGTTAACATGAAAATTTTAATAGAAAAGATAATTAAAATCGACGATGTACTTGCGAAATGGTGATTAACTTATAATTTTTGGTGAAGAATAAAAGGCAGAGAAGGAAGGGAATGAGAATGGACGGATGGAAGTAGGGAGGAGTAGATGTTTTATAGTCATTGGAGGGAGTTGGGTAGAAGGCAAAAGGATTTGCGTAATAGTAAAGTTTGTTAGTCAAAGCTAGGTTTATTATAATGGGAGACGACCTTAGTGTCATTTGTAAATCTACCAATTTGTAAGTCTACCAACATATGCAACATACGTACATAACTAATATAAAGAAGGTTTAGGTACAAACTCATACTATATCTGAATTTTTACTTTTAAAAAATTAAATTTATTAAGACGTGCATCGCACGTGTAAATTACTAGTAGGAAATAATTTGAACAGGAGAAAGGAGAAATGGGAGTGATGATGAACTTTTTATATTTTTTTTTGAGAAAAAAGTGACATTGTCACCATTTCATTAATAAAAAATTAACGAAACAAGTATTATATAGATTATGCATCTATCTGTTCCTAAACGAAACAATGGAGAACAATTACAAAGCTAAGCCTATAATTCTAACTAGTCTCTACCCTAGCTAGACTTGTAGACGAGGCGTCTGCACCCTGTTCTCCCACCCAACTCTCTCAGATGTAATTTTAATTCCACAAAAATCTAATTTGGAAATCTAAATACACCGAACTAGCACTCCACTCCAGAAACTCCCTCCACTTTCCCCCAAACGTCCATAGTGGAAATAACCATAGCCACCATCTCTTACTGGCATGCTTACTCCTCTCCAAACGACGTTGCCGTCGTGAATCCGCCAAACCAACTCCACTGCGACCCCGTCTTTCGATTGCTTCAAATCTAGCTAGCTCTCAATAGTAGTCGTTGTTCTTAACTACCAGACCGATGCTGATGACAAACTTCTCCGCCACCGAACACCGCCGCCTCTCAAATATAATGTTTGCACTCGCCGGTCACTCCACAAATTGTAATTTAAATTTCAAACAAAATCTATTTTGAAATTCAAATTACACCACAATATTCTCCTTACACTCCCCAACAAAAATATGAATTTCAAAAATCTATATTGAAATTCAAAATTCAAGGAATCTCCCTCTCCACACATCCAATTCAAATTTGAAATTTGAAAATTTGAATATAAAAAAACAGTAATTTTGAAATTCAAATTTCAGTTTTCCCCCAATCTCCTCCTCATTCTAATTTGAATTTCGAAACTAAAATTCGAAATTTAAAAATGAAAATCCATCCCGGCTCCTCCTCACCACTCCGGTGTATCTCCGACCATCCTCTCTCTCCTGCCCCTCTCCACTCCCCCCCATCGCTCTTGTCATGTGCCTCGTCACACGGCCCCCTTCACCGATTCGCCATCATCAAATGGCAGCCACCTCCACCCACTGAAAATCCCTTCGTCATCACCATCAGTCGCTCCGATGAAGCCCCTCGACCTCACCGCGTCGAGCCTCCCCGACTCCGCAACGCATTCTGTATCCACCGTCGAGCCTAGCCCAGCTCCAATCGTCGTCGATCCAACCCGATTCGGAAACTCAACGACGCAAGCTCTCCACCATCGACAATACCCAAACACTGCACCACTCCAATGAGCACTGGTTGAAGTTTCGATAGGCCCCTCCTCGACGATGCCCTTCGACACTCCTAATTCCCTCACCGACAGCCAACGACGCTACCGACGAGGCACAATCCCCTAATGAAGCCCATACTCGAACATCATCATCCCCGAGTTTCTCTCCCCACCATCTCCATCTCCTCAACGAGCAGCGCCACACTCGTCGTCATCCTAGACCCCATAGAGGCGACCACTTCACTGTGCCGAACTCATACACTGCATCTACTTGACCAACTCTGGTCCAAATCAGTGACCAAAATCGATGAGGAACCCTCACCACCGCACCTCAAAAGTTGGGAAGGGGGGGGGGGGGATGAGGAGGACGAGGGAGTCCTCCCCCCTCCCCGAGCGGCTTCGATTTGTTGCCTTTTTTTTGGGTTTTCTTTTTGGGAGGAGAGCTTCTCTCTCTAGGATTCTAGAGAGAGAAGCTCTCTTTGTGGAGTGCAAGTGATGATGACCTTATCCGTGTCGACATCATGGATGATCTGTTTAAAGCTTCTGTCAATTCGTGGTTTTCAATATAACCATTACTATCGTTGTCGAAGTAATTGAATACTTTAGGGAGATAATCTTCATTTTTTATCTTTTTCAAGTGAATGGTAAGAGTCACAAACTCCCCACAGTCTAGAGCACCATTCCCGTCTTCGTCTGCTTGCAAATTGTTAGTAGAGATTCGATATAATCATATAAGAATAGTAAAGAGTAAACCATGAAAGAATGACTCTCCAATCTCAAATATGGTTATATATTTGATACTAATAATCACATACTAACCAGCACCGAGCAATGTTTTTGATGGTACAGTGCAGCACAAAATTGTGGCTAGAATGAGAATTCAAATTCGAAGTTAGACATCTGCAAAATTAAAAAATAATCAAATACTTACCGCTTCCCTAAGCATATGATTATCAAGATCTGGAACATGATGTGCAATTATGTGGTCACCATTTTAAGTTCTTCAATTGTGAGGGTTCCACTATTATCGGTGTCTAACATGTCGAACAAATGCTTAATTCAAGCTATTTCTTCCGCACGTAATGTTGGGTTTATGTCTTGCATGCTATATTTGATACGAAGACGATGAGACGGTAGAAGAATCAACATGGTTGAAGATAGATAAGGAAATAGTCAGCAGCAGTAACAACAACAGTAGCAGGTTGCGGTCGACCGACCTTGAGGTGCGGTTGACCGTCACCTGTACATGATCTTCCCGCGAGGAGGGCGACCGGCCGGTCTTGTTGGACAGTCGACCATTCGCTGCGATGGGTTTTGGGCTCAGGTCTGGCTGATTCGTGAGAAGCACAACTTCGTATTTAAATCAGATAGTGTGGCTCTTATTGTAGGGTTATCTCTTCTGTAACATCCAATGGCTATTGTACCAAGATATCAAATTAGGGTTTTTCTAAATCTCTATATATTGTTGTTATTGGACTCCATTGAGAGCCAAGAGAGAGTACTTCATTGAAGGCAGAGTTTGATATGTTCTCCAATCGTAAACAACTAGTATTTGTTGGAGAGACTTGAGAGAGGATCGTGGTGAGAATTGTAATATTCTTGTATCTTCTCTAGTTGAATAATATCTCAATTTTCTTCTCCCCCGGATCAAGGGGAAAGCCCAACCGGGTCAAACTAGTGTGTGCTTTGGTATGTTTGGTATGATCTCTATGTGCTTGGTAGTTTGTGTTGATTGCATCAAATAACTCAACAAGATCCTTGAAAGGGAAGAGTTCCGCTAATTCCCTAACAAGTGGTGTCATTGTACCGCTTGTTTTCTTAACAATTAGTGTCAGAGCTAATCAAGTTCGTGGGTTTGTTCGAGTTCCTTAGAGAAGATGACAGATCAGATCACGAAGATCAAACAATTTGAAGGTAAGATCAACTTTGATCTCGTGAAGGTGGACATGCATGAAGCATCGGTTCAACAAGACTTGGATCTAGTCCTAAAAGGAGATAAAAGGAGACTAATCAGCACAAAGCAGAAGAATTTGGAGGAGAATTATTTAGAAGCCTTGGGTTTAATCTGTATGTCATCAATGAACGAAGTCAGGTATAGGAGAAGCTCGACTAGTCTTTGGGCAAGAACCAGAACTGACTACTCAGAATCCTCATTGCAGGATCGGATGTACCAGGAAGGAAAGTTATTGGGTTACTCAATGAAAGAAAGTACTACTCTTCTAGATCATACAGTGAAGTTCAATATTGAGTTATCTGAACCGAGGGCATTCAATGCAGATGATCTAAAATCTTCCACCTTGATAAATTTCACCACCAAATTTATCCAACATGATAATCGTGATATGCGAGAAATCTACCAAGGATAAGTTTTTTATACCAGGTATGATCAAGGGGTTGGAGGAGGATGCACTTAGGAAGGAGAGTCAGAAATTGACGTCATCTTCTGTGAGTTTCTTGGAGGTAGTTTGTACTTCGAATGGAAGAAAAAGTGTATGTAGGGGTAAGGTCTGTGGCCACCTGTGCAAAGGGATGGGACATTACATGAGAGACCGTTGCAAGCGACTGAGTCAAAGGGGCACCAAATCCAGTACCGCTGAATCAGATGATGGCTTAAATAGTGCTTTTATTTTAAGTTCCTTAGATGTGAATTCCAGTTGTTCTTTTGATTCGGTTAGTTCTTCTCAATTTTGCTCCAAGAGGGAGATGGTTTCTACTTACAAGTTTGCATCATATCGTTGTGTGAGAACGAAGATTGATAAGATTTGTGAAGTAATGATTTCTATTTACAAGTTTGCATTTTTTCGTTGTGTGAGAACTTAGATTGATAAGATTTGTAAAGTAAGGGGTAAGAGAACAGTAGAGTCGAAGATGACAAACGAAAGAAGACACACACTAGAGGAGGGCATGTATATTCCTTTGATGAAACAAAACCTTTTATATATGAGAACTCTTGAAGCAATGAACTGCAGGTACACAGATCCAGGTGGAGTTTGATCAGTTTGGGAAAGTTATCGTAAGGTGATGAATGGTGAGAGGGGGATTGAGCAGAGTCAGCACAATCACTACGAGCTTTGTGGGAACAAGAAACCTTGGCCAAGTGGTTTGAAGCCCATTGTTCCTAAAACACTATCTAGTTTTCCATCACTAGAATCATCTGGCATCTGGGCGAGACTACAATGTTCAAATATCGTCGGGAGGTGGAGTGAGCCTTGAGGTAGGTGGTGTTCGTATGGAGGGTGGCACTGTTGTGCGGAATACGAATGGACCACCAATCAAAGAGAGAAATTGCGAGAGAAAACAGAAAAACAAACAAACACAAGGACACACAGATTTAATGTGGTTCGGCAAACAAGTGCCTACATCCACGGGGCGGTTGGGGTTTCTTCTTCAAATAATCACCAATGGGTGAAACAAACCCTTACAGAGATGACGGCTGCAAAATCCGAATTAGAGGTCTCACTTTTACAAAACCCTAACTGGTGTATTTATAGGGAAACTACTGGGCCTTTCGAAATGGGCCTTTTCTAGTTCACAAACCCGCCTACAGTCGACTGGTCTTCTTACCAGTCGACTGGTCTTCTTACCAGTCGACTGGTCTTTAGTTCTGGACAGTCGACTGAGACACATCTTCAGTCGACTGCTACTGCTGTATCCTTATCCTTTGAAACTTCTCTGGACAGTCGACTGGTTCCCATAGTCAGTCGACTGATGTGCTGCAGATACGATGGATATAAACAAATTGAACCAGAATCGAGCCATTATCCTACAATCTCCACCTTGGCGAGATCTTCCAAGTATCCAACAATCTCCGCCTTGGCGAGATCTTCCAAGTAGCCCAAGCAATCTCCAAAAATACTCCAAAACAAATGCTCATCACCAATTGTAACAAAAACAAACTCCACCTTAGTATGATATCACATACTAACCAAACAAATAGCGAAGCACCATTCCAACCGCCCATGCCAAATCATCAAGCATGCAAAATATTAGCCAGGTTCATGCAATGCTTGAACTTGGCTGCCCCAACAATTTTGGTCAACATATCAGCAGGGTTATCAGCTGTCCCAATCTTTACCAGAAGAATATCACCATCCTTTATCAAATCACGCACAAAATGATAACGAACATCAATATGTTTGGTCCTCGAATGATGAACTTGGTTCTTCGCTAAATGAATAGCACTCTGACTGTCACAGTGTACCTCCACCTTCTCCCGATGAATTCCCAAGCTCTTCAAAAGTCCATGAATCCAAATAGCTTCCTTCATGGCCTCAGCAACCGCCATGTATTCAGCCTCAGTAGTAGACAACGCTACAGTGGACTGCAAATTGGACCTCCAACTTATAGGTGCTCTAGCCATAGTAAACAAATAGCCTGTAGTAGACCGCCTCTTATCTAGATCACCTGCATAGTCAGAATCAACATAACCCACCAATAACCTGCTAATATTGTCATCCCTTTCAAACTTCAAACCCACATCTGTGGTGCCACTTATGTACCTCAAAATCCATTTAGCTGCTTGCCAATGCTCTCTGCCTGGATCATGCATATATCGACTAACCATACTCACTGCCTGAGAGATGTCTGGTCGAGTACAAACCATGGCATACATCAAACTGCCAACCACACTAGTGTAAGGTACATTAGCCATATACTGTCTCTCTTCATCTGTACTTCGAGACTGAGAAGCACTAATTCTGAAATGAGTGGCTAAGGGTGTACTGACTGGTTTAGTTTTCTCATCTATACCAAACCGTTTCAACACCTTCAAAAGATATTGCTTCTGTGTCAAACTCACTATGCCCTTTGCTCTGTCTCTAGCTATCTCCATCCCAAGTATTTTCTTGGCTTCACCAAGATCCTTCATCTCGAATTCAGAACTCAGCTGATTCTTCAAATTTTGAATCTCCTTAGCATTTTTAGAGGCAATCAACATGTCATCCACATATAATAACAGATATATGAAAGAGCTATCCTGCAATTTTCTGAAATAGACACAATGATCATACTCACTTCTGGAATATCCCTGCACTTTCATAAACTGATCAAACCTCAAACACCACTGCCTTGGAGATTGCTTCAACCCATAGAGAGACTTTTTCAACCTGCAAACACAATTTTCCTTCCCAGCAATCTTAAACCCATCTGGCTGCAACATATAAATTTCTTCATCTAGGTCCCCATGTAAGAATGCAGTCTTTACATCCATCTGTGTCAATTCAAGATCAAACTGTGCTACCAAAGCTAACAAAATCCGAATAGAAGGATGCTTCACAACCGGAGAGAACACTTCATTATAGTCAATTCCTTCCTTTTGAGCATACCCCTTTGCAACTAGTCTAGCCTTGAACCGAACACTGCCTTTTGGACCTTCTTTCTTCGTATACACCCACTTGCAACCGATAGCTTTCTTCCCCTTTGGCAATTGCACTAGATCCCAAGTCTTGTTCTTATGAAGAGAGTTCATCTCTTCATCCATAGCAACATTCCAATCTGCATTTTCAGAACTTCTAGTAGCTTCTTTGAAGTTGGAGGGAACTTCATCATCAACAATGGGAAGAGCAAATGCAACTGTTTCTGTAAAGCGAGATGGTCGTTTGATATCTCTTCTTTGCCTTCTTGCTGCAATTGATTCTTCCTACTGGGAAGGGTCTTGGATAGGAACTTCTTCCTTATCCTCAGTATCAACCACATCATCTTCATTTTGGACAGGAGTAGGATTTTCAACTGAAAGCTTTTCTAACTCCACCTGTTGGAGAACTCTCACACCAGTCGACTGAGAGCACCTACCAGTCGACTGTCCCGAGCTAATCTTCTGCTTCTCTTGATCAGGATCACCAGTCGACTGCACATGAGGACCAGTCGACTGTCCCGAGCTGATCATGCTGGTCTCATCAAAGGTGACATCCCTGCTGATTACTAACCTTTTCTGTTCTGGACACCACAACCTGTAACCTTTGACACCAGTACTAAAACCAACAAATATAGCCTTTTTGGATCTTGCATCAAGTTTAGTTTCAGTTACATGAAAATAAGCAGGACAACCAAATATATGCAATAAACTATAATCAGATGCAGGTTTACCACTCCATACCTCAATAGGTGTTTTGCCTTCAAGTGCTGTTGATGGTAAACGGTTGACAATGTGGCTTGCATATATAACAACTTCTGCCCAAAATGTCTTCTTCAATCCAGACTGTGCTAGCATACATCTCACCTTCTCAAGTAAGGTTCTGTTCATCCTTTCTGCAACCCCATTTTGCTGTGGAGTCTTCCTAACTGTGAAGTGCCTCTGGATCCCTTCATCTTCACACAATTTCAGAAACGGATCGTTCTTGTATTCCCCTCCATTATCTGACCTCAGAACCTTAATCTTCCTTCCAGTCTGGTTTTCAACTTTCTTCTTCCAACTTGTGAACAATGTCAAAACTTCATCTTTGTGTTTCATGGTATATACCCAAACTCGTCTGGAGTAGTCATCAACAAATGTAACAAACCAGTGTCTACCACTCATAGAAGGTGTCTGAGTAGGGCCCCAAACATCTGTGTGCACATAATCGAGGATACCCTTTGTCTGATGTACAGCTGTACCAAATTTCACCCTAGTTTGCTTACCCAAACACAATGTTCACAAAATTCCAACTTGCACCCTTTAACATCTTTAAGCAACCCTTGCTTCACAAGCCCCTGCAAGGCCTTTTCTCCTGCATACCCGAGTCGCATATGCCACAACCTAGTAGAGTCGGGAACAACCTGTTTAGGTCTTTCAGTTACACTGGCAGCCTGACCCAAATATGTTTTTCCCTGCAAGAAAAACAAGTTCCTTTTCCTTTGCCCTTTCATCACCACAAGTGCTCCATTAGTCACCTTCAGAATGCCACCTTCACTAGCAAATTTCATTCCACTGGCCTCCAAAACACCAAGTGAAATCAAATTCTTTTTCAAATCTGGAACATACCATACATCTGAAAGCTCCCTAATAAGACCATCGTGCATTAGCAATTCAATCTTCCCGATTCCTACCTTCTTACAAGGCGCATCATTTCCCATCAAAACTACCCCACCATCCATATACTCCAAAGAAGTAAACCACTCCTTTTTCCAAGACATATGATAGGAGGCT
The DNA here is from genome assembly GCA_017893485.1 of Hemerocallis citrina. Taxonomy (NCBI): domain Eukaryota; kingdom Viridiplantae; phylum Streptophyta; class Magnoliopsida; order Asparagales; family Asphodelaceae; genus Hemerocallis; species Hemerocallis citrina. Next base: position 99,477,909 of record CM030358.1, on the reverse strand, counting down.
GCTGTATCAAGAAACCATACTTCTTGATAAAGTGAGGGACTAGTAGCAAGTGCATAAGAAAAACCATCGTCACTATCTACATTATCAACAATCACATTTGCAGTCGAATTTCCCTTATTTCGTAGCTTAGGACAATCCTTTTTCCAATGCCCCTTTCATGACAGAAAGCACATTCATCTCTGGCTGGTATCTTTCTGTCCTTTGAAACTCCTCTCGATTTGGAACGAGATTTGTTTCCTTTATTCCCAGATTTGGTCTCAGATCTGGTCTCAGTTCTGCCCCTTACAATCAATGCCTCAGAAGTTTCTCTATCAACCATTTTATCCCTTCTCCTAGTTTCATTATTCAACAGAGCATTTGCAACATCTTCATATTTAACAGTGTCTTTTCCATATATTAAAGTTGTTGCTAAATGATCATAACTTTCAGGTAATGAATTCAACAGAATTAGGGCTTTGTCTTCATCTTTAATTTGCTCATCCAAATTTAACAAATCAGCCAATAATTTATTAAATGATTCAACATGAGCGTTCATAGACATACCTTCAGTATAGGTGAAGCGAAAAAGTCTCTTCTTCAAATACAGCCGATTCTCCAAACTTTTCCTCATGTATTTGTCTTCGAGTTTCTTCCACAACACCGCAGCAATGGTATCCCTCATCAAATCATACTTCTGAGCCTCCGCGATAAAGAGCCGAATAGTCCCACACGCAACTCGATTCAACTTCTTCCAATCTACATCGGACATATTCTTTGGTTTTTCTTCCTCCAAAGCAACATCTTGTTCTTGTTGAACCAGAACATCCAACACCTCACACTGCCACATCCCGAAATTGTTTGTTCCATCAAATTTTTCAACTTCAAATTTTGCGTTGTGAATCGTTGTTCTGGACGAACTCGATCCCACAACATCCTTGGTTGCATCCGCATCACTCGCCATCTCCCTCTAGGTCGAACCGAAAGCTCTGATACCACTTGTTGTGCGGAATATGAATGGACCACCAATCAAAGAGAGAAATAGCGAAAGAAAAACAGAAAAACAAACAAACACAAGGACACACAGATTTAATGTGGTTCGGCAAACAAGTGCCTACATCCACGGGGCGGTTGGGGTTTCTTCTTCAAATAATCACCAATGGGTGAAACAAACCCTTACAGAGATGACGGCTGCAAAATCCAAATTAGAGGTCTCACTTTTACAAAACCCTAACTGGTGTATTTATAGGGAAACTACTGGGCCTTTCGAAATGGGCCTTTTCTAGTTCACAAACCCGCCTACAGTCGACTGGTCTTCTTACCAGTCGACTGGTCTTTAGTTCTGGACAGTCGACTGAGACACATCTTCAGTCGACTGCTGCTACTGTATCCTTATCCTTTGAAACTTCTCTGGACAGTCGACTGGTTCCCATAGTCAGTCGACTGATGTGCTGCAGATACGATGGATATAAACAAATTGAACCAGAATCGAGCCATTATCCTACAGGCACCTCTATGATTACATCTACTGGGGTATGACCTTGAGGGGGGCATGCAGCGTGAGGAAAATAGTTGGAGGTAGATTCAACTAGCAGAGGAAGCCACAAAACCAAGTTGTTTACAAGAGGAGAATAAAAGAGTCTAGAAGGTTTTAAATCACACAGGTATGGATTCATGTGTATGCAATCCAATGTGGAGATTGTTGGGTTAATGTCTTGCATACTATGTTGGATACGAAGACGATGAGACAATAGAAGAATCAATATGGTTGAAGATAGGGAAGGAAACAGTCAGCAGCAGCAGCAGTATGAAGCTCGTATCTGGCCCTTAGTCCGAGCTTTTATCCGGCCCACAAGTCCAGGACTAAGACCAAGTAAAAAGCTCAGGGCTAAGCCCAAGTGGAAATTACATGATATTTTTTTATTTAGTTAAATAACTAATAATTTTTTACCTACTTTTATCAAATGATTTAAAGATTCTATATTTCAATAATCTTAATCTTGTAGTTATTTGATCGATTATGTGATACTTGATAGGCCATCATCATTTATCCGTGATTGGGACTGACCACCACTTAGTGTCAATGCCAATACTACACCAGCAGAGTTATCTATATTTTATTAATAAATTATTTTTTTTGTAATTATATTATTATAATAGAAAATAACTACTTGAATAATGGATACTTACTATTGTTATAATTATGATTTGTAGTAACTATAATTTGCAAATATAATTGTAATAATTATGTAACAGCTATAGAACTATTATACAACTATGCATGCAGAAGCTAGTAGATAGATTAGAATTAATTTGAAGTTTTATACAACTATGCATGCGGGTGTTAGTAGATATGTTATAATTAATTTGAGCTATAATAGTAAAAAGTTAGATAGATTTATAAATGATCGAGCTAAAGCCCGTACATTATGGATGAGCCAATGGATGAGCTAAAGCCCGGACTTCAAACTCAAGATCCAAGCCCAGCACTATGTACGAAAGGCTGGGCCAATTCGACCCTTAGACCGGCCGAACCTGGCTTTTTAGAGGGTTGAATCAACGGGATTAGGCTTTTGGGTTTTTTTAACATCCCTAGCCCCCACCAATGTCTCATTACCAAGAACCACCTAATCGAACAAGAAGAGAGAAGAGCTCTAACAGTGGTGGCGAAATCTGATGGATATCGCAAAGCCAGGGGCAAGATGATCGATGGAGCTGATAAGTATGGGAAGGTCATATCCTTCCTCGCCCAAGCAATGGTGCTCTAATTGCTGGTCTCAGGTGCCTTCACTGACGGCCAATGCCCCCCATTCTAATTGTGAGATTCTTGAGATTGAAAGACGAGATGCTTTTGAGGGTAAAAGTGTTTTTGTGTCTAAAGAATGGGTTGTTTTGTTTTGAGAGGGTATCTTTATTTTTTGGAAATGAAATACAATTAATATGAGATTAACAATGGTGATCACTAATAAGATCAAGAACAACGATTTCAATGTGCTTCTGCATTCCCCTGACGAACAACATCCCGACAGACTATCTAGTCTTTGACGAAGTTGCAGCTGTTGTTTTAGAAGAAGAAACTAGACGCAAAAACAAGGGAGACATACAAGAAAGTCCACAACAAGTGAAAGCTTTGACGGTGATGAGAGGGAGATCAACGAAACGTGGCCCCAATGGAAGTCAGAATCATGGTAGATCAAAATTAAGAATTAAGAAGACTTACGAGTGTCACAACTATGGCAAGAAAGAGCACTCCAAGAAATATTGTTGGTACAAGAGGAAGGAGTGAGACTATGATTCATCAAATGCTCAAGCGAATGTGGCGAGTACCTGGTTTGATGGTGAAGTTCTATACAGCAAGGCAACAACAGTGGTTGAAGACAGAAAGTAGTTCTCTGATGTCTCGTTACTAGACTCATGAGCAACATAGCACATGACTTCTCGGAGAGAGTGGTTCCACACATGAATCAATCTCATGAGGTTTTGTACACATTGGTAATAATCATGCTTTGGAAATTGCAGGTGTTGGTGCTATCAAGATAAATATGTTTGATGGTACGGTTCGCACTATCCAGGAGGTATGACATGTGAAGGGCTTGAGGAAGAATCTATTGTCTTTGAAAAAAATAGATAGTCTTAGATGCAAGACCCATGTCGAAAATAGGGTCATGAAAATTGTCAGAGGCGTGCTTGTGGTCATGAAGGCAAAAAAGACCGCAGCAAATCTATTCATGCTTAATGAAGAAACACTACAGGAAGCTTATGCGTGTGTCGCATCGACCTTCAAGGGAGAAGTGTCAATAATGATGCGATATCTCGAACTATGCCTTATGTCTGAATGCGGTTTGAAGATTCTTCCGACCGAAAACTGCTTCCAGCGCCCAAACTGGTGAATATACCTTTTTTTGAGCATTGAATTACAAGTAAGCAACATAGATTGTAGTTTGGCAGATCTGAAGCAAGGAGTAAATGCATTTTAGACTTGATTCATTCTGATGTCTGTGAATCACCAGAAATGTCCCAAAGAGAAGCAAAGTACTTCGTGTCTTTCATTGATGATTACTCCAGGAGATTGTGGGTGTATCCAATCAAGAAGAAGTCATATATGTTTCCAGTATTTAAAGACTTCAAAGCGTAGGTGGAACTTGAATCTGAGCATAAGATCAAGTGCTTGAGGGCAGATAATGGATGAGAGTGGCGAGTTTCTTGCACTTTGTAAGTGAGAAGGTATCATAAGATAGTTCATAATCACATACACACCTCAACAAAATAGTGTGGAGGAGGAAATGAATATGACTCTTGCAGAAAGGATGCGCAATATTGTGGATTGCAGGTCAACCCAACTCTTTTTAGGCAGAAGCAGCCAAAACCACATGTTATGTTATAAATCGGTCACTATCAACAGCAATTGAGCTGAAGACACTGATGGAGATGTGGACTGGCAAGCCGGCAGATTACTCTACTTTATATTGGTTCAGATGTCCTGTGAACATAATGTACAACGCCCAAGAAAGAACGTAGCTAAATCTAAAATCCAAAAAGTGTATCTTCTTAGGGGGTATGTTGATGGTGTTAAGGGGTATCTCTTGTGGATCCCATTGCCCACAAGGTTGTCATTAGCATAGATGCCAAATTTACGGAGGATAAACCTCAAGAGAACGGAGAAGATAACACTTCAAAGTTGAATCCAGAGACTACCACAGTTTAGGTGGAATATAAGCCAACTGAAGATCTAGTTTCTTCTAAAGCAGCAACAGAGCACGATGGACAAGAATCAATTGAGTCTGAGGCTCCAGAAGTTCGTCAGTCAACCCGTGAGAGAAGACCATCAGCTTAGCACTCGGAGTATGTTATAGAGAGCAATGTTGCACTCGGGTATGTTGCATACTATTTTTTAACAGAGGATGGAGAGCCATCATCTTTCCAAGAGGTATTCAAAGGCTCGAATGTATTCCTGTGGATGATAGCAATGTAGGAAGAAATTGAAGCTTTACACAAGAACATGACATGAGATCTTGTTACGTTACCACAAGATAGAAATGCCATCAACAACAAATGGGTCTACAAGATCAAGCGCGATGGTAATGACCAAGTGGAGCGGTATCGTGCAAGATTGGTGCTACGTATGACTTACATCTAGAGTAGTTAAAAGTGAAAACATATTTTCTTCATGGAGATCTTGAAGAAGAAATTTATATGCTCAAACCAGAAGGTTCTGCTGAAACAAGCAATGATAACTTGGTTTGCAGGTTGAACAAATCTCCGTACGGTCTCAAACAGGCGCCGAGGTGTTGGTACAAGAGATTTGATTCTTTATTATTAGCCTTGGATACAACAGACTCAGTTCAGATCATTGTACGTACTACAAAAGATTTGATGGCGGGGATGAATTCATTATCCTACTATTGTATGTGGATGATATTTTGTAGCAGGCCCCAACACAGATCGAATCCAAGAATTGAAGGCACAGTTGAAGGACTTGGGACTAGAAAACAAGATTCTAGGAATGCAGATTCACCGAGACAGAAATAAAAGGAAGATATGGCTTTGCCAAAAGAACTACTTTAACAAGATCTTGTGTAACCCCTGTTTCCGTAAATACGTATTTCCTGAATATTTTCTGTATTTTGATTATTATTTTGTTAAATTCATTTTGGATCTCATATTAAAAACTTTTCTAAATGAAAATTATGTTATTTCAAATAATAGTGTATCTTAACTTCACTTTCCATTTTATAATTGATCGACTATTTATATTTTATATTATTACTGTTCGAATTTTAATGAACTTGTTAAAACTCAAATTCTATCCTGATATTTATGTTTTTACTATTACCGTTATTATTTTTATATGTTTATGATAATTGTTATTATGGCTATTATTATTATTAATTTTGACTGTTTATCAAAAACTCATTTCTATTTGTTAATTGCATTTGTAGTCATTTCAAAATAAATTGTATATTGTAATACAAATTACATTTTATTATAATACATATTTTATTGGTTATTTTACTTTCCTAATGGTTTTTAAAAACCCAAAACCCAAATCCTATAACTCTTATTGTACCCTATAATAACCCAAACCCACCTAATTACCCTATATATATCACCCTAACCCTATACTGAACCCTACCCGTTATCCATTTTACCCGTTATCACCCAAAACCTATATTACATCCCCTTATATATATATATATATATATATATATATATATATATATATATATATATATATATATATACATACCTTTTATATATTCTACCCTAATATCCCGTGCCAATTTAATCCGCCGCCTAAACTCACCCCCTACCTCTTCATCCTCCCGACCCTCCCGCTCATCTCTCTCCCTCGTCTTCCACCCCTGCACCCCTTCCTATCATCCTCCCTGCATCCTGCTCTCCTACCCTTGGTCATCGACGTCGATGTCCCCTTGCCATCCTCCTGCGCTACCCCATCGAAGCCCCGTCATCCTCTTCCACCTCGTTGACTGCCGCAACCCAAACACCGCCGCAACCCATCTCCACCCTGCCGTCGATGCCCTGCAGATCACAGTCGTCGCCATCTTCCTCGGGCATCATCGCCCTCATCATCTTCTTCCGCAGTCATCCTCCGTCGCATCCCGACTGTAGTGCCCCGAATTTCTAATATGATATATCAGAAATACGTGGCACAATTCCCAGCGTCAGCCTCAATTGTAATAGTAAACATAGCCAAAACACAGATAATTTTTCAACTTTTATTACATTAATTTATAACAAAACACAGCGGAAAACAAACACTTTGAATTACAAATTCTCTCACAATTTACAACACATTCTTTTACAATTTACATAAGCCACATTATCATTCTACCACATGCATCTAGATCCCAATGCTATAAGCACCTACCTGTAAAATATGAGGCTAGAGATAACCCTAACCCCCAAAACTACAAAGGTCAGCCATAACGGTGTGAGTGACATCAAAAGTAAACAACATAAATAAAACATAAGGCATAGAGTCGTAAACAGTATGTATTAACACCAAGAATAAATGAGATAAGAAATAACAATAAATAAACATGAAAACATCAAGTGAGACTAGACTAAGTGTCGAGTGTAGGAAAAACAGAAAACAACATGCATAAAACTAAGTCAAGAAAACACAGATGCTATATGATGACTCTCTAATGCATACTTGTCGGATTCCATGCATCCGATAATACATAGGTCCAGTGCAAGTCCTTATCGTTCTCCACTTTATAGGGTTAAATTCCTCGTTATGCAACTAATCCTACTACGGTGATGGAAACAAGATCCAGAATACTTCGCGAATATGCATCATAACCCTCAACGCGCAAGCATCATGTAAGGATATCTCCAAAATCGGAGAATCAGCTCCCTGCCGTGTATCCCACGAATAGGCTTGCGAGGCCCTCGACGTGCAGATACACCAGGTACATTCTGTGAATAGTCCCGCCGACCCTCAACACGTGCATGCTCCGTGAATAGGCCTGCAGACATTCGACACGCGAACATACAAATGTCCTCTCGAGACAGAACAACACACAAGTTCTGGAACTCATCCGTTGGACCTAAACCAAGAGCATATACTTACGTTTTATAAGTTCCATCACATCTCCACTAGTGCATGTCCTTAAGTTGGTTATTATTAAAAAACAAAAATTCTCCTTATCTAGAGTTAGTGCATCCTACCGGACTTAATTCCACAACAACAAACCCAAGACCCCACTGGTCTAAATCCACAAAATCTCATCTGCCGGTTCACAGGACTCCCACTCAACTCCTAGAGATTCACAACTCAACCATCAATACCAAAACTTTCAATAAAACTCACAAATCCATTAGCAAAACGATTATATGAAGAAAACTTCTTAAATCGACAAAATTTTCAAATTTATTTAATGTGCTAATAAAATTTCAAAATTCAAATAAAATATTAAATCCATCAAATAATAGAAATCATATTTTTAAGTCGTAGAATATCACCAAAACATCAACTCCTTTGAAAACACATATAACTCATTTAATAAGATCATAAAAATACAATTAAAATTCTATTATAATTAAAATATAACTCTCTGTAAAATACTGTAATCTGTAATAAAAATATCACCTAAAACAGTAGGGTAATAATCCACAATATCCAGGAAATAATCATTTAAAAGAAACGAAGAAAATTCAACAAAACAGCCAAAACAGCAATTGACGGTCGACCGCTCAAGAAGGGCAGTCGACTGTCAATTGGGAATTTCTGACAATAGGAACATGATGGTCAACCGTGACCTGCCATATACACAGGTTGGGTTTTTATGCTTGTTTCGACTGATACGCGATTAAAACTTTGTAAAATCAAAATCTAATTTCCTGAGATGATCCAACATATCTTGTATAACATATAAGAGTTATTAAAACACATCAAAACACATCAAGATTTCAAAATAGAAATTTTTCACAAAATCTTTCAAAATCAGCAACATATATGTTTATGTATTCATACGAGAGTTTAAGCATCAAAATTCACAAAATAGGAGTAGTCTAATGTTCAAAACCATCTCAGTGCCAAAATAATTGAAATCCAATCAAAAGTCCATCAAAATTCATAAGAACCTTCAAAACAGTATATATACAATGTGAATGTGTATATGAGTGTATCTGTGCAATAGTTAAACACTAAGAATCCATTGCATATATGTAGTTTAAAATTCAAAACCGTCTCAGTGCCAAGCAACTCAGATCTAAGTCAAGATTTCACATAAATGCATCAAAGCAGGTTTTCGGCCTGCACACAACATACCCGAACTCAACTTCATCCCAAAACCTAATTCTTTTAGTTCAAAGCGTTTCTATGACTTGTTATAAGCATACTTTACTAATTACAATTGTTTACTGATAAATATATATGTGGATACTACATACATGTAGTCGAGTTCCACTCATCCAAACCTCACAACAGATCACATATATGGGTACACACAGTAAAGGTCAAGTTTTATTCACTTTTTGCAATAATCGACATACAATTCATTAACTCAATCAAAATAGCAAGTATACAAAAGAAAACAACCTACTCATGATTTCTATTAGGTTCTTTAACAATCACAAATCATCAAATTAGGGTTTAAATTATCAATAGTATAGTTTCATGAAAAAAATTCAATTTTTTAAATTCATCTATTCATCAAAATTCATTATATCTTAATATCATCATCTAACATGCTTTCTAATAGATAAATCATCACATACAACATGCTTAGAACAATAAGAAAACAAACATATGTCACTCACCTTATTGAAGAATCAACCGAAGAAAACTAAAGAAAATAAGAAAATCCTTCCTTTCGAAAGAAAACCAAGATCCTCGCTTTAGAACTTCAAGAAAATAATAATAAGATATCCCTCTGTGTTGTGTAGTAAAGAGATGGCTGCACCCCACCTTAAATAGGCCGGGGATTCCAAGAAATTTGGGTTTTGAATAGATTTGTAAAATACCTCTTTTAAATATATTTTTACATATATAGATCCTTATACTTGGAAATTAAATAAAACCAACTTAATTGAGATTTAAAAACAAAAACAACTACCATAAGATTGGCCGGCACTGTTTTGAAAACCCAGAAAATGAAATTGCACTTTTGCCCCTCTAAGTGGCAATTTTGCAAAAACACCCTTCTTTATCAAAACTTACAAAATAAACCAAATTTATTAAAACAAAAGTAAAATATTTATCTCTGAGTTGACTAGACATCATGCCCAGCCCAAAAATCTGAAAATCTGGAGTTTTCACTCCAAGTAATAATTTTGCACAAAAGTCCATCTTTTTTGTAATATTTGCAAATAGGTAAAATAATTATAAGAAAAACCCAGAAAATTCACAAATAATATCTAATAATAAATAATAGGTTTTCCCAAAATATTTTTTGACTTTGAACTTCCTAAGAAAAATATTTGCATGTGTAAAAGGTAAATTTCAGAAAAAAAAATGTTTATTAAATCACTAAAAATCATTTTAATCCATTTATTAATCTTAAAAGCATTATTTAAAAATCTGGGGTATTACACTGACGCTGCCACCGCTCGCTGTCATCCCTGTCGTCGCGCCACCTTGTTCACAGCCTGAGCACCCCCGCCGTCTCCACCTTCTCCTCCCCTGTTTTCCCGCCGAAATAGTGCGCTTTGCCCTGTGCCCCTGTGTCGATCGCCGTCGCCATCCAGCCGTGCCCCTGCGCTCCGCCCTCGTCCACCTGCGATCGCCCCGAGCTCCGCCATGGCCGCCGGCCAGTACCCCCCCCCCCCCCCCCCCCCCCCCCGCGGGCTGTCGCTGTCTCTGTGTGTTTCTGCCAATTGTGAGCTTCACCTAGAATGTGGGCCATCCGATCTTCTCTTGATCATCACCTTGATCATGGAATTCGAACCATACGGTCGCCATCCCGATTGTGAGCTTCATCATCATCCATCATCATCTTTGAATCCTGGCCGCCCAATTCTCCTCCTGATCTGATCTGATCTTGATCTTCGATCTGAGCCGTCGATCGATTTTGATCATCACCATCATTTTCATCATCAAGTGAATCTTGGCTGTTCGATCCGATCGTGATCGTGATCGTGATCATCTCATCCATATCTGTGTGTTCGTGTTCGTCACCGGGATCCGTTCCCGTTATTCTCACTCTTTGCATCGTCTCCGTCGTCTCTCAAGGCAAGTAACTTGTATACTTTTCTAGTTGCATATACAAGTACTAAATACCACCTGTAGTGTAGTTGTGTTCTAAAGACAATTCTTGAGTAAAATCCCTATTATATCTTGTATCTATGTGTTGACCTGCCCGTAGTTGTCTCATTACACACACGATATGAATCAACTTAGAGATAATCAATTCTTGATGTATGCATGCATGTTGTTTGTGGATTAGGAAGTGTTGTATGATCATGTATGCTTAATTATGTTAGGAGTAGTACAACTCGTAGTAGACTTGCAAAACACCCTATAACATGTTGCTTGGACATCTAGTACACCACAGTTCACCCTTTGTTATGTTTTGGATGTGTTACATATGACCTAGTTGATTTTATGCATGAAGAATATTTCTGTCTTTTCTGTTACCCCGTTTTTGTTCAGTATTTTAGACCCTATTAATGTCAGTATATGAAAACTATTTGTGAATATGAATTATAGAGAATTATGTCTACTTTCCAGAATTTCTGACAGTTCTCAGTTTCGATTTGTGAGTTGCAATTTATGACTATTTTACTATAGAGGTGTGAAAAATTCCAGATTCTGTTTTATATGAATTCTGTATGGTAATTTATTTTTATACTGATGTTAAAGACAATATTTTGATCCAATATTTTGCTGAATACAACTAGACTTGATTTTAACCCCTAATTTTTGTGGATTTAATTGATGAATTTTATAAATTATTTTATGCTTGCAAACAACTACTATACTTGCAGAATTTTCATGTTGTTCAGTAAAGAATCTAAATTTCGACCTGATTCTATTTGATGTTTATAAAAATTTTGTGAATATGAAATGTAGCCTACTACATCAATTTTATCACCCTTTTGACGGATTTGGATTTGGATTTATATTTTGTAAGATATTGCTGTTTTAGTACTGCTGTGTTTATAATTTCAGATTTACAAATTTTCTGTATCTTGCTGCTTCCTGATTTTTCTTGACTACTCTATCTATGTTAGAAAATGATGAAACTTTATTTGCTGTTACTAAACATACTAGGAAATATCCCAGATTTTTTTTGGATTTAATCAGTAAGTTTTTATGCCATCTTCCTGTTTATGAATACAAATTCCTAATTTCTGGCTGAACACATTTTCTGGATAAAATTCTGTTTTGAGTCCTGTTTTTGTTAAATACCATATGGTGTAACTCCCTGTTCTAGTTGTACGTATTTTATTACGTGAATTTTTGTACTTCAATCTTTAGACCAATTTTATTCTCTTTGGACTCTTTATCTAAAGCCAGAATATTTTTCTAATCAATTCTATAATTTTGTGATTTTTTGACCGGAGTTTAAATACAAATTTTAAACCCTGATTAATCCTAATCCTAATCCTAATTCTTAATCCAACAGCTAACCTAACTCTCCTACACCTTATTTTCTTCCTCCCTACGCTTCTTTTTCTCCCTCCCTACTTCTCCACTTCTGCATACGCTAATCTCTCATTCCCATTTTTCTCCTACAGCCTAACTCCTACTCCTGACTTCTCCTCCTTATTCTTATTTTCTAACCTAATCCCAACTAACCCCTCTCATTTTCCATACCTAACACTACATTACCTATATAATATATACATGCATACACACTTGCATGCACATGCATGCATGCTGTGTCTCTCCCTTTCTTTCTATATACACACACACACACATATCACACCTCACCCTCATCTCTACGTCTCATTCTTCACTTCTCCTTCTCTTCCTCTGCCTTCTTCACACCCGAGAGCTCAAGCAACATCCGAGCTTCACTTTACCTTCCACCTTCGAGCCGACGACTCCATTTCTACGGCCCCGTGAACCCCAAAAAACAACCCAATGTCACGCTATCTTCTCATTATTATTGTCGCTCATCACCGTCGCTCACCGTTGCTACCGTTGCTCGCTCGCTGCCGTCTTGCCGCCATTCTTACTGCAGTTGTGCCGCCATCCGTTGCCGACTCGCTTCTTCTTTCCGTGGTTAACACCACCACCGTAATCGTCACGTTATAAGGCAAGTACCCTGTACACTCTTTTTGTTCTCATAAAAGCATTTTCCTTAGACTCGTGGCAAGTAGTCTAGTTATCATCATATTTTATTGTCAAATTCCATTCTAGTCACTGGTTTCATGCTATTTCAACTCAAGAGTGAACCGTTAACACATTTCGAATCGTGTTATCAAATATCAAATATTCAACTTTGCTATCTCTAAATTTTTTGACCTTGCACTAAGAATTCGATCATGTTCCCGATACTGGATTGAAGATTTTCTACATGAAAATCGTAGCCCATCGAGTTCCGAATTCAGAATATCTTACGGTTTCTCAATCGGATGTATAGATTGTGAGATATCTCGATTTTAGTACTGTCATATCGTAAATTTCTGAACCTGCACGAGATCACTAACCAGACTCTTGTACTGAGAATTTGACCAAGTTTCCGACATTGGATCGAAAAATTTTCTACATAAAAATCGTAGCCCTTCGAGTCTAGATATCCAAAACATATTATGGTTTTTCAATTGGATATATAGATTGTGAGATATCGCGATTTTAGTACTGGCATATCGTGAATTTCTGAACCTGCACGGGATTACTAACCGGTCTCTTGTACTGAGAATTCAACCATGTTCCCGACACTGGATCGAAAAACTTTCTACATGAAAATCATAGCCCTTTGAGTCTAGATATACGGAACATCCTACAGTTTCTCAATCAGATATATAGATTGTGAGATATTACAATTTTAGTACTGGCATATCGTGAATTTCTGAACCTACACGGGATTACTAACCGGTCTCTTGTAATGAGAATTCAACCATGTTCCCGACACTGGATCGAAAAACTTTCTACATGAAAATTGTAGCCCTTCGAGTCTAGATATCCAAAACATATTATGGTTTCTCAATCCGATATATAGATTATGAGATATCGCAATTTTAGTATTGTGACTCTGAATTTCCAGAATGCGCGCGAAACATCGAAACCAGCAAAGAATGAATTTGTACGCATAGCTACTGTCACTAGAATGTATCGTGTGAATATGTGTTGGAACCGGAAGAGAGTCTACTTTCTAGAATCTCTGACGGAATCGGATTTGCTTTTCTGTAACAACGAAAAAGTGAATTTGAATACAGATATGTCAAGTTGTCTAAAAATTCATCTCTACGTTTTTGCATATAAATCCGTTATTTTTCATATTTAATAAACCAAGTGTGTTATTGTTCTTGTAATTATAACTTGCATAGATATAATAGGTTGATAGCATGCATTTTATACCACTTGATAATTTATAATAACTACTCTCGATACATGTACCCGTTTCATTTCATACCATGATTACTGCCCTTGATATTTTTCTTGATTAAACTGTCTTGATTACACCATTCCACTAGTCGTACCAATTGCATGTTCATAATTAGTTATAAAAGAATAAACAAGCCGGAGTTATAAGGGTACGACTTAATAGTGGACAATATAGGGGAGTATACTCGAAAGGGGGCCCGTGTTTTCCGAAATAGTGATTCTTGATTCTTGATTCTTGATTACACAATTCTTGATTACATAATTCTCGATTACATGATTCATGATTACATGTCTTGATACTATCACTGGAAGACCCGAGTACATAATCCTATAGAATTCACTACTTAAGTCTAAACGTCACATAATTGATATGCACCGAACTTGTGGTATGAGACACATAATTACGTGTATTAGATAAGTTAATAAAACAGATAAATCTGAGATTTCCACTAAGCATGATTCTTGATCACATGATTCTCGATTACATGATTCTTAATTACATGACTCTCGATCCTTGATTACATGATTATCGATTAACTGAGCCTAGGTTATCAATTGCTATACCTTGAAGTCTTGAATACACTAGTTACAGTTATTACTTACATGATCATATTGTACCAGTTCCTTACTTACTTTCATATTGTATTTGTACTTCTACTTCTTATTTTTTCCATGTTATATCTTATTATATTACCCATTTTACTGTTTGTTGCTACTTGCTGCCCGAAACTTGCTCTAACGGGTACTTTTCTTAGTTTTCTTTGAGTTAATAATTATACAAGTACTGATGGACCTGCAGGACAGACTTTCTAGATGATTGTTGCTGTTTTATTACTACTTCATGTTGTTTTCTTAGTTTTCTTTCAATCGCTATTTTATCTAGTTGTTATAGCGAACTGCTTATCGTACTGTTTTAATTATGACACCTTGTATTCCCGGGCAACTTGACCCGATGTTGATGTATTATCTGGATGATGGTTATTTTATTTTCAGTTCATGTGATCATTATATTTGCCTGCGTAAATGTATTATAAATATCTTATTGAGCTTATAATTGTACAGCTTATGGATGATGTATATCATTCGCTGGGCCTCAGTTGCGTGCCTGTATTTTCGTATAGTGGGAAGCGGGGCGTGACATATGGCTTATATATATTTGCTGGATTCGGCCTAGAGTCTATTTTTCAAATTTTCTGACAGATCCAGGTTTGCATATATGTGGCAACTGGAATCCCAGATTTAGTGCAGTATTGTCTTGCTGTCCTGAACTAAAATTTTCATTGTCCTATCCTTTTATGAGTTGTCTTTCACCCGTACATGTTTATCTCCCAACCTGAACCTGTTCCTTGCTCATGCCATCTTATTCTTGCTCTGTTTTATGATACGTGTATGCCTGTTTAATAATAATAACAAATAACTAAGCCAGGGTTAAGCAAAAGACCTTAATAGTGGACAATATAGGTATGTGTACTCAGAAGGGGCCCGTGTTTCCTATTACCTGTTGCCATGTTTCATGATTATATGATTCATGTCTGTTATTACTATATGTTGCCATATTTCATGATTACATGATTCATGCCTATTATTACTATATGTTTCCATGTTTCATGATTACATAATTCATGCCTGTTATTACTATATGTTGCCATATTTCATGACTACATGATTCATGCCTGTTCATGTTGCCACAATTTCACGACTACGTGATTCGTGCCTGTTACCTGTTACATGACGCCTAAGTACACGGCCCTATAGAAACCCACCACTAGGCCTAAAAGAAATTTGCATGTAAGTAGCAATCATGTGGTAAAAATCTGGGACGCATGAAGTGCTATCTAGATAGAAATAAATACAAGACTTGACATAACATAATACCTGTTACATACTCACCTGTTACGTGTTACCTGTACCCTGTTAGTATACCATGTTATTTTATCCCATTTCCTGATTCATGCTAGTTGCTCTATTTTGTTGCCATGCTTGTTCCATGCTATGTTGCTTCCGTTGTTACTTTATATTGATTTATCTTTTCCTGTACTTGTGCTTACACTACAAGCAGCCCATAACTTGCATTGACGGGCATTTTGTTTTCTTTTTTCCTCTTTCTGCAATTTGTTAAATTGCAGATTATGGTGATCAGCTGTCCGATGGAGTAGGTGATCTAAGATTCTAGTTGCTGGAGTTCTTGCTATAATTTACTTTCCTGTTATTCTTGAATAAATGTAATTTGCTACATGAATTTTGTATTGGGCAATGTGACCCAGAATTTATAACTTGGTCAGATCTGATTTATTTGAGATTATTAAATTTTGTTTCAAGTAAATTGTGTTGGTATATTGATTCATTTATGCATGCGTGGTTGATTTCTCCTTGTTTACTTTCTGTTATTCTTGTGAAATGTTGTAAAGATCCTGACAGCTTATGGATGATGAAAATCATTTGTTGGACTTAGTCACATATCCGTATTCCGTATCTCCTTTTTGGGAAGCGGGGCGTGACATCTTGCGATGCTTCAACATGCAAAATTGTAAGCCAATTTCTACCCCACTTTCTATTAATTTAAAGTTGTCATCCAAGATGTGTCCTAGCAATGAAGCATATAGGAAGGAGATGTCTCGAGTACTGTATGCATCAGCAGTGGAAAGTTAGATGTTTGCTATGATATGTACAAGACCAGACATTGCACAAGAAGTGGGAGCGGTTAGTCGATACATGGTGAATCCTGGTAGAGAGCACTGGAGCACAGTGATGATGATTCTGAGATACATCAGAGTAACTTTAGATGCTGCATTATGTTACAGAAGATCAGAATTAACTGTCAGGGGTTATGTAGACTCATATTGTGTAGGGGATCTTGACAAAAGCTAATCCACTACGGGAGATGTGTTTACACTTGCAGGAGAAGCTATAAGCTGGGTTTCGAAATTGCAAATTGTTGTGGCTCTATCTACAATGGAAGCATAATACATGGCTGCTATACAAGCTTGCAAGGAAGCAATCTGGATTCGAAGGTTATTAGAGGAGATTGGGCACAAGCAGGAGAAGATTCTTATGTTCTGTGATAGTCAGAGTGCCTTGCACATCGCAAGGAATCCAGCATTTCATTCACGGACAAAGCACATAAGTGTTCAGTACCATATCGTTCGAGAAGTAGTGGAGGAAGGAAGTATGGATAGCACATGATTCACACTGATGAAAACCTAGCAGATATTATGACCAAGCCGATCAACACTGGCAAGTTTGAATGGTACAGATTCTCGTGTGGTCTAGCAATAACATAAGCAACAAGAGAATGATAAGGTAGAAAGGATTGTGTGGCGACATGATTAATCATCAATTAAGTCTCCAAGTGGGAGAATGTTGGCAGTAGTGAGGGGCCCCACCATACAGGCCCCACCATATCAACTCCTTGAAGGAAGAAAAAAAAGGGTTGGGACCAAATTTGAAACAGAATTCGGTGCCGCAACATTGACAAAAGAAAAGAAAAATAAAAAACAAAATGGGGGTTGATGACAATGACAACTTTTCTCCACTCCCACTCCTTATAAATTGGGAGCTTCGGGAAAGAGTGAAGGTGCAAAGTGAGGAAAACAGAGTATTAGAAATGTTTTCTTAAGAGAGATAGTATTGTATTTCCTTAGAGATAGTTTGTCTACTTTGTATTTCCTAAAATTTGAGAGAGAGAGTTGTTTCTCCTACTATAAGAGATAGTGAAATTGTTCTCTTCTTATATTTAAAGAGAATGTATTGTAATCTCTACTTTCAATAGTGAAATCCTACCACACTTGCCTGTGGTTTTTACCCGATCTCCTTTGGGGGTTTTCCACATAAAATATCGCTGTCCACTTTATCTTCATTATCTCAATTTTACTTTCACTACAACACATGATGGATTCCCCGGCGTATATTCCCCGACGTTTTACCAGAAACGTCGGGGTAGGAAGAGACCAGGAATGGGGCGTCAAAATGGATGGTTATACGTCGGCGGCCTCTAAAAAACGCCGGGGAATTATGATATTCACCGGCATTTTTTATTAAAACGCCGGTGAAGGCCATATTCACCTGCGTTTTAATAAAAAACGCCGGTGAATATACAGATAAAAAATGTACCAAAAAATCTTCTCTCATTCACCGGCGTTTTTTAGTTAAAACGCCGGTATAGGGTTTGGGATAAATTTTCCCCAAACCCTACAGCAAGTCCTCCCTCCTTAGATAAAAAAATAAATAAATAAAAAATTCCCCCTCTCTCCCGCACTCTCCCGCCTCTCCTATTTCCCCCACGCCGCCTCTCCTTTTCCCCCCAAATCCCCCTTTTAGTTCACGGTTCCATCTCTCTCTCTCTCTCTCTCTCTCTCTCTCTCTCTCTCCCGCCGTCATCCCTCGCCGTCCCCACCGCCGTCGTCCCTCGCCGTTGCTGTCTCCCTCCCCTGCCGTCGCCATTGCTGTCTCCCTCCCCCGCCATCGTCCCTCGCCGTCCCCTACTGTCTCCCTCCCCCGCCGTCGTTCCCCGCAGTTCTCCGCTGTCTGCCACCGTCGACGATCTTGTAATCTGGTAAAAACAAATTTAATGTTAATTTTATGGTTTTAGGGTTTTAGGGTTAATTTTGTTTTGGGATTTGTTAGTTGTAGGGTTAATTTTGTTAATTTTGTTTTGGGAAAATTTTACTGAATTGATTAGGGTTCAATTTTTACTGAATTGATTTGTTAGTTGTAGGATTTTAGGGTTCAATTCAGTTTCGATTCGATCCCAAAATCTGTAGTTGCAAAATTGTAGGAATGGTTTAGGAGTTAATCAAGTTGCTTACACGGAATCTAGTTCTGTCCATGGTGAAAATCTAGTTGCTTATACTGTTTAGCTAAGAGATTTAAAGTAGCAAATAAAATGGTTTTCATATTTGGAAGGAGAAGAGATATGACAGAACAAGTCATTGGCATTTCCTAGCTAAGTCATTGACAGATCATTCTACTAGATATTTGATTGTTCAGTTATTTTATTTGTCTGAATAATAATGGTTGTGATTAGTAATGTCTGACAGACTATTTTTTTTCTCTTAACAAAGTTCATTTATCTAATCAAAGATCGAGGCAAGTGAGCTCTGCCACTTTCCTATTCCTTTCTTTTAAACAAGTGATGAATCAATTAGATTTGTGAACATATTTTTCTTAACAAAGTTCATTTATCTAATCAATGAACATATTTTTTTGAATTCTGATTATGTTTTCCTTCAGAAGTTTGTCGATATGTAAATGGTTTTTATATATATTTATAGCAAACACTGAGAGTTAGCAATATCTCTATGTAGACATTTGTAACGGTTGGATATAGAATACTTGTTATTAGATCAAATTACAGAAGCAAGCGAGCATTAAAAAAAACAAACAACATGTACTATAGATACAAATACACGAGTTTACACATTAATTTAAATGCATCAATTCCACAAAGCAAATATGAATCTGTAACAGCTCACACCATTTTTGATAAATAAGTTCAACTTTTTCCAAGAGTATATCGAATTTGAAGGCGCTATCAAATATGCCAACAATGCTTGATGTTGAGTAACCGACACATCAGCTCCCTTTGTTGCACCAAATACAATTGCAATTGCAGCAATAACAGCCTGCTAAATGATGTAAATTTTTCATCGTTATAAGGGCCGGTGTGTCGTGTGACCAATTTGCTTTGCTGGAAGCTATTGTAGCACTTGCAATTTTTCTACAGCGTATGAATTTTAGTCTAGTTCCTGATCAAAAGATTAACATGACAACTGGGGCAACTATCCATACAACCAGCGTTAGTTTCTGACCCATAATTATTCTTGATCATTTTTTGTTAAGACTTAGTGAACCTTGTATTTGTTGGTCCAATATACATGTTTGGCCCGGGGATGCACTTTGGTTGTATTTTTTGTGGTGCATGAATTTGTTTTGCTACTTCTACTCTGTTAAGGACCACTTACTCCATAATGTGTGGTCTGTAGGGTGTTCATTTCTTTTGTTCTGATTGTTGTTCATTATATCTTCAATCATGTGCTTCTAATTATCTTCATGATGGCGTTTTCTTTATATCAATACATACCTTGTTACTGACAATAAAATTTGCTTTTAATTCCTAATTATTATGCACTCCTTTTAAGAGTATTTTTCATTCAGCTTTGTTCCTTTGATTGCTTCAAATGAAAATCGTAAGAGCATTCATTGAAATCACTCACAAGAGAAAAAGAAAAGTGCTTTATGTTGGTCCATCTAACATCTTATATTTTGGTGTTCAGGTAAATCGTACAAAAAGGGAACTGCACAACCATTTCATCCAACTTGTCCTGGCAGTCCTGCATTGGAACATAGAAAGAAAATGAACTCATGGAAGATGATATATATTTTATGTCAAAAGGATTGTGCTGTAAGTGGCACTCACTGATTGTGCTTCTCTATTTTATGAATCATCCTACTGAGTGCATTTTGCATATGGATCTATATTTATCATGCTTGGGTAATTTATGCCATAGTATTTGTGAGAACAACTAAATATGCTTGAGTAAAAACAGTGAACAAATGGTGTTTCTTCTCATTATTTTCGAGTGAATGAGTGATGAGATGGATTATGCTTCTGAAGTTGTATGTTTCATGATTCATTGAATAAATGAATTATAGGAGTAACTAGTGATGATTAAATCCTATCTGAGCATTTAATGATTAATCTTTACCTGACATTTTGGGGTTTTTTAGAGTGCATTTTAGGTAACTCCTACTGTCTGGCTTTTGTTTGTGAATCTCCTTTTGCTACCAGGATCCTCTTTGGTCGCACTTGATAAGCTATGGTAGCTGCACCGGTTAATTTCATTCCTAGTATTCTCAAATGTCAATTTCACCAAAAATGTAATTATGTAAGAAAGCATTTGCCTTCTTAATTTTCTTTGAGAGCTACGAGCTTCTTCTTTCAATTGCCGAAGCTGCTAAGCATATGATAACCATGGTGGTGATTTTTTTTTCCTTTTTCCATTTTTATTGAGGTTATGGTTCTCCATTCAATTGCAATTTTGAGGAAATGAATAAGCTTGTGATACAGGAATATTGATGAGTTGGTATTGCCTCTATGCTGGATGAATTTCTGAGCTTTTGGCTGCTCTTCAAAAATTTTTGCCATCGGAACAACCTTTACCTTAGCATACTTCTGCTATGTATAATGTGAACTTTTGGGTTTCTTCATTTGTGCTGATAGAATGGCTGTTTTTTACTATGGATTCCTGGATGAATTTTGAGTCAGTGAGTGGCACTCACTGATATGCAGTAATTCTTTGTGATATGCAGTACTTCTTTGTTGCTAAATTCGAATGACTATATTCTTCATATGCAGTGCTCCTATTGTTTGTTTTAAGAATGATCAGTGTATGATCTAATGGGTCTCTTGCATTTGGTTTTGATTATAAGAGTGCTGTTTTTTTTTTTTTTTGGAAATTTTTTTTTAAAAAAAAAAATTAGCTACACCGGCGTTTTTACAAGCGCCGGTGTAGCTTTCAGCAAGAATTTACCACTCTATACCGGCGTTTTAAAAACGCCGGTGTAGGTCATGGAAGAAAATGGTACCCACACATTCACCGGCATTTTTATGACTGCCGGTGTAGTTTTAACCTACACCGGCGGCCGTAAAAAACGCCGGTGAATGTCCCTAAGCTACAGCGACGCACGATTCAGCGACACTTGCACCGGCGATTTATAAAACGCCGGTGGTATCTACAGCGGCGTTTATAAACGCCGGTAAATGTGCAAAAAAACGTCGGTAAAGACTGTTAGTCTTGTAGTGTTTAGTTGTAAGGTAGCTTATGCCCCTAACTTTCATAACAATGTGATTCACCTCAAGATGTTGCTTCACCTTTTTGCAGAAATCTTTGGTTTGGACATCAATTTTTAAAAGCCCTCATTGGTATATTTTGGCTCCTCCGAAGCTAAACAGGCTTTATTCTCAACTATCTTCGACTCTATGTAGGAGAAACTATCTCTCAAGTATCTGGGTATGCTACTCACTAGAGGCAGAGTTAACAAGAGAGAATGGTGGCCTGTCATTCATAGAATTAAGAAGAGGCTATCAACAGGGAAGGGGAGGATGTTATCTAGAGGAGGGAGGCTTATTCTCATCAACTCAGTGCTCTCAGTTCTTTCCTTATACTTTGCGTCCTTGTTCAAACTGCTCGCATGGATAATCTGTTAGCAAATGGGTATTTTATACACCATTTACGAACCAATTTTTGAGAACTTTTTTTGTGTAAGATCCTGTATGAATTAGTGAGAGATCTTGAAGGATTTGTGTCATCCTTCGTGAGTAGATCAAAATCATATATTTACTTGCTCAAAACGGTTATCGGGTGAATGAGAAAAATTCTCCCAAAGTGAGGCGATTTCAATTATGAAAATAAGTTGAAGGATTTTAGTCCCACATCGGAAAAAATAAAAAATTAGAGGATGATATATAATAACCTCTTTCTTGGCATTGTAAGATAGTAAGCCAAGAGGCTTTCTCTCGCGCGCGCAGGGGGGTGCAAATCTTGGACCGAATTACATGCAACTTGTGTGTGCCCGCACGTCCTGCGCACACGAATGCCAGATCGACGTGAACCCTCCCCATGCAGAGCCAATTTTTTTGCCAGAGTTTTTTTTTTGATCTGTAATAGCTGAAATAAATGCAGAAATGATTTTGTCTACCATTTATTCACGAAACAGTTTTGTCCTCCGTTACAGTAGTGCATTCAAGATTCTGTCTACCATTATAGCCGGTGCATTAAACGAGTTGTCTGTCGTTATAGTGGATGCAGTCAATGTGTTGTCTGCCATTACAAATCTCACTCTGGCCCTATAAATAGAGATCCCCTCTCCCCTGAATGAACACACCAGAAACTCTTCTCTCCCCCCAAGACCTTTGTTCTGTGCATAAAGTCAGGTTCCATTCTTCGGTCGTACGGTGATAGATTTCAGACGTTGTCCAGTTCGAGAGTGTGATGTGGTGCCTGCGCCAACTCTTCTGTCGTTGCATCATGGGAGACAGACGTCTACGCAAATTTCAGCACCCGGAAGAGGCGAAATCTGTTTTAAGAAGATTGTGTGGTACACAAGCCTCGACGCAAATTGTTTGGTTTGTAATTTGGTTATTTTCTTTTGCTTTTATTTTATTTGTTGGTTTTTCTCCCTCTTCTTCTTCTTCTTCTCCGATTTTGTGCCTCTCAATCATATTTGGTTATACTACAAAGATTTTGTAACCAAAAAGTTGTAACATAATCAAGAGAAGTTCAAATTAGAAGTAGATTTCGATGGGTAGGCAAGACTCTGATAGAGGGAAGGCTGCTACGAATTGGTGCAGAGTGTGCACTCCTAAGAAGTAGGGGGGACTTGGAGTTCTTAATGTACATATTCTTAATCAGACCCTGCTCCAAAAGTGGTGGTGGAAGACATCCTCATCTCCCCAAGCATTGACTTCACAGGTTCTTAAATCCCTCTACTTCAATAGTTCAACATGATCCTATATTCCCCCCTCCTCTGCTTCAGAATTCTGGAAATGTATGTCCCCCTTAAATGATTCTTTCATTAATAATCTGGCATGGAATGTTGGTGATGGAAAGGCTCTTCTGTTTTGGAAGCATAATTGATTCTTTCAAGATGTCAACATTGTACCCATATTTTAGTGCAGCTGCGTGGAATCAAATGGCAACCTTTCTGTCCCAAGTAGGTGGGAGGATGGGGTGTGAAATTGGAGGCCTATGTTGAGAAGAAGTTCAAATACAGTGATTACTTTAGAAAAGGAGTCATTGTTGACTGATATTCAAGGCATCTCCCCCTCTGATAATGCAGATACCCTCTATTGGAAGCTTTTACCCTTGGAGTCTTTACCGTCAGCTTTGCTTATGGATTTTGATTGATGGGGGACTTAAATCACCTTAGTACTATGTTACTTGGGTTAGTCCTGCACCAATGAAATGCAAACTAATTCATTTGGCTCCTAGTTGGAACAAACTGCCCTCTAAAGAATTTGCATAGTAGAGGATGGATTGAGGATGCAACATGCACAATTTGTGCACAAGCAACTGAATCCATCTTTTCTTTGAGTGCCCCCTAGTTGTGCACTTAAGGACTCACTACACCTCCAAGCTTTACTTTCACACACTCCCTAGTGTTAGAACCTGAATATAAAATAATAAAAAATCCCAACAGAATTTGTGAAGGAATCAAAATCAATTGAAGAAAAACAGTAAGTAAAAAATATGCACAGAGTCGAGATTTGAAATCTCTGTCCTTAAAGCAGAATTTGCCCCGTAGTGTGACGGTTACCGGCAAATTGCTTCTCAGGATACAATTGTACCTTCTCTGAAGAACGCAACACCCTTGCTTCAGAGATTCAGCGAACCGTTGCCTGTGATGTACTCTCAGTTGACACTGACACAGAGGAGAAGAAGAAGAAAGAAAATGTAAAAAAGTCTGTCTCTGTAAGTAAGCTTCTGTCTGGTTTTATAGAGGAAACTTGGACTGGAGACTGCTCAGCAGCTGCCACTACTCTGCAATAGCAGAGTAATGGGGACTCTTCAGATTCATAACTGGTGAGCCATTACTCTGCTGTTACAGAGTAATGTGCACCAGTTACTGAATCTGAAAAGCCTTTTCAGTTCAGTAGGGGAAGAGTTTGTCTGGGCAAAAATAAAATAAAAAAATTTAAGCCAGACCAAACCGAGCTGAGCCGAGGCGAAGGCGGGCCGGGCGCGCGCGTGTGTGTTTGTCATTTTGGCTAAGTCCTCTCTCCACTACATGTTAGTGGTAACCCCCGGGCCACGCCCTTTAGTCCAGTTTCTAGTATATATACTAGACAAAATCATTTCCAATTTCCGATATGGGACTATCTATTTTCTCCAAATTGCCAAGTTAGTACATTTCAAGTACCCAACTTTGGATCAACATTTCTCATTCATACGGAATTTGTTTTTGGCAAGTGAGTATACTACGGAATATTAATCGTCGAGAGGATCGCAATCCACTCACTTTCCGGTGCCGCCGGTGGCCGGAGCTTGCCGGAATCCGGCCCGAAAAACTGCAAAAATTAATTCCAACACCTAGTTCTATTCATGATTGTTTTAGCTCTTGGTGCCTAGGATCTAGAGTTAGACATTTAATTACTGTTGCAGTGTGTTGGGCAATATGGATGGAAAGAAATTCTAAAGTTCTTAAAAATTCTGCTGCTTCTTTTGATAATGTGGTTGCTAATTCAGGATTTTGGTTCTCTTTGGGCTTCAAATGCAGGGTACAAGAAGAAGAATCAACTACTAAGACTAAGAGAGCTGTAGTCTGAGAATGCCATGGACATGATGAAGTTAGGGTTTGCTTCCAACCCTATTCATGTGAGCAGTGGTGACTATGGTGACTTCATATTTGGCTGTGAGTAGAAGGGTATGATGAACTTTTGGAGGTTATAAATCCTCTTTTTGATGGATGACTGTATTGATAACTTATGCACATGTGCACTGATATTTACTCTAGTTTGTCTAGCTGCATGTTGATCTAGCTTTGTTAGGGGTTACTTTGAGAAGATGGTTTGGAAACGAATTCTTAATAAGTTAGGGTAAAATAAAGTGTACGGCAGTAGTCCTCTATCCTCATTCACCCTAACTGAGTTTCTCAATTCTTATTCTTAAGTTAGGGTACAAGGAAGTGTACGGCAGTAGACCGGTGGTCCTGACTACTCTGCATTCACCATAACCGAGTCTCTCATTTCTTAACTTTCATACTCTTGCATCTCTCTATTCGGATCTTGGCCAGGATAGATTTTTATGTATATTTTACTGACATTTAGACTTTAGTCTTTAATTTATGGTTATGTGGTAGGCCTTTCAAAGGTCTACCTTCTTTACTTCAAAAAAAAAAAAAAAAAAAAAAAAAAAATATATATATATATATAGGTGGGTGGCAGTTTGAAAAATATATTTATGGAGCGGGGACCCACAGAGATAAGAACAGCACGTTGTGTGTTGTGTTGAGGGGCGTCGTGATGACGTCACCATATGGGGCCCACCCAGATTTAAGTTGAGATGAAGGACATCGATGTGTTCTTTGAGTGTGTGACGTGGCATTTCGTGTGTCACGGGATTAGGAGAATGAGTTGTATTAAAGTTCCATACCCAGAGTATACAATAAATTAATTAGCTATAATTATAAATGCCTATGATCAAGAGTCACCTAATTGGTTAACCACCTTTTGAGAGGCAGCCTGTGGTGGACAGTTGTACTATAAGTATTAATTTATTTTCTAAAAATAATAAAAAATTTCTGAGTATTGGGGCGGGGCGTTACAAATGGTGTATGTAATACCCCGTAATTTCTAAAAAGAGGTATATATATATATATATATATATATATATATATATATATATATATATATATATATATATATAGGGAAATGCTCCATTGAAAACGTGTCTAGTTTTCACGGGTTGGAAAACACCAATCTGAGCCGTTGGATCGCTCATGATCGTGATCAGCGGCTCAGATCGAGCTCCCCATAACCCGTTTCAATTGATCAGCAGAGGATTATTTTGGGAATTTCGTCCCAAATAACTCTTCGCTGAACAGATTCTAAAAAATTTGATATAACCTAACCCGTTGTTGGGAACAACGGCCTAGGCTATAAAATTTTCTAATTCCCAACAACGGCCTAGGCTATAAAATTTTATAGAAAATTTTATAGCCTAGGCCGTTGTTGGGAACAACAGCCTAGGTTATAAAAATTTAGAACAAGGCCGTTGTTCCAAACAACGGCCTATAATTCAATTTTTTATAACCTAGGTCGTTGTTCCCAACAACGGGCTAGGTTATATTCATTTTGTCAGAGCGAATCAGGCGAAGAGTTATTTGGGACGAAATTCCCAAAATAACCCTTCGCCACTTAAGTGATATTGGGTGATGGGTGGAGGCGATCTGAGCCGCTGATCACGATCAAAAGTTATCCAACAGCTCAGATTGGTGTTTTCCAATCCGTGAAAACAAACCCGTTTTCAACGGAACATTTCCCATATATATATATATATATATATATATATATATATATCTGTGTGTGTGTGTGTGTGGGTGGCAGTTTGGTAAATATATTGATGAAGCGGGGGCCCACAAAGATAAGAACAGCACGTTGTGTGCTGTGTTGTGTTAAGGTGACGACATGATGACATCACCATATGGGGCCCACCCGGATTTAAGTTGAGATGAAGGACAGCGCTTTGTTCTTTGAGTGTGTGACGTGGCATTTCGTGTGTCACGGGATTAGAGGGATGAATTGTATTAAAGTCCCATATCGGAAGTATACAATAAATTAATTAGCTATAAATATAAATGTCTATGATCAAGAGTCACCTAATTGGTTAACCACCTTTTGAGAAGCAACCTGCGGTGGATAGTTGTTGAGAGGCAGCCTGTGGTGGGCAGTTGTACTATAAGTATTAATTTATCTTCTAAAAATAATAAAAATTGTCTGAGTAATGGTGCGGGGCGTTACAAATGGTATCAGAGCCGAATTTCGACACTGAGTGTGGAAGAGGGTCTCAGTATGATCTGCGGTGTTGAGAGTCACTGATCTCCGAGATCGAGGACGACGCCACATCGACTAGAAAGAAGGATCCTGCACTAGATGTGCATGCCCCGACGAGGGGTGTACGTAATACCCTGTAATTTCTAAAAAGAGGTATATATATATATATATATATATATATATATATATATATATATATATATATGGCAGTTTGGTAAATATATTGATGAAGCGGGGGCCTACAGAGATAAGAACAGCATGTTGTGTGTTGTGTTGTGTTGAGGTGACGTCACCATATGGGACCCACCCGAATTTAAGTTGAGATGGAGGACAGCATTGTGTTCTTTGAGTATGTGACGTGGCTTTTAAGTATTAATTTATCTTCTAAAAATAATAAAAATTGTCTGAGTAATGGTGCGGGGCGTTACAAATGGTATCAGAGCCGACTTTCGACACTGAGTGTGGAAGAGGGTCTCAGTATGATCTGCGGTGTTGAGAGTCACTGAATCTAAAAAGCCTTTTTAGTTCAGTAGGGGAAGAGTTTGTCTGGGCAAAAATAAAATAAAAAAATTTAAGCCAGACCAAACCAAGCCGAGCCGAGCCGAGCCGAGCCGAACCGAACCGAACCGAGCCGAGCCCCTTTTTGTCATTTTGGCTAAGTCCTCTCTCCACTACACGTTAGTGGTAACCCCCGGGCCACGCCCTTTAGTCCAGTTTTCTAGTATATATACTAGACAAAATCATTTCCAATTTCCGATATGGGACTATCTATTTTCTCCAAGTTGCCAAGTTAGTACATTTCAAGTACCCAACTTTGGATCAACATTTCTCATTCATACGGAATTTGTTTTTGGCAAGTGAGTATACTACGGAATAGTACTCGTCGAGAGGATCGCAATCCACTCACTTTCCGGTGTCGCCGGTGGCCGGAGCTTGCCGGAATCCGGCCCGGAAAACTGCAAAAATTAATTCCAACAATCCCCCACATGAATGGAAATTACCAGACCATGTAATCCAGACACTACAGAAAAACAAAAAACATGACAGAAAGACTCTGAGAGTACAATCGGAAAATCACTGCATCAGGAATGGTAGTAATTTTTCAACTTTGAACCACCCTTAGTAATTAGCTATCGGATTCACTTGACTAGGTAGTGATCATGATGTCTTGAACTACCCGGGCGTTCATGTGAACCTAGACAATAACTATCACACAGTTTCATCTTCTCACAGAACTAAGTTCTCTTGTTGTGTTCATTTTGGCCTTGAACATCACTGGTTAATCGTGAGTAAACTTGGAGAATGTAGCCTCTCTTCATTCTCCTAGAAACGGCCCCATTTCACACTCACAAGGTGATTGCCCATTGATATGGCTAAAAATAGGATTAAATCGGGACCGTTCACATCGGACTCGAATCTTAAAGCTCAGGGGTAAAACGGTAATTTCACATGCAAATGGGTCCGAAGCGGGTACTGGGTCTCCTTCTCACAGATCCAATAACCCGCAAACGGATCCACCTCAGCTGGGTACGGGTTTCAACCCGCTACCAACCCGATCCGACAAGATACAATCAAGGTCCCTAATTAGATCTAAATCAACGACCATGATTCACAGCTATCTTTTCACTGGGGATTAGGGATTAAATTCCTTAACTGATTATAGGGGATATACCTTATCAGATTACATGCCTTATCTGATTACGGGGAATATTCCTTATCTAATCACGGGGATTACATTCCTAAAACCAGTCCCTAAGACGCCTATAAATACCCCTCACCCATCTCCATTAAGAGGTAATCAATCTTTTTCTAGTTAAACGCTCTTTCATAATCATTTCTGGTTACTGACTTGAGCGTCGGAGGGTGCGTCGCCGGGATCAACCCCGGTGTCTCGCACTTCCTTGCAGGTGAATGGTGGGAGTCAACGGTCAAGCTCCGGCGGAACAGGTTAGGTTTGCTATTCAGGTTTTTCACGAACTCACAAATACTGTCTGTTTGCCCCCACACCGAATTTAGCGGCAACAGATTGGCGCCGTCTGTGGGAAACATACGAATAGCAGCCCCTCCTCTTTCCGTCGACTAGATCTTCTCCAGCCATGCCTCCGAGAAAAGCCAAATCTAGGGGGTCCAACCGTGGGCCCAATCCCGCCGATCAGCAGGAGCCAGTCCCTGACCAACCCGTTCTGCAGCAGGAACGACCTCTGCTTCAGACGGAAGACCCCCTTCAGCAAGATCAGCCCCTTCAGAATCAGCAACCCCCCAAGGGTCCGACCGGACCTCAGAATGCTGGTGTGGGGGGCTCCCGCGGAAAGCAACCTCTCCACCAAGACCGCATCTCCATACACAATGCCTCTACGGATTCCATGGCTTCACACAATCCTCAGAATCGGCAGAAGAAGGACGTGGATCTTCGTCACCGTCTGGACGAAAAACGGGCCCGAGAGGGAACCTCCCGCCACTATCGTCCGGGTGAACGATCTCCCCATCACCAGGATTACAGAAGGTCTCCTAACCGTAGGGGGCGAAGGGAATCCCCCGAGCATCGCAGAAGAAGGCCACGCTCCCCCGAGGGTCGGCAGCAGCCTAAGAACGAGGAGGCACCAATCACCCGTGCCGAGTTCCAGCAGTTCCAAGCGACCATCCTACAAGCTCTCACCAACGCACCCAAGGCTCCATCCCCTCCCCCGGTCCGAAGCCCTCGCCGACGGTTCCCCTCTCCTCGTCCTGCTCCTACTAACTCCCGGCGTACCCCAAGTCCTCGTCGCTCCCGAAGCTACCATCGCCGCAGCCCTCGTTCTCCTTCGTATGAAGATGAGTCTCGAGGCTCGGCAGATCACCGTCGGAGGGATGACGCCATGTACCGCCGTCTTCATGAAGTAGAAAGGTGCCTGGGTCGGATAAACCGAGAAGAGGAGCTTAGGGGGAGGACCTTACGTCCTAGCCAACCCCCTTTCTCCCGAACCATAGTGGATGCACCTGTCCCGTTCGGCTTCAAACCTCCCCAATTTGAGACTTACACCGGGGAGACCGATCCAGTTGATCACATCGAAAGCTTTAAGACTTTGATGCTCCTCCATCAAGCTTCCGATGCCCTCCTCTGCAAAACCTTCCCCGCGACACTGAAGGGCCCAGCTCGAGAGTGGTACTCCCGTCTCGCACCGTCTTCCATATTCTCCTTCGAGCAGTTCGAGACACTCTTCATCACCCACTTCGTGAGTAGCAGGCGCACGGAGAAGACCAGCATTTCACTCCTCCAGCTTAGGCAAGAGAAAGGTGAGAAGTTAAGAGACTATGTGAAGAGGTTCACAGCCGAAGCCAGGACTATAGCCTCCCTCGACCAATCCGTCGCAACAGCCGCCTTCCAATCCAACGTCTTCAATTCCAGCCTCCGCTCCTCTCTTGCTAAGAAGCCTCCACAGAACTTTGCCGACCTCCTTCTCAGGTGTGACAAGTACATTCGTGCCGAAGAGGCCGCCTACCCTCCAAGCTTCGGAGGGTCTGCCTCAGGGACGAAACGAAAGCTGACCGAAGAAGATGAGGGCTCCCAAAAATCCCAGAAGGACAGCAATGGACAGCGTCGCCCGACTCCTCGGTTTGAGAAGTTCACCCCCCTCATTGCCAACATATCAGAAGTCCTTATGGAGGTGGACAACGAAGGGCTACTCCGCGCTCCCCCGAGAATGAATACACCTGGCAAGAAGAGGAATAAGGATAAGTGGTGCCGCTTTCACAGGGACCATGGCCACGACACGGATGATTGTCGGGCTCTCAAGGAGGAGATCGAAGAACTCATACAGCGGGGGCACCTGATCCAGTTCGTCCAAAAAGAGGGGGCCGAGCTCCTCACCTGATCACCACCTCTTCCAAACGAACAGAAAGGCCCGCCGAACTTCAAGACTCAGCTCCTCCCAAGAGGCCCTCACCTTATTGTAGAAGTAGGATTTTGATTTTCAATAAGGCCGATGCTTGTAACTCGGCCAACAGCATGTAATAACGGCTCGCCCTATTGGAGCAGCCACTTAGTTTATTTCAATAAAACTTATCTTTTCATTGAAAATTATTGCTCTTGCTCCTCTATCTCTCTGAGTTCAGAGTCCAGCTTCTTCTACATGGCTGCTCCCATAACTTGTTAAACTAACCACACGATGGTTCGGAGTCCAGCACTCGGCTCGACACTTCTTCCTCGGCTCGTCTACAGGCGAGCCGGAAGTAGATCGCCGTTCGAAATTGCTCCTGCAGCCGTTGAATGGATCGGAGTCCAACACTTGGCTCGATTCTACTTCGCAAGTTCGCTCCTAAGCGGACTAGAAGTAACTCGCCATTCGAAACTGCTCCTGCATCCCTTAAACTAACCACACGATGGTTCGGAGTCCAGCACTCGGCTCGACACTTCTTCCTCGGCTCGTCTACAAGCGAGCCGGAAGTAGATCGCCGTTCGAAATTGCTCCTGCAGCCGTTGAATGGATCGGAGTCCAACACTTGGCTCGATTCTACTTCGCAAGTTCGCTCCTAAGCGAACTAGAAGTAACTCGCCATTCGAAATTGCTCCTGCATCCCTTGAACTAACCTCACAATGGTTCGGAGTCCAGCACTCGGCTCGACTCTTCTTCCTCAGCTCGTCCTCAGACGAGCCAGGAGTAGATCGCCGTTCGAAATTGCTCCTGCAGCCGTTGAATGGATCGGAGTCCAACACGTGGCTCGATTCTACTTCGCAAGTTCGCTCCTAAGCGGACTAGAAGTAGCTCGCCATTCGAAACTGCTCCTGCATCCCTCAAACTAACCTCACGATGGTCGGGGTCCTATGGCTCGACTTTACTTCACCAGCTCGTCCTTAAACGGGCCGGAGGAAGATAGCCATTCCGAACTGCCCCCACGACCATCCGAGCTGAGCTACCCATCTACCGAGAAGCGAAGTGGCGGAAAATGTGCCCCAAAATCCGTGCTCGGATCTGCCGAACAAGATGCATCTACCGAGCAGCTAAGCAGATGAAGAGCAAGAAGAAAAAAAAAAGGCTAACGGGTCAGGGTCGGATCCAATACCCTCGGTCCGACCCATACCCTTCTTAGCTCCTTCATTCTTCTGCTTCTTCAGTCTTCCCGCCAAAGGTACCCAACACTTCTGCTCTTCTTCGCTGTGCGAAGGAACGAGGCAGGGGAGAGAACCCGAATGCCTCTCCTCCCCTTCCTCTTTCTTCTCAAGGCCAAGCTCTTCACTCCGCTCGCCTCCAAAGCGGAGCTCTTCCCAACGAGTTCGGAGCTCACAACCCTCCCCTGGAGTTGCTCCTTGCACTCACTTCAGAGAATGGGTCTTCCCAGCACCTCTTCACCTAGGAGTGGAGCTCCTCTTCAAAAATCTCCAAAACCAAACAGAATAGAGACAACTTCAGAGCTCCTCACCTCTCCCATATGCTGACCCATCCTCCCGAGCCGAGGAGCAGAGCTTCATCGACCTATCCCCTTCATCAACTCAATAAGCTTCTCCTCACGCTCGAGCCATCCGAACAGCCGAGCTACCGAACAGCTCAACCGAGTCTTCAAGGAACACTTCCTTCAAAACAGACAACTCAGCACCTCGGCCAACGGTACTGACCCTCCGAGCCGAGGTGCCCGGGTACCGACCCTCGTATATGGCAAAAAATCATCCCGAGGCGATCTCACTGTTAGATCATCTCCAAATTCGCACTCAAGCGTGATGGACGGATCAGATCGCGCCATGTCACCACAAAACGACAAGATAACGTTTTCTCGAAACTCGTGCCTCTTGTCTCGTGATTCGCGCTACGATCGTGATCAACCGTCCAGATCGAGCTGCGTAGCCGGGATCTGCCAATCTACCAACCTGCGGAGCGGCGAAAATCTGCCTCAAAATCCGTGCTCGGATTCGCCGAACAAAGCAAGCAGATGAAGAGGAAGAAAGAAAAAGAGGCTAACGGTCGGGGTCGGATCCGATACCCACGGTCCGACCCATACCCATCTTAGCCCCTTCATTCTTCTCCTTCTTCCCCAACACATCTCCTCTTCTCCACTGTGCGGAAGAACGAGGCAGAGGAGAGAACCCAATTGCCTCTTCTCCCCTTCCTCTTCTCCTCTTCTCCACCGTGCAGAAGAACAAGGCAGAGGAGAGAACCCAAATGCCTCTCCTCCCTTTCCTCTTCTCCTCTTCTCCTCTGCTCCAGTATGCGAAAGAACAAGGCAGAGGAGAGAACCCAAATGCCTCTCCTCCCCTTCCTCCTTCTTCTCAGAAGAGCTGCCGATCCGAGGTGCCGTGGTACCGACCCTCGTTTTTGGGAAAAATTCGACCGAACCCATCTCACCGTCGGATCGTCTCAAAATTCGTGCTAAAACATGATGAACGGCTCAGATCTCGCCACGTCACCACAAAACGACAAGATAACGTTTTCTCGAAACTCGTGCCTCTTGTCTCGTGATTCGCGCCACGATCATGATCAACCGTCCAGATTGAGCCACGTAGCTCGGATCTCAAATCCGAGCTACCGAACTACCGAACCGCTAAGCGGCAAAAAATCTCCTCATAATCCGTGCTCGGATTGGCCGAACAAGAAGCAGATCCGACGAGCTCGGATTTTCCGAACAAGGAAGGGGGGGGAGAGAGAGAGAGAGAGAGAGAGAGAGAGAGAGAGAGAGAGAGAGAAAAAAAAAAAAAGGGGCGGGGGGGGGGGGGGGGGGGGTCGGGTCGGACCCATTAGGGTCCCAACCCGAACAAACTTACCAACCCTTCCTCTCCTTCTCCAATCTCCCGCCAAAACCAAACAAAGAACATCTTCACGCTCTGAGCATCACCTCCATGGCCGAGCTCCACCTCCGACACCTCGCCATCACCCCATGCTGCTAACGTCGAGCCCTTCCATCGACACCGAAACATCATCTTCTTCAAAGCCTCGCTGCCGAACTCCAAAGCATCGAGCTCCCCCTCGAGCGAGGCTCCGAACCCAAACCGCTCGCCAACCATTGTCTCCCCGTAGAGCTGCTCATTTGCCGAGCTCGACCTCGTCTTTGCTCGCCGCGCTCGACCTCACCCTCGTTCGACGAGCTCGCCGACCTCGACTGTGTTCGCCAAAAACTCCACAAAAGCTCCTTCTCCAAGCTCGAACCCACTCCACCTGTCGAAGCTCCGAAGCATCGAGCTCCACGCCGCCCAACTTCACCTCGCCAAGCTCGATCCCATCACCGTGCCGACCCCCTATCTGCCGAGGCCAACAACCGAGCTCCACAATGCTCCGAGCTCCTCTCCATCGAACCGAGCTCCACAATGCTCCGAGCTCCGAGGTCACCCTTCTTAACCAGACGTGCTCCGAGCCCCAACGAAGAGTGCCTCTCCACTGTCGACCTCCTCCACGTTCACCGAGCTCGACACGCTCCAAGCTACGCCACGTTCGCCCAACTCCTTCACCACGATCGCCGCTTGACGAGCTCTCACGAGCTTGAGTCGGCGAGGTCGAAGGCTTGGTCGAACGAAAAGCGAAGACGGAGAAAGACGAAGCCGAAGAAGGGGTGACGACTCGAGAAAGGAGAAGAAAGAAACAGGGCGAGAGCTAACGAAGAAAGAAAAAAGAAGAAAGAAGAAAGAGCAAAAAAAAAAAAAAAGCCACGTGGCATCATCTCAGTGATCCGAGCCAATTCAGCCGAAGTGCCGAAGTGCCGAACTCGTAATTGGAGAAAAAAAGAGGCCGGGCCACACGATCCGTCCGATCGTTCCAAAATTCGTGTCGCGACACGATCGACGCTCAGGAACGCGCCACGTGTCCCGATCGTGATCTGCCTCACGATGCGCACTGATCTGATCATGATGGACGGCCAAAAACGCGCCACGTGTCCAGATCGCGATCTGCCTCACGATGCGTGCTCATCTGGTCATGATGGACGGCCAGAAATCTGCCACGTGTCCAGGTAATATTTAAATTATTTATTTATTTATTTAATTGTTTTTTTTATTTAAAAAATCCGAAAAAATATTTAAAAATTGAAAAAATTAATTAAAAATTCTAAAAATAATTATTAATTCAGAAAAAATTATTTTTAAATTCTGAAAAAATAATTATTAAATTAGAATAATTAATTAATATTTTGGATAATTAATTATTTAATTCGGAAAATGAATAAAAAATTCAAAAAAATGAGAAAAAATTCAGAAAAATCTGGAAAAATCACCAAAAATCCAGAAAATTCTGAGAATATTTTTGGGCATTTTACAAGCCCATAATAACACTGTTACACCCCGAGCAAGATTCCAAACTCCCTTAAGAACACCGATAAAATTCCGTACGCCATTGAAACAGTAAAACTACTCCTCAAAGGCTGATCACACTCAGTCTTTAGGAGTGGGGGGCTCGTGATATGTCTAAAAATAGGATTAAATCGGGACCGTTCACATCGGACTCGAATCTTAAAGCTCAGGGGTAAAACGGTAATTTCACATGCAAATGGGTCCGAAGCGGGTACTGGGTCTCCTTCTCACAGATCCAATAACCCGCAAACGGATCCACCTCAGCTGGGTACGGGTTTCAACCCGCTACCAACCCGATCCGACAAGATACAATCAAGGTCCCTGATTAGATCTAAATCAACGACCATGATTCACACCTATCTTTTCACTGGGGATTAGGGATTAAATTCCTTAACTGATTATAGGGGATATACCTTATCAGATTACATGCCTTATCTGATTACGGGGAATATTCCTTATCTAATCACGGGGATTACATTCCTAAAACCAGTCCCTAAGACGCCTATAAATACCCCTCACCCATCTCCATTAAGAGGTAATCAATCTTTTTCTAGTTAAACGCTCTTTCATAATCATTTCTGGTTACTGACTTGAGCGTCGGAGGGTGCGTCGCCGGGATCAACCCCGGTGTCTCGCACTTCCTTGCAGGTGAACGACGGGAGTCAACGGTCAAGCTCCGGCGGAACAGGTTAGGTTTGCTATTCAGGTTTTTCACGAACTCACAAATACTGTCTGTTTGCCCCCACACCGAATTTAGCGGCAACACCCATAAAGAGTATCCTGCTATACCCCACTTTTATTTCAAAGCTATGGGAATCATTAAAAGCCAAGCTTATCCTAACTATTTGCAGGCAGCAATTGTTTTATCATCCTAAGAATGGGTATGAGATGTTAATCTCTAAGTGCTTTCATTGATTCAACAAGATTTAGTTGTCCCTTTGAACCTAGATCTTGGGATCTCCAATTTCTAGGTAGGGTTTCCATCAAGTATCCTCTTTCGTCATAGGCTTTAAACCCATTCCTCTTGATGATCTCACAACCTGCTCTCGTGACAGACCTTTAGTAAATGGATCCGCTAGGTTGTCGGCCGATTTTATATATTCTATAGAGATTACTCCATTTGAGAGTAGTTGTCTAATGGTTTTGTGTCACCTTCTGATATGACGGGACTTACCATTATACATACAACTCAGTGCCCGTGCTATAGCCGATTGGCTGTCACAGTGTACACATAAGGCAGGCACTGGTTTTTTCCACATTGGAATATCCTCTAAGAAGTTTCGAAGCCATTCTGCTTCCTCTGCCGCTTTGTCTAAAGCAATAAACTCAGATTCCATGGTGGATCTGGCCAATAGCGTTTGTTTAGAGGATTTCTATGACACAGCTGCACCACCAAGTGTGAAAACATATCCACTTGTGGATTTTGAGTTCTTTGAGTCCGATATCCAGTTGGCATCACTGTAGCCTTCCAGTACTGCTGGATATCTGGTGTAATGCAGCGCATAACTCTGAGTATGTCGCAAGTAGTTCAATACTCTAGTTATTCCTTTCCAGTGACTTCGTCCTGGATTACTCGTGTATCGGCTCAGTACGTTTACCGAATGTGCTAGGTCCGGTCTTGTACAATTTGTTAGGTACATCAGACTACCAATTACACGTGCATATTCCAGTTGTGATATGCTTTCGCCTGTATTTTTGAATAGGTGAAGACTTGGATCGATGGGACTTTTTGCTGTCCCATTGGAATAATTCTTGAATCTTTCAAGTACTTTCTCAGCATAATGAGCTTGAGACAAAGTAATCCCCTCAGATGTCCTGGAGACTTTGATTCCCAGTATGACATCTGCAACTCCCAAGTCTTTCATGTCAAACTTGCCACTAAGCATGCTCTTAGTTTGTTTGATAATGTTGTTATTGCTTCCAATAATGAGCATGTCGTCTACGTATAGACAGACCAGAATGTATCCG
The DNA here is from genome assembly GCA_017893485.1 of Hemerocallis citrina. Lineage (NCBI taxonomy): Eukaryota > Viridiplantae > Streptophyta > Magnoliopsida > Asparagales > Asphodelaceae > Hemerocallis > Hemerocallis citrina. Next base: position 99,440,148 of record CM030358.1, on the reverse strand, counting down.
TTTGGAGTATCTTTGATGTAGATACATTTATCACATTCATTTATTTTGAAACCATTTGACATCATAACATTGTCAAATTTTGCATGCCACTACTTTGGAGCTTGTTTCAGGCCGTACAGTGATTTTACAAGCCTGCACACCTTATTTTTCTGTCCAGGAACTACGTAACCCTCAGGTTGTTTCATGTATATTTCTTCTTCTAAGTCCCCATTTAGAAATGCAGTTTTAACATCCATTTGATGTATTTCCAGGTTACGTAGAGCTGCAATAGCTATCAACATTCTTATGGATGTTATTCTTGTAACTGGGGAATATGTATCGAAGAAATCTAGGTCTTCTTTTTGCCTAAATCCTTGTACCACAAGTCTAGCCTTATCCTTCTCTATTGAACCATCTGGTTTCAATTTTTGTTTGAAAATCCATTTGCATCCTAGAGCTTTACATCCAGAAGGCAAATCGACTAAATCCTATGTATGATTTTGCATAATGAAGTCTATTTCACTTTTGATTGCTTCCTTCCACATAGGAGCATCAGGCATAGACATAGCTTCCTTGAAAGTTCTGGGCTCATTCTCTAACAGAAAGGCCGTCACAAAGTCAGGACCAAATGATTTTGATGTTCTAGCCCGTTTACTTCGTCTAGGCTCATCGGTATCCTGTTCTGGTTCATCAACTGAAGTGCTTGCATTTCCTTGTTCACGTGTACGTTTAGGGTACGTAGTATCCTTGCACGGAAACACGTGTTCAAAGAATGAAGCATTCCTTGATTCCATTATTGTATTTACATGGATATCCGGTATATCCGATTTGTATACCAAGAACCGATATGCACTACTGTTGTGTGCATAGCCTATGAATATGTAATCAATCGTCTTAGGTCCGATGGTGACCTGTTTCGGGTTAGGTACTGCCACTTCTGCTAGACACCCCCACACTTTGAGGTATTTATACGAAGGTAAGTTACCTTTCCACAATTCATATGGTGTCTTGCCGATTTTCTTGTGAGGTATTTTGTTGAGAATGTAGTTGGCAGTCAGCAACGCTTCCCCCCACATGTTTTGGGGTAAGCCAGAATTCAACAACAAGGCATTCATCATCTCCTTTAGAGTTCGGTTTTTGCGCTCGGCAGTACCGTTTGATTCGGGTGAGTAGGGAGCAGTTGTCTGATGAACTATTCCATGTTCTGAGCAGAACATGTTAAATGGTGCATCATATTCTCCTCCTCTATCACTTCTAACGATTTTAATCGTTTTGCCAAGTTGATTCTCAACCTCAAGTTTATATTCTTTGAATTTATCCAAAGCCTCATTTTTGCTATGTAACAAATATACATAACAGAATTTTGTGCAATCGTCTATGAAAGTCACAAAGTACTTTTTGCCACCTCTGGTCTGCACATATTTTAAGTCACACAGATCTGTGTGAATAAGACCTAGAGTTTCTGTGATTCTTTCTACAGAACGTGATGGAGTTTTAGTGAGTTTTGCCTCCATGCAAACTTTACATTTTTCTGAGTTATCTACCTTAAATTTTGGTAGCAAATTCATGTTAACTAATTTACGCATAGAATTTACATTAACATGGCCTAGTCTTTCATGCCAAACAGAGGAAGACTCAACAACATAGGCAATAGGAGTTATTTCATTAACTTTGGGAACAGCAGGAACAATAGTTTTAGGGATGACTGTCATTACATTAAACTTGAACAGTCCATCCTTTACATATCCTTTCCCCAAGTATACCCCCTTCTTGGACAGTACAAAATTATCAGAAACAAGTACAACTTTAAACCCATTCTTGCTTAGCAAAGAACCTGATATCAAGTTCTTTCTAATATCTGGGATATGCAGCACATTTGTGAGTGTTAGCTCTTTGCCTGAAGTCATTTTCAGCACTATCTTTCCCGTTCCTTCAATTTTGGAGGTGGAAGAGTTTCCCATGAATAGCTGTTCATCTTTGTTGCACTTCTGGTAGGAGGTGAACATTTTCTTGTCCGAGCAGATATGCTTGGTGGCCACAGTATCGTACCACCATTCACGAGGATTGCTCCCTACAAGATTGACCTCTGATACTACAGCACAGAAGTCCAGGTCAGAGAGACCAGTGGACAAGTTCTCAGCTATATGTGCGTGGGGTTTTTCATTCCCTTTTACAAGTCCTGTTTTTGAATGATTACTGTCCTTACTGCGGCACTCAGAAATTTTGTGCCCCAGCTTACCACACTTGTGGCATTTCCCAGCAAACCTCTTTGCAAGAGGTTTTTTGTTTGAGGACTGTGGCAGAAACTTCCTCTTCTTGCCCTTCTGTTCGTGCTCCACCACATTGGCCTTTTCTATGGACTGATTTCCATAGGACCTGTCATCCTTGCGATTCTCTTCTTCGATCCGCAACCTGACAATTAGATCTTCAAGAGACATCTCCTTTCGTTTGTGTTTGAGGTAGTTCTTGAAGTCTTTCCACCCAGGTGGAAGTTTTTCAATGAACGCTGCAACCTGGAATGGTTCGCACAACGTCATATTCTCTGCAGCAATGTCGTGCATTATAACCTGCAGTTCTTGGACCTGACTCACCACAGTTTTGGAGTCAATCATCTTGTAGTCCAGAAATTTGCCGACAACAAATTTCTTGGACCCGGCGTCTTCTGTTTTGTACTTCTTTTTCAGGGACCCCCACAGGAGTTTGGACGTCTTGAAGACACAGTAGACGTTATACAGGGAGTCTACCAAGCCATTCAGGATGTAGTTCCTGCAGAGGTAGTCGCCTGAGTCCACGCATCAACTGCAGCAACGGAGTGTGCTTCCATTGGCGCCAGCATCGGGGCAGATTCATTGAGGAATCTGTCCAGCTTCAATGTGGTCAGGTAGAACTGCATCTTCCCCTGCCACTTTTTGAACCCAGTTCCATTGAACTTTTCCGGTTTTTCTTCCACGGTTATGTGCGTGGGCAGAACGACCGAACGTGCCGCAACCGATTGTGCAGTCACATTTTGGGTCACCGGATTTTGGGTACTGAGAAGCACAGTAGCAACTTCAGTTTGTGTGTTCTCCATGTTTTGATTTTGTTCTCTGAAATAGGTTGAAACAGAAACTATTAGTTATTTTTTTCCGAACAGAACCTGTAAACAGACTTCACAAAATTGTTAGAATCTGTGAGGAAAAAATTCTGCTTTAAGATTGTTAGAACCTGAATATAAAATAATAAAAAATTCCAACAGAATTTGTGAAGGAACCAAAATCAATTGAAGAAAAACAGTAAGTAAAAAATCTGCACAGAGTCGAGATTTGAAATCTCTGTCCTTAAAGCAGAATTTGCCCCGTAGTGTGACGGTTACCGGCAAATTGCTTTCCAGGATACAACTGTACCTTCTCTGAAGAACGCAGCACCCTTGCTTCAGAGATTCAGCGAACCGTTGCCTGTGATGTACTCTCAGTTGACACTGACACAGAGGAGAAGAAGAAGAAAGAAAATGTAAAAAAGCCTGTCTCTGTAAGTAAGCTTCTGTCTGGTTTTATAGAGGAAACTTGGACTGGAGACTGTTCAGCAGCTGCCACTACTCTGTAACAGCAGAGTAATGGGGACTCTTCAGATTCATAACCGGTGAGCCATTACTCTGCTGTTACAGAGTAATGTGCACCAGTTACTGAATCTGAAAAGCCTTTTCAGTTCAGTAGAGGAAGAGTTTGTCTGGGCAAAAATAAAATAAAAAAATTTAAGCCAGACCAAGCCGAGCCGAGCCGAGGCGAAGCCGGGCCGGGCCGGGCCGGGCGCGCGCGTAAGTGTTTGTCATTTTGGCTAAGTCCTCTCTCCACTACACGTTAGTGGTAACCCCCGGGCCACGCCCTTTAGTCCAGTTTTCTAGTATATATACCAGACAAAATCATTTCCAATTTTCGATATGGGACTATCTATTTTCTCCAAGTTGCCAAGTTAGTACATTTCAAGTACCCAATTTTGGATCAACATTTCTCATTCATACGGAATTTGTTTTTGGCAAGTGAGTATACTACGGAATAGTACTCGTCGAGAGGATCACAATCCACTCACTTTCCGGTGCCGCCGGTGGCCGGAGCTTGCCGGAATCCGGTCCGGAAAACTGCAAAAATTAATTCCAACACCTAGTTCTATTCATGATTGTTTTAGCTCTTGGTGCCTAGGATCTAGAGTTAGACATTTAATTACTGTTGCAGTGTGTTGGGCAATATGGATGGAAAGAAATTCTAAAGTTCTTAAAAATTCTGCTGCTTCTTTTGATAATGTGGTTGCTAATTCAGGATTTTGGTTCTCTTTGGGCTTCAAATGCAGGGTACAAGAAGAAGAATCAACTACTAAGAGAGCTGTAGTCTGAGAATGCCATGGACATGATGAAGTTAGGGTTTGCTTCCAACCCTATTCATGTGAGCAGTGGTGACTATGGTGACTTCATATTTGGCTGTGAGTAGAAGGGTATGATGAACTTTTGGAGGTTATAAATCCTCCTTTTGATGGATGACTGTATTGATAACTTATGCACATGTGCGCTGATATTTACTCTAGTTTGTCTAGCTGCATGTTGATCTAGCTTTGTTAGAGCATCCACAGTGTTGTTTCTCATTTGCCAAAAAATGGCTGCTACAGTAATAGCAAATAGAAGCAATCGCTGCAGTGATCGTTTGCTATATTTTTGCCAAAAAATTGAGAGACGGTATATGATATACCGTCTGTCGTTTTGAAATTAAATTTAAAAAGTTAATTACTTATTAACTATTAAACTAAATTAATTAAATAAATTAATTAATATAATAATAACTAAACTTACTTACAACTACTTTAACCTTAATTAACTACTAATACCTACTGACTAAACCTACTTTTTGACTTTTATACTTTTTGGTTGGACGGGGAATCATTCCCCGTCTGACCATTTTTTCTTTTTCTTTTTTTTTTTTTTGTTTTTTCCGGCCAATCACCTCCGTTCATTTTTTAAAATAAATATATAAATAAATAAAAAACATCCCTCAGACGGGATATCATATCCCGTCTGATTGAGACGGGATATGATCTCCTGTTTGAGAGGTGTTTTTTTAATAAAAATTTAATAAAAATAGATCAGACGGGATATGATATCCCGTCCTCTATAATTTGAGAATCGTTATTCTGTTTCTCAAATATGAGAAACGAATATAGATCTTTTGCTAAAAAATGGCACTATGAGAAACCATTGCAGCGCTTGCTTTCTCAAAAATGGCAAACTGAGATTTATAGCAAACCACTGTGGATGCTCTTAGGGGTTACTTTGAGAAGATGGTTTGGAAACGAATTCTTAATAAGTTAGGGTAAAATAAAGTGTAGGGCAGTAGTCCTCTATCCTCATTCACCCTAACTGAGTTTCTCAATTCTTATTCTTAAGTTAGGGTACAAGGAAGTGTACGGCAGTAGACCAGTGGTCCTGACTACTCTGCATTCACCATAACCGAGTCTCTCATTTCTTAACTTTCATACTCTTGCATCTCTCTATTCGGATCTTGGCCAGGATAGATTTTTATGTATATTTAACTGACATTTAGACTTTAGTCTTTAATTTATGGTTATGTGGTAGGCCTTTCAAAGGTCTACCTTCTTTACTTAAATATATATATATATATATATATATATATAGGTGGCAGTTTGGTAAATATATTGATGAAGCGGGGACCCACAGAGATAAGAACAGCACGTTGTGTGTTGTGTTGAGGGGCGTCGTGATGACGTCACCATATGGGGCCCACCCAAATTTAAATTGAGATGAAGGACATCGATGTGTTCTTTGAGTGTGTGACGTGGCATTTCGTGTGTCACGGGATTAGGAGAATGAGTTGTATTAAAGTCCCATACCCGGAGTATACAATAAATTAATTAGCTATAAATATAAATGCCTATGATCAAGAGTCACCTAATTGGTTAACCACCTTTTGAGAGGCAGCCTGTGGTGGACAGTTGTACTATAAGTATTAATTTGTTTTCTAAAAATAATAAAAATTTTCTGAGTATTGGGACGGGGCGTTACAAATGGTGTATGTAATACCCCGTAATTTCTAAAAAGAGGTATATATATATATATATATATATATATATATATATATATATATATATATATATATATATATATATATATATATATATATATATATATATATATATATATATATAGGGAAATGCTCCATTGAAAACAGGTCTAGTTTTCACGGGTTGGAAAACACCAATCTGAGCCGTTGGATCGCTCATGATCGTGATCAGCGGCTCAGATCGAGCTCCCCATAACCCGTTTCAATTGATCAGCAGAGGATTATTTTGGGAATTTCGTCCCAAATAACTCTTCGCTGAACAGATTCTAAATAAATTGATATAACCTAGCCCGATGTTGGGAACAACGGCCTAGGTTATAAAAAATTGAATTATAGGCCGTTGTTTGGAACAACGGCCTTGTTCTAAATTTTTATAACCACGGCCTAGGCTATAAATTTTTATAGAAAAATTTATAGCCTAGGCCGTTGTTGGGAACAACGGCCTAGGTTATAAAAATTTAGAACAAGGCCGTTGTTCCAAACAACGACCTATAATTCAATTTTTTATAACCTAGGCCGTTGTTCCCAACAACGGGCTAGGTTATATTCATTTTTTCAGAGCGAATCAGACGAAGAGTTATTTGGGACGAAATTCCCAAAATAACCCTTCGCCACTTAAGTGATATTGGGTGATGGGTGGAGGCGATCTGAGCCGCTGATCACGATCAAAAGTTATCCAACAGCTCAGATTGGTGTTTTCCAATCCGTGAAAACAAACCCGTTTTCAACGGAACATTTCCCATATATATATATATATATATATATATATATATATATATATATATATATATATATATATATCTGTGTGTGTGTGTGTGTGGGTGGCAGTTTGGTAAATATATTGATGAAGCGGGGGCCCACAGAGATAAGAACAGCACGTTGTGTGCTGTGTTGTGTTGAGGTGACGACATGATGACATCACCATATGGGGCCCACCCGGATTTAAGTTGAGATGAAGGACAGCGCTTTGTTCTTTGAGTGTGTGACGTGGCATTTCGTGTGTCACGGGATTAGAGGGATGAGTTGTATTAAAGTCCCATATCGGAAGTATACAATAAATTAATTAGCTATAAATATAAATGTCTATGATCAAGAGTCACCTAATTGGTTAACCACCTTTTGAGAAGCAACCTGCGGTGGATAGTTGTTGAGAGGCAGCCTGTGGTGGGCAGTTGTACTATAAGTATTAATTTATCTTCTAAAAATAATAAAAATTGTCTGAGTAATGGTGCGGGGCGTTACAAATGGTATCAGAGCCGACTTTCGACACTGAGTGTGGAAGAGGGTCTCAGTATGATCTGCGGTGTTGAGAGTCACTGATCTCCGAGATCGAGGACGACGCCACATCGACTAGAAAGAAGGATCCTGCACTAGATGTGCATGCCCCGACGAGGGGTGTACGTAATACCCTGTAATTTCTAAAAAGAGGTATATATATATATATATATATATATATATATATATATATATATATATATATATATATATATATATATATGGCAGTTTGGTAAATATATTGATGAAGCGGGGGCCTACAGAGATAAGAACAGCACGTTGTGTGTTGTGTTGTGTTGAGGTGACGTCACCATATGGGACCCACCCGAATTTAAGTTGAGATGGAGGACAGCGTTGTGTTCTTTGAGTATGTGACGTGGCACTTAAGTATTAATTTATCTTCTAAAAATAATAAAAATTGTCTGAGTAATGGTGCGGGGCGTTACAAATGGTATCAGAGCCGACTTTCGACACTGAGTGTGGAAGAGGGTCTCAGTATGATCTGCGGTGTTGAGAGTCACTGATCTCCGAGATCGAGGACGACGCCACATCGACTAGAAAGAAGGATCCTGCACTAGATGTGCATGCCCCGACGAGGGGTGTACGTAATACCCTGTAATTTCTAAAAAGAGGTATATATATATATATATATATATATATATGGCAGTTTGGTAAATATATTGATGAAGCGGGGGCCTACAGGGATAAGAACAGCACGTTGTGTGTTGTGTTGTGTTGAGGTGACGTCACCATATGGGACCCACCCGAATTTAAGTTGAGATGGAGGACAGCGTTGTGTTCTTTGAGTATGTGACGTGGCATTTCGTGTGTCACGGGATTAGGGGTATGAGTTGTATTAAAGTCCCATATTGGCAGTATACAATAAATTAATTAGCTATAAATATAAATGCCAATGATCAAGAGTCACCTAATTAGTTAATCACATTTTGAGAGGCAGCATGTGGTGGGCAGTTGTACTATAATTATTAATTTGTTTTCTAAAAATAATAAAAATTGTCTGAGTATTGGGACGGGACGTTACAGATGTAGTCACCTTTTTTCTCAAAAAATAAAAAATAAAAAATAAAAAAAAATCAACAAATTGGTGATTATAAACAATTAATGCAAAAAAATTCTACTTGGTCTCGATCATCTGAGATTTTGAGTTAACAGTGTCACAATAGTGCATAAAAAGTAACAACATTTTCCATTTAGGGGTGTTTGGGTTTGAACAAATTGGAAACATTTTGCATTTGCAGCAGATTTGAATCTGCAAATGCCATATGGGCAGATGCAGAGGGCTTTGCCGCAAATGTCCCCAAAATGCAACAATTACCAAATTTTGCAACTATGATAAGATGAAAATTTTGCTAGGGTGCTAAGGACTAAACTCACATACATTGTCCTGCTTTTTACTTAAATCATAATCTTCACTATTTTAATGGAAGATTTTATCACCAAATAAATAGGTGCATTGTAACCCAACAAACACATATAATGCACATGCATCATTAATATAAAGGAGATCGTCGATTTTTTTTTTTTAATATATATATTTATAAATACGTGTACCGCACGTGTAAATTACTAGTTATTTATTAACGAAACAGAGTGTTAATTGGTTACCAAAGAATAGTGTTGTTAACACATGCAGTAATTAGAATTTATAAACTTTAATGACCATATACTGAATATCTGAACAGAAGATATCAGTAAGTTGTAGGGACCAATCTTGCTTGATCCCATCAGAAAAAAGAAAAGAAAAACCAAAATAAAATAAAGTAAAATTCTAAAAATTATAGTAAAAGCAAATAAAACGATTTTTTGAATAAATGAGGGACAAAGTACAAGAATCAGATGCAAATATAAAGCAAACGCCAGGCACATTCTCATTCTCCATCTTTTATACGTTCCTCTATCTTCATCCAGAGTCATTCCTTTCTACTTCTTGAAGCCTCTTACTCAGATATAAACCTCATTCAAGTCTTCATAAAAGCTTAACATAAGTTACAGAAAGATCCATTCATTGATCCCCTAATGGCGCAAGAAACGACCAGAGAGTGCTGCACGAGAGTCAAAGCATTTATGCGGTCCACCTTTCTCGGCCGCCACCTGAATTCTGTGGTCAGCCATTCCCCTCAAGCTACTAATAATGCCAATGCAATCATTGTTGTTTTGAGGAACTTTGGAAAATCGGTTCCTGGTAAATTGAGTACCATCCAGTTCTACAGCAGTACTCAGATTGATCCAAGTAAGTAGTTGTAGTGTAATTTTGTTGTAACTGGATTTATATGTAGGTGAAAGTTGCAGAAAAATCTGTTGTAAGTTGCATCTTTAGTCGCAGTTCAACATCGCTGCAAGCAACCAAATAACACCTATATCTGACAAGTTCATCTTTCTTATTGCAGACACAGGTAAAGGCAAGTTAAGTGGAGAATCAAGCCTCAAGCATGGGAAGAACACAAAGCATGGTGATATCAGTACAGTAACATATCATGTATCTTTCTACCTTGAGCCCAAGTTTGGAGTTCCAGGGGCAATTGTCGTAAAGAATGGGGAAAGGAACGAGTTCTTCCTGAGATTTGTCACGGTGGAAGGAATAGACGGGCAGCATATCTATTTCAACTGCAATTCCTGGGTTTATCCCGGAAAGAAAACCAATTCAGATCGGCTATTCTTTTCCAATTCAGTGAGTTATGAAATCTTTCTATGATTATAGCCTATGGATATGTACTAGTCACCAATGTCACCTGGGAACATAACATTATCTTAAGAATAATGCTTTCTCTTTTATAGTCACAGGCTTAACACACATGCTATCAACATCATTAATTCTTTGAATTCCTCGTTTTTTCATTAGCATATATAGTTTAACCCTAATTTTGAAGATATTTCTACCATTTATAGCATGAAAAATGACAATATTTTGATGTGGGTAAGACATTAGGCTCAACCTGAGCCGTTGATCCCCTCAAGATCTGCGCACTCCTACAAATCAGGCTTGATTGTCCCTATGGGCACTCTGCTACTTCAGGCCCACAGGAGCGGATCGACCCGACCCATTAGGGTTAGGGCTCCCTCTCTTTGCCTATAAATGCCAAACACCCTCCACTTTCTGTAGGTAATGAATCTTTCTCCACCTGAACCCTAACTTTCCTTTCTTCCAATAATTGACTAGATCGTTAGAGGGCCTGTCGCCGGGATCTCTCCCGGTGTTTCTAGGCCTCTTGCAGGTGTTCAGGTAAGTCAGCCACCAGCAACACCTCCTCTCCTGCTCCTCATGAGATTTTCATTCAGATCCAGATCTACGGCTAAGATCTGTCTCAGACCTGTCTCTTCCACTATAAATAACAAGAACTCGTACATGTTGCACCCACCAATAAATCAGCAGCATCAAATTGACGCAGTCTGTGGGAATTGACAGACATACTTAATTCCAGACTCGGATCTCACCCTGAAGTCATCCCCCTTCATGGCACCCAAAGCCAAGAGAGCGCCCACGGGGGGACGTCATGTTCACCCTCATCCTTCTCGCAGTCACGTGAATACGCAGGGGTCCTAAAGATAGCAAGCTGAGGGTCCGTCAAGACCTGGTCCGAGCAAATCACACTCGGATGCCGTTGACCTTTGGTACATCATCAACAATCGGCAGCCGGTGGAGGACCTCCGGTACCAGCTTAGCAGATCAAGGGGGCGGGGCCGCCCCCTCCAACCAGACTCCGATCCACAGCATTCACCCTTCCCAGGGTCGGGAGCAGAGGCGCAGTCGCTCCCCGAGAGATGGGCCACCCCCGAACAGTCAAGGCAAACATGTCCCAATCACGAGGGCCGAGTTCCGGGAATTCCGGAACGAGGTCTTCCAAGCCTTCCACGGTAGCCCTAGAATCGAGCATCAACACGACAACCTATGAAGCACGGATACTGGTACGGGGTGCGGGTACGACACGACACGGGTATGGGGATATGCGAATTTACAAAAAAGTAGGATACGGGTACATTGGTGGGTACGTTAAATATAAAATAATTTATATATATTTATAGATATAAAAATATTTTCTTGTTAAAAATGCAAACATTTAAAAAATTTCATAGAACTATAAGAATACATTATAATTATGATATGATAATCTAATTATCAAATCTTTGTGTAGACTTGTTTTGTGTTTGAGCATAATTGTAAACAACAAACTTTTAAAATTACTCTAGGACCCTATGCATTCATATAAATATAATTGTGTCTAAAAGTTGCAAAAATGCATTAAAAAAATTAGGTGTTCCTTGGGTACGCACCTGAAAGTACCCAAGAAGTATCAGCATCCGATACGCACCCGACACGGGTACATCGGCCATTTGCAAGTATCCGTGCTTCCTAGACGACAACCCTCACCGGGAAGAAGCCCAGGGCAGTGAATCTCACGACTCGACTCAGTCGGCGAGACGGGATGAGGCCGTCCTTCATCGCCTACAAGAAATGGAGAATCGCCTTGCTTGGATCGGCAATGGTGGGTCACAACCCAACCGAGGGTATCAACCTAGCCGAACCACGTTCTCTGCTAAAATCCTCGATGCTGAGATTCCGAGGAATTTTAGGCCGCCTCAGTTCGAGACGTACAATGGAGAGAGTGATCATGCTGATCACATGGAAGGGTTCAAAATCCTCATGATGATTCATAGTGCCTCGGATCCTCTCCACTGTCGCACTTTTCCAGCCACGCTACGTGGTCCGGCACGGGAATGGTTCTCCAGGCTCGCCCCTAACTCGATTTTCTCATTTGACCAGCTCGAGGCGAGTTCCTTGCTTACTTCGTGACTGGAAAAGTCAAGAAGACAAGTGCGTCCCTCCTGGACCTCAATCAGAAGGAAGGAGGAGTCCCTTTAGGACTTCGTGTGAAGGTTCACCGCCAATGCTAGGTCGGTCTTTTCTCTCGACGCTGGCGTCGCGTCCCCAGTCTTCCGATATAATGTTCGCCACGGCCAATTAAAGGCCTCCTTGGCGAAGAAGCCGCCTCTTGATTTTCCCGACCTCCTCAACAGGGTTGAAAAATACATTCAAGCCGAGGAGGCTTTGCACCCTGAAGGCTCGAAAGAAACCCTAGCCAAGTGGAAAAGAAAGGTCGATGACTCTGAGCCTCTAAAGAAGGCTCAGAAAGATGCATTCGGTCAGAAACGACCGCCTCTTGTCCCCCACTTCGAGAGGTTCACTCCACTAACTCAGAGTGTGTCAGCTATTCTCATGGAGATTGAGGACAAGCGGATAGTCCGCCATCCTCCCTCAGCAAACAACAACAAGAAGAGGGAGCAGGAATTCTACTATCGGTTCCATTGGAACCACAGGCATGAGACCGATACTTGTCAGGTCATCAAAGACAAGATCGAGGCCATCATCCAGAGGGGGTATGTAAGGGAGTTTACTCGAACTAACCTGAGGGACCAGAGGGCTTCGCTCCCTCCTCAAACGGCCAGCAGGCGTCTAGAGGCGGAACCCAAGCTCGAAGAAGCCCGGGGGGCGGCCATCCTTCACTGTGTCCACGACGTACTCATGGGGGGGGAATCGAGCACCTCCCGTGAGGCCTTCGTATGAGAGGTTAACGCAATCCACAACAATCCACCCCCCAAGGATCAAGGAGTGGCAGTCTCATTCTCCAGCAAAGATCTAAAAGGCGTCCGACTTCCTCATTGTGATGCCCTAGTAGTCAGCATTGGCATGGTTAATCACGAGGTCCACCGCATCCTAGTTGATAACAGAAGCTCCATCAATATCCTGTTCCTGGATGCGTTCGAAAAGATCAAACTCCATGGGTTCTTGGGCATCCATGTCCAAATTGATGGAATTGTCACTCTCGACGTAACAGTTGAAATGACCCTGACCATCCGAACAGAAGCAATGGACTTCACAATGGTCAACGTCAAGGCCGCCTATAATGTGATCCTTGGTAGACCCAGACTCTGCTCCTCCCAAGTGGTGCCCTCCGCCTATCACCTGAAGTTGAAATTCCCTACTGACCATGGGGTCGGCATTGTCTGAGGCAATCAGGAATTTGCTCGTGCATGTTATATGGCCGTAGTACGGGTGGGGCCTTCCCCCTTGATGCGGTGGAACTCCCATCTGACAGGAGCCAGTTGCACTCAGATCCCATCGACAGATTGGAAGAGGTCCCATTCTCTGGGAAGAACGAATCTAAATGGTTCCGAGTGAGCCAATCTCTCGCTCCAGATCTGAAGTTGGCCATTATTGGTTGTATCCACCGAAACACCGACTTCTTCGCATGGTCACCCTCGGACATGCCGGGGATTTCAGAGAACCTCATCATGCACAAACTAAGCATCCACCCGGACTCGAATCCAGTCCAGCAAAAGCGGCGTAAGTTTGCTCCCAACAGGCAACAAGCAGTGAAGGAAGAAGTGGACAAGCACCTCTCGACACGATTCATACAGGAAGTCAACTACCCGCACTGGTTGGCAAATGTTGTAATGGTGAAGAAACCAAGTAGCAAATGGATGATCTGTATAGACTTCACAAACCTCAACAAGGCCTGTCCTAAAGATTCGTTCCCCCTCCAGATCATCGATGCCCTGATAGATGTGACCTCGGGTCACGAGTTGCTGAGTTTCATGGACGCCTTCTCAGGCTACAACTAGATCAGAATGTTTCCTCCAGACATCCTTAAGGCCAACTTTGTGACAGACCAAGACCTTTACTGTTACAAGGTCATGCCTTTCGGGCTGAAGAACGCTGATGCCAAGTACCAAAGGCTCGTCAATCGGGTCTTTAAGGAACAGATAGGCCGGAACATGGAGGTATATGTCGACGATATGCTCGTCAAAAGCCGCAAGGGACAAGATCACATCAGCGATCTCGAGGAGGCTTTCGGGGTCCTACGATCCCACAGTATAAGACTCAACCCCTCTAAATGTGCCTTCGGCGTCACATCAGGGAAATTTTTTGGATTCGTGGTCAGCCAGTGAGGCATTGAGGCGAACCCCAAAAAGAATCAGGCCATACTGGACATGGCCCTTCCATGAAATGTCAAAGAAGTCCAACGACTCGTTGGTCGAATGACGGCCATCAGCCGTTTCCTCTTAAAGTCCGGAGAAAAATCCCTCCCGTTCTTCAAAGCCCTATGGGGAGCGAAAAGCTTTGAGTGGGAAGATCCTCAATGGCAGGCTTTCGATCAGCTAAAGGCCTACCTGGACAACCATCCTCAACGACCAATCCTTAGCAAACCCGAGTCGAACAAGTCCCTCTATCTCTATCTGGCTGCTTCGGAACACGCGCTCAGCGTCGTATTAGTCAGGGAGGAAGACGGGGTCCAAAAGCCCATCTATTATGTCAGCAAAGTCTTGCACAATGCTGAACTCCGATACACCAGGATGGAAAAGGTCGTCTATGCATTGGTGATGGCCACTCAGAAATTCTGACCATACTTTCAAGCCCACTCCATCCGAGTCCTTACGGACCAGTCTCTCAAGACAGTCATCAACAAACCAGAGAATTTCGACCACTTAATCAAGTGGTCAATCGAGCTGAGTCAGCACGACATCAGTTACCAACCTCGACAGCTATCAAAAGGCAAGCCCTTGCAGAGTTCATCACTGAATGTAACATTCCCAAAGCATCTAAAATCCCAAAGGAAGAACCAGTTTAGGAGATCTATCTTGATGGATCATTCTGCGAGGGGGAAGCAGAGCTAGCGTCATACTCAGAGGTCCCGACGACTTCGTCCTCCAGTACTCCATGCGTCTCAACTTTCAAGCCTCCAACAACGAGGCGGAATACGAAGTCATGATCGTTAGGCTCATGCTAGCCCACAAGGAAGGAGCAGGATGAGTGAGGGCCTTCAGCAACTCTCAACTCGTGGTTAATCACGTTTTCGGGGATTATGAAGCCCGTGACGCCCGAATGATCCAGTACTTGGCACGCGTCAAACAACTTTTAACAATCTTCAAGGGCGCCACCGTCAAGCGCATTCTCAGGAAACAACATAGCCATGCCGATGCCTTGTCCAAGCTCGCCTTGTCCTTCTTCGAGGGCCTAGATCACACTGTCCTCATTGAGATCCTCCTCAAGCCTAGCATCGAGAACCCTGAGATCCTTTGCATCAACCTAGGCCCTCAAGCGGCACTTGGATGGATCCCGTCCGGAAGTTCTTGGCAGATGGCGAACTCCCACTAGACTTGGCCGAAGCCAGGAAGACAAGAATCTGATCGGAAAGATTCACCTTGATTGATAATGTACTCTTCAAGCGCTCATACACTAAGGTGGAAGGGGGACCATATCTCCGATATCTGAGTCCCGATGAAGCCATGTATGAGCTAGAGGAACTGCATGAAGGAATTAGGGGGATGCCATATGGGCAGCAGGTCGCTCGCGAGGAAAGTATTCAACCACGGCTACTATGGACTGACCATATTACAAGACGCCCATGATCTTGTGAAAAGGTGCGGCCCGTACCGAAGATTCTCTTCGATCAGACGCTTGCTTCAAGCCGAACTCAAGTCACTTACCAGTCAGACCCCCTTTCCCATGTGGGAGATGGACCTAGTCGGCCCCTTTCTGAAGGCCACGGGCCAAAGACGCTTTCTCATAGTGACCATCGACTACTTCACTAAGTAGGTCAAGACGGAATCCTTGGACACAATCACTGAACATCAAGCATAGCAATTCTTTGAGAAACACATTATTTGTCGGTAAAGGATCCCGTGCGTGCTCATCAGCAATATCAAAACTCAATTCGCAAGCAAAAAAATTCGAAAGTTCTGCGAAGACCTTGGGATCCAACAGTGGTTCTCATTAATAGCCCATCCCTATTCGAACGGCCAGGCTGAAAATGCCAACCACCAAAGTCTTGAAGGTCTAAAAAAATGGTTGGACAAATCTCCCAAGAGACCGTGGGTCGACAAATTATCAAGCGTTATTTGGTCGTATCGAACAACCAAAAGAATCCCTACCGGCGAGTCCTTATTCAACCTGACATACGGAATAAAGGCTGTCATCACGCTGGAAATCAGGCTTCCTTCGCCTTAGATCATGGGCTTCAATGAGGAATCGAATTTGAGCGATCTCGGGGCCAACTTGGACCTGGTCAATGAAATTCGTGAAAAATCCACCATCAGAAGAAACATCTATTATCAGCGGATTGAATGGTTCTACAACAATAAGGTTTGTCCGACCGAGATCAAAGATGGTGATCTCGTACTCAGGAAGCTCGCCATTTCCAATCCATCCAGCCAAGAAAGGCAAACTGAACCCATACTGGGAGGGCCCATATAAGGTCTCCCAAGTGGTATGCCCTGGCACATACCGACATGAAGACCTTAGGGGCAAGGTGGTCAAAAGACCCTGGAACGCAGAGCATCTTATTAAGTTCCATGAGAGACCATAGGAACGTATGTGGTTGTAATCGACGCTACGCGTTATTCCTTTTGTGTAACTAAGCAAGAAAAATCAATGATTTTGTTTTTTTCCAAGTCAAAATGTCTCACGTTCATTTTGACAAGTCAGAATCTCTCACGCCCTCGCCGCTCGGCTTGGACGTCGAGCAATAACGAGATATTTCTCAATCTCTCACAAGGACGTCAAGCCATAATGAAAGATTTCTCAATCTCTCACGTCCTCGCTGCTCGTCTTGGACTCTGCTTAACGAGAGATTTCTCAATCTCTCACTTCATCGCCGCTCGGCTTGGGCTCTTCTCAACGAGAGATTTCTCAATCTCTCACATTCAACAGGTCAGCATCACCAACACATCCAAATCGAAGCCGACAACAAAAAGTGGAAGGATCGTTTTCTTACAACATATAATGGTTTATTGATACAATGGCTGATACCATATTACAACTCTTACGACCTCGACCATATGATTACAACAAAATTACAAATGCTACAATCTCCGCTTAACCCTCCTCTTAGGGGCCTTAGGATTGTCGCAAACCAGTTCGAGCCCAATCAAACGCGTTTGCTTGCCGACGGGCCCACTAGGATCTCTTGGGGGTGCTATGGTGGACACTCTAGCAACAGAGCTCTGGGCATCCTCTGGTCTCACCGACTCTAGCCTCAGGGTCGGAGACGGACCTCCAACAGAGGGCCAACCGCCCCCGAAAGAACGGGATCCACCCACTCCGAGCATGACCTTCAACCTTTGTATCTCCAATTCCATCTCCACTATCACCTCGCGAAGGAATGATTTAGAGGTTGGCCACCAAGCGAAAGTACCAGACACTGACCATCTAGTCTCAATGCTCCCCAAGTCACGGTCAGCAATCATCTTCTTCAGACGAGCCGACTCCAAGCTCAGCTTCTTCGACTTATTCATAAAATAAGAAACAGCTACTTCCCGATCTCGAGTCAGTTTGCCATAGCGCACCAAGATGGAATCTATGGATTTCAGCTTGCCCCGAAGGCGCTCCACCTCGACATCACGAGGGTCGGCCACGAAGGGTCATCTGGCACAAAGAAGGAAATGGCACATCATTCTGAGCCTCATAAACATTGGCTAAATCATAAAATGTCACATCACAGATATTACGCCAAAAATTTCAAAGTCAAATAGTTCGGCCAAAAAATTCATTTCATTCACCAAAAATCTTACAAAAAAGCGGTGGCCAGCCCGCACTTGGCAAATACAACAAAAAAAAAACAGAAAGGCTGAAATTTCTGCTTAGAAAATAGGGACACCTCTTCGTCAGCCACCGCGTCGACATCAGGGTTGGGCGCCCCCGCTACGTTCTCCTCAGCCAGTGGCACTTCACCCCCTCCTCACCGTCTCCCTCGGACATTTTTGGATGCTCGGGAAGTTTCATGCCATAATCAAATTCCTCGAGCTGACACTCAGGGTAGTAGTACAGGACATGCTCGAAGGCCCGTTTGTACGTCTTGTCTAGGGCCTCGATGACCTTCTCCATGGGAGCGTTTGTCGTTTTCTTCAGCTCCTTAGCGATCGCCTTCCTTATTTCCCCATCCACCCGTGTTCGATCATCGGTGAGGGAAGTCAGTTCGGCCTTAAGGGCCCGCTCATGGGAATCGGCCGCATCCAGCTTCAGCTTCAAGTCCTTCATCTCACGCTCATACCATTGAGCGTTCTTCACCTCCCACTGGAGTTCGCGGGTATGAAGCCTTATCATCTGGGCTCCGGCCAGTGATGCCTGCAAATGAGGGGCTAAGACTTGGAAAGATAAAATTGAAAAAGTTCGAGGTATAGAGTCACAAAGTTGAAAGAAAACATACCAGTACACTGGCCTAAGCTACCTCATATAGCACGACTCGAGTCTCGGTCACAGGGCCTCCCTATTGCAAGGCGTGGCCAGGTGTTCCACCACCTCGATCGCTACCGGCCCCTCAGTCAGCGTATCAGCCGCCTTCACAGCCCAGTTGGGAGCCCACGGTCTGAGCCCCTCTTTGCCTACGATCTCCTAGGCTACGGGGTGAACGAGCAGGATGCCACTCCACAATACGTCCGTAACCCTAAGGTTACTCGAGCTCGATGCCTCCTTCGTAGAGCTTGGGTTCCCGGCGACCGAGAGGGCCCCTTGCTTCTTGGACTTTGGGTCTGAAGTCCTTTCGAAGCCTCCCTAAGAGGACCTCTTCCGCTGCTTCGCCTGATCGGCGACCCTCTGCTTGGCCAGTTGGGCCCTCCTCGCATCGATAGTTGCATCATCCATTGCTGCGAAAAAAGAAAAAGAACCATAAGAACGAAGGAAAAAATTTGAACAAAAAAGGAAACGAAAAACATACAAGGGTCAATGGGGCTCATTCCGATCCGGGCCAAGTGTCTCTCGGTCACGTTCGGCCAGCCGATGCTGATGCCAGCGACGATCCGATCCACATCGGTCCACTCCTCGTCCGTCAAGTCTTTTATCTTCGGAGGCTTGTGATTCAGCTTGTAAAAATTCCAGGTGGCGGAAGTTTCCCTAGGCACTTGATTTCGAACGATGAAGTATTTCTCCTTCCATCCTTTTATGGAGTCCGGATGCCCATCTACTACCTTTTTGTGGGGACGAGGCGATATGTAGTATATTCTGTCATTCTCTCCCGACAAACTGACCCCCAACACGACTCAGAAGTACTTCAGCTTCAAAGGCACTCCCCTCCCCTCATAAAACAACATGAAGCACATGAGCTGCTTCCAAGAGTTCAGGTCGTATACATCGGGATCAGACTCCCCCAATTCAGCACCTTCTTGATGAACGGATGCAGCGTCTGCCGCAACCCCGAGCTGAAGGCGTCCGCAGGAAACATGCAGTAGTAAGGGGCCAACTGGTCCGTTGGGCGGAGACCAGGGTTCGGAATCATCAGCTCAAACTCCAGCCCTATGAAGTAGTTCGCTTGTATCAGCCGTAGGTCATTGACCATCAAGACACTCTGCGTCTTGTCTATCCGGATCTTTGATTGACTCGGCGAAGAAGGTTGCACCTAATACCGAACCAAGTCTTCGACATCATCCGGATACATCATAATGGATCCCGGCTGTTAAAGATAAGGGACGTCGAGCGCCTGTTTTAGGAGAAACTCATCCAGCTGTTTCGGATTGTCCGGAAGGGTCCACCTCATCCTCCTTCCTCGAATGTGAGGAGCCTTTGGGGGGGGGGGGGGGGCACGGCGTCGCCAACAGTTTAAGATTATAGGGCCCACCATATGGGCTGACTTCTATAACCTCATCCTTACCCTCATCAACAACCCCTCTTTCAACCGCATCCTCCACGTCTCGATCGGTATCTCCAGTTTCCTCCACCTCGATCGGGTTACCCTCATCAACCACCTCTACCACATCTAACTCTCCGTCTGAGTCGCTCGATTCCACTACAAACAGCTTACGACTACGGAGCGGCTTGACATTGTAGACCTTCTCACTCATCTCCCAGAACAAGGAGTCGAAAAGGTGATCTCCATCGCCCTAACCAGAGATAGACGCAGAAGAACCGGACAGAGCCCTCGACATAATATTGAAAATAATAACCTATTATCGTTGCCGGAAAAGTACGCCGAAAAGCTAGTCGCCGGCCGCTAAATTGTTCCTAGAGAGAAGCTCTGCAAATTAGAGAGGGAAAGCAAAGTGGAAAATAAGAGGGGGATAGAGGAATATATAGACAGATCCATGACGCCTCGATACCCTCAAATAATTGCAGCCACCCAATCTTGATCATCTAAATCTAACGGTGGATAAGATTTCAATGCCTCAATTCCCACAACCATGACGTCAACATCACACGTGCAACCCACGTGTCCTCTGCAATCACAGTAAGCAGCTGGCAGCAGGCTTGTCTCACAAGCTTCACCAAGTACACAATGCTCGACATTCGGCAGGCACCTCGAGCAAGCAGCAAGCTTTCTTACAAAGCACATAGCGCTTAACGCTCGACATTCGGCAGACACCTCGAGCAAGCAGCAAGCTTTCCCACAAAGCACATAGCGCTCAACGCTCGACGTTTGGCAGGCACCTTGAGCAAGCAGCAAGCTTTCTGGCAAAGTACACAACGCTCGACGCTCGGTATGCACCTCCAGCGAGCAACAAGCTTTCTGGCAAAGTATACAATGCTCGACGCTCGGCATGCACCTCGAGCTAGCAGCAAGCTTTCTCAAAAAGCACACAACACTCGACGCTCGGCACAAACCTCAAGCTAACAGCAAGCTTTCTCACAAAGCACACAACGCTCGATGCTCGGCATGCACCTTAAGCTAGCAGCAAGTTTTCTGGCAAAGTACACGACGTTCGACGCTGGCATGCACCTCGAGCTAGCAACAAGCTTTCTGGCAAAGCACACAATGCTCGATGCTCGGCATGCACCTCGAGCTAGCAGCAAGCTTTCTCATAAAGTACACAATGCTCAATGCTCGGCACAAACCTCGAGCTAGCAGCAAGCTTTCTCACAAAGCACACAACGCTCGACGCTCGCATGCACCTCGAGCTAGCAACAAGCTTTCTGACAAAGCACACAATGCTCGATGCTCGGCATGCACCTCGAGCTAGTAACAAGCTTTCTGGCAAAGCACACAACGCTCGATGCTCGGCATGCACCTCGAGCTAGCAGCAAGCTTTCTCACAAAGCACACAACGCTCAACGCTCGGCACGAACCTCAAGCTAGCAGCAAGCATTCTCACAAAGCACATAACGCTCAACACTCGCATGCACCTCGAGCTAGCAACAAGCTTTCTGGCAAAGCACACAATACTCAACGCTCGGCATGCACCTCGAGCTAGTAGCAAACTTTCTCCTAAAGCACACAACGCTCGATACTCGGCACGAATCTTGAGCTAGCAGTAAGATTTCTCATAAAGTACACAACATTCGACACTCGGCATGCACCTCGAGCTAGCAGCAAATTTTCTAGCAAAGCACACGATGCTCGACACTCAACATGCAGCTCGAGCTAGCAGCATGCTTTCTCACAAAGCACACAATGCTCAACGCTCGGCATACAGCTCGAGCTAGCAGCAAGCTTTCTCACAAAGCACACAATGCTCGACGCTCAGCACAAACCTCGAGCTAGTAGCAAGCTTTCTAGCAAAGCACACAACGCTCGACGGTCGGCACAAACCCGAGCCAGCAACAAGGTTTCTGGCAAAGCACACGACGCTCGACGCTCGGCATGCACCTCGAGCTAGCAGCAAGCTTTCTAGCAAAGCTCACGACTCTCGACACTCGGCATGCACCTTGAGCTAGCAGCAAGCTTTCTCACAAAGTACATAACGCTCGACACTTGGCACGAACCTGGAGTTAGCAACAAGCTTTCTGACAAAGCACACGACGTTCGACGCTCAGCATGCACCTCAAGCTAGCTACCAGTTGTTTCTATCCACTCGACGCTCAGGGGTCGAAACTCAGTGTCGCAGAGCTCGATTTCAACCTCATGTCACTCCTTGTGGGCATCTTCCGCTCTATTCTTATGTGCACTGTCGATTGATCTTCTCACAAAATTGGGCTATTTTTCGACGGCTGGTACATACAACCCTCCAGGAGTGGGGAGCTTATGATGGGGTAAGAAATCCGGTTCAACCTGAGCCGTCTGATCCCCTCAAGATCTGCGCACTCCTACAAATCATGCTTGATTGCCCCTATGGGCCTTTACTTCAGGCCGACAGGAGAGGGTCGACCCGACCAATTAGAGTTAGGGTTCCGTCTCTCTCTCTTTCTATCTGCCTACAAATACTAGACCCCCTCCCCTTTCTGCAGGTAATGAATTTTTCTCCACCTGAACCCTAACTTTTCTTTCTTCCAGTAACTGACTAGATCGTCGAAGGGCCTGTCGTCGGGATCTCTCCCAGTGTTTCTAGACCTCTTGCAGGTGTTCAGGTCAACTAGCCACCAATATCACCTCATCTCTTGCTCCTCACGAGATCCTCATCTCTGATCCAAATCTGCGGCTGAGATCTGTCTCATACCTGTTTCTTCCACTATAAATAATAAGAACTCATATTTGTTGCTCCCACCACTAAATCAGCAGCATCAATTATCCTACTGGTTTTTTTTCCTAAAAGTTTATCAATAGGTATATGTCACATGGCTGCTTATTGTGCACAGAATGATGATCCCTTCTTGTTGTCATAGTCTTAAACACAAGTGCTATCATTAGAATCATTAGTTACACTCTTCCAAAAGGAGTTGGTCTATTTAACAGCATGTGCAGTGCATTTCTTTTCTCACTCATTCTTTCAGACATTACAAAATATTTACCTCTTGTGTTATAATGTTCATCAATTTAATTTTGCATGGCTAGAGTGATGCACGTGCGAGAAACCAACAACCACACATTGGTAGAAAAAACACACTGGATTTGACAACATTAAGCATGCTATTTCATTGTCCTTAAGACATTATATTATAAACTTTCCATAATTGTTGATGTCTAAAAATTGCATTATATTTTATCGTTCATGATCTTTACTTCTGCAGAGCTATCTACCAAACCATACACCAGTAGCTCTGCAACCACTACGACATGAGGAGCTCGTGAATTTGAGAGGAAATGGAAGAGGAGAAAGGAAGGCATGGGAGAGGATATATGACTATGAACGATACAATGATCTTGGTGAGCCTAATAAGGGAGAAGACTACGTTAGACCAGTCTTAGGGGCTTCTAAGACTTATCCATACCCTCGCAGGATTAGGACAGGGCGGCCTCTTAGCAACGCAGGTATTATTCTGTACAAAATGTCACACTAAAGTTACTATGACAATCTAAAGGTTCAATCGCTGTTTCTCTAATTCACGACAAACTAACTAACAGGGTTTCGTGTCAGGATTTTAAGAGAACCAAAACATGAAAACAAAACTGAAACCTTCTCTCAAAAAAATAAAATTAAAAACAAACTGAAGTAAAATAAAATTGGAACCTTAGGATGTGGTGTTCGGAACATTACCGTCTAATCCACCAGTTTTTCAGTGCGCAAAATCCACCAGACCTACAACAATTGGAAAATTCCAAATCAGCTGAGCTCAAACCTGAAATAATTTTGCAACACTTTATCAATCCGACGGGAATCGTATCTAACTAAGAATCCAGTCAATTTGGTAAAAGAAGTTCTTGTCCACCATATAGAACACTTATACAATTTATAAATTAGTATTTGTCTCTGTTCACTGCACTTACATTGATGTAATTGATAATCACTCGTGGAAGTCTTCTATAAGGAAACACACATTTTGTTGATACCAAGACTATGTTTTTGTAAGAAATAAGAATCAGTTTGATACAACTATTGCACTTGGTAATGTTAATTAATTAATTAACTAATGTAACTACTTTATAAAATATTGTGAGTTGTAAGATTGTCCATGTTAGAAGAAATTGAGCAAATAAATATTTCCTTCAATAAATAAATGGATTTTTGCATATAAATAAATATGGATAATTGCAATATAAACAAATAAGTTTAGAAATGGCTTATCTGCCTTAGGAGAATATCGAGACACTCTCTGCCTAAGAGGTAGACCGTCGTTCTGTTATGGGGGTTGGTGCACCATCCCCCACCAAACCCCCCACCTACCACCATAGTCAATTGTGGCTGCCACCAATCCCCACACTCCTCCTATCTATATCCTCCTATCCCTTTACGTTTTGATCATCCCCATCCTCACTTCAATAAGAGAAGAATAGAAAGAGAGTGAATTGAAAGAAATTTGGGTTTGGGTTTTTTGAGTGTGTAAACACTTTGTAGAGAGAGAATTTTTTGTGAGAAAAAATTCTTGAGGTTTTGGGTTGTGAGTATTTTTTGAGTGTTTTGTGAGGAAAAACACTTTGTACAATTTTCTTCCCTAAAGTAAATATCTGCAGCAGCTCCAGAGACGTAGGCACCAAATTGTGCCGAACTCCTTATCAATTTTTGTGTGTGCTATTTTAGCTTACATTTCGCATTCTTGTTAATCTGGTGAAAGGAAAAAATTGTGTTTTTTCCCAACAACTGGTATCAGAGTTCTGGTTGTGATTTCTGTCAAAGAATAGTCAGAAACGATCCAGGAGAAGCCAAATTCGAGTGGGAGCGATGGCCGCAGACGAAGGGAAGGTAAAAATTGAAAAGTTCGATGGTACGGACTTTGGCTTTTGGAAGATGCAGATTGAAGATTATATGTATCAGAAAAAACTGTATCAACCTCTCTCGGGAAAAAAACCAAAAGACATGGAGGAGGACGACTGGGCTCTTCTCGACCGATAAGCCCTTGGAGTTATCCGATTGACGCTCTCCTGCAATGTTGCTTTCAACATCGCGAAGGAAAAGACCACGGTGGGTCTTATGGCGGCTCTCTCCAGCATGTACGAGAAGCCATCGGCCTCAAACAAAGTTCACTTGATGAGGCAGTTATTCAACTTGCGGATGACGGAAGGCACATCGGTGGCTCAACATCTGAACGAACTCAACACAATCACAACCCAGTTGAGTTCCGTAGAAATTGAGTTCGATGATGAAGTTCGAGCTTTGATTCTCTTATCTTCTCTACCAGAAAATTGGAATGATACTGTTACAGCAGTCAGTAGTTCGTCAGGAAATAGTAAATAGAAGTTTGACGATGTTCGGAATCTGGTATTGAGTGAAGAAATTCGGCGGAGAGAATCAGGTGAAGCATCAACCTCCTCCTCAGCTTTGCACACAGAGTCAAGAGGAAGAACTTCAGAAAGAAACTCTAATCGCAGCAGATCGCAATCTAAACGAGGTAAATCTAGATCAGGAAGAAAGCTTTCAACTGCTACAATTGTGGCAAGAGGGGTCACTTTCAACGAGATTGCCGAGCACCGAAGAAAGCTATCGGCGCATAGGAATCTGCCAACGTGACTGAGGAAGCAGGCGATGCAATGATTCTAAGCGTCAACAGTCCGATTGAATCATGGATCTTGGATTTAGGGACATCTTTCCACTCCACCCCATGTAGAGAAATCACGGAGAACTACGTCAGTGGTAATTTCGGGAAGGTTCATATAGCCGATGATGAGACCTTGAAGATCGTGGGAAAGGGAGACATTCGAATAAAGTTGCCGAACCGGACTACATGGAAGCTGCAAGGAGTGAGACATATTCCTAACCTCAAAAGAAATTTGATCTCAGTGGGACAGCTGGATGGAGAAGGTTATTGTACAACCTTTTCAGGCTGTGAATGGAAGATTACCAAAGGAGCACTTGTCATTGCTTGTGGTAAGAAGACTGCTACTCTCTATATGACCTCAAATATGGAGAGTATCATTACAAGTGCAGATGCTGATGGAAAATCAAATCTATGGCACCAAAGGCTTGGTCATATGAGCGAGAAAGGGATGAAGACACTCATGTCAAAGGAGAAGCTGCCAGATTTGAAGAGCGTAGATGTTGGCCTATGCGAGGATTGTATCTTCGGCAAACAGAAGAAGGTCAGCTTTGCAAAGAATGGCAAGGCACCCAAGGCAGAAAAGTTAGAGTTGGTTCATACTGATGTATGGGGACCATCTCCGGTTCAATCTCTAGCAGACTCATTGTATTATGTCACCTTCATTGATGATTCTACAAGAAAGGTGTGGGTATATTTTCTGAAGAAGAAATCAGAAGTCTTTGATACCTTCAGAAAATAGAAAGCCATGGTGGAAAATTAAACTGGTTTGAAAGTCAAGCGTCTGAGATCTGACAATGGTGGAGAGCACACAGATTGTAGATTCAGAGAATTCTGCGCGAACAACGGCATCAAGATGGAGAAAACGATTCCCATGACACCGCAGCAGAATGGCGTAGCAGAGCGCATGAACAAAACTCTAAATGAACGTGCCAGAAGCATGAGGATACACGCCGGCTTACCCAAGATGTTTTGGGCTGAAACCGTCAACACTGCTGCCTACTTGATCAACCGTGGGCCATCAGTACCTTTGGATGGTGGAATACCAGAGGAAGTTTGGAATAAAAAAGAGGTAAACCTTTCACACTTGAAAGTGTTTGGTTGTATTTCTTATGTGCATATTGATTCGGCTGAAAGAAGTAAATTAGATCCGAAATCTAATAAATGTGTTTTTATTGGATATGGTGGTGACGAGTTCGGCTACCGATTTTGGAATTATGAAAATCGAAAGATCATTAGAAGCCGAGATGTCATATTCAATGAGAATGTGATGTACAAAGACAGATCAACTACAAGTACACATGCTAAAATAAAGGAATTCGTAGAGTTCGAGGAGATATCTGGAAGTGATATCCAGATTAGTCCTGAAGCAGTTCATGAAGAACCAAGCACGCCAGAAGTGAGACGCTCCTCCAGAATTCCTAAACCAATCCAGCGCTATTCGCCTTCTTTGCACTATTTATTGCTAACTGACAGTGGAGAACTAGAGTGTTATGATGAAGCAATGCAAGTGGAGG
This sequence comes from Hemerocallis citrina, assembly GCA_017893485.1. NCBI lineage: Eukaryota > Viridiplantae > Streptophyta > Magnoliopsida > Asparagales > Asphodelaceae > Hemerocallis > Hemerocallis citrina. Next base: position 99,412,990 of record CM030358.1, on the reverse strand, counting down.
ATTCAGTCAAGTGGGAGTCTGCCATGAAAGATGAAATGGACTTGCTCATGTCAAATCAGACGTGGGAATTAGCTGAACTACCACCAGGCAAGAAAGGTCTTCATAACTAGTGGATTTTCAGGATCAAAGAAGAGCACGATGGAAGCAAGCGCTACAAAGCAAGATTGGTAGTCAAAGACTTTCAGCAAAAAGAAGGTGTTGATTACAATGAAATTTTTTCTTCAGTCGTGAAGCTGACTACAATTAGCCTGGTATTGAAAATTGTAGCTGTAGAAAATTTACATCTTGAACAGTTAGATGTAAAGACAGCTTTCCTTCATGGTGATTTGGAGGAGGAGATTTATATGAAGCAACCAGAAGGCTTCATACAGGCGAACAAGAAGAACCTCGTATGCAGACTGAAGAAGAGCTTGTATGGCTTAAAACAAGCTCCCAGACAGTGGTACATGAAGTTTGATTGTTTCATGAGCAGCAGCGGTTTCACAAGATGCCATGCAGATCATTGTTACTACATCAAGAAGTTCGATAATAGCTTCATTATTCTATTATTGTAAGTAGATGATATGCTTGTTGCAGGTCCTGACATGCAAGAGATTATTAATCTGAAGCAGGAATTGTCGAAGCAATTCACAATGAAAGATCTAGGCACTGCAAAGCAGATTCTTGGAATAAGGATCAAGAGTGACACGAAGTCGAGGACTTTGATGTTATCACAGGCTGAGTACATTAACAGAGTACTCTCAAGGTTCAACATGCAGGATGCTAAGCCAGTGAGCACACCTTTGGGTGTTCATTTTAGACTTTCCAAAGAACAGTCACCGAAGACGGAAAAAGAGCGTTCACACATGGAGAAGGTTCCGTACGCCTCAGCAATTGTATGCTATGGTTTGTACCAGATCAGATATTGCTCAAGCAGTGGGAGCTATTAGCAGGTACATGAATAATCTAGGCAAAGTACACTGGAAAGCAGTTAAATGGATCCTCAGATATCTGCGAGGTACCACAGATAAAGCACTTTGTTTCAAAGGTAGAGATACGACACTCACAGGCTATGTGGATGCTGATTTAGTCGGAAATGTCGATATTAGAAAGAGCACTACAGGGTATGTTTATATTCTAGGAGGTACAACCGTGAGTTGGGTCTCTCAGCTACAAAAGATAGTTGCTCTCTCTACAACTGAAGGAGAATATGTCGTTGTTACAGAAGCCAGCAAGGAAATGGTTTGGCTACAAAGTTTCTTGGAAGAACTGGGCCAGAAACAAGAAGACAATGTCTTGTATTGCGACAGTTAGAGTGCTATCCATCTGGCAAAAAATCCGCCTTTTCATTCCAGAACAAAACATATACAAGTGCGATATCATTTCATCCGATCTCTTCTGGAAGATGGAATTTTGAAGTTAGCAAAGATCAGTGAAAGTCAAAATCCGACGGACATGCTAACAAAGACAGTGACTATTGACAAACTGAAGCTATGCTCAGCTTCAGTTGGCCTACACGAATAATGAGACCGGAAAGAGTTGCTGCATTGATCGAAGTGTGAAGACTAATTGAAATCCGTCTTCAAGTGGGAGATTGTCATGGGGGTTGGTGCACCATCCCCCACCAAACCCCCCACCTACCACCATAGTCAATTGTGGCTGCCACCAATCCCCACACTCCTCCTATATATATCCTCCTATCCCTTTACGTTTTGATCATCTCCATCCTCACTCCAATAAGAGAAGAATAGAAAGAGAGTGAATTGAAAGAAATTTGGGTTTGGGTTTTTTGAGTGTGTAAACACTTTGTAGAGAGAGAATTTTTTGTGAAAAAAAATTCTTGGGGTTTTGGGTTGTGAGTATTTTTTGAGTGTTTTGTGAGGAAAAACAGTTTGTACAATTTTCTCCCCTAAAGTAAAGATCTGCAGCAGCTCCGGAGACGTAGGCATCAAATTGTGCCGAACTCCTTATCAATTTTTGTGTGTGCTATTTTAGCTTACATTTCGCATTCTTGCTAATCTGGTGAAAGGAAAAACTTATGTTTTTTCCCAGCACGTTCCACGTGCGAACTACCAGGAACATCCACAATCTAGAGGTAATAAACCCGGCCCCAAACTGCCGACGACCTCCACGTGTGGAGGGAAATCCTGATAGGTATCAAATGCTCAACTTGGATTAAGGACAATATAGAAAATAATAGTTTTGTGGGAGAAAGAATTGAAAGGTTTAATTGAGGAAGATAAAACAATGGAGAGGATCTTCAATCCTTTTTTTTATTATTATCATGAAGGATGTATATATAATGATTCCAACAATAACTCACAAAATAGATGCAATTGATTAACGTAATAAACAATACATAATTTTCATAATCATGAGTAATAAAATTCATAAAGGCCAATTTGACCAAGAGAATAAAGAGTTGGACTTGGTCAAAATAATTGATAACAATAATAAAATGATATAATATATAAAATCCAACAGTCTAAAGCAACATTTCTTGTAAAGATTTCACATACATGGAATGTTTCACCGTTTACATACAAAATGGTATGTTAGAACCGAACAAATGGACGGATTGCACAGAACGGATATATTTTCTCAGATGAATTAGTAGTTACCTTCTCTACTTATAAAGTTAAGACATTCTAAATGCCATCTACATCTAAAACCCAAGTTTATCACTGAAGTGAAACTTCTATAAATTTAAGCCTCGAACTCACTTAAATATTTGTCAAATGAAGATAAAATGACAGAGACTAGGCACAAACTCATCAATCTGGATTTCTATGTGCCACCCGACGAACGCTTCAGCCCAACCAAGCTCTCAGAGTTCATAACAAGTTCCCTCCAAGCAATTCTCCACTTTGTGATCCCGGAAATGAAATCATTATTTCAAGGAAACATTGGCAACTTTGTATCATTCGATCAGATGACAAAGGATATGTATGCTAGCAAAAGAAGTCACAACCTCGGGGGCATGGTGATGGAAAAGTTAGAGACTTTCCTTCCAGAAGAGGTCTACCAGGAAGTTATTCGAATGGCCAAAGCGAATCCAGTGAAGTTTCCAATTCCGCAGGTCCTTGCCGGTTAGTTTTCTTTACCTGAAATTCAAATTCCTTTAATTTATAGAAATTATGTAGTATGGAAACTTCATGGTCACTCTTTAGGCATGTGTCTAGCACTTCACACATGACCTAATCAATACATATATTATATTTTCAGCCTTCTTAGAGACTTCTTACATACTTGCTGAACAAATTAATTAATCAATAATTATCACACACTTACGCGAAGTTTTTAAGTAGTTAGCTCATGGTACTTCTGACTATGGAGCTTTCATATTTTGTAATTCGGTGTGAACTTCAAAACTATTATTAATTCGTATGGCCGATAGTTCTCCAACTTGAGCATTCAGAATGGTATCAGGAGTTCTATATGCCCAAACAGTCTGAATACTAAAGAGATTATGTAAACATGTTAAATTGACAGGTTTTATTAGGTGATGATAGGAATGCCATAAATGGTCATCATTATGGTATGATACTATGAAATTAATTTGTGCCTAATTAAACCATTCCTAAGATGAATTCATTGATATTAAATTGTACATAATCGCTTTTAAGGATTTGAGGTCCTGAGAAATCGCAAATACGAACAGATCCAAGTCAAAACCTATATGCTGATTATTAATTACTTGACCTACTTTAAGCCAATCCAGATTTAGTTGGTCGTTACTTTATGCTGACTGTGGGTTCTCAGTTTTCTTCGATCGTATTGTTTACCTAATTGTAGCTGATGAGTGGGCATGGAAGAGCGACGAGGAATTTGCACGAGAAATGCTTGCAGGGCTTAATCCAGTGGTGATCAGGCGTTTGGAGGTAGAAAAACAACAGAAGTGATAAAAATTTGATCCAAAGAAATTCTAGCATTTGGTGAAGTGCACAACTTTTCTTCTTCTTCTTTTGCAGAGTTTTCCACCTACAGGAAAAGGAGGGAAGCAAAGCTCGATTTCTACTTATCATGTCGAGAAAAACCTTGGTGGCCTGACAATTCGACAGGTACATTTCTCCTTAGGAATTAAAATCTTAGAAAACCACTAATTATGTTTCAAAATGGAACACATATCATCATACAAACTGCCAGTGATTAAAAGAGTCTTCAAACTTAACAACAACAACAGAAACAAACTATTTGTCCTAAATCTTCCTGGTCGTGCACATAAATCCTTTTCTTCGGTCTTTGGAGTATCATTTCTTATGATCCATGAGATGCTCAGCTATTTGCATTTCATCTCAGAAAATATAGGTATCCCATCCATGCTACTGCTTGAGGCATGTAATAAATTATGAAATTTATAAACAGTCCAAAAATGATTCAATTTTACATGACTAATCAGTAATCACCCAAAACTGTGAATAATTAATATATATGTTACTGTTCTCAGGCTATGAACCAAAGGAGGATTTTCATCTTAGACCACCATGACAATCTAATGCCATATATAAAGCGCATCAACACGCAAAAAGGCATCTGCGTGTATGCTTCTCGCACTTTCCTGTTTTTAAAGGATGATGGAACCCTTACACCTCTAGCTATAGAACTGAGCTTACCAGTTGATGGGAAAGAGGACGAGATAAATAGGGTTTTCCTCCCTGCAACTAACGGCACTGAGGCAGCATTATGGCATCTTGCTAAAGCACATGTTGCTGTTAACGACTCTGGTTATCATCAACTTATTAGCCACTGGTGAGTACATTTTAGTGATTAATCTTCCCCATATATGATTTACAATCTTTCTTCTTTTGAAATAATATGCATGTTCTGATAACTATCCATATCTGTACATGAAGCAGTTCACCCCTTCATTATCTAACCTATCTTTCCTTTGATGTCTTCATAGGCTACATACACATGCAGCAGTAGAGCCCTTCGTTATAGCTACGAGAAGACAATTGAGCGCAATGCACCCAATTCACAAACTACTTGATCCGCATTTTAAGGACACAATGCACATAAATTCTCTTGCTCGAAGCATACTTCTAAATTCTGGTGGGATCCTTGAGAAGACAATGTTTCCCGGTAAGTTCTCCATGGAGTTATCTTCAAAGATCTATGAAAATTGGCGATTCAATGAACAAGGCCTTCCAGCAGATCTCCTCAAAAGGTATGAAACTATTGTATGATATTTCATGATGGGGCCAAATTCACACTTGTGTTCCTCTTGTTAGAAGAAAATAAATCAGTACCCTCGGTAATTACTTAAATTTACTTTACTGTAAATATTGTCCATTTCAGGGGGCTCGCGGTAACAGATGCAAAAGAACCCTCTGGCCTTCGACTCCTCATTGAAGACTACCCATATGCTGTTGATGGCCTTGACGTATGGACAGCAATCAACTCCTACGTCACTGCCTACTGTGCTCACTTTTATTCCACCGATGATTCCATCTCTTCAGATTCTGAGCTCCAATTCTGGTGGTCAGAAATTCAGAATGTCGGTCATGGTGACACTGCTCCTTCTTCCTGGCCCCATCTCGACTCCCTCCCAAATCTCACATATTCTCTCACCACCATCATCTGGATTGCCTCAGCATTGCATGCCTCCGTCAACTTTGGTCAATATGCCTATGCCGGGTTCCTTGCCAACCGCCCAACGAAATGCCAACGCTTCATTCCAAAGGAAGGCAGTCTCGAGTTTGCTGAGTTCTTGAGAGACCCCGATAAGTTCTTCCTGGAAATGTTGACAGATAGGTTCACTGCAACTCTAGGAATAGCATTGATTGAAGTTCTATCAGGGCATACAGGAGAAGAGTTGTACTTGGGGAAAAGAGGAGAAGGTGAGTGGACAGATGACAAGGAGGTGCTGAAAATTTACAAGGAGTTTGGAGATGGTCTCAGGAGAGTGGAGAAGAAGATCGAGCAGAGGAATCAGAATCCCAGGCTGAAGAATCGCTGGGGCCCAGCAAAGGTGCCATACATGTTGATGTATCCAGATATCGACAATGCAGGTGAGAAGGGACTCACAGGAAAAGGGATACCAAACAGCGTCTCTATCTGATCCTGAGCTCGATTGCGTATTGGTCTTTGTCGCAGTTCATGATATTTATCCTAAATTGATAATTGGTTGTCAATTATACATATAGATGGTTTGAGATTGACCTTTGAACATATGTATTGAAGTATGGATTTGTTTTTTTATATATCAATAAACGGTGGGATTAAACTCCCCGCGCTTCATCAGAAAGATTTTAACAAAACATCAACCAATACATGAAAGATGATATTCATGAAGCTCAACAGTGAGCCATTAGTCTCATACCCCCCAACAAAAAGAGAGAGCCCAACCAATACAAAATAGCTCCCCACCCAAAAACATAGAAAGCAAAGATTACATCCCGACTCGGCCGACCAAACAGCCGAACCCCAAAAAAATACGGTGGTAGATCCTCAATCCTGGCTTGATGGATCCCCACCCGCGCTTGCCGATTACTCCTCCACTGTTGTCCCTCCCCTCTCTTCGGATTCTGCTTTGTGGTTTGAGGTACTGATATCATCGAAGACTTCCTTCACTTTCTTTGCTTGTTCAGCCCCTGCCATTCGAGACTAGAATTTAATATTAGCTATAATCATGGATATAAGCTGATGACGCATGATGTGTCTATGTGTTGGTCTGAAGATTCTATTATTTCTTTCTACCCAAATCCCCCAGCAAATAGCCGCCACCCCCGTACCCCAGGTGTCCATGTATCTAATGCTAACATTACCCTCCTTCCAGGTTCCCCACACATCTAGTACCGTCTCAGGCAAGGGCCCTGCGATGCGGAACCTGTGTGACATTTCCCCCAAACTAACCTAGCGTAGCTACACTGCATGAACAGGTGGTCAACCGTCTCGCTCTCCCTATTACACATGACACAATCACCCGGCCCTAGCTATTTTCGCTTTATCAGGTTGTCCCAGGTTAGAATTACATTTCTGCTAGCTAGCCAGTTGAAAGTCCTGATTTTGAAAGGAACTCGGACCTTCCATATGGGATCTACAGTACAGGAACTGAGACCATCCCCACCATCATTAAGCCATTTGTATGTTGATTTCACTGAGAAGACTCCCCCTTTCTCGGCTGCCCAGATCATCTTGTCTACATGATCGTTTCCTGACGGCTTCCAGTCGTTAAGAAACTGTAGTAGCTCTTGTTTTTCTCTTCTAGCCTTCCTGCTAATCCGGCCCGACACCCTAGGTCCCCATCCATCGTGTCGCCACTGTCTGGCTACCCAGTGGAACGACTTCAAAAGCATGAAAACAGCATGAAAGCATATCAAATAATTCCACGAAAAATCTGGGGTAATCTCCTATAAGTATAGACTCAAAATAACAAGTTTCATAATATTCCAGTAAGTATAGATAAGTCATCAAAAATAAGAAGTAACACAAAAACATTGTTTGACGAATCTGAAATTTCTCAACACTGCTGTACGAAAATAGGGATACCTCGCAAACAGTGAATCGAAATCCAATTCCACCAAAACGACGTGAAGATAGATGAAATTTACTAACTTTCATATCTCACAAATAATTTTCATAAAACATAAGGAATTAGAGTGAAAACTGGGTTCTATACTGAACAACACGCAATTTACAGCATAAGTAGATTTTAGAAAAGAATATGAAACACCACATAAAACTCATCTTTAAAATCCAATAAATTGTTAACAAATTTACACAAAACTAAATCTGGAAAACTACCGACACGTCTGTACCAAAACTATCATATCTCCGTCATACGAACTCCAAATGCAGTAAAACTAGTGAGGTTTGAAAATAGACACAATTATCTACAATTCACTTTCAATTTCTAAGTTGAGATTCGGATCTTAGCATGGGTGAAAACAGCAAGCAACACATAACAGACCGCAAATTCCAGATTTCACATCTCTACTTCAAAACACCACAACTTCCACAATTTTGATCCAAACCTAACCAAACTTGAAATAAAGCCTACCAATCATCCAAATATCATATTTTAGGGGTTCTAATATGTCCAAGCCTAATAATTCTCACATGGGCAATCAATCGAACACATAGCATGCAATATGTCACATACACGAACAAAATCAAGTTTGGGTGAAACCTAAGGCATTAACCTATCAAACTTCATGTCATAAGTCTTCTACAGCCAAATTTAACACGATAGAGACAAACCCATCAAATAGAAACACAAGTTTTGGTCGTCTCTAGACCCAACTACTCTAGGTATGAACTTTTTGACTTGTATCAACCTAATAAAATTATGTACAAGTTACTTGCCTCTTAATAGAGTGAATCACGAAACAAACGCGCCAAAGCACAAAACCCACGAACAAAATCCCTTCCAACGCGATTCCAAGCGAACCCACGAACCAAAAATGCCCTACGATCAATCTCCTTGATGCAACGAACGAAGGGGAGAATACCCACTTCAAAGAACACAAGGGGGAGAGGGTTTTGTGATGATTTTAATGGTGGTGGTGCTGTTTTGGATGGTGGCCGGCCACAAGGAGGAAAGAGGAGTAGGGTTTTGATGGTTGTAGGATGTCGAAGTATGGAGATGGATGAGATGGTTCGATTTGTGGGTGGATGAGGGTCGGCCTGAGGTGGATGAGGGTGGCCGGATGTGGGGAGGGCAAGAGCAGCCGGGGGTACAAAAGTGGTAGGGGCCAGGATGGATTTTGGAGAGGGAGAGAGAAAAGAGATTAGGGTTAGGGTTAAGGGGGATTAAGGGTTATTATATATGGGGATTAATTGGGCTAATGGGTAGTGAGTATCAATATGTAGTAATAGGTATACAAATGGGTAATGGGTATTGAGTTAAATTCAAATGGGAATACAATATATAGTGAATTCTATGGCTCATAAAAATCTCATTAGGGATCAAAACTCATAATTTTGTGGAAAACACCACCAAAACTCTATCACATCACCAAAATAAATATTAATAATGAACAAGGCCAAGAAAATGAGAAAAAGAACCCAAAATGGTGAAAACGAATAACACGGCGAACAAACGACACTAGGAGCTCAAATGAAAAGAAAAAGAATATATATTGAAAATAAATCCAATATACGGTTCCGAAAAATACAAGGGAGATAAAAATATACAAAATAAAAAATACACTCCAAAATACATAAAATGAAAAATAGGGGTTACAGGGTGGACAACTATTATCCGAACCGACCAATCCGAACCAATCCAACCCGAACCGACCGGTTTTTAACCGAACTAATTGGGGGTTTGGATTGGATCGGTTCTTGATCTTTAATAACCAATTGGACCGGTTCGGTTGTTGGATGAGGCTTTCAAATAACCGATGAAACCGAACCGACCATACCTCTATGCATAAGTCCATAAAAAATATAGTTCTCCTTTAATTTCTTGAATATACAAATAGTCATTTCTCATTTTTCTTGAGATACAAACAGTCTTTTTAATTTCTTTAATACAAACCGAGCAGTTGTCCTACCTATGTTTTGGTTCTCCATAATCCTATGTGTTATGTTGTTGAGAAATGTTTGATTTATAGTGTGACCCAACCTAATAGAATCATAAAGTTGATGTAATATTTAGTAGTTTTTAATCAAGTCAAGCAGAAATTATTTTCTAAATCTTTTTTTATTGCACCTGAAATTCAATTAGTTATGGTTATTGATGTTGCTTTTATGATAATAAACTAAGATTACAGAAGTATGCAAGTGAAAAAACAGTTTATCTCACTCATTTAAACGTCATCATCTCAAACAATTAGTGCAAAATTCATTAACAACTTGTGGTTTTATGAATCTTCATTTTAAATTCATTTCTGAATAACAAATAGCAGGTTGTTTCTTAAGTTTGATTGAAGTTGATCTTTTAAATTTCAACAAAATTATGAATGATATTGAAGGTGAAAAGTAGCACGCCAAACCGACCATCCAATCCAATCCAAACCGAGCTTAATCGGCTTGGATGAAAACCGATCTAATTAAGGTTCGGATTGGTTGCGGATGAGAAAATTAAAAAACCGATCTTCTTTGGATCGGTGGTAGATGGTCCATATTAGGTCGGATACCGACCGATACCCACCCTTAGTTACAAAAGTAAAATTGAGATAATGAAGATAAAGTGGATACAAATGTTTTATGTGGAAAACCTCCAAGAATAGTAGGATTTTACTATGGAAATAAGGGATTACAGTACTTTCTCTCTAAAGATTAGGAGAGAACAATTTCGCTTTTTCTTATAGTAGGAGAAATAACTCTCTTACAAATTTGAGGAAAATACAAAGTAGATAAACAATTTCTAAGGAGATACAATATTATCTCTCTTGATAAAACTTTTGTACACTCGGTTTTTCTTTAATCCCTCTTTCTTCTTCCTCACTTAGGCTCCTTCATGCTTACCTGAAGCTCCCAATTTATAGGGAGTGGGAGAGGAGAAATGTCTCCATCGTCACCATCCCCCATTTTGTATTTGTATTTATTTTTCTTTTGTCAAGGTTGCGCCTCGGTGCCCACATTTTTCTTCTATCTTCAAAGGTTTGGCATGGTGGGTCCCCCACTACTGCCAACAACTAATAACACTTTATACAATGGTACCGGTAACATGAACTGGTTCAAACCATTATAACGGCTGATATAATTGTTGTTACGAGGGATATTTAAAACACTGAGCATGTGGACTGTATGTTTGTGCATGTGCCGAAAGTTGGTAGTTGCAAAGGGTTTTGACTTGGAACTAAAAACAGACTGCTATATGTTGGTGCAGTCGTTGTATTTTAGCTTCATGTTTTATTTGTCTGGTTATACAAGCTTGAGCATACAAGTTAAGAGGTAGGTCTTTCATCTTCTTACTGTCCGTGCTGTTTTGTGTCATAGCGCAGTAGTATAATCATTGGAATATTGGGATTCTTAAAATTTCTGATATGCTTCTACAGCACGTACTAATCTATCATAATTTCATATTTTCAAGGAAAATGTAAATTAAATAACACAACCTTTTGATATAAGAAAATTGCAAGTGTTTGTTATCCCTCTACCTACTACTATTGACCCATGGTTAAACAATTAGGTAAATACGAAGTTGGTAACCCTTCTCTTAAAATCTCTTGAACTTGTGATTTGAACATAGGAAAAGTGCACGAGGATCTCCATGAGCTGCCTAAAATGTTTGATTATTTTGGACCGTTTGTTCTTTAACATTTTGTGATTCTACTACTGCAAATCTACAAGGTAAATAGGAGCCAAGAATAGGTTGTGGGTGAGATAAATTATTTCTTTATTCCGGTTTCCCATCATTTTTGCTTATGTGCAAGTGTGCGTGATGGGTGCTTTTCTTTGTTCGTTGTTATCGGTTGGAAGATGGGAAGGGTGGTGCAGTGTGACTTCCGAGAGAAAATTGAATATGATGGAGTGCTATATAACCAAATATATTGGAAGTTTCCGAATTTTTTTGTTCATTAATAGGCTCCAGTCATTTGCCACACGTGAACTAGTTCGTACATTTTCCTCTGGATTTTCTTTTTGTAGTTTCTCTTGTTCTCTGGTAGCTAGCACACTTTTTTTTTGCCTCTATGTTAATCAAACATGTCTACTGCAACATATATAAATCATCTATCATTATTCAAAGTCATTCTATGCTTGGAGGTAATATATTCACTTGTTACTGTTCATTTTCTTTGACAGTCGGATCAAGAGAAGGTCAAGAAACAACGATCCAAATTGGGAAATGGTGATGCCAATGGCAAGCTGGACACCATCGGAGAAAATGATAATGCTTTTGATATTGATGTCGTGGACTATGGTAATGCAACCTCTGGCAATTATTTGTTTGAAGGCGGTGATGATGATAGGGACGATCAAAATAGGAATGTACAGAGAAACTATGTGGAATTAGAGTTGAGGAATAATAACACAGCAAATCTAACGAGTTTCTCTTTTGGAATTTCTCGCTCTAGAAAATCTAGAGAGAGAAGCTCTCCCCTAAAAAACTCAAAAACCAAAAACCCAAACCCTAGATCTGAGCTTAGGGGGCGGCCGGTGGCTAGGGTTTCATCGCCATCCCCCTCCCTTCTCTTCAACCCCTCTCTCCCAACTCTCATCTTCTCTTTCCCTCTTATTTTTTTTCCAAATCCTTACTTTTTTTTCGGAATCCGGTCACCATTTGTCGCAGTGGTGCCACCGGTTGTTATTTGGGGTCTACTCCGGTGTCGGAGAGGAATGCGACGGCGAGGTCGCCATTTGGGATCTACTCCGGTGTCGGAAAGGAATGCGACGGCGATGGTCCGGTCATCATTTGTCGCAGTTGTGCCACCGGTCGTCATTTGGGGTCTACTCCAGTGTCGGAGAGAGATGTGACGGTGAGGTCGTCATTTGGGGTCTACTCCGGTTTCGGAGAGGGATGTGACGGCGATGGTCGAGAACGCCGCACCTTTGGCGGGGCCGAAGATGCTGCGCGAGGTGTAGTTCGTCGTTCGTGACTATGGTTGTGGGACGAGCTCACTGGGGCTGGCATCATCGAGGATGGCGACACAGATTGCAGTGGTGCTCGGACTGGTGGCGGGAGTGCTGCCTAGCGCCGGCGTGGAGCAGCGAGCGGCGAACTACGGGGTAGTCGGGGCTGTCGTGGAGGCATGTGGGGGAGGTCGGGGAGAGAGTGGGGGGGAGGGAGATTTCTGATTTGGGAGTGCTGCGGTAGGGGGAATATTTGAATTTCAAATTGAGTTTTGAAATTTAAGTTGACGCGGTGGAGTCCCTAAGATCCAAATTTGTCCCTAATATCCAAATTACAACCAACTTACAATTAGCAACAAAATGTATCCTAGTTGGTGTAGGCGACGATTGTCGGGCAATTTTATAGTTTGGGTTCTACTTTGACCTTGGTTGGTTAAAGTGAGGGGATGCTGTCACGCCCCGCTTCCCAAAAACACAAAATACGAGCGCGTGACAAAACCCAGCGAATGATTTTCATCATTCATGAGCTGTAGGATCGACTCAGTATCATAACAAGAATATAACAAAATGTACACAACCACGCATACATGAATAATTTATTAATCAACATAAAACAATTGAAACAAAATAATAATATCCCCAATAGTTTTCAAATCTGGATCAAAAGATAAAACTCGGGACTGTAAGCCTGTTACAAGATTCAAGTAACAAAGAAATAAATAATCCAAAAACAAAGTATTTTAAAGCAAGTCTTCTCTCCAAGCGAAGCCTAGAACGTCTGCTCACTAATTCCAGCAGAAATTCGTCTCCAAAATCTCTATATATATATATAAGGGGAAAAAATAGAGAAACGAGACAAATGCCCATAGTGCAAGTTAGGGCCGCAAATAGTACAAGCAATGGTATGAAAACAAGTGCAAGAAATATGGAACAAGATTTGGAATCAAGAATGTATAACATAATATAATAGAGATGCAACAAGTAGGGAGATTCAAGAAACTAGCTAGCAAGAAAGACAACTCAAGTGACAAGATTGGGTAACAAGTACTAGTAGTAGAACAAGTGGTAAGTGAACATGTAATGGTATCAAGCATCAAGTTACAAGTATCACGTACAAGTGTCAAGTAACAAGTCTCAAGTAACAAGTCTCCAGTAACAAATCTCAAGTAGGGTATCAAGTGTGTACAAGTGACAAGTTAATCTTAAGTCTAATGTTTAATTCTATCTAGGGAGCACTTCATGCATCCATACTTTTACTACATGATTGCTACATACAATCAGTTACATTTAGGTCTAGTAGTAGATTTTATAGGGCGGTGTACTCAAGTATCAAGTATCAAGCAAGCAAGGTTCATGAATCCAAAAATAAAGTAACAAGTTCATGAATCCACTAACAAGTTCAAGAACCACACAGTGGGTTCATGAATCCAACAAGTTCACGAGCCAAGTAATGGCTTCATGAATCCATCAAGATACAACAAGTTCATGAACTAAGTATTGGGAAACACGGACCCCCTTCCGAGTACACTTACCTATATTGTCCACTACTATGGTCTTTTCCTTAAACCCCGATTTATTATTTATTATTATCATCAAGCAAGCATGAAAGTGTGCGAAACAGGTCAAGTAAACATAATCAAGAACATGGAACAAGTCTAGGCTAGGTAGGATACATGTTCGAGGATCAAAACAAATCAAAATATCAAGAACAACGAGAATTCCAATTCTGAATAGCATGACGTTGCTGCACCAAAACTGCGATCGATTCCCGTTGCTACAAGATAGCAAATGTGGATCCGTCAGAAGGTCTAGAAACTAGACTCCTGCCCGGTTCCAACGCACATAATTTAGGACACATAAAAGTTTGTAGCAATTGATGTCAAAACAGCAAACTATACAGCATTTGTGTTCAGTCAGAATTTGTAAAACTGAGTTTATACATGTGAAACAGGTTTGAAACTTCATTAATTAATTCTGAGAAAATTAGGAAATGTTCTCTAGGGTGTCCAGTATCAGCATGAAAAATTTCAAGTCATTTACTTACTGGTAGCATAGTTAAAATAATTGTAAACCAAAGTGGTGCAGCAGTTTTTATGAATCTGCGATTACCGACACAGCAGCAGTAAAACAGCGATATCTCCTAAACTGTAACTCGGAATTCAAAAATTCTAGATGTTATTGGCACTAGACACTTGGGGCTATATTTCATATTCAAGATTCAAGTTCAGATTCTGGTTTTATTAGGGTCGAAACAGCAAGCCAAGACAGGACAGAAACCAAATAAAACATTTTTTGTATGAAATGAATCAAAATTTTACTAGTTGTGAACAAGTGTATCAACGAAGGGTTGTGATTCTTAGATCATGTGGTAGATAAGGCGAAACATGAGATTATCAACGATAAATAAAACGGAGTCACATTTACAATCTATTTGCAGTATTTTCAAGAAAAAGCTTGTACTAGAAAACGAAATGTGAAAGAAGATACTTGCCTTGGGGTGTAGACGATGAAACCGAATACGAACAAATAATGGGATGAGAATCCTGAGAAACAAAGCACGAACACGGACACATGCAAGCACATGTGATACACGTGCAAAACAGCACACGGCAAATCAAGACACACAAACAACAACCTCAACAGCAGATCCCGGATCTCCTCTTCCCTCGAAACAGCACATAGCCCAAATAAAACCCAATTACGATGGAATCGGACAGCCGAGATTCAATCGATCACAACTTCTTCTTCCCTCCTTCTCTGATCACAGCAGCGACGGAGAGAGAGAGTCGGCAGAAGAGGGGACGGCGACCACGGCAGCAGCAAGCGGTAGCGACGGAGGAACACAGCGCGGGGAGCACACTGCGGTGGCTGAAGGCGCGGCGTCACTGGCGCTCAGGAGGAAGCAACGCGGCGGTGCGACTGCACTGCTGGCATCGCAACTGGAAGGCAGGGGAGAGACTGGCTGGTTGGATGGCGCTGCTGCTGGGGCGGCACAGAGGTGTTGTGCTGCCACTGAGGTGCATCGGGAGTGCAAGGGCTGGCGACGGGTGGACTGCTGAAGGCGCACAGGGACGACGATGCTACTGCGTCGCGACAGGGGGGGTCGTAGGGATGACGGCAGGGTGAGGCGCTGGCTGGCTGTCGACGACGGCGCGAGCAAGAGGGAAAGATCGGGAGTGCGCCGGTGGTGTAGGGGAAAGAGAGGTGAGCGGGAGCAGGGGTGTCGGAGGGACGGTGCAGGGGGTGCCGAGTTGGTGGAGGAAGAGGATGGACGGAGAGGGAGAGCGATGGGTTTGGAGGTGAGGTTGGGAGAGGGTAGACGGGGAAAGAGAGAGAGCTGGTCGAAGGTGCAAGATGAGGGACGGGTGATGAAGAGGTAGGGTTATTAGGGTTTAGGTGTAGATAGGGTAATTGGGGTTTTAAGGTAATGGGTTAATGGGTTGTATTATTGAGTTTCGGGTTATAGGGTCGGGTTGCAAACGGGTATGGGCAATTAGGTATTAAAAGAAAAATCCAATAGGAGAAATAGGGTTTATAAATTCAATAGAAAAATAAAATAACCAATAAAAATATTGTTTATAATAAAATGTAATTTACATTACAATATAGAATTTATTTGAATACTACAAATACAATTAACAATATAAATAGGTTTTTTACTTTGTCAATCAAGGATAATGAAAATAATAATAATAATAACAATAGTCATAATAATAATAATTGATGCGGTTTGTTTCTGGGAGACGTGTGGATGCACCAGGTGTGAGTTCTTACTCGATTTGTATTTGAAGGAGAAAGCTACTAGTCAGACGACCCTCGGCTGGCCGAGCGGTACCTGCGACAGGCTGGGAGTGAGGTGGATGTCTGGGCTCGGATCAGAGGGCTCGGATCCGAGGTCTTGTGTACCTGCAGACGGTCTAGAAACACCGGGGTTGGTTCCGGTGGCAGACCCTCCGACGATCTAGTCAGTCACTTAAGATAAGAGCAACAGTAACTAGGGTTTTAGTGGGGAAAGTTTGATTACCTGTAAACAGGGGGGAGGGTCTGGTATTTATAGAGGAAGCCAATCGGGTCCAGACCTGTTTGGGGCTGGGCCGGACCCGGTTACCCGCATGGCTGAAGCGGTGGAAAAGCCGGGCGGTATAGGGCTGACGTGGCAGACGCCGGAGCGGTTTCCGGGCTGACGTGGCAGAGCTCCGAGCGGTTTTCCGGTGCTGACGTGGCAGATCAGATGGTGCGCGCATCTCTGAGGGGATCTAGTGGTCCAGGATGGGCCATGCTATTTCTGACCCATATCATGAGCCCCACGCTCCTGTAGGGCTGGGTGATCCAGTCGTGTAGGAGAGACTCTTTGCCTCTGGGGGAAGAGCAGATGTCGGGGTGAGAAGGTAGGATCTGTGCTTTCCCTTAAAGAGGCCAGGGGTCAGGAGTAATGGATCCCTCGTTCGGAGTTTCGCGCAGGAGGGGGAGTAAAAGGGTAAGAGAGCCAGGAACGCCTGAGTCAAGCTTTGGGGGACGGCGGACGAGCCCAAAGGTCGGTGGACGAGTCCAAAGGTCGGAGGACGAACCAAGGGTTCGGCAGTCGGGACGAAGGGTCGGCAGGCGAGCCTACGGGTCGGAGGACGAACCAAGGGTTCGGCAGATGGGACGAAGGGTCGGCAGACGAGCCCGCGGGTCGGCCGACGAGCCAAAGGGTCTGTAGATGACCATCTTGCTAGTTGGAAGAGCGAGGGGATGTCGAGGCCTTCTTTTGGGGCTCGTTTACCTAGCATTAGAGGTCGGCGGGGCGATCCCCTCACTAGTTGGAAGAGCGAGGGGAGCATCTGGTACTCGGGATTCTATCCGAGCGTCGAGTTCCGAGCCCCACCGAGAAAGGCGAAGGTGGTGTGCTCGCGCTTCTATCCGAGCTCCGAGCCCCATCGTGATGGATGAGGTCGGTATGGCTCGATTTTCCATCCGAGCTCCGAGGCACCTTTGAGAAGGATGAAAGAGGTGTGGCTCGAGATTTCATCCGAGCTCCGAGCCACTACCGAGAAAGATGAAGGTGGTATGGCTCGAGATTCCATCCGAGCTCCGAGCCACCTCCGAGAAAGATGAAGGTGGTGTGGCTCGAGCTTCGATCCGAGCTCCGAGCGTTCACTGAGTAGGGAGAAGTGGCCTGGCTCGAATTTCGATCCGAGCGTCGAGCCCCCACTGAGGAAGGAGAAGTGGCCTGGCTCGAGCTTTGATCTGAGCGTCGAGCCCCCCACTGAGAAGGGAGAAGTGGCCTGGCTCGAATTTCGATCCGAGCGTCGAGCCCCCTGAGAAAGAGGAAGTAGCCTGGCTCGAGCTTCGATCCGAGCGTCGAGCCCCCCACTGAGAAGGGAGAAGTGGCCTGGCTCGAACCTTGATCCGAGCGTCGAGCCCCCCTGAGAAAGAGGAAGTAGCCTGGCTCGAGCTTCCATCCGAGCTCCGAGCGTTCACTGAGAAGGGAGAAGTGATCTGGCTCGAACTTCGATCCGAGCGTCGAGCCCCCACTGAGAAAGATGAAGTTGCCTGGCTCGAGCTTCGATCCGAGCTCCGAGCGTTCACTGAGAAGGGAGAAGTGTCCTGGCTCGAACTTCGATCCGAGCGTCGAGCCCCCACTGAGGAAGGAGAAGTGACCTGGCTCGAGCTTCGATCCGAGTGTCGAGCCCCCTTTTGAGAGGGAGAAGTGGCCTAGCTCGAATTTCGATCTGAGCGTCGAGCCCCCCACTGAGGAAGGAGAAGTGGTCTGGCTCGAGTTTCGATCTGAGCTCCGAGCTCCACCTGAGAAAGGAGAAGGTGGCCTGGCTCGAGTTACCATCCGAGCTCCGAGTTCCACCTGAGAAAGGAGAAGGTGGCCTGGCTCGAGTTTTCATCCGAGTGTCGACCCCTCTGTAATGAAGAGAAGGGGATCTGGCTCGAGTTTCGATCCGAGCTCCGAGCCCCATCTGATAAAGGAGAAAGTGGCCTGGCTCGAGTTTCTATCCGAGCGTCGACCCTTCTGTAATGAAGAGAAGGGGATTTGGCTCGAGTTTTCATCCGAGCATCGACCCTTCTGTAATGAAGAGAAGGAGATCTTGGCTCGAGTTTCGATCCGAGCTCCGAGCCCCACATGTGAGAGGAGAAGACGGCATGGTTCGAGCTTCTATCCGGGCATCGACCTCTCTGTAATGAAGAGAAGGGGAATTGGCGGTATGGCTCGCGTTTTCATCCGTGCGTCGACCCTTCTGTTAGAGAGGAGGGCTTACTGGCTCGCGATGTTATCCGAGCTCCGAACCCTCTGATGCATGGGTCCAGCAAGCCGTCTACTGCTACAAATGCACGGGTGCTATAGACTGCCTCTTCGAAAGTTCTTCTTCTAGGATCCATTTTGATTCCGCAAACCTATTTGGATTGGTTTTTGGAAGACATTGATAGTGGGTTGAACAGAAGTAAGCGGGAGATGAAGAACAGATCTAGACTCTTCAGTGAAGCCAAGAAACGAGACTGATGAGAAGAGGTCGTGTGACTCGCGTTGTCATCCGAGCGGCGACCCTTCTGTGGAAATAGAAGAGGATTTATTGGCTGACTAGCTCGATATTCGGTGCGAGTGCCGAGCGGTAACGGAGGGGAAAGACCGCAGGGCTCGAGTTTCTATCAGAGCTCCGAGCCCTTCTTGATGAGGTGAAGGCTCACAGGCTCGATATTCGATCCGAGCTCCGAGTGGCAGCTGAGAGTGAAAGAGGTAACACGACTCGAGTTTCCATCCGGGATCCGAGTACCAGCTGAGAAAGGAGAGGTGGCCTGGCTCGAGATTCCATCCGAGGGCCGAGCCTCTTCTGAGGAAGGAGAAGCTGGTCTGGTTCGAGATTCCATCCGAGCGTCGAACCCTTCTGTAATGAAGAGAAGGGACATTGGCTCGCACTTCCATCCGAGGGCCGAGTATCAGATGAGAAAGGAGAGGTGGCCTGGCTCGAGATTCCATCCGAGGGCCGAGCCTCTACTGAGAAAGGAAAAGTGGCCTGGCTCGAGATTCCATCCGAGCGTCGAGCCCTTCTGTAATGAAGAGAGGGGCATTGGCTCGAGATTCCATCCGAGGGTCGAGCCCCTACTGAGGAAGGAGAAGCTGGTCTGGCTCGAGCTTCCTCCGAGTGTCGAGCCACTCTAACTTGGTGAAATCTTTTCTACCTGGCAAATAGGAAGGGGTAGTGGTGTAATTTCACCCTTTTTGCTGACGTCATGGCACAAGGATCAACGCTTGTTTAGATCTTGGTGGCCGTTAGATCTTGTCAGATAAGATCTAACAGCTAGATCCTCATTTGCAAAAATCGAGGAGTCGTTTTCCACTTTAAAAACCCCCACCTCCCTCTCATTTTCTTATTTACCTCTTCATTACTTCACTTCAATTTTCAACAGAGAGCAGGCATTTCAATCGCTGTCGGCGGATTTTTCGCAGAAAACGTAACTTTCCACGCATCAGGTTAGTAATCCTCTTTTTAGAAATGTCGCGTACTCAGTCTGGATCTGAGGCTAGTTTGTCTGGTCACTCGGGGATGGAGTCGGAATTGGAAATGTCCTCGTCCTTGGGTAAGTACCAGGTCAAAGAGGAGGTTTTCTCCGAACCCGGCTCCGAAGGTGATGATGAAGTAGTCTTCGTGGTGCAACCGCTGAGGTCTAAGAGGCTAGGGAAGGAGTCGATGAAAGAGGGCGGTGCGGACGGGGATAGTGATGATGAGGACGAGGAGTCGGATCAGGACGCTGGTGATGATGAAGAGGAGGGGGATGATGATGAGGAGGATGGGGACGATGATGAAGAGGGTGACGAAGGAGAGCATGTCAACGCGGAAGGCGGGGGAGGAGAGAATGTTGGTGTACAGGAGGCCAGTCAGAGTATGCCGGAGGGGACAGCCGGGGTCGGAGAAGATCTTCCTCCGTTGCCCCCACTGTCGACGCCCTCCCCCGAGCATAAGCCCCGACCACGTCGGAAGAAGAGGGTCCTGACAATCCCTCAGAGTCCTTCTTCGCCTGACAAGGATGCGCCGAGGATGGGCCTTGATGTTCCACCGGTTACCTTTCGGAATCCCGTGTCGATACGAATGTATCCTGACGATATCAAGGACATTCAACCGATCCCTCCCGTGCCTGGGGAGAACACACGAACGAAGATCCGTGCGGACACCACCCCGAACGTCTTGAGACCGGAGTATCTGAATATTATCAAGGCCGCTTACTACATTCCGAGGGAGTACGAGCTCCTACTACCGAGCCCGGGTATTCGCCCTACGACAGTGCTGGCTCCGGGCTATTGCATATTTCCAGAGGACGCCTTCATCTCGGGACTGAGGCTGCCTCTGCACCCTTTTGTAAAGAGGGTCTTGAACTGGGCGGAGCTGTCCCCCATGCAGTACGGCCCCAACTCGTGGAAGCACCTTATCTGTTTCATCCTGAAGTGCCAAGAAAAGGGGGTGAAGCCAAGGCTTTCCTACTTCCGGGCCATCTTCAGTATTGGTTCGCTTGGAGATATTGAGGGTGTATTCTTCTTCACGCCGAGGCCAAACAAGAGAGTGGTGCACGGCCACCCGGATTCGATTAAGCTTTGGAGGGATAAGTACTTTGTCGTGAAGACCGAAGGGGAATGGGATATCCCGACCCAGTGGAACTTCGTGAAGCCGAAGCGCAAGCCTCCGAAGAGGAGCGAGTTATCTGCCCGGGAGTGGGGGAGGGTTGATGAGATAGTCGGGGGTAACAGCATCTCATGGCTCTGGGTGACCGAAGTTCACCTAGCGAGGGCTGGACTGAGTCCCGCCGATCCTAGTATGTCTCTTTCCTTATTTTTTCATCTTTCTACCTTCGTGTTAACGTTTAGCCTTTCTTTCTTATCTTGTTGTAGGGATGTCGACACAACAGGCGCAAGCCAAGAAGATTCTGCTCGCCGCGGCCGAGAAGACGAGACAGGAGAAGAAGAAGAAAGAAGAGCAGGATCGTCTTGCTGCCGAGAAGAGGAAGCTTTCTGCCCAGGTCCAGCAAGCCGGAGGGACCTCCCAAGCACCTCCCCCAGCGCCCGAGGGGCAATCTCCGGCGAAGAAGCAAAAGAAGCATCATCAGCATCAGTCCCACGCGTCGAGGTCGGCTCGAGACGCAGCGGGGGGCTCGGGGAAGACGGTCGAGGCCCCGTCGCAACAGCTTCCTCCCGTACGCCCGAGCGCTACGGAGTTGGTGGGAAGGATGGCAACGATGCCCTTCGTCCCCGATTGGTCGATCCTGATGGGGAACACTATTCTCGACGGACCCGTAGCGATGGAGTTCGTCTCGAAGGACATTACCGAACGGGATGGAATGGCCTTGGCGGCGCAGACGGCCGACCAGGCCTATATGCGATGGGCCCAAGCCAACCTCTCGGTAAGTCGGCCGAGGTCTTTCCGGTTTGACATGACTTGTAATCGTTGCTAACTTTGATTTCTTTGTAACAGTCGATGCTCCACGGCCAGCACTTCCACAAGTGCCTGGAGAAGGAGATCCTATACGAGCGAAAGCAGGCGGAGAAGTTCCTTCGGGAGCTGGACAAGGCGATGGATGACTTGAAGGAGGCCCGGGACCAAGTGGCCGTTCACGAGGCCCAGCTAGAGTCTCTGGACAAGATCCATAAGCAGGACCGAGAGGATCTGCTGAAGAAAGTTGCGGCCGAGGCGGCGGAGAAGGACAAGGCAAAGAAGGCCGTGGCGGACTTGGAGGGGGTCTTGGGGGAGACCTTGGTGGCGGCACAGGACGAGGCTTATGAGCAGGCCAAGTCCCACTTCAAGTATATTTATCCCGAGTGCAACGTCGACCACCTCAGCTTCGGATGGAACCCGGATTTGCCTCCGACCCCTGGTGGCGATGGCGCCGGCGATGGCGCCGGGGAAGACCAAGGTCACGAAGAGGTGCCACTCGACCCCCAAGAATAGATGTTTTTGTTTTTATTCCTTTTTGATGTAAATGCCTTCGGCGGACTGGCCACCGCAAATTTTTGTATCGAAATTTTGAAATGGAATGAAATATAATTTTTTGGGCCGACCCTCGAACACTTGCATTTTTGTAACACTTGATTTTTCTTTTGGTAGAAGCTGGCTTGTCAACGAAAGTTGGCTCGGGACTGAGAGGCTGCCAAGAATTACTTTCTGAACAAGTCGAGAGAGCTCGGCCTAGAGGTGGCTCGTTTGAGAAAAATTGTAGCCGACCGGGACTGGTGGGTCATCGAGACGGACTGGTCGGTCTCGGATACCTCTAGTGGGCGCTCGGCCTCCGAATCTTTTCTTCGCGAGGCCGTCATGGAGAAAGAGTTGGAGGTCTGTCGGCTGAAGCTCATACTGGGTGCCGGTCTTGTTGAAGAGGCGAGCAACTCCACCCCGGGACGGTTGCTGCCGCTCTCGCCGGTTGAGACTCAGCCGGATGATGCGGAGAGCTCGATGGCGGGCACATCCTCCTTGGTCGGAATAGCCGAGCATCATAGGAGCCCCGAATTCGAGTTCCCGGCCGAGTGTGAGTGAGTTGAGAGCCTTCTTTGTATTTGTGCTTTCGTTCATTGAGTTTTAAGCAATGAGTAATGAATAAGATCATTTGTTCTCCGGAGCCTTGATTGCCTCGGATGCCGAGGGTAGTCGGTGTGAAATCTTCGAAGTGTCACAATTGACGCGACTGCGTCAATAACTGTGGCGTTTCGCATTCCTATGAATATTTATGGCGACGTTTCGCCTTCCGCCATTTCGCATTCCCAGGCGTAATAAATGAGGCCTCAGGGGGCTATATAATCACCACTCCCTTTCAGTTTTCAATCAGTGTCATTCGACTCGGATGCCTGCCCATGGCGGGCGTCCAAAAAATATAATTTTTCGAGCATCCCGGAATTGGAGGCACACCGATCACCCTCGAACTATTCGGGGTTCAGGCCGTTAGGGCCATGGGACCCCGGGTTGTTCGTTGGTGAGCGGTGGGCCGACCGATCGTTTGGGATGTTTTGGAGAGATCCGAAGCTTGGTGGCTCTTCTGCCGTCCGGGAATAATTCGGGGTTTCGGCCTCGTTCGAGCCATAAACCCCGAGTTGTTCTTGGGCGATAGAAGGGTCGACTGACCAGTTTGAACAGAGAGCCGCGAGTCTTTGGCCCCCCTGCCATCCTCGAACAGTTTGGGGTTTTGGTTTTGCAAAAAGCCGTAAACCCCGAGCTATTCGCGGGTGAGAGGGTGGCCAATAATCCGACTCGAGGCTCGGGGCGTCTGCGGAAGGCGGACGCCTCAAACCTTAATAAAAAATTTTCCAACACGCGGTGAGGGAACGGGCGGTAGCAGCGTTGAGGTCGCCGCTGAGCGTCAAGGTCGCGGTGCCCTCGGAGAGGGCACTCGCCTTGCTCGGGGTCGACGCCGAGCTCCTGCACATGTTCTCTTGGAGAGACGGTGCGGGCGTGGCTGGCGGATGTCGCCTCGAGGATCGGTTGATGGCCACCGAGGAGGCCAAACCGGGCGAGGGACGGATGCCGAGCCCCCATACCGGTGAGAAAGGCAATTGCAGGCGTAGCACAGCGTTGCCGCCGAGCGTCAAGGTCGCGGTGCCCTCGGAGAGGGCACCTGCCTTGCTCGGGGTCGACGCCGAGCTCCTGCACATGTTCTCTTGGAGAGACGGTGCGGGCGTGGCTGGCGGATGTCGCCTTGAGGATCGGTTGATGGCCTCTGAGGATGCCAAACCGAGCGAGGGACGGATGCCGAGCCCCCATACCGGTGAGAAAGGCAATTGCAGGCGTAGCGCAGCGTCGCCGCCGAGCGTCAAGGTCGCGGTGCCCTCAGAGAGGGCACCCGCCTTGCTCGGGGTCGACGCCGAGCTCCTGCACATGTTCTCTTGGAGAGACGGTGCGGGCGTGGCTGGCGGATGTCGCCTCGAGGATCAGTTGATGGCCTCTGGGGAGGCCAAACCGAGCGAGGGACGGATGCAGAGCCCCCATACCGGTGAGAAAGGCAATTGCAGGCGTAGCGCAGCGTCGCCGCCGAGCATCAATGTCGCGGTTCCCTCGGAGAGGGCACCCGCCTTGTTCGGGGTCGACGCCGAGCTCCTGCACATGTTCTCTTGGAGAGACGGTACCGAGACCCAGGCTTGTAAGAGAAGCCTATTTTGGGCTCGGAATTCTATCCGAGTGCCGAGACCCAGGCTTGTAAGAGAATCCTGTTTGGCCTCGCGATTTTATCCGAGCGCCGAGACCCAGGCTTGTAAGAGAAGCCTGTTTTTGGGCTCGCGATTTTATCCGAGCACCGAGACACAGTCTTGTAAGAGAAGCCTGTTTTTGGGCTCACGATTTTATCCGAGTGCCGAGACCCAGGCTTGTAAGAGAAGCCTGTTTCGGGCTCGCGATTTTATCCGAGCGCCGAGACCCAGACTTGTAAGAGAAGCCAGGACTCGCGATTTTATCCGAGAGCCGAATCCTATGCGTGTAAGAGAAGCATGTTTGGGCTCGTGATTTTATCCGAGCGCCAAATCCTATGCTTGTAAGAGAAGCACGTTTGGGCTCGTGATTTTATCCGAGCGCCGGGTCCTATTCTTGTAAGAGAAGAATGTTTGGGCTCGCGATTTTATCCGAGTGTCGAATCCTATGCTTGTAAGAGAAGCATGTTCGGGCTCGCGTTTTTATCCGAGCGCCGAGTCCTATGCTTGTAAGAGGAGCATGTTTGGGCTCGTGATTTTATCCGGGCGCCGAGTCCTATGCTTGTAAGAGAAGCATGTTTGGGCTCGTGATTTTATCCGGGCACCGAATCCTATACTTGTAAGAGAAGCACGTTTGGGTTCGCGATTTTATCCGGGCGCCGAATCCTATGCTTGTAAGAGAAGCATGTTTGGGCTCGTGATTTTATCCGGGCGCCGAATCCTATGCTTGTAAGAGAAGCACGTTTGGGCTCGCGATTTTATCCGGACGCCGAATCCTATGCTTGTAAGAGAAGCATGTTTGGGCTCGCGATTTTATCCGAGCGCCGAATCCCAAGCTTGTAAGAGAAGCCTGTTTTGGGTTCGCGATTTTATCCGAGCGCCGAGACCGTGAGGCGTTCTTTATTTGTTTACAAGGTTTGGAATTATGAGCTTGTTTTAAGAAAGCTGACATGTTTACAATACAGGAGCTTTACAAAAAGTCTAGGCACGATATGCCGTTTACAGGACTTTACAAAACACTAGGCACAACGTGCCGATTACGATTGCTACATTTTTATATGAAGGTTACTCTCCTAAGAACTTAATCAAGTGCTCCGCATTCCAGGGCTTCTTGACGGGCTTGCCGTCAGGGTCGGTCAGGCGATAGGTACCCGGTCGTACGACCTCTGAAACCTTATAAGGGCCCTCCCAGTTTGGTGCCAACTTTCTTTTTTGGCCGGGGTTGGATACCGCCAGTTTTCGGAGGACAAGATCTCCGAGTGCAATGTTTGTTGGGCGCACCTTCTTGTTGTAGAACCTCTCGATTCTTTGCTGGTAGATGTTCCTTCTGATGGCCGACTTCTCCCTGACCTCGTCTATGAGGTCCAGGTCGGCTCGTAGTTGTACGGAGCTGCTTGCTTCATCGAAAGCCATGATCCGGGGAGAGGGGATACCTATCTCCAGGGGAATGACGGCCTCGGCGCTGTATGTTAGGTTGAAAGGTGACTCCCCCATCGGGATTCTTTTTGTTGTCCGGTGGGCCCAGAGAACGCTTGGCAGTTCGTCGACCCATAACCCCTTGGAGGAATTATCGAGTCGCTTCTTGAGTCCGTCGAGGACCTGACGCGCGTTCTCTGCCTGTCCGTTGGACTAGGGATGGCATACTGAAGAGAAGCGCTGCTGGATACCGAGGTCTTCGCAGAACTTGCGGAAATGCTTGCCGGCGAACTGGGTCCCGTTATCCGTGACGAGCACTTGGGGGATCCCGAACCGACAGACAATGTGCTTCCAGAAGAATTGTTGAGTCTGCTGCTCGGTGATCGTAACTAAGGGCTCCACCTCGATCCATTTTTTGAAGTAGTCGATTGCAACTATAAGAAACTTTCGTTGCCCCGTCGCCTTTGGAAAGGGGCCTACCAGATCCATCCCCCACATTGCAAAGGGGGTCGGACTGGCCATGGACCGCAGGTTTCCTTGCGAAACCCTTTTGATGGGCGAGAATCTTTGACAGGGGCCACACTTCTTGACAAGGGTCAGAGCATCCTGCAACATGGTGGGCCAGTAGTACCCGTGGTTCAAAGCCCTTCGCGCGAGCGAGCGACTTCCCATATGACATCCGCCGATCCCCTCGTGTAATTCCTTGAGAGCATACTTGGCTTCATCGGGAGTGAGGCAGCGGAGATAGGGTCGACCATCCGAGGTAGTGTAGGACCTCTTGAAGAGTGTTGAGTCGATCATTGTGAACCTTTCCGCTCGGGCCCTGACCCTTCTCGCTTCGGCTCGGTCTTCGGGGAGCTCTCCCTTGACAAGAAATCGTCTAATTAGTGTGGTCCAGTCTTCGGGGGGAGCTCTGTCTTCAATGCACAGGACCTCCGGCTCGTCGATGCTTGGTTTTAGCATGACCTCGATCAGGACCGTGCGGTCGAGACCTTCGAAGGAAGAGGAAGCCAGTTTTGACAAAGCATCGGCCTGGACATTCTGTTCCCTGGGGATCCGCAAAACAGCCGATTCGTCGAAGGATGCCAGTAGGCGTTGAACTACAGCTCGGTACCGGACCATGCGATCGTCCCGGGCCTCGTACTCCCCGGTGATCTGGTTGACCACGAGCTGGGAGTCGCTAAAAGCCCTGATCTGCTTGGCTCCGGCCTGATGAGCTAGGGTGAGCCCGGCGATCATTGCTTCGTACTCGGCCTCGTTGTTGGAGGCCGGGAAGTTGAGGCGGAGGTAGTATTGTAGAAGGAAACCGTCCGGGCCTCGCAGGATGATGCCCGCTCCGCTGCCTGCCTCGCAGGAGGAACCATCGATGTAAACTTCCCACGTCTGGTCGCTTTCCTGGCTTGCAGGGTGCTCGGAGATGGTGCACTCCGTAATGAACTCTGTGAGCGCCTGTCCCTTGATGGCTGTTCTGGGTTGATAGCCAATGTCATACTGGCTGAGCTCAATCGACCATTTCACGAGTCGGCCCGAGCTTTCTGGTTTGTAGAGTACGGCTTTCAGGGGTTGGTCCGTCAGCACCTGGACAGAATGAGATTGGAAATATGGACGGAGTTTTCGCGAGGCCATGACCAGGGCGTATGCTACCTTCTCCATCCGAGAGTACCTGGTCTCGGCATCGAGCAGGACCTTGCTGACATAGTACAAAGGCTTCTGTGATCCCTCCTCCTCCCGAACGATAACGGCGCTGAGCACCTTCTCCGAGGCTGATAGGTAAAGCCAGAGTGGCTCTCCTGGTTCGGGCTTGCTGAGGAGGGGAGGGTTTGCGAGGTACTCCTTCAATTGGGCGAAAGCCTCTTGCTGTTGGACTCCCCATTCAAACCCACCGGTGCCGCGCAGGGCTTTGAAGAATGGAAGAGACTTCTCTCCAGACTTGGAGAGGAAACGGCCGATGGCCGCCAGTCTCCCCGTCAGCCGCTGGACTTCTTTGATGTTCCTGGGAGGAGCCATGTCTAGGATTGCTTGGATCTTCTCGGGGTTTGCTTCGATTCCCCGTTGGCTGACGATAAAGCCAAGAAACTTTCCCGCGGAGACGCCGAAGGCGCATTTGCTCGGATTGAGTCTCATATTATGGGTCCGAAGTACCCCAAAGGCCTCCTCCAGATCGGCTACGTGGTCCTCCCCCCACTGGCTCTTGACGAGCATGTCGTCTACGTACACCTCCATATTGCGCCCGATTTGCTCCTTGAAGACCCGGTTGACGAGCCTCTGGTATGTGGCACCGGTGTTCTTCAGCCCGAAGGGCATGACCCTGTAACAGTACAGCCCCTGGTCTGTAATGAAGGACGTCTTAGCGATATCGGGAGGGAACATTCGGATCTAGTTGTAACCGGAGAATGCATCCATGAATGATAGGAGCTCGTAACCCGATGTCGCATCGATAAGAGCATCGATTCTAGGGAGGGGAAATGGATCCTTCGGGCACGCCTTGTTGAGGTCCGTGAAATCTATGCAGATCCTCCAGCTCCCGCTCGCCTTCTTGACCATGATGACGTTCGCCAGCCACTCGGGGTAGCTGACCTCTTGGATGAAGCGCGCGGCCAGGAGCTTGTCGACTTCTGCATTAACTGCCTGTTGTCGCTCTGGAGCGAACTTACGTCGCTTTTGGACCACCGGTTTCGAGCCGGGGATCACGCTGAGTTTGTGAATGATGAGCTCCTCGGAAATACCGGGCATGTCAGATGGCTTCCAAGCGAACAGATCGACATTGCGCCGAATGCAGGTGATGAGGTCGGATTTAAGGTGGGGTGCGAGGGAGCGACTTACTCGAAATTGTTTCGATGGATCCCCTGTCTCGAAGGAGACATCCTCCAGCTCGTCTGCCGACTCTGGCTCTGGTTGGGTCCTTTGGGGCTGCATCTCCACGACGTCGAGGGGAAACACTCCGCTTCCTATTGCTGTCATATAACAAGAGCGAGCGGCTTCCTGGTTCCCCCGGACCACCCCTACCCCGGTACTGGTAGGGAACTTCATCTTCTGGTGGTAGGCCGAGGGGACAGCCTGGAGAGAGCAGAGGCCCGGACGACCGAGTATGGCATTGTAGGCTGCCTTGACGTTGACAACCATGAAGTCCATGGACTCGGTTCTCCGGTTTGGGGCCGTACCTGCCGTGACGTCCAGTGTGACGATCCCCTCGATCGTCACCGGAACTCCAGAGAATCCGTGCAGAGTGTACCCCGCTGGCTTGAGTTTGCTACAGGGCAGCTTTAGGTTCTCGAAAGCTTCGAGGAACAGAATGTTGACCGAACTTCCGTTATCTACAAGGATTCGCCGAGCATCGAAATTTGCCATGCTGAGATTGATCACGAGGGCGTCACAGTGCGAGAGCCGTACCCCCTCCAGGTCATCTCCCGAGAAGGAAACGGGGAGTTGTTGAATTTGAGGGGGGAGAGGTCCTTGGACGGCGTTGACATCCCGGATGAACGCCTTGCGGGAAGTGTTGGACTCCCCTCCCATGGGCCCCCCGTGGACGCAGTGTAATATGGCTTGGCCATCCGGCTCTTCGAGCTCATGCTCTTGCTCGAGGAGCTGCAGGGGAGCTCGAGGAGGAGGTGGGGTTCTCCTGTTCCTCGTGTCCCTCTGCCCCCGAGCATCATCCCGCTTATACTCCCGAAGGTACCCTCGCTGAATTAGGGCCTCGATCTCGTCTTTCAGGGCACGACAGAGATCCGTGTCGTGCCCGTTGTCTCGGTGGAAGCGGCAGTAGAACCGCTGATCCCTTTTCATGCTAGTGTTGTTTGACGGACGAGGGGGATACTGAACGAGGTCTCTGTCCTCGATCGCCAGGAGTATGGAGGACACATTTTGGGTTAGTAGGGTATACCTCTCGAAGCGGGGGACCGGCAGGACTTTCTTCATGGCACCCGCGTCCCTTGGAGCCTTCTTTGATGGTTCGACTTCTTCGGCCTTCCGTTTTCCTTTCCCGGTGGCCTCCCTGGAATCTTCGGGATTAAGGGCCTCTTCTGCCCTAATGTATTTTTCGACCCTGTTGAGGAGGTCGGGAAAATCGACGGGGGGTTTCTTCCCCAGAGAGGCCTTCAGCTGTCCGTGACGGACGTTGTGCCGAAATGCCGCGGAGGCAACGCCAGGATCAAGGGAGGAGACCGACCTTGCCTCTACGGTGAACCTCCGAACGAACACCCTAAGTGACTCCCCCTCCACCTGCCTGAGCCCCAGCAACGAGGCGCTCGTCCTTTCGGCCTTCCGGCTTGTGACAAAGTGGGCAAGGAAATTGCCCTCCAGTTGGTCAAAGGAGTAAATGGAGCCGGGAGTGAGCTTTGAGAACCATTCACGAGCCGGACCTCGAAGGGTGGCAGGGAAGGCTCGGTACAGCATAGGATCCGAGGCGCTGTGAATCATCATGAGGGTTTTGAAACCCTCCATGTGATCAACAGGATCTCCCTCGCCGTTATAGGTTTCGAATTGAGGGGGTCGGAAATTCCGAGGTATTTCCGCTTGGAGGATGAGGGCAGAAAAGGGGGGTCGGATAGGTCTGTATCCCTGAGCCGCTCCTTGGCCGCCGTCGCCTATGTGATCGAGGCGATCCTCCATTTCTTGGAGGCGCCTTAGGAGTACGCCATCGTCCTCCGGCTGGATTGTTGATGGGCGGGACACGCTGGCTTCGGCGTCCGACCTGGTTTGGGAACGGCGGGCTTCCTCCCTGGGGGCCCGTCGGAGAGCCCCAAGAATTTCCCTTCGGAAATCCTGGAACTCCTGGCGAGTGACTGGGGCTCCCTCGACCCTGTTCGGTCGGTCTGAAGGTTGCCTCCCGACACGGCTGAGAGCTGGCCTCCGTCCCTCGGGCGGGGGCCTTGGATGGTTCGGGGCCGAGTTGGAAGCGGCCCTTCCCCTGCTATGGCTAACCTGTCGGTTGATGATTATCCCCCGTAGGTCGGGCTGGACCTGACGGGTGACGCTCCTCTGGGATCCCTGATGGGGAGCCCCGTGCTTTGATCTTCGTGGCTCGGTGTTGACAATTGGCGGGGGTAAGTCCCGTCGGTTGACGAAAGAGGCAGCCCCCTTGACTTTGGAGGCCATGGGAGTTCGGTTGTCGAGGTGCCTCGATGGTCGGGCTCTGATCGGCTTCTGAAGCAGTTTCCCACAGACGACACCAACCTGATGCGGTTTATTTCTGGGAGACGTGTGGATGCACCAGGTGTGAGTTCTTACTCGATTTGTATTTGAAGGAGAAAGCTACTAGTCAGACGACCCTCGGCCGGCCGAGCGGTACCTGCGACAGGCTGGGAGTGAGGTGGATGTCTGGGCTCGGATCAGAGGACTCGGATCCGAGGTCTTGTGTACCTGCAGACGGTCTAGAAACACCGGGGTTGGTTCCGGTGGCAGACCCTCCGACGATCTAGTCAGTCACTTAAGATAAGAGCAACAGTAACTAGGGTTTTAGTGGGGAAAGTTTGATTACCTGTAAACAGGGGGGAGGGTCTGGTATTTATAGAGGAAGCCAATCGGGTCCAGACCCGTTTGGGGCTGGGCCGGACCCGGTTACCCGCATGGCTGAAGCGGTGGAAAAGCCGGGCGGTATAGGGCTGATGTGGCAGACGCCAGAGCGGTTTCCAGGCTGACGTGGCAGAGCTCCGGGCGGTTTTCCGGTGCTGACGTGGCAGATCAGAAGGATCAGATGGTGCGCGCATCTCTGAGGGGATCTAGTGGTCCAGGATGGGCCATGCTATTTCTGACCCATATCAATAATAAAATAAGAATAAAAGTAATAATAATAATACTGATAACAATCATACTAATAACAACATAAATAGAGTTTGTATTACAATATAAGACTCATTTGAAAATAACAATAATTACAATTAATGAAAAGAACGAATTTTAACAGGAAATACAAAATATTCTTGAAGTAAAATAAATTTAAGAAAACAAAAATTTTTATAAAGAACCCAAACCCAGATAATACACGGAAAAAGAAAAATTCACCCAAAATACAGAAAACGGAAAACAGGGGTTACAGGCGCCTTGGTTCTTTCATGTCAGAGGGCTCGCAGGGGTCAGGTGTGACGTCTACCCTCGTTGCGAGGTTGCGGTGAGAGTCATCGATGGTGAAGCGAAGGGATGAGAACGAGGACTCAATCTTGACATGGACTTGTCAGATTGGTGGAGTGCTTGCGGGGTCTCTAATATGGTGCTTACGCTTGTCGTATGGGTCACTGCTGAGGGCGACGAGGGAGAGCGTATGATAGTTGGAGAGGATAAACGGCGTACAAGCGAGGGACTGAGTGAAAGAGTGAGCCCAAATTGGCACGAGAAAGTTGTTCTGGCGGGGGTGGCCGATCAGTAGGACTAGATTTCATTATATTTTTGTTTGTTGGTTGGGGTGTATGAATTCCAGAATCCAGTCTGTTGGGATCTGAACTTCATAAGCCTTATTTTTGGTTGTTTGTTACGATAAAAAAATAATAATAACACAGCAAGTTGTGTCTTTGTAGTCCTTCCAAGAGTACTGGCTGTTTGGTTCGGATACAAGAAAGCCTCGTCTCAATTTTCTATTTTATATTCTGTTAGAAAATGGG
Organism: Hemerocallis citrina; assembly: GCA_017893485.1. Lineage (NCBI taxonomy): Eukaryota > Viridiplantae > Streptophyta > Magnoliopsida > Asparagales > Asphodelaceae > Hemerocallis > Hemerocallis citrina. The sequence goes on along the minus strand of CM030358.1, from coordinate 99,380,392 downwards.
TATTTTATACACCATTTACGAACCAGTTTTTCAGCAATTTTTTGAGTAAGATCCTTAATGAATTATAGAGAGATATTGATTGATTTGTGTTCTCCTTCGTGAGTAGATCAAAATCTTATATTAATTTGCTAAAAACAGTTAAGGCGTGAATGAGAAATTATCTCTCAAAGTGAGACGTTTTCATTCTTGAAAATGGGTTGAGGGGACATAGTCCCACATCGGAAAAATTAAAGGAATTAGAAGAGGATATATAGTAACCTTCTTCTAAGCATTGTAAGATAGCTAGAAGAGAGGCTCTCTCGCACGCGTGCAAGGGTGCAAATCTCGGACCGGATTACATGCGACTTTCCTACCTCGTGCAGAGCCACCTTTTGCTACAATTTTGATTTTTTCCTTTGTAAACTGTTGTTATAAATGCAGAAACGGTTTTGTCTGCCGTTTTAGTGCAGTAGTAAACATTTTGTCTACCGTTACATTATACACATTCAATTGACTGTCTGCAGTTACACTGTGGTATCCAGGGCATTGACTGCTGTCTGCCATTACAGTGTACGCATTCAATACATTGTTTGCCGTTACACTGTACGCATTCATAGCCTTGTCTGCCGTTACAGTTTTTTACACTGGCCCTATAAATAGAGGTCTCCCCTCTCACTTCCTTCCCTGCACATGAATCATCTTCTTTCTTCCTCTATTTTAGTTTTACTCTATTCCGTTCCTCGGTCTTGCTGTTTTGGTAAGTCGGTGATAGGATTCTCACGCTGTCGGTCAGTTCGAGAGTGTTATGTGGTGCCTACGTGAACGCTCTAGTCGTTGCATCCTGTGAGACAGACGCCTTCGCACAATCCAGCAACCAGAATAGTCGAATTCTGTTTTAAGGAAATTGTGTGATACACAAGCCTCGACTACTCTACTTTGTTACATATCAATTGGTTTGTTTGTAAGTTGTTGAGTTTATTGTAAAAGAAAGTTTATAAACATTTTTGTAACATATTCTTTTATACTGCATAGTTCATTTTTATCAGCACAGTAAGTTATGTACTAGTATTACAATATATTTATCCAGGTGATTAGGATTAGATTGCTGAATCACCAGAGGCAGTTACAGAAGATATGTAGTTTTGTGGACTAATTAGGTGACCGCAGTTTTGGTATCTCGGTATGGACAGACTCATTGTGAAGGTCATATTTGTTTTGCATTTTTGATGTAATGTTCTTATTTTATGTTGACCTCGACAGTTGTATTAGTGAATTCTGTTTTAGTTTCTCTGCATTGTTTTGTCTGTTTATTCGATGGTTGAAGAAACTGGGCATAGGAGCCAATAAAGTTGCATATGAGAAAATCATTTCGATAAGTGTGGCATCAACTTTACATCTTCACTCTCTTGAAATGGTGCGGACATGCGGACTAGTATGCGTGTTGCATAAACTATTCAATTCTACAAGGTTATTAGTTCGTGTCAATTTTATGCAATATTCATAATTGATTGTTATTTGTTGATTGACGGATAAAATCAGAGATTCTTGATGGCATTTTCTTTTCCTTGACGTGAATGTGCACTGCATGAGCTAAAGACATATTCTTCTCATCCTTAATAGTGCGTCATATCATATTCTTGTTTTTTTTCTTTCATCATGGGAATATTCATTGTCTTGTTGTTTATTAAACTCTGTAGCCAAAACCAAAAAAAACAAAAAAAAAACACAGAATTAACTAAATCTTTAGAGTAGATGAACAATATACACATTAGTGGATACTACTAATTACTTAAAATTCATTATACAATCTCTTGAAGTATTATGGATTCAATACTAAACTAATCTTTTACGAATAATCCGTGCAACGATACTAAACTAATCTTTTACAAATAATCCGTGCAACGAGAGACTGGATCTCAGTAAGACCTCTCCGGAAACTAATATTTTATAATGATGGCCATTGTTCAAATTTGTTTCTGAACAAGGCCGTAGCGTCACACCCACCCGTCCGTGCACATATACACACTTTCATTCCTTAACTGAAGAATTGTGCATGCGAGAGTTTGAACTCTCAACTTATCATTAACACAAAGAATAATTGTCCTGCTTTAACAGTGACCATGTTTAAGGGGGTTTTGGAGGGTCAGAAGAAGAACAATTTTTTTGGTCAGAAGGTCCAAAAGTGGAACAAAAAGGCAGATATATTCAACTAAATTTATAAGCCCAAAATAAATTCTATTGCTCTAATCCCACTTTCCTAACCCCGTCACCATAATACACGCGTTAGTACCCTAAACATATTAATTAGATTTAAATCAAGCTACCATGGACAATTACTAAACTACCCAATAGCATTAGAAGCATAAAGAATCCAAGCAAGGCCATTTTGGTAACTTCATCTGTAACTAGTTTCAGGACACTTCTGAAAAAAAAAACCAGTATAAATAGCTGTAAAGACGCACAAACCTGGTATGCGCGCGTCAGCCCACTGTCCTGTTTTGCTTCTCTTATTTTCACTCCAAATATGGGAGCCTCTAGGTACTGATTTTAATTGATTTTATTCTATTGACTTCCAAAATTTTCAATCATATGTATGCTTATAATGCCATTATTATTCCCTTAATATGACACTACAGAATTAATTAGAGTGGAGGCATCTAACAAATTTATCCTGATTTTAAATTAGTTTTTTTTAAAATTCATTTTAGCAAGTTTAATTATTAAATGTTAATAGAGGAAGGTTTTGTGAATCCCTGAAATGCTGTAATTGGGAGCTTCTCAATCTTTACCATATCCTCTTGGTTCCAAATTTACCTCTCCTTTCTTTGATCATTATTTTTTCAATATTTTTGAAGAATAGGGTTTGGTGTATTGTTCAATCTGATGAAGTCTTTGTCGAAGGTGAGGTGATAGAAGTAGGAAAAATTCTTCTTTGTTCTTTGTTTACAGTCATCTAAGATTTAGACTTAGCCAAATCTTGTTTGTCTTTTTTTTTTTTTCAAGGCGGATTTCAATTTCATCATCATTGACTTGACCTGCCCTTTAGATTTCTTTTCCACAGTGGTGGTAGATTTGGGTTGAATTTTAAGGTGTAGAATATTTGACTTGGTATTGCATTAATGATACAATCTCTTTAAGATTGATGATAAAGGTTGCTGTTTAAAAAATTCCCAACTTTGTGATTTAGCTTCATTCACTCTCTTGTGGATTCACATGAGAAATTAGCGTTTTTAAATATCCTGGCTGATTATTTGAAGTTTAGCAATCCTGCTATGTTCATGTATGGTTTAGTTAAGCAAAATATTTCAAAAGATTTGGTGCACATTTGACTTTATTATCTTAGCGATATTGGGTGTGCTCCTCATATATGTATTTGACTTGGTAGATGTTATTTAATGAATTTCTCTACTCAATCATGATCATTTCAGCTTCTGTTTAATATAAAAATTATTGTGTGTAGTGACAAGCATGACTAATCGAATCTATATTATGTTTCACAATATGTCTCAAATTACTTACTGGAAGAAATGGAATCTGAAGGAAGTTTTCATGTGCCCAGTTTATTTTATTTAGTTTGTATTTTTTGACACATGATCAGGCTTATTCATTTCTAAAATGTCTGTTCTTCCTTTATATCCTCAGATCTGTCAAATTGCAGATAGTTCGACCAGAGAATTATAGTTGGATGGGCTTCAGTTGCAGCAATCGATCTGATCAATAGGCGAACAGAGGTTTGCCTAGAATTAATGGATGGTCAGTTCAACAAATATGGGTCTGAAGGTGATAATGCGAGAAGAAAGAAAGATGAAGTTGAAGACCTTGATTTTGAAAAGCAATTAAATTGTATCGAAGGACTCTCAGATGACAATGATTTCATGTGGTTATCTTCCATCTGTAAGTCTCCTTCAATGCTTCATTCTGATGATTCACGAGATCATTGCTGGAATTTGAAACTCTCTGAGAGTTTCTCTTCAGTGTTATCGTTATCTGGAAGCTATGATGTTATCTTTGACGGATCTAGGATTAACCCTATAGACGAGGCGTCTCTAGTTCTTGACAGACAATTTGAGGGTACTCAAGGAGGAGACCGCAAGGACGAAGTCTCCTTTTGGTTGTTTAAAGATTCATCTTCTGTTGCGTGTTCTGAGAGTGGTGATTCTTCTTATGACAGATCTTTTTGTGAAGACTCATCACTCTTTGAGAGTTCATCTACGTCTATTAGCACACAAGAGGAGACACCCATACCCACTTCTGTACGAGATTTTGATAGAACAGGCATATGGGTCTCTTCGTTGGATCTTAACGTGGAGGACTGCGAGTTAGTACAGGAGAAAGAACAAGGGTTTGACGTCTTCAACTCTGATTTCCCCAGCCCTTCTTTCAGGGCCAGGCAAAAGAGTAATTATGGGTCGTCCAGTTCGAGTTCTGCAACTTCATGTGAATCTGATGAACCTCTCTTCTGGCCATTTGATCAAAAATCATATTGCATTACTGAATTTGGTAATAACTTCCTTTGCTTGTCACCTCAAAAGATTGAAACAAGGAGTGGAGTTGATAAACATGATGGTTCAAAATCAGTCAGGGTGATGCTTCAGAAGAACGACGTCGCAGTTAACAAAGATAACATACAAAAAAAATGCAGGAGGAGGATTGTATTCAGCTCCTCGCCAAAGTTGGCTGATGCAAAGCACAAAAGTGGAGGTTCTTTCAGCCAAAACAGAAAGAAAATCACTGGAATTCCCTCAAGGTTGAACATCTCAGCTCAAACACCATCGAAGAAGTCTCTGTTTGATACTAAGAGCAAGAAAGACATTTGTGAAGCTGCAAACTTACAGGAGCTTGTGAATGGAGAATCAATTGAAAATATGGTTGGATTGAATGAATTTGATGGCCATGAGGGGCTCGGCGTAGAGTTTGATGATGATGAATTCACCCTAAATGGATCACCCCCTAAGATGACCGTCTATTCAAAAGATACTAAAGGAATTAGAGTATGATTACCGTGTTATTTTGCGCTCGTTCAAAAGCATATTCACCGCAGATGCCACAGATGTGCAGTTTAGTGTGCATTATGTCGAGGTTTTCAAAGTTTTGTAGATTTAGAATATTATGCCAAAATCAGTCCTTTATAAAAAATTTTTAAAAAAAACATTATGCCAAAATCAGTCCTTTATAAAAATTTTTTAAAAAAAACCACCATGGAATGCATGTTTTGGAAAGTAGTGTTGCGAAATAAAGGAAGTTACTTCTCTTGACTGAAACCATTTGTAGGGCAATGTATTGTATATTTTGTATCAGACTCAGGTAAGTTTCCATGCTCATGGTAGGTATCTGAAAATGATCATCAGTTGAATCTCTACATAAAAATTCAGCAAACTGGTTTGTGAAATTGTTATTATGTTGTTACTTACAGCTGCAGGAAGAATGACAATTTTCTTGTGGATTATGTTTTTCCTTTTATTTATTGATTGTGTGCTTCTGGTTTCATATTTCTGACTCTTGCTTTACCTAAATTAAGTGAGTTGTATATATCTCTGACGTATAAAATTGCTATTTACAGTTGTGCTTCTCTAATGTAACATTGTCAGAATTTAGTAGAAAGCAATAGATTTTCCATTTGATTTGGTATTTGTATTAAAACCGGCACAAAAGGTTAGTTTGGTTACATGTGATGGTCGAAAATAAAGGAAAAAGAAACAAGAAAAATAAGAAAAACAGATGAAGAAGGCAAACAAATTGTTTTTTTTAGAGATAAGACAAACATATATAAAAAAAAATCTCTCACTATGAAGCATGAATTTTTTTTTGAAGCTTTTAGATGCAGTCAAACAATCTTAACTCTTAAAATAAAATTTGTAAAGGTAATGCTAGTTGTACTACTTTTCTTATACTATTTTGATACTATAAGAGACAAGAACGTGGAACCATGTGAAATTCAAACTGAACAAAACTTTCATGGTGGACTAGCCTATGCAACGAATCTAAAAAATTTCTTAAGATTTGATTTAATTAATGGGCTTTAATTGATACCCACTTTTTTGTGTGTGGAAATCAAATATGACAAAATATCAGAGGAACCTAGCTGCAAACTTTGTCCACTTTTATTATTTTCGACAAAGACATAGTTTTCAATCCACAATCATTACAATAATTTTACATATAGAGGTAATCTTACTTTCATGTAAAAAATTTCAAGCTTTTACATGCAACCAAACAATCTTGTCCCAATTTTTGTCTTCTCGTCTCTTACAAGAAATTTTCAAAATGTAATACTAGTTGTACTACTTTTCGTATACTATTTTAGCACTGCAAGAGAAACTGATATTGACGACAATCATTATTTGGTTTATGAGTTTCACATTTATATTTTTTGTAGTGGCTTTAATACAAAAAAAAAATAGTACAACTAGCATTATTTTCTAAAATGTTCTTCTACCATTTTACATCCAAACAAACTATATTAAGAGAAAAACCTAATAACACTTCAGGATTATTCAATTAGTTTTATGAGCATGTGTTATGCACATGTCATATAGAAGACGAGTGTTAGATAAATATATGAAAAAATATGTATCTTACATGTGTTGATTGATTTTACACATATGAATAGAAGTCTGACTCCTAAAAAAATTTATATTATAACAGTAAAAACTTAGTTGGAGTAAGAAGTTGGAAAGTGGATTTTGGAACTTGGGAACAATTTGGATTTCCTAGTGAATAATGTTGTTTGAACTATTCTTTTTAGATAGACTTTTATAATATAATAGAAAATTGTGAAGTCCATAAGCAATTAATAAGAATATGCTTATATGGACTTCATATTCTTCTATCTTGTAATTTTTTCCTCCAAAACAAAAAACATGACAAGTTGAATATAAAATAAATCATATGGTGCCACATGTCGGTAATGTTATATACATTCTCTCACTTTTACTTTTTATTTATTAACCTTGTTACATAGAATACTTCTCATTTGTCTAACTTATTAAAAGATAGAAATACCCACATTATTCTTGATTTTTTTTATAAAAAAGTTTGAATTACTTTATAAAATTTGTAATGTTTAAAGGTAAAAAAAGTTTGAAATACTTTATAAAATTTGTAATGTTTAAAGGTATTTAGACAGTGGCGGAGGGAGGTATAGAGGAGGGGGGACATTTGGGACCTAAAAATTTTGTAAAACCCCCTAATATAGACCAAAATTTTTATTTCGCCCTCCCAGTTAAAAAAAATTTGGGACCCCCAAGTCTAATCCACCTCTTATTAAAGACTCAATTATGTCGATGCCGGGGGAAAAAAAATTTGGGACCCCCATTTTGATTCGTCTGGCTCCGCCACTGTATTTAGAAGAAAGAGAAGTATAAAAGTGGTATATTTTCATATTTTTGTGACTATGTTGCGTCTCCAGCTTTCTTTATATTTTGCTTTCTAAGCGCAAAAAAGAAGAGGTTCATGCTCTTCTGGGAGGCGGATATGTTTTATACCGAGGTTTATGCAGTACTGTGACAGTTGGTGGGTGGTGTTAAAGCTGCGCATTGCAAAATGTGACGAATCTAAATCGTCCATCATGAGTGTGCTGGGTCAAAATGACTGGTTGATTGATAACTTCTTGGTACCTACCATCGTGCATGAGCGAGAGATTTGGAACCATGGAGATGGAGATGCAGTGGTTTCCGAGATTTTTGGATTGGGTTTTTTAATCCAGAGCCAGAGGCGCAACGGCAGTTGAGCAGACCCCACTTCTTGGCACTTGCGCAGTTTAGAATTCTTTGGTGTATATCAGTTGGCGGGGGACTGTAATCTTCGTCTTCTCGAAGAATTGGTCACTGTGGAGAACTTGTCATTCGTTCACTGCAAATGTATATAAGAGTTTTCGTGGTCATATGAGTATGAGTAGGTTGAAGGTGTTGAAGTCATGGCATTGCTGGAGCCTGGAGAGTGTTAAAACGCCTTCCTTATCTCCGCTCCCAAAGTAGAGTTTTTGTCCTCTCTAAAGGCCAGGGCTTCTTGACAGTACGGTAGACAAGGACAGCCTCAAGGATGCAAGGTTAACATTAACAGAACTTAACAACGTGAAAGCTCTGTCGCTCTGCAGCTCAATATTTGAGTGCCTCAAACTGCGGAAAGATGTACGGTATTTGGATCAATAGTTTCTATAATCTGAAACATGTCGCGGTGTTGTTCGAGAAATCTATCCATTCAACCACCCCAAATAGGAAAGCATCTGCAGAAAATATGGCCTAATTTTGAGACACTGGAAGGACAGCTGAAATGGTATTATGTTGCTGTTAGTAGCACTTGGATTACAGCTTCGCAAGGGACTTAACATGATGGGAATTCCTCAGTGCACGCAACATCATTCTCAGAAGCAATGCTACTTTTTATTATTGTGATTGTGTAGTAATGAAGGATTGAGTTTATAAAGTTATGGGACTGATATCATAGAGAGTACTGTATGTATCTCAAAATCTAATAACCAGTCCTATCAGTTATATATTTATAAAGTTATGAGATTTTGAGGTGTCATATGGTTCTATGTATATTAGATAACTTCATGCATAAACAGGACCAATCTTGTGGCTCTATCAGAACCATTATGTTCCACATTGCGCACATAAGATTGCCGTAAGTACAAAGTTTCATTACTGTATAGAATAATTACATCAATATCATTCTCAATAACTGCACCATGTTTCAAAATCGTGCCAATAAAAGGAATTCCTGACATATTAATAACACACTACAAAGGGATCATCATCAATTTTCAAACTGTAGTCGGCCAAATCGATAACCTAAAAGGAACGATTCCCAACATAGCATGCATAATGGGGTCTCATTCCCAAAAATAAGAAAGAGCAAAAGCAGCAGGAACTGGTAGGTAGATCTAATATCTTCTCATTGCTTGGGCTTGATCTTCTTGGTTTTCCAGTAGGGGCTTGCTGTTGTTTCCTTGAAAGCAGCTGGACATAAATTGTTCACAGAGCACTCTCTGCATCGTGGTCTTAGAGGAGTACACACTGTCTGCCCAAATCCTACCTGACCCAAAAAAACAAGATTAATAGTTATTTACTGAAGTAGAATAAGTATCCATTTATTAAGTCATATGAGACAGCAAAACATTTCTTGGGGGAGAAATTGAAAATCTGCACAAAAATGAAGCAAGCTGTAGCAGGAATATATGAATATCCATTATGATTAATTCTGATACATTTGGTTTTGATAGGAATGTTGAGAAAGGAGAGGGTACGAGTCAAATTACTGTGATAAACAAATTTAAGGACCGCATATTTCTTTAAAAATATATAATTTGGAGCTCCATTGATAATATACTGGAACTTTTTCTTCAAATATTCCAGTAGATGACTCTGTAATGGATATTGTTGTCAGGGCCGGCCCTGAGTTTCCGGGGGCCCGAGGCGAACTCCCAAAACGGGGCCCCTAATAACACTAAAAAAAATATGTATACAAAAAATTTGCACATTGTTGAAAGCAAAATATGCAAAATATATAAATTTGTTTTAAATCACCCAAATTTAAAGTCTCGAATTCTATTCAAGTCTTCAAGTTTAAACCCAAATAATTTTTTTACAAAATTTTAAAGACTCAAATAATTATTTTTTTGGGGCCCCTAATAACAGTATTTTTCTTTTACCTGAGGCGGCCGCCTCACCCGCCTCAAAGGTGGGGCCGGCCCTGATTGTTGTATGTGAGTTGGAGTTATACCTTGATTATTATGAATACAACCCAAATTGTTTCCTTTACAATTATAAATGTGTGAGAAAGTGCCATGCTAGTGGTTAATTATATTGCATGCCAAAATGTTTTTTTCCTGAATGACAATTATACTAAATTCAATATTTATATAGAACAGATCAACAGAGAAGCAAAAGTGTCCAATGCCCTGAGCTGAGTTAGCAGTTAATTTGGGCTGTGGCATCACAGTATGCACCTGTATACAGATAATCCAACCATACTGACTTCTGATACATACATTATTCAACCCATTTATTGATCATATTGCATTTTCAAGACAAGGATTTTCCATGTTACACTTCCATTAGTAGGAAGGTTAAATTCCAGTACAAGTATAACCTAGAAGTCGACTTAAAGCCAAGATCAAGTCATCCTTTTCAAGAGGAGCAAACTCACTCAAAAGGCTTTCACAGTTGAGGTATTCTACTTAAGAATAAAGACAACAAAACAAAGAAAGGACTTGCCAAAGATTTTGACTGATTAGGTTGCTGTAAAATCTATCTGGCCTAAGAAAATTCAACAAACTTTCATCTGAAGCAAATTACTAAATGTGTTAATTGTCCACCTTTCATGAAAGAAAAGGCTAGCAAACGAAAAAAAAATAGCAACTGTTCTCTTCACAATGTTCAAATCCAGACTGTCTACTAGCCAACACATAACAAGAAAACATTGGGGGATTTTTCTAGATCGGGTTGCTAATGTATAACTGTATATTAACCATAATACATAGAAAACATTTAGGGGTAAGGGTTATGCTATCATAGTTAGTGCAATTGTATATGAATCATAATATGAAGAAAACGTCAAGAGGAAAAGTAGTGTAGTGAAGCCTTTTCCATACCAATAGAAGATTAATCACAACCCATTCATCTTTTGGTAGCCATGTTTGCAAAGAGACTCTTGTTTCTTCAGGAGTCGATGTTTTCTAGCTAAAATAAATAAATAAATAAACAAAAAAATTGAGTCAAGCAAAGCAACAATGTATACATGGAAGAACAAGCACACCTGTTTTGTGATGTTTTCTAGCCAAAATAAATAAATAAATAAACAAAAAAATGAGTCAAGCAAAGCAGAATGAACAATGTATACATGGAGGAACAAGCCCACCTGTTTTGTGCCCAATCGTGATACCCATCCAAGGCTATTGCATATGCGATGCACAAGAGTATCAACACATATACCCATCATACATTCATAACCTGTTTGGAAAGAAGAAGAAAAAGAAATGAGAGAGAGAGAGAGAGAGAGAGAGAGAGAGGGAGAGAGAGAGATTAGCAGTAATAACCACATTTGGCAGCAAAGAGTTGCAGAAGAGAGGTTTACCAGATGGGCCATCTTAGGACCTATCCCTGGAAGTGCAAGTAGGCCCTCTAATGTGCTAGGGATGTCTCCCTCATACTTATCAAGACAAATTTCTGCAACTCTTTTCATGTATTTGGCCTTTCTCAAGTAAAATGCAACCTGCATAACCGAGTATTGATATCAGGCAGGAATGAGTAAAAGTAGCCATTAGTAGTTCAAGTGGTAAAACAAGTAGGGGCCTATTTGTTAGCTCAAGCTATAGTTACTAGAAGCAAATTCATGATATCGCGACCTACCATTTCTATTTTCAAAATAAGCAATAGTTTGTAAGAACTTTCATAAATTTGGTAGTATTCCAAATAATTTATACCAACTTCTGACCCAAACGGGCCAAACCAATTAACCTGAGAGTCTAAAGATGCATATAACAAGATTCCTATGTTACTGTAAGCAAACTACATACCAAATGAGTAGTTTCATCAGTGATCCTAAAGACTAGATCATGTATAGTGTACCTAACCTTTTTTTGATACAAATGGTTAAATAAATTTCTCAGCAGTTTTCTGTGCATATAGCAAGGCTTCAGGTAAAGACAGTTTGAACAACCAGGTTGTTTGTAAATCAATTAGTTTTTTATAAATTTGCTCCTACTTCTTAATTGTCTTGTGATGCGATGGACATGCATGCTATTTCGCCAGCAGCCTCCTCATTTATATGCAATAAGAATGAACGATAACTTCGACAAATTAAATTAAAGTTGAAGAAGAAAATACTGTTGACTCTTAGTTTGGTGTGCACAAAACATGTTCATAAATACTAACACTCATTACTTTATTACTATCTCTCTCTTCTCTCTTCACTTTTTCATATTTCTCTCTTTTTCTCTCTCTCCCTCTCTCTCATTCTTTTTTTTGAGTTATTCAGATTTTCAGGATAAAACAATATCAATAAAAAGATTCAAAAAGAGATTCAAGAATAAGCAAAGAAGGAAAGCAATAAAAGAAGATTGCAAAATCAAGCAAAAGAAGAAGTTATCCAAAAAGAAGCACATGTTAATTAGTGCCCAAGAAAGCTATCAAGACCAGTTGTTGTTATTCCATATTTGTGATATTTTATCTGTATTTGATTGATTGATGATTGATTAATTTATGGTAAGAATATAAAGTGAATTCATTATGAACAGCGCGATAACGGTCGACCGCACTTCATGACGGTCGACCGCATCGCAGTCGATTGCACTTCAATAACTTAATGAAGCAGTCGACCATTCATCTTTCGACTTTTAGTCAGAGAGATGAACGGTCGACTGCATCGAAATTGCGGTCGACCGTACTTTGCACTGTTCACATTTTTGGAATGCATCGTTTCTATTTTTGATCGATACACTTCCCAGTCTATATATTTGGACGAATTCACTGTTTATTCTTTCACCTATTACTTCTGAAAAAAATCTTCTGAACTAATCTTTCAACAATCAATCCGAGTGTGTGTGATAACTATTTGTATTCTTCAGTCAGGATCATTAAGGTTGCGTTTGTTTTGTTATTTTGAAAAGAGTTTTCTGAATAGAGTTTTCTGAAAACTGTATTCTGAACAGAGTTTTCTGAAAACTGTATTCTGAACAGAGTTTTCTGAAAATGAGTTTAAAAGCTGTTTGGTTATATTTTTTTGAAAACTGTATTCTGAAAGCTGTTTTTCTGAAAAAGAGAGTTTAAAAGCTGTTCGGTTATATTTCAACAATTACTTCTTTCACCTATTACTTCTGGAAAAAATCTTCTGAACTAATCTTTCAACAATCAATCCGAGTGTGTGTGATAACTATTTGTATTCTTCAGTCAGGATCATTAAGGTTGCGTTTGTTTAGTTATTTTGAAAAGAGTTTTCTGAATAGAGTTTTCTGAAAACTGTATTCTGAACAGAGTTTTCTGAAAATGAGTTTAAAAGCTGTTTGGTTATATTTTTTTTCTGAAAACTGTATTCTGAAAGCTGTTTTTCTGAAAAAGAGAGTTTAAAAGCTGTTCGGTTATATTTCTAGCTGAAAACTGTTACCTGAAAGCTATTTTTCTGAAAAAGAGAGTTTAAAAGCTGTTCGGTTATATTTCTAGCTGAAAACTGTTATCTGAAAGCTGTTTTTCTGAAAAAGAGAGTTTAAAAGTTGTTCGGTTATATTTCTAGCTGAAAACTGTATTCTAAAAGCTGGTTTCCTGAAAAAGAGTGTTTAAAAGCTGTTCGGTTATATTTCAAGCTGAAAACTGTTATCTGAAAGCTGTTTTTCTGAAAAAGAGAGTTTAAAAGCTATTCGGTTATATTTCTTGCTGAAAACTGTTATCTGAAAGCTGTTTTTCTGAAAAAGAGTGTTTAAAAGCTGTTCGGTTATATTTCAAGCTGAAAACTGTTATCTGAAAGCTGTTTTTCTGAAAAAGAGAGTTTAAAAGCTGTTCTGTTATATTTCTAGCTGAAAACTGTATTCTGAAAGCTGTTTTTCTGAAAAAGAGAGTTAAAAGCTGTTCTGTTATATTTCTAGCTGAATACTGTTATCTGAAAGCTGTTTTTCTGAAAAAAAGAGTTTAAAAGCTGTTCTGTTATATTTCTAGCTGAATACTGTTATCTGAAAGCTGTTTTTCTGAAAAAGAAAGTTTAAAAGTTGTTCTGTTATATTTCTAGCTGAATACTATTATCTGAAAGCTGTTTTTCTGAAAAAGAGAGTTTAAAAGCTGTTCGGTTATATTTCTAGCTGAAAACTGTTTTCTGAAAGCTGTTTTTCTGAAAAAAAGAGTTTAAAAGCTGTTCGGTTATATTTCTGACAATTTTGAATATCAATTTGCATTTATTATTTGCTGATATTTTTTTAATTGTTGCAGTTAGATTTCAATGTTGTACAAGTATGGGAACAAGAAACCTGAGCAGCATGTGAATCGAGCAAAAATCAGCCGCCAACATCTCCACGGCTGATTCTGCACGTTAGAGTACAAAATTTGTTTCGAAATCTTGTATGTACATAATATAGATTCAGTGAGGTTTTGTGAAGCAACAACTCGCAGTTCATGTATCAGTTATTCTATTTGGATCAATGTTTTGCTGTTATCATTGCCTCCTTTTGTAATTGCAATTCTTCAGTCTTAAATGAACGGGATCAGAATAACGGGATCAGAATCCCGGGCAGCGAAGCACAAATTGCAAGCACGTGCACTCTACGTGCAACACCAAACAGCAAGCAACACCAAACAGCAACTCCACCACACAACCTCCACACCGGATCTTCACACAACACCGAACACCACAACTACACACCCAATCAGTAACCAAGCAACAGCCACAACTTTACTTCCGATCAGTCAAACACCAAGCAGGGGGAATCGGGATCTGCTATGCACCAAAACACCAAACGGCGAGGTTGGCCAATCGTCTCTCTTCTTCTCCATTACGATAGAGAGAGAAAGAGCGCGGGAAAAATAAAAAAACTGTGATGACGGGAGAGAACGGCTGACGACTGGCAGAGATGGGTGGCAACGGCAGATAGAGGCGACGCCAGAATGGAGCAGCGCTGGCGGTGAGTGGCGACGGGGACTGGCGACGGGAGAAGGAACGTCGATGGGGCGGAGGCGTGCAGAGGTAGACGAAGGGGGGAGTGTCCTCTGTTTTGAGACAAAACAGAGGAGGAGCGAGGGACCTCGGGGACGGCGTCAGAGTGGCGCGCTCAGGGTGGAGCGACGGCGGAGGAACACATGAGGGAAGCGCGCTGTGTAGCGAGGCCGCCGGGGGATCGCTGAGAGGAACGGGAGATGGGTTCTGAGAGAGGGAGCGGGAGGAAGAAGAAGGTGGCTTTGTGCGAGGAGGACAGCGGAGCGGGATGGAGGCGACGGGGTGACGACAATGGTGGAGGGCTCGACTGGCGGTGGAGTGGTGAGGCGAGCGGAGAATGGGTCAAGCGGAGGAGGGTGGTGATGGCAATGCTGTTGGTGGCGATTGGAGTTCGAGCGGGAGGAGGAGGCAGAAGGGAAATGGGGAAATGGTTCGGGGTCTCTGTTGGATTTTATAACAGAGGGGAGGGGAAGATAGACGGGGAGAGAGAGTATGGGAGGGAGAAGGTGAACAGTGGGACTTTATGAAAAGAGGGGGTAGCAGTATTCTGAATAGTGTTTCCAAAAAACACTTAACACAAACGCCAACTCAGGATATTATTTCAGAAAATCAAAAAAAAAAAACTAAAACAAACAGACCCTAAGGATCTTGAGTCTAGTTTTTTTCTTCCACTTCGGTGAGATTGACGGGACTTGTGTTAGAAGTCCTGTGGGTATAATAGGTCTCTTGGCTTGAATCCGAGAATCACTGTACAGGGGTTTGAGTATAGTGGAACGCTTGTGGCGGAAAATTGCTACAAGTAGGTGGTGTGGACGTAGACCTGGGGGTCGAACTACGTTATATCGCTCGTCACTTGTGCTATCTGTGTTTGCTCTTCTTATCTTTTTTTATTTACTTTACACTTTATTTTAAATTTTTAATTCCGCACAATCACCCTATTCACCCCCCCCCCCCCAGGTTGATTAACAAATACTGGATATATTAAGTTTGCAATGCTTCCTTCATCAGTTTGAAGGATAGTTTCAGCTGCCAATAAGCCTTTCTCAGAGAGCCTCTGCACGGCACCTGGACTCATAACAAAAGATTATCAAATGAACCAAAAAATAAATAACTGTTACCCAAACATGAAGAGATGACACAAGCTTTTACATAATTATCTATAATGTGATTCTGAATTAATTTGTGATAATTAACTTGTAATATCCCTGGTATGTACTATTTTTCTTACAATAAAAATATATATGCATTGTTATATATATATACATGTGTATTTTTATCATGCACTATTATTTCTATATTTATTTTTGTTTAGCATATCTATATAGTTAACTTTTTAAAAACCTAATAAGTTTTCTTTCTTAAAAGCCCAACTTTCTTTTCTTAAAGCCCAACCCAATATGGCTATTTAAGGGGTTAAGTGGAAATAAATAAAGTTTGAGGGATTAAGTGTAAAAGGTGAGGACACCTAATCATTCTACACCTTTCCACACCCTACTATCTCTTTCTCTCCTCCTTTTGCAGCCGACAGCAACAGCAGCTTTCTTTCCACCTCTCTTTCTCTATATATTTACCTACTACTACTTCTATTTCTACTACTACTTAATACCACTTCTACTACTACCTGCTGTTACTACTACTACCCCTAGTGCTTAATACTATTTTTACTAGTGTTGCTGTTGTCTATTATTTCTACTACTACTACCTGCTTATTATTGCTCCGCTTCCCAAAAATACGAAATACGAGCACGTGACATTGGCCAAGCGAATGACTGACGTCACCCATAAGCTGTTTATCCGATTAACTCAACAATAAAAACAATATAGAATAATTGCGCAGGCAATAATAATAATCTCATAAACAATAATACTTAGAATTAAGCAATAAAAATATCCAAATACAATAATAATCCAACGTCTAGAAACAAAATAACAATATTCGGGACACAAGTCCAATACAATAATAAATTCAATACAAAAAATAATGACAAGTCTCAATACGTTAAGTTTATTAAAGCAATAAGCAATTTAGAAAGCAGATTTCTTCAGAATGTTGGTTCTCCAACTCCAGCAGGCAACTGTTCTCCAAAATATGCAATTTAATAGATTGCAGGAAGAGGAAAAGAAAACAAAACGCCCATCAATGCAAGTTACAGGTCGCTTGTAGTGCAGGATACAAGTACATGGAAAGGGTAAACTAATAACATGGAATAGGCATGATAACATAATATAACAACTAGCATAGTAGCATGGCAAGACAAACAAGTGTAAGTAGCATGTAATAAGTGTCGAGTGAACAAGTATCAAGTTTAGATAACAAGTGTCACGAATCAAGTATCACGAAATCAAGTAACAAGTATCAAGTAGCTAGTGTCAAGTGATTATGTTTAAGTCTTGTATTATTACTATCTAGGTAACACTTCATGCATCCATCCTTTTAGCACATGGTTGCTACATTCAAACAATTTCGCTTTAGACTTAGTGGTGGGCTCCATAGTTCATGTACTCAGCAACGGTAATCAATATTCAATAGTGACCGATAACCGAATCAATCGGGATACTGTAGTCAGTAATCTACAATTAATCGATGACCGATATGACCAATAGACCAATAAATAGGAAAACACGGGCCCCTCCTCCGAGTACAATTCTTATATTGTCCACTACTAAAGTCAACTCTTAAATCCCGGCTTGTTAATTATTTTATTAATGCAACAATACAATATGCAATCTAGAAACATGAGATGAACGGTAATAACAATAAGGAAATAATAGGATGATAACATGAAATATGGTGTACTAAATGTCCAAACAACATGGTATAGGGTATTTTACAAGTATTTGACAAGTATAACACGAATAACACATCAAACACAGATATCTCAAGGTAGCATGAACATATACATCAAAAGTGGTCAACCCTAGGTTAATTCATGTCATATATATCGTGAGGCAACTATGGTCAAATCATCACAATAAAGACAATATCAATAAGTAGTTGCACACACGAATTATCTCTAGAACCTAACTACACTACAAGCAGTATTTTGTACTTGTATATGCAAAGGAATTTAATACAAGTTACTTGCCTTATAATCGGTGAAAACGAATACCAAGATTAACGGAATGAGAATCCCGAAGCAACGAACACAAATCCGCAATAACACGATCCCACGAACACACCATAAAACACGTACGAACCACGTGTACAAAAGGGAAACAAGCAAAGAGTAGCACACAAAGAGACAGACAGCAACACACGACAATCAAAGAGACAGCAGCAACAAGAGCAGGACTGGCCAAGGGGCGGTGGCGCTAGAGGTGAGGTCGACGCCGGCGGTCGTGGGCGCACGGGGGTGGCGCTGGCGCGCTCGTCGGCGATCAGAAAGAGGGGCAGACAGAGGGTTGGCGGGATCTTGGGGTTTCGGCCGCTGTCGTAGAGCTGGGCGTCGACGAGAGGGGGTGGGGGTGCTAGGAGAGGGTCGCCGGAGATGGGGAGTGCTGGAGAACGGCCGGAGAAGAGTACCCTGGAGATGGGTTCAGGGGGATTCGGGATTGGGTTCAGTTAATGTCGAGGAGAGAGAAGGGAGGCCGGAGGTTGGGGTTTTTGGGTGCCTGGCCGACGAGGGAAGAGGAGGGCGGTGCTGAGGAGTCGACGGGGAGTGTCGACGGGAGGAGGGTGGCCGGGATTTGGCCGGAGAAGAAGCTGAACAGTAGGGGGTTCCTGTGTTGGGCGAAATTAAACGGGGAGAAAAAGAGAACGGGAGGACTGAGATTAGACGACTAGGATTTCCATTTGTATGCAAAAATTAGAGTGTGCTTGGTTTGCTGTTTTGAGAACAGTTTTGTGAAAATGTTTTGTGAAAACTGTTTTCTGAAAATGAGAGTGTAAAAGCTGTCTGGAATAGTTTTTTGAAAACTGTTTTCTGAAAATGAGATTGTATAACCTGTTTGACTAAAAAAATAAATCTGAATGCTGTTTTCTTAAAACTAGACTGTAAAATGCTGTTTTGTAATAATTTATTTTGAAATCCTTTTTTTTTCCATTTTTTTCCAGTTTGGCAACAATTTTTTTTTTATTTTCAATTTTCCTGATAAGGAGCTTATCCAGGGTGTATGTTTAATGAATTTGCATTAGTTTTCTTATGAGTTTTTTTTAATTTTTTTGCAGATACAGACCCAAGTTCTACCAATATACGAACAAGCAACATGCTACAATATGGAAGTTTTCTTCGCTAGGAATTTTTTTTTTTCCTTCTTGGTATCTTCCCATCATTGGCAAGCTTTCGACCATGTAAAATTTTATTTGAATTGTGTAAGAGTCGGCTAATACGGCAAATGGACACAATATGCAAATTTCCAATAAATGTACAAAATATCCATTGCAAATTTCTGTTTGGTTACATTTATTTCACAAACTGGGATAGCCCAACCATCAATTTCGCATTACAAGCATGAGAAACCTTCAAAATTTCTAACATAGTAACAAGAATTAGAACTTTCTAATGTGAAAATTACAACTGAACCTCTTACAAAGCAAAAAAAAAAAAAAAAAATCAATTCCAATCCATCAATGTCCATCATATGCCATTAGCAGCATCAGAACTCATCATAGGAAGGTAATTGTACACTCTATCGATATTTTACATTTTGAAACTGACAGGAAAATTGCAAAGCCCGAAGCAGCCATTACATAGGACCATCAGCAGCCATCACATCCTTCACAAGTATCAGAAGCCAACACCAGCAGCCATCAGTTGCTGATAATCTCCCACCATGATGGGTGATATGGCTAAAAAATGGGGTTAAATCGGAACCGTCCAGATAGGGCACGAATCTTGGAGCTCGGGGGTAAAAAGGTAATTTCACATACAGGCGGATCCAAAGCGGGTACTGGATCTCCTTCTCACAGATCCAATAACCCACGAATGGGTCCGCTCCAATTGGGCACGGGTCCTGACCCGAAGCGAGCCCAGACCAGCAAGAGACAAATCAGGGCCACTGATTTGACCAAGTCAACGGGCCTGATTTGCTCTCACCGGGAATCAAGGGGTTAGTTTCCTAAACAGACTGTGAGGATTTTCCTCCTAGCGGTTACACAGGGAACCAGGCCTCTAATCACTCCCCTGGCGACTATAAATACCTCCCCTCTGCCACTGTGACCAGGTTAATGACTTTTTCACCATTTTAAGCTCTTTCTTAATCCCTTCTGATTACTGACAAGAGCGTCGGAGGGTGCGTCGCCGGAATCAACCCCGGTGTTTCACACTTCCTTGCAGGTTGCGGCAGGAGCAAGAAGGTTTGGGTCAACTGTTCAGGTTTTTCTCGGACTCACAAATTCTATCTGTTTACCCCCACACCGAAATCAGCGGTAACAGATTGGCGCCGTCTGTGGGAAACAACCACACGAACAGCCTCAGCCCCTTCTCTGTCGTCCTCTCCAACCATGCCTCCAAAGAAGGTCAGATCCAGAGGGTCAAACCGTGGGGCTAATCCCGCCGACCCTACAGAGGAAGCCCCTTTCAATCCTATTCCTCAGCCCGATCTTCCTCCGCCGGCCCAGCAGGGACAACCTCCTCTTCCCAAGCAGCAACCCAACAATGGCCCTTCCGGCCATAACGGTCGGAAGCAGAAGCAGTCCCTCAACCCGGACCATGTCTCGGTCCATAATGGGTCCTCGGACTCAATGGCTTCTCATCATCCCGACCTCCGCAACACACTCCTGAACCGCCAGAAAGATGAGGACCTCCGCACTCACCTTGATGAGAGGCGGGCCCGAGAGGGAGCCTCCCGCCAGCATCGTGGTGAGCGGTCGCCTCACCGCCGAGGGGGCAGACGGTCTCCGGACCGAAGGGGCCGAGCGGCATCACCCGACCGCCGAAGGAGGAGGCCACAGTCCCCCGCGGATCGGCATCATCGCAGGAACAGTGACGCACCCATCACCCGTGCCGAGTTCCTACAATTCCAAGACACCGTACTGCAGGCTCTCAACCTTCGGCAGAACGTCCAAAATGCCCAGAGGGCTCCGACGCCCCCGAGGGATCCTAGTCCTCGCCGCCGAACCCGAAGTCCTTCCCCGGCTCCCAGCCGCCAGCAGCAGCAATACAGTCCTCGCCGATCCCAGGACTACCGGCGCCGCAGTCCGCGCTCCCCTTCCTATGAAGAAGAGTCCGGGGGGTCGTATGATTACAAGCGGAGGGACGACGCCCTCATCCGCCGTCTCCATGAGGTGGAGAGGCGCATTGGTCGCATGGACAGAGAGGAGGAGTCCCGAGCAGGAACAGTCCGTCCCAGCAGACCCCCTTTCTTTTGATCGATCATGGAGGCCCACATACCAAGGGGTTTCAAACCTCCGCAGTTTGAAACGTACTCAGGGGAATCCGACCCAGTTGATCACGTCGAAAACTTCAAGACCCTGATGCTGATCCATCAAGCTTCTGACGCCGTGCTCTGCAGGACCTTCCCCACCACCCTCAGGGGGTCGGCTCGGGAATGGTATTCCAGACTCGCTCCCTCCTCCATCTTCTCGTTCGAGCAGTTTGAAACACTGTTCATAACTCACTTCATGAGTAGCAGGCGAGCTGAGAAGACAAGCCTCTCCCTACTGAACCTGCGGCAGGAAAGGGAAGAGAAGCTGCGGGACTATGTGAAGAGATTCACCGCAGAGGTCAGGTCTATCACCTCCTTAGACCAGTCAGTGGCGACCGTGGCGTTCCAGTCGAACGTCCTCAACGCCAACCTCCGATCGTCCCTAGCCAAGAAGCCCCCGCATGATTTCGCCAACCTCCTCCTGAGGTGCGAGAAGTATATCCGAGCAGAGGAGGCTGAAGCCCTCCCGAGCTTCGGGGGGTCCTCCTCAGGGTCGAAGAGGAAGGCGACGGGGGAAGAGGGGTCCAAGAAAGCGCAGAAGGACAACGGCGGTCAGCGTCGCCCTCCCCCCAGGTTCGAGAAGTTCACTCCCCTCACCACTAACGTCTCCACCATCCTAATGGAAGTGGAGAAGGAGGGAGTCATCCCTCCAGCTTCGAGGATGCACACCCCGGCAAAGAGGAGGAACAAAGATAAATGGTGTCGTTACCATCGGGATCACGGCCACGACACGAACGACTGCCGGGCATTGAGAGATGAGATAGAAGCCCTCATCCGGAGGGGACAGTTGGCCAAATTTGTGAAGGCTAACGATCGGGGGGACCGCAACTCTCCTCCGCCTCGGGGGGCTAACAAGCGCTCCGAGCGACGCGAGGAGACACCCGAGTTCGAGGAAGAACGGATTCTGCACCTGATCCACAGAGGCCCCATGGGAGGCTCCTCTAATTCCTCTCGGAAGGCCTTCGTCCGAGAGGTCAACTCGGTTCACAGCGCCCCTCCTCCCAAAGGTCTCGGCGTCCCTGTGTCTTTCTCCGACGCAGACCTTGAAGGGGTCCGAACCCCGCACTGTGACGCCCTCGTCATCGACCTCCGCATGGCCAACTTCAAGGTGCAGAGGATCTTAGTAGACAATGGGAGTTCGGTCAATATTCTCTTTCTCTCGGCCTTCCGAGGCCTGCAGCTGTCCCGAGACCGTCTCAAGCTGGCCGGTTACACACTCCACGGGTTCACGGGGGTCCCGGTAACTGTCGAGGGGGTGATAACCCTGGACGTAACCGCGGGAAGCACCCCTACTACCCGGACCGAGCCGATGGACTTCATGGTCGTTGACGTCCCGGCAGCGTATAATGTCATTCTAGGCCGACCCGGCCTAGCCGCCTTGGAAGCTGTCCCCTCGGCGTACCATTTGAAAATGAAGTTCCCCACTCGGTCGGGAGTAGGGAAGTCAGGGGAAGCCAAGAAACAGCCCGGAAGTGCTACATGACTTCCACGGGGGGACCAGTGCTCTCGCTCGAGACACTAGAAATCCCCGAGCCGAAAGCTCGGCCAACGTCCGAGCCGGCGGACGAGTTAGAAGAGGTGCTCTTCTCGGACGAGGACCCGAGTCGGAAGTTCCTCATCAGCAAGTCCTTACCGACCGCACTGTGCTCGGACCTGATTAAGTGCATCCGGGATAACCGTGACTTGTTTGCATGGTCGGCTGCGGACATGCCCGGCATTTCCGAGGAGTTGCTCGTCCATCGCCTAAGTGTCGAGCCGGGGTGCAAACCGGTTCAGTAGAAGAGGCGAAAGTTCGCTCCCGAGCGACAGCAGGCCATCAAGGAGGAGGTGGATAAACTGCTGAAGGCCAAGTTCATACAGGAGGTAAACTACCCCAAGTGGCTCTCCAATGTTGTAATGGTCAAGAAGTCGAACGGCTCTTGGAGAATATGCATTGACTTCACCGACCTGAATAAGGCGTGTCCGAAGGACCCATTCCCTCTTCCAAACATCGACACCCTCATTGACGCCACCTCGGGCCATGAGCTCCTCAGCTTCATGGATGCCTTCTCAGGCTATAATCAAATCCGAATGTTCCCTCCGGATATTCCGAAGACCTCCTTCATCACCGACCAGGGCCTCTACTGCTATCGGGTCATGCCGTTCGGGTTGAAGAACGCGGGCGCCACCTATCAGCGCCTCGTCAATAAGGTCTTCCAGAACCAGATAGGTCGGAATATGGAGGTCTACGTCGACGACATGCTCGTCAAAAGCGTCCGAGGCACTGATCACGTGACCGACCTCCAGGAGGCCTTCGGTGTGTTGAGAAGGCATAGCATGCGGCTGAACCCGAACAAGTGTGCGTTCGGGGTCTCCTCGGGAAAATTCCTCGACTTCATGGGAAGCCAACGAGGAATCGAAGCTAACCCCGAGAAGATTAAGGCCATATTAGACATGGCCCCGCCTCGGAACATCAAGGAGGTGCAGAAGCTCACTGGTCGGCTCGCTGCTATCGGTCGGTTCCTCTCGAAGTCGGGGGAAAAGTGCCTCCCCTTCTTCAAAGCACTCAGGGGGGCTAAGGGTTTTGAATGGGGCCAACCACAACAGGAGTCGTTCGACCAACTAAAGGCCTACTTGGTGAACCCCCCTCTGCTCAGCAAACCGGTCCCGGGCGAGACTCTCTTCGTCTACTTGGCTGCTTCCGAGCAGACCTTGAGCGCTGTCTTGGTAAGAGAGGAGGACCGGTCCCAAAGGCCCATCTACTACGTGAGCAAAGTGTTTCGGGACGCCGAGCTCCGCTATCCGAAGATAGAGAAGATGGCCTACGCCCTAGTCACGGCGGCGAGGAAGCTTCGGCCATACTTTCAGTCCCACTCGATCGTTGTCCTCACCGACCAACCTCTAAAGCAGATCCTCTACAAGCCTGAGACCTCGGGCCGGCTGATGAAGTGGTCCATAGAGCTGAGCCAGCATGACATCTCTTACCAGCCTCGGACGGCAATTAAGGCACAGGCACTCGCCGACTTCATCGTAGAGTCCACTATCCCTGAGGTCGGCAACATCCCGAATGGACCCCCCATTTGGACAGTCTTCGTGGACGGATCCTCCTGTAATGAAGGAAGCGGCGCCGGCATCATCCTGAACGGCCCTGACGACTTCGTCCTCCAGTATGCGATCCGCATGAGCTTCAAAGCCTCGAACAATGAGGCAGAGTACGAAGCACTCATTGCTGGTCTTGGACTTGCTCGAAGTTCTGGGGCGCAGCGCCTCCGAATCCACAGCGATTCCCAGCTCGTCGTGAACCAAGTCTTGGGCGAGTACGAGGCCCGAGACGAGCAGATGGCGAAGTACCTTGCCAAGGTTCGGGCCCTCATGAGCCGGTTCGAGGAGGCGCTCATCCAGCAGGTCCCTCGTGAAGAGAACTCACAGGCCGATGCCCTCTCCAAATTGGCCTCGTCCTCCCTGCAAGGTCTCGAACAGACCGTACTGATCGAAGTCTTCTCTAAGCCGAGCATCGAAGACGAGACACCTGGCTCGGCGGAATCGTTGTCGGTCATGTTACAAGATAATTGGATGAAGCCTTTAGTGGAGTTCTTAAGGGACGGGCTCCTACCCGAAGACCCCAAAGAGGCGCGCCGAGTCAGAACCCGGGCCGAGCGGTATGTCTTGATCGAGGGCATCTTATACAAATGCTCTTTCTCTCAAATAGACGGCCGACCATACCTAAGGTGCCTCTCTCCGGAGCAGGCCGAATATGCCCTACAGGAGCTCCATGAAGGCATCGGAGGGGCACACTCAGGATTTAGGTCCTTGGCCCGAAAAGCTTTGAATTATGGATACTTCTGGCCAACCCTCCTTCAGGACGCCGAGCGACACGTTCGGCAATGCAGCTCTTGTCAGAGACACTCCAGCATCCGTCGCCTCCCTCAGGCCAATCTCGCCTCCCTATCGAGTCCCATCCCCTTTGCAATGTGGGGGATGGATTTACTAGGGCCTTTCCCTCCGGCTCCGGGCCAGTTCAGGTTCTTGGTCGTAGCCATCGACTACTTCTCGAAGTGGGTAGAGGCCGAGCCCCTCGCCACTATAACCGAGAACAAGGTGGTACAGTTCTTCTGGAAGAGCATCATCTGTAGGTTCGGCGTCCCCCGCGTCCTCGTGACGGACAACGGGACTCAGTTCACTAGCGCAGCATTCCGAGCTCTATGCGACGACCTTGCTATCCAGCAGCACTTCTCGTCCGTCTCCCACCCTCAGTCGAACGGACAAGCAGAAAATGCTAATCGGCAGATCCTCGCAGGCATCAAGAAAAGGCTGGACAAAAGTTCCAAGGGCTTATGGGTCGACCAACTCCCCAACGTCCTATGGAACTACCGCACGAGCAAGCGGACCCCCACAGGCGAGTCCCCTTTCAACCTCACCTATGGGTCCGAGGCCGTGATACCTCTTGAGGTCGGAATACCTTCCCCTCGGCTCACAGCCTATGACGAAGCACAGAATGCCAGGGACCTCAGAGCAGACTTAGACCTGATAGATGAACTGAGGGAAAGAGCGGCGATTCGGCAGCAGAGTTACCGAAGAAGGGTTGAACTGGCGTACAACAAAAAGGTCCGACCCGCCAACCTTAAGCAAGGAGATTTAGTCTTGAGAAAATTGGCCATATCCTTCCCCAATCAGAAGAGCAAGCTGGCTCCGAACTGGGAAGGGCCGTACAGGGTCAGGAGGGTAGTTCGGCCCGGAGCTTATCGTCTTGAAGATCTAGAGGGCAGAGAGCTTCCGAGGACCTGGAATGCCGACCACCTCCTAAAATACCAAGAGAGCGCTCCGGCGCCACTCTAAGTATCATAGGATATCGAGCCATTCCAGTCCTCTGACTTGTAACCTATTTTCATAAATTGTACTATGTAAAACGGTTCGCCGTCGATTATCAATAAAGAAAGCTCTTTCGTGTTTGAGAATTCGCATGTTTCTCTCCCCTCTTATCACCTGCTTTTTAAATTGTGATTTCAACCAATAGTTCGGAGTCCACGTTCGGCTCGACCTCACCTCCTCGGCTCGTCCCCGGACAAACCAGGGGTAGACCGTCGTTCGGAACTGCTCCCACAACCGTTGAACTACACCGATGGTTCGGAGTCCAACACTCGGCTTGACTTTACCTCCTCGGCTCGCCTCTGAGCGAGCCAGGGGTAGATCGCCGTTCGGAATTGCTCCCACAACCGTTGAACTAAACCGATGGTTCGGAGTCCAA
This sequence comes from Hemerocallis citrina, assembly GCA_017893485.1. Lineage (NCBI taxonomy): Eukaryota > Viridiplantae > Streptophyta > Magnoliopsida > Asparagales > Asphodelaceae > Hemerocallis > Hemerocallis citrina. Next base: position 99,354,186 of record CM030358.1, on the reverse strand, counting down.
CACTCGGCTCGACTTTACCTCCTCGGCCCGCCTCCGAGCGAGCCAGGGGTAGATCGCCGTTCGGAATTGCTCCCACAACCGTTGAACTAAACCGATGGTTCGGAGTCCAACACTCGGCTCGACTTTACCTCCTCGGCTCTCCTCCGGGCGAGTCAGGGGTAGATCGCCGTTCGGAATTGCTTCCACAACCGTCGAACTACAACGATGGTCCCGGAGTCCAACACTTAGCTCCCAGTCCCCCCAAGCTTGCTTCACGGCAAACTGGGAGTGGTCCACCCCTCTGCTCCGTCAGTAGAGGGACACCGAAGCTACGTTCGGCCACATAATCCAAGCACTCCTGCCTAATAGCCGAAGCCCGAAGCCCCACGCCTTCGGTCGGCTACCGAGCAAGTGCCTTCCCGAGCTCGCAAACGGAGAAAACTCACTTTCTCCTTAACTTTCGCACATGATCTCGATCAGACGGCCCAGATCTTGCCACCGACGCTAAATGACAAGATAGCATTTTCTTGGGAACTGAGCCGCCTCGAGATTCGTGCCTATGTTCAACGGCTCAGATCTTGCCACCTGCGCTAAACGACAAGATAGCATTTTCTTGGGGACTGAGCCGCCTAGGGATTCGTGCCGTACCTTGTCAGAGTCGCTAAGCGACGAAATACTGTACTCATAGGTATCCCGTTCGGTTCAACACTCTCGCCGACGGAACTAACACGCTCGGTTCGAGGATCTCGGCGCGACCAACACAGTTATAAGTAAGATAAATATGCAGAACAATGAAAGATATTTTATTAAACAACCAGACCAGAATACAAAGCACATCTTTTTCATGGTTACAAAGTGTTGGCAAACAAAATACACGTCGCCGACCCACTACACTTGGCCCTCATATGGAAATATCTTCACTAGACTGTTCGGTCGCATGTTCATCCTCCTCAGCTGATAGCTCCCCTGCATCCTTCCGGAGCTTCGCTACCACAGTCTGCAAGTGTCGAATCTCCGAGAGCAAATCGTCCCGCTCGGCTATAATCTTCGACTGGTTGTGCCGAATACACTTGACCCGAAGAGCGTTGCTGAAAGCGGTTTGCGAATCTTCGTCCCCTTCTGCAGGGCTCAACTCGGCGATCCTATTCTCCAGGCGTTGGATCTCGATTTCCCGTAGATCAAGGACGGACAAAAGGTGGGCCCGCTCACGCTCAGCTCGGCGTAACTCCAGCTCGACGCTCCTAGGACTCAGAGCCGCCATCCCATAAGTGGCCTCGGACTCAGAGTCATCATCCGAGCCGTGGAGATCAGCATATGGGTCGGTCGCCTCGAGCTGAAAAAAGAAAAAAAAAAACAAATAGCAAGACTTCAAAACATCGCCGAGGCCCAACACTTGAAATTTTTCCAAATCACAAATCCAGATTCATATTCAGACATATTAATTCTACATACAACGAGACCGACCCTACTACAACGTTTTACAACAAATCAGAAGGGACATAAAGCGACATGGTCAGGGCCTCTTCGGAAGGGGAACACTTCGGTTTAAGGAAACGCGAGGACGACGAGGTCTGCCCTCCGAGCTCGATCATAAACCAACGAAGCGCGACCCCCCTTCGCTGCTGGCCCTAACTGCGGCACCGACCGAGGCCTCACTCGACGAGACGGCCGCACTGCTCTGAGCATCGGCTGGACTCCGCCCGGTCATAGGCGAGCGTGTCGCAAGTTCGTAAAAAGAAATCCCTCTCTCGCTCTCTTCGCGAGTACACGACGTACTGTGGACGTTAGCCCTCTCCGGCATAGGCTTGAGCGACGCGACCTCTTCTTCCAGTTCAATGATTCTGTCTCTCAGAGCGTCGTCCTTCGCCAACTTCTTCGGACGAGAAGGCCTTAACGAGCCAGAGACGGTGGCGCCATCGGTCGCGAGCCGTCGGAAGTGAGTGACCTCGATCCCCCTATCTACCGTGATCCTTCTGAGCCTGTCGACCTCGGCCAACAATCTCTTACGCTCGGCCAATGCCTTCTCTAGCTCGGAAGTCAGCTTCTCTTCCGCCACCGAGCGTTCTTTCTCCGCCAATTCCATGTGTTGGACCTCGGCCAAAAGCTCTCCATTCTTCTGCTCGGCTGCAGTGAGCTCTTTACGGAGCCGCTCGACCTCGCCCTCAAGAGCAGAGACTGGGGGTCGCTTTTGTAGCTGTGCCAACTCGCGACACTTCGTCCTGGCCAGCGCCTTTACCTCCCCCAGTTCCAAAAATAAGTAAAAGCGCTTATCATGGCTCAACGACAGCTCTCGCTTCGTCTTGACTAACTCCTTACGGAGGTACGAAACCTCCATGATCGGACCGAACTTCACCTGAAAAGCGGAGATAAATCCGATGGGACGATGCATGGAAACATCTACAACTAGTCACACGCAAATCCGAGGCTCAACACTTGGATAAATTTTTGCCAAACAAAATGTTTTCATTCAAAACCGAGGAGAAAGTTTAACAAAAGCGGTGGCCAGTCCGCAGTTAGGCTTACAAAAAGAGACATAACAAAAAAAAAATAGACAACCGAGTCAGGGGTCGACCTTTTTGCCACTCGGGTCCGTCGACCCCCCGGTCTTGCCCTCGCCATCGCCCTCGCCTTCGCCTTCGCTCCCGCTCTCCTCCTCGGAGTCGTCCTCCTCCTCGCCCTCGCCCTCGGTCTCGCCTGGGCCTTCGACCCCTTCCGTCTCTCCCTCGGGGTCGAGCAGCCACTCGGGGACCTCCTCCTCCCCTTCCACGGGGTCGTAAAAACGGTAGGAGGACGTGTCGAAGCCGGGGTTCTTGGCGGCTACGTGGAGCAAGGCTCGACCGTAGGCATCCTCCATGTTCTGGAGCATGTGTTGTGCTGCCTCCTCCTGCACGGCCTTCTTCACCTTCTTGACCTTCTTTCGGTGTCTGGCCTCGATCCTCTCGGCCCTCTTCCGAGCCTTCTCCACTTCCGACCGAGCATTGGCCAGCGCCTCCTTCAGCTCGGCAGCCTCCTTCTCCGAGGCCTCAAGTTTGGCCGCCACGTCCTTCGACAGCTGAATGGCGTCGGCCAGCTGCTGCTCCAGCCCCTTCACTTCAGCACCCCTCTTCGCCGAGAGGAGCTGCTCGGCGTCAAGCAGCTGCGTGGCCTTGACGCGCTCTGCCCTCTCCCGCTCATTCTCCTGCTCCTTGTTCGCGAACTCCTCGAGCAGGAAATTGAAGTGGCAGAGGGTCTGAAAAAGGACAGCACATTAAAATCCGAACCCAAGGACTTGGAAAAATTCTAAGAAAGAAATTTTGATGAGAGAGAGCTCGGCCTACTTACCGACATAGTATTCCGAGCAATCTGCATCACGGCGTCCCCTGCTAACCCGACCTTCAGGGTCGCTCGATCCTTTGGGGTCGGCAGGTGCCTCACCGCCTCCATGCAGATGTTGCCGTCGCCCAAGAAGCCGTCGACGTTCATCACCTGCCAGTCGGGGACGAAGATCTGCTTATGACGCTCGGTCAAGATCTTCTCCGCCTCGGTAGTGAGGGGCGGAACTTGGAGGGACAACACATCTTTCACGCCGAACGCACCGCTCGACGAATCGGGAGCGTCCCCCTTCGGGGTCGGTGTCGGCGCACCCGAGGCAGGAGGGTCGAGGACCATGACCTCCCCCTGCTCGAGGACCATGACCTTCGGCTGGTCGGCAACCTTCACGACCGAAGGCTTCTTCGAGGCTCGGCTGTCCTGAGGCCCCGCCGCAGGCCTCTTCTTCTTCGCCTCCTGCTCCGACCGGCCCTTCGCCACCAGAGCTTTGTAATCCAGCTTCATCGTCTCTGCACAAGCCGAATGAAAAAACTTAGAAAAATTTTCATGAACTTTAAGCAAAGAGTATAAATACCAGAAGCATACTAGGGTCGATCGAACTGAGACCCCCACGGAACAGATCCCCCTCGGTAATTTCTTTCCAGCTTAGCGCTGGCAGGGCGAGGAGCTTCTTCTGGACCTCCGCCTCCTCATCACTCAGCACCGCCTCCTTCTTGGTCCGCTTGGGCAGACCATCCTTTGCCCAAACCGTCGGTATCACCCACGGCGCAGGGGCTCGGATGAGGAAGTACTTCTCCTTCCAATGTTTGATCGAGTCCGGATTCTCGATCAGCTTCACGCCCGTCCGGGGCGAAAGATAGAACCTCTGTTCGTCTCGCCTTGGCTGACAAGGTCGGTAGAGGCTCCGAAAGAGGAACATACTCGGCTTGGCACCAACCTCTTGGCATCGGAGGACGAATGCCATGACGTGCCTCCATGTGTTCGGCATCAGCTGGGCGGGGCTCAAACCGTACCATGTCAGGACATCGACCACGAACGGGTGGAGTGGAAAACGGAGACCGGCAATAAGAGAGTCGACCGAAAAGACTCACACGTCTGACGAAGACTTTGTATTGGCTCGGAAACCCGGCCCGGGAAGGAGCAGTCCGTAGTCGGCAGGCATTCAGAAACCCTCTCGGATCAGGTGAAGGTCAGCCTCGGTAAGAGACGAGATGGTATGGTCCACCTCGGACAGCTCTCTTGGCTCGTTCTCCTCCACCAACTTAGCCGTACCTTGTGTCACTCTCTCCAAGGTGTCCTCGGCGTAATCCCGTACACCTCCCACGCTCGACAGAGCAATGGGTTGCCGACCGAACGCTCCCGCCGTCTTCGGCATTTCCACGATCGTGACCACGGCCTTGCCCTCCCGGGACATCGCCGCAACCTCCTTAGGCAGCTCGGCCACTTCGCCCTCTCTGTCCGGACGAACGACATTCTGATCGCTCGGCTCCACTACCTCCTTCCCTTCGCCCCCTCGGCCTACTGCTTGCTCCGAGGCGGGGGTCTCATCCGAGAGCGTAACCTTAACCATTTTTCTAAGAGAGAAGGGAAAGAGACTGACCTTGAAGTGATAGGTACGGTCGGAAAGTTCGCCGGAGACAAGAAACGCCTTGCCGCGTCAGCTAACACCACCACTAAGGAGCTAAAAACTTCGAAGGCGAAAAGTAAAAACTGAAGGGAGAGAGTAAAAGTAAAAAGTGAGACTTGGTCTGAGGGGGGGTGGAGATTTATAGTAAAAAGGAACGTCCCTTGGACTTCCAAACGAAAAAGCGCGACTCTTGGGCCGCTCTCGAAACGTCGCGAAGGCCCAACACAGCTACCTTCTTCGCCAAGGCAACTAGCCCGGTATATCGAGACCGGGAGCCGAACCATACGCCATCCGACCATGCCAGCAAAGAGACCGGTCGGCTACCGAGCAAGTACCTATCCGAGCTGGCAAACGGGGAAAACTCCCTTTCCCCTCAGACTTCGCGTAAAATCTCAATCAGACGGCCCAGATCTCGCCGAGAACACTAGACGACAAGATAGTGTTTTCTCGAGAGATGTGCTCGTCTCGAGATAAACAACGCCATCCAACGGTACAAATTGCATCAAGTCGCTCGGATGGCCTACACTTCCTCCATACCCCACCTCTGTCTGAAGAAACCAGAAAAAATTTTAATTTAAAGTTTTAAGGCACCGCCTTCGGCGGGCCCCCCAGGCCCCATGTCTCGGTCGGCATTCCGCCAACCCACGAGGCCCGGTCAAAAACAGATCGGCCCACCCCCCATCTCTGACCCCTTCGAGCCGACAACCATCGATAGCCGTCGGCCCGAAAGGAAGACAAAGATGGGAGGAGGCCCATCTTCCCGAAGCTGCTGCAGTCCCTCGGTTCCGGACTAGGGTCACCACCTCTTCTACCATGATCTTCCCCGACCCTGACACCTACGTTAGGGCCCTCAGAATCGGGTGAAGATCTTGGTGGAAGAACGACCACCCGTCCTACCTGAGCAAAGTCGTCCCTCGGCTCCGGACTAGGGTCGTCACCTCTTCTACGATGACCTTCCCCGACCCTGACACCCACGATGGGGCCCTCAGAATCGGGAGAAGATCATTGTGGAAGAACGACCACCCGTCCTACCGAGACAGATCGCCCCCTTCAGATCCTGACTTCGACGGTCTACCCTTCGGCCCAAATCTCCCCCGACCCTGACACCTCCATCCGGACCGTCAGAGTCAGGAGAAGATTTGGGCGGGAGAACAACCACCAGTCGTCCCGAAGCAAACCCTCCCCTCGGACCGGACTAGGGTCATCACTTCTCCTACCGTGACCCTCCGATTCTAACACCCACGCCGAGGCCGTCAGAATCGGGAGAAGATCACGGGAGGAGAACGACCACCCGTCCAACCGAGGCTCGTCCCACAAATCCAGACTCTGGTAGTCACCCCTTCTACCAGGATCACCCCCGATCTTGACACCCGGATCGGGCCGGTCAAAATCGGGTGATGATCATGGCGGAAGGGTAACCACCCGTCCTTCTGATGCAGCTCACCCCTCAGACTCGGACATGGATCATCACCTCTTCCATCATGATCTCCGCTGACCCTGACACCCACCGAGGGGCAACCAGAGTCGGCAGAAGATCTTGGTGGAAGAACGACCACCCGTCCTTCCGAGGCACTTCGCCCCTCGGGTCCGGACTATAGTCGTCGCCTCTACTGCCTTATTCTCTCTCGCTCCTGACATCCCCTTTCGAGCCGTGAGGAACGAGAGAAGAACAAGGCAACAGAGGGACCACCCGTCCCTCCGGAGAAACTCATCACTCGGGTCCGAACTACGGTCGTCACCACTACTACCTCATTCCCCCCACCCCCCGCTCCTGACATCCACTTTGGGGCCGTCCGGAACGGGAGAAGAAAAAGGCAAAAGAGCAACCACCCCTTCGGACCTCGAAAGATAAGTTACCTAAGGCCAATGCCTCCGAGGTTTGAAACTCTACTTTGTTGCGAGTGAAATAGCAAAGGGAGTGGAGTACTTATAAGCTCCCCTCCAAGGCCTGACCATTATGACCCTCGGAAGTTGAAACGCCATGCATTAATTGAAGGAGTTATCCTTAATGACCGGGGGAAGGTGGAACGCCGCACAAACCCCGGGGCACCATTAATGTCCTTGGGAACAGAATCACCTCGAGACAGTTCGCGCCACGTCGCCCGACTTGCCGAGACCCCCTGTCTTCGGTCGGCGTCCGAGCAAGTGCCTTCCCGAGCTCGCAAACGGAGAAAACTCACTTTCTCCTCAACTTTCGTGCATGATCTCGATCAGACGGCTCAGATCTTGCCACCGATGCTAAACGACAAGATAGCGTTTTCTTGGGAACTGAGCCGCCTCGAGATTCGTGCCTACGATCAACGGCTCAGATCTTGCCACCTGCGCTAAACGACAAGATAATGTTTTCTTGGGAGATGTGCCCGTCTCGAGATGCGCGTCCTCATCCGACGGCTCAGATTGCGCCACGTCGCTCGGCTTGCCGAGACCTCCTGTCTTCGGTCGGCGTCCGAGCAAGTGCCTTTCCGAGCTCGCAAATGGGGAAAACTCACTTTCTCCTCAAAAATCGCGCCTGATCTCGATCAGACGGCCCAGATCTCGCCGAGGACACTAAACGACAAGATAGTGCTTTCTTGAGAGATGTGCCCGTCTCGAGATGTGCGTCCTCATCCGATGGCTCAGATTGCGCCACGTCGCTCGGCCTGCCGAGACCTCCTGTCTTCGGTCGGCGTCCGAGCAAGTGCCTTTCCGAGCTCGCAAATGGGGAAAACTCACTTTCTCCTCAAAAATCGCGCCTGATCTCGATCAGACGGCCCAGATCTCGCCGAGGACACTAAACGACAAGATAGTGTTTTCTTGAGAGATGTGCCCGTTTCGAGATGCGCGTCCTCATCCGACGGCTCAGATTGCGCCACGTCGCTCGGCCTGCCGAGACCCCCTGTCTTCGATCGGCAGCCGAGCAAGTGCCATTCCGAGCTCGCAAACGGAGAAAAAAGCTTCCGAGCGATAACAGCCAATGGATCTCTCAGAAATTCGAGCTCGTCCATGATCGACGGCTCAGACCGAGCCACATCATAAATCGGTATTAAAAATCGTTTTTTATTTATTCAAATCGTTTTATTTATTTAAAAATTGCGAAAAAATTGCTAAAAATTCGGGAAAATTGACTAAAAGTTCTAGGAAATAATTAAAAATTCGGGGGTATATTTTTGAGCCCCTGAACGGACAATTATCGCCTAGAATGCACTGTTAAGGCCCCTGAACGATTAGTAAACACATCGCAAAATTAAGTAAATAATCCGAAAAAATAGATAAAAGCCGTCAAATACTCGATATGGCTAGGAAACAGCACGTGGCATCAAAAAGTTACCTCACTACCCCCTTCGAGATTCTAAGTCCTCCATATGGACTCCGATACAACTCCGCTAGCCACCAAAACAGTCAAACTACTCCTCAAAGGCTGATCACGCTCACTCTTTAGGAGTGGGGGGCTCGTGATATGGCTAAAAATGGAGTTAAATCGGAACCGTCCAGATTGGGCACGAATCTTGGAGCTCGGGGGTAAAAAGGTAATTTCACATACAGGCGGATCCAAAGCGGGTACTGGATCTCCTTCTCACAGATCCAATAACCCATGAATGGGTCCACTCCAATTGGGCACGGGTCCCGACCCGAAGCGAGCCCAGACCAGCAAGAGACAAATCAGGGCCACTGATTTGACCAAGTCAACGGGCCTGATTTGCTCTCACCGGGAATCAAGGGGTTAGTTTCCTAAACAGACTGTGAGGATTTTCCTCCTAGCGGTTACACAGGGAACCAGGCCTCTAATCACTCCCCTGGCGACTATAAATACCTCCCCTCTGCCACTGTGACCAGGTTAATGACTTTTTCACCATTTTAAGCTCTTTCTTAATCCCTTCTGATTACTGACAAGAGCGTCGGAGGGTGCGTCGCCGGAATCAACCCCGGTGTTTCGCACTTCTTTGCAGGTTGCGGCAGGAGCAAGAAGGCTTGGGTCAACTGTTCAGGTTTTTCTCGGACTCACAAATTCTATCTGTTTACCCCCACACCGAAATCAGCGGTAACAATGGGCATCAATGCTGATCACAGCATTGTACTGGTTTGTGTACACAGTATGGAAATTACAACCCAGTTAAACTGAAACCTTCCTCAAAGAATACAACCCAGTTAGGATAATCTCCCATGGTTTCAAAATAACCAATACATGCGATTCAAAAAATAACCATGTTGTTACTAATATTTAAACCATCTCAGCAGCTGATAATCTCCCACCATGATGGGCATCAATGCTGATCACAGCATTGTACTGGTTTGTGTACACAGTATGGAAATTAGAACCCAGTTAAACCGAAACAAAGTTCAAAGAATACAACCCAGTTAGGATAATCTCCTATGGTTTCAAAATAACCAATACATGCGATTCAAAATAACCATGTTGTTACTAATATATAAACCATCTCAGCCGCTGATAATCTCCCACCATGATGGGCAGCAATGCTGATCACAGCATTGTACTGGTTTGTGTACACAGTATGGAAATTACAACCCATTTAAACTGAAACCTTCCTCAAAGAATACAACCCAGTTAGGATAATCTCCCATGGTTTCAAAATAACCAATACATGCGATTCAAAAAATAACCATGTTGTTACTAATATATAAACCATCTCAGCAGGTGATAATCTCCCACCATGATGGGCATCATTGCTGATCACAGCATTGTACTGGTTTGTGTACACAGTATGGAAATTAGAACCCAGTTAAACTGAAACAAAGTTTCAAAGAATACAACCCAGTTAGGATTATCTCCCATGGTTTCAAAATAACCAATACAATGGTTTCAAAATAACCATGTTGTTACTAATATATAGCAGGTGATATTCTCCCACCATGATGGGCATCAATACTGATCACAACATTGTATTGGTTTGTGTACACAGTATGGAAATTACAACCCAGTTAAACTGAAACAAAGTATCAAAGAATACAACCCAGTTAGGATAATCTCCTATGGTTTCAAAATAACCAATACAATGGTTTCAAAATAACCATGTTATTACTAATATATAGCAGGTGATAATCTCCCACCATGATGGGCATCAATACTGATCACATCATTGTATTGGTTTGTGTACACAGTATGGAAATTACAACCCAGTTAAACTGAAACAAAGTATCAAAGAATACAACCCAGTTAGGATAATCTCCTATGGTTTCAAAATAACCAATACATGCGATTCAAAATAACCATGTTGTTACTAATATATAAACCATCTCAGTAGCTGATAATCTCCCACCATGATGGGCATCAATGCTGATCACAGCATTGTACTGGTTTGTGTACACAGTATGGAAATTACGACCCAGTTAAACTGAAACCTTCCTCAAATCACAGAAAATGTCATCACAAACTGATACAACCCAGTTATTATTTTCTTTTAAAGCAAACAACAATAATTACTCCAAAGAGTATTAAAGGATCAGAATATATCATCATCACTTCCAAATTTTGAAAGTGTAATATCCATTACAAAATTCATCATATCCATTGATTGCCTTATTTGTCAAATTCCAACATATTCTGATGGCTACCTCAAAATTGTGATGACTTCTTCTGGTTATGAGGAAGGTTTCAGTTTAATTGGGCTGTAATTTCCATACTGTGTACACAAACCAGTACAATACTGTGATCAGTATTGATGCCCATCATGGTGGGAGATTATCACCTGCTATATATTAGTAACAACATGGTTATTTTGAAACCATAGGAGATTATCCTAACTGGGTTGTATTCTTTGATACTTTGTTTCAGTTTATATATTAGTAACAACATGGTTATTTTGAAAGTTGCCATTACTCCAAATATAAGATAACAACTGTTGTAGGTTCAGGACAACATCAACAAGGTTGTCATTATCCCAAATAAGAACTATAGGATCAGAATATATCATCATCATATCCATAATTTGAATTCCTGTAGTCAATCACAAAAGTATCACCAATAATGTTATATAGGATCAGAATATATCTTCATCATATCCCTAATTAGCCGTAGCATCATCATGATTAGTGTAGAGCTGCATTTTTAAAAATGCCACGCCAGCTACTACTAATGTCTTGTGCCCACCCCATCCGTCACCCATAGTTGAATACATTATTCATTTAGTCAGTATAATGGGAATCTACGGTAGCAATATATTGTTGTCTTCTAACGTCAAAATTTAATAAAAAACTGGATCAGAATGTACCATATCCATCATTTCCATCCAAACTCAGTGGCACATGATGTGTCCCACAACCTGCATCCATAAAAATATATCATCATAGATCACATGCTTAAATCATTAATATACGTGATTTTCAAAATATATGGGCTACAAATGAGATCATTGCATTTACAACCATATATTACAACAACACAAAGCATATCATCATCAAGTACATGTTAATGCTTACATCAATGTCTATCATTCCACATTGCCATAGCTATTTGATCTCTTTTATTATTCATGTGATTCAACTGAGCAGATGACATATCCAAAGGTTGAGAAGTGGAAGCATTATCTTGATTTTGTAGGGGATTATTTTGTTCACCTTCTAAATCTGAAAACAATGAATCATCTGCGGAATACTTACGTATAAAATTATGGACTGCACAACATGCTGGTACCATCATAACTTGTCTAGTGTAGAAGTAATTGGGCATAGTCTTGAAAATGGCAAACCTTTTTTTGAACACACCAAAGGATCGTTCAATGACATTTCGCAGCCTAGCATGTTGTTTGTTGAAAAGTTGCTTATATTGGGTGGGTGCATGGTTAGGTGGTTGGAAATCCTGCAAGTGATATGGCTCCCCGCGGTAAGGAGCTAAAAACCCTGGCATGTTTGTGTATCCACAATCTACCAAGTAGTACTTATCATCGGGCGGGATTGGCAACAATCTATTTGCTAATGCACTATATATTACGCGGGAGTCATTAGCGCTTCCTTCCCAACCCGCATAAACAAAAGTGAACATCATGTCAAAATCACAAATGGCCAGCACATTTTGACATATATTGCCTTTTCGACCGCGACAACTGTTTTGTCGGCTAGCGGGTACGGTAGCGGGTATTAAGGTACCATCGGCAGCACCAATAGCTCCCTACATTATTGAGGAATAAAGCTACTACTTTATTGAACACATTTGAATCATTAGAATAAATGGTTTTAAACATTAAATGCACAAAATACCTTAAACCATGGATAGAAGTCTGGGAAACCACTGATCTTTTCATGTACAACATTCGTGTCTGGGTGTTTGATAAGAACTCTTGATGCTCTTACCAACCCTTTCAACACATCAGTGAAATGTCTTTGGATTGTTTCCAATGAATGATCAAACCGACCACATGCAAGCCTCATTCTATTACTATGAGCGACAATGAACAAAAAAATGGCAACACTTTCATGATGAGATATACGCCTTCTTTGTATATCCTCGGGTGTTTCCTGAAGGTAGTTGCCATTTATTATAAATTGACACAAAGCCAAAAAACAGTCCTTATTCATGCGAAACACCCAAAAGAATTTGGCCGGTGGACCGTCTAAGACTTCTTGTAGGTATTCCCGACCTGATAGTTTGGACGTGGAATTGGGACTTTTATTATTATTAAACTGTTCCATCTCTTGAAGAAAGAACAAGTCCTCAAGATCGGATTCATCAGAACTTGACGACGTGTTACTTGAAGAGTCCATCAGTATGGTAGGAAGTGCAATAGTATAGAACACTGTAAAAATTAGAATACATTTGCATAAAGAATGCTTCATCAATTTTAAATACTCTATGAACATAATGGAGGTCATATAAATAATAACACCAACTGATAAAATTGTTGTCTACCAAAGTTAAATATAAGCATTCAAAAAACAGTAAGAATGTAGGAAAGCGAGTGCAGCTAAAGCTAAAAACCGTTACCATAGCCCTTTAAACTCATTGTGCCTGTACACAGATTCACCCAACTACTAATACAGAAATATGTCAATAAACTGCTACATTTAAATAATACATAATGAATTTTTATCGAATTTAATAAATTAGAATTATTTTTTCGCAAGTCTGCGTAACCACCCTACTCTCCACTCCGGATTCATTAGAACAAAGCTTCTACGCCAATTTGGGTCATGAATTATGTTCTCCAGTGCCACATCGATCATATCTTCATCAAGCCCATCCAAACCATTTAGTATTAACATGGCATTGTCAATGGACGACTGATCGTCTGGGACAAAGCGATCAAGATTGCTGGCCTTCTTCTTATAATATTCTGCTTTAGCAATAGACTTTTCAGCATTGGCATCAACAGCAACATCCATTCTTGAGCTTTTTGTTGCTCGACCGCTAGACCCACTAGAGCGTCTCTTATGAGACCCCGAATGCATTGGTTCCCAATCATCATCATCAACCAAATTTACATGTGGTGCATTTGGGGGAGCGGGGTGGGAGAACTCAAGGTTGACCCTTCGTTCCTCATCGGAGTCATATACCCTTTGAGATGAAGTCCTAGAAAGTAAACCCTCAGCAGTAGAATCAGCAAAAATTTTGGTCAACACATCATAATTGGCCAAACCCTTCGTTTTGAATTCTGAAGCTTTGGGGTGTGCCTATTTATAAATTAATGTGTTGTTAGTTTACAAGTATTAAAGTCAATAATAAGTATATTACGATGATAATCCCACAGTAGGTTAAAAAAATAAAAAATTTATATGTGAACCTTGACATATGCCTCCCAAACATCTTTTTCGCAAGTCACTGTCTGATTCTCTTCATCCCAACCCATACCGCTTTGATTCTTCAAATCGTGAAACGCTCTCCACTGCATCTTAAGTCGCCCACATTTTTCTTTTATTTGTTTAAGCGTGTATGCACGATTACATTGTTGGTTCAAAGAAGCCATCAATTGAGACCATTGTCTTGCATCAAATTTCGCACTTTTCAAACTATTTCTATCAACCTCGGCCTCCATAACCTCAATAAATATACGCACATTACATGCTGGCCAAAGCCCAAGATCACTCTCCATCTCAATCTCCTTTCCCTTAATGATCAAATATAAAATAACATTCATCAATTGGTAAAACATTAACAGTGAACAATATTAATTTGGCGTTACTACAACACTTATAGATGGTGTGTACTATCCACCCCCAGTGCAATAGAAATCAAATTTAAAAAAATAAACTCCAATTCCAGTTCAGCCACCATCATTAATCCTGTCTAATTGAAATATCCAATTTCAACTACTAACAAAAGCGACGTCGTTGTAGGGTCAAAACACATCAGTCCGAAATTCAATTCGGCTGCAAAAAAATGCCTCAATTGAGTATAGCCCCAATATTAGAAGTAAGAATTTTTAATTTTAGATTTGGAATAAACAAATCGAAATCATACTTGATAATCAGTATTGATCATCTCCAAATAACCGGAGCAAAAAAATTTTCCAGGCTCCCTCAGATCAGTAAACCGGCAGCCAAAATTTCGTCAAAAAAAGGGAATTTTTTCCAACAAAATTTGGAAATAACAAATGACCCAAAACAGCAGACTAATTTGGAAGCAAAAAAATTAATTCGATCAGAATCATACCTTGGTTTGTTGTTTTTCAAACCTCAAGAAGTTGTCTCCGACAGATTCCCTCAGCCGACGTTGGATTCTACTACAGCGTTGTCGATTACACCTTCTAAAAGCAGATCTGGTCTCACAGACCATCAATAGATCCGAGCGTCGTGCGGGGTGAGAAGGGGGGAAAGTCGGCTGTCAACGAAGAAACAGGAAGGGGGAAAAAGAAGATAGAGGAAGGGCTTTCAGATCTGGAGAGAAAAGAGTCTTCGGCTTTGGGTATGGAAAAGGAGAGGCTTTCAGATCTGGGTAAGGAAAGGAGGGGCTTTGACGCGGCGGTAGCGGTGGAGAAACAGCAGAAAGATCGGAGCTTTGAGGAGGGAGCTAGTAGGGATTTGAAGGCAATGGAGAAGAAGAGCAGGGTGGGGATTAGGGGGATTCGGCGTCAAAGAAGAGAGAGGAAGGGGGAAAAAGCGAATAAGAGAAAATGGGGGTTCGAAAAGTTTTCTCAAAAGATGCCAAAATGAAACCCTAACCAAACGCAAAACTGACAAAATATTTTCACAAAATGGGCTCTCAAAAGATAACCAAACGGGCCCAAAGTATCATGTTTTTTGTAACTGTTTTTTGTATTTCCTAATCTTATAAGTCTATCTGCCTAAATGCGCCCCGACTACTTTTTTCCTTTGATTTTTCTTTAATGCGTCTTTATTTTTTACCATTGCCAAATTCTGATACCCGCTACACCAAGCCATGGTCTAAACTAGTTACAACCCTGTTCCTTTTAGTAATCTGATTCTCCTTTTATCTTATCCACTTTCACTTTATTATCCATTTTTATTTTTAATGTTGGTTCCTTTATTTTCCTACTTCCTATTTTAGCTGAAATATAACCTAAACTCTTTAATATATTTGTCCTCCCTAAATATGTACAATTTTTTAAGTGTTCTTTTTTCACCGCCTTTCAATTATCTTTTTTCAAACGTAAATTATCTAATTTTTATACAAGATTCAATATCCTTGTCGTAGAATTTTTTGGTTCTACCATTCTATTTTTTTGTACTAAAAAGAAAGCATCCTAAACTCTTCAATTTATTGATTTCGTATATTTTCTTATATACAAGTATTCTTTCGCGTTTCTATTTTTTGTCACCTTTCATGTTTTCGATTTCAAACGTTAATTATCATGTTCTATACAAGATTTTTATAATTTTGTTTTGTATTTCATAATCTTATAATTATAGTTGATAACATCAAACCCAACTATTTTTTACCTTAAAATTTTCTTGAACACTTCTTTTCTTTTACCGTTATCAAATTTTATACCAGCTACCTCCTACTCATATTTTCAAATAGTACTTCCATTTTCCTGCGAGTGATCGAATATACAAATTACCCTATCCAATTTTTCTTTAATATTATTCAATTTTCCTACCGTTGGGTCCATTATTTTTTACCATTATATTTTTATTTGTGCTAAGTTGCTGAAAACCTCTTTAAACTCTTGAATATATAT
Organism: Hemerocallis citrina; assembly: GCA_017893485.1. Lineage (NCBI taxonomy): Eukaryota > Viridiplantae > Streptophyta > Magnoliopsida > Asparagales > Asphodelaceae > Hemerocallis > Hemerocallis citrina. Next base: position 99,338,202 of record CM030358.1, on the reverse strand, counting down.
ATTTTTGTATATTTTCTCTAAATATGACTAAACTTGCTTCTGTTTTTTTTTCCATCAACTTTCAAGTTTATTTTTTCAAACCTACAGTATCAAGTTTTGTGTAACTGTTTTTTGTATTTCCTAATCTTATAATTATATTTGACAACATTAGGCCCAACTACTTTTTTCCTTTAATTTTTCTTTAGCGCATCTTTATTTTTTACCGTTGCCAAATACTGATACCCGCTACTCCGTGTCATGGTGTAAACTAGTTTCAACCATTTTCCTTTAAGTAAACTGATACTTTTATTATTTTATCCACTTTTACTTTATTGTTGTTTTATATTCTTACAGTTGGTTCCATTATTTTCTACCCTCCTATTTTTTGTTGAAATGTAACCTAAACTCTTGAATATATAGATTTTTGTAAAAATTTTCCCTCCCTAAATTCGAGCAATTTTTCCTATGTGCTTTTTTTATCACTTTAAATTTCTTATTTCAAACGTAAGTTATCTACTTTTTATACAAGGTTCATTATCCTTACCGTTGAGTTTTTTTGTTCTACACATCTATTTTTATCTGTACTAAAAAGAAAGCATCCTAAACTATTGAATTTTTTGATTTTCGTATATTTTCTTATATACATGTATTCTTTCGTGTTTTTATTTTTCATCACCTTTCAAGTTTTCGATTTCAAACGTTAATTATCATGTTCTATACAAGATTTTTATAACTATGTTTTGTATTTCATAGTCTTATAACTATAGTTTATAACATCAAGCCCAACTATCTTTGACCTTAATTTTTTCTTGAAAGCTTCTTTTCTTTTACCGTTATCAAAGTTTATATCAGCTACCTCCTACTCATATTTTCGAATAGTTACTTCCATTTTTCTTCGAGTAATCGAATATGCGAATTTCCTTACCCAATTTTTCTTTAATATTATTCAATTTTTCTACTGTTGGGACCATTGTTTTCTACCATTCTTATTTTATTTGTTCTAAGCTACAAAAAACCTCCCTAAACTCTTATATATATCGATTTCTATATATTTTCTCTAAATACGAGTAAATTTGCTTATGTTCAATTTTCATCAACTTTCAAGTTTATTTTTTCAAACGTAAAGTATCAAGTTTTGTGTAACTGTTTTTTGTATCCTAATCTTGTAATTCTATTTGACAACTCTCTCTAGAACTCTAGAGAGAGAAGCTAAAAAAAATCCAAACAAGTCAGAGGGTTGCAAGGATTAGCCGGTCGGGGAGGGGGGAGGATCCCTTATTAACCTACTCCTCCTTCCCCCCATCCATCACCCCACCACCAAAGTGGTGGTGATTTGGCGTCGGAGCTCCGACGTGGTTAATGATTTGAGTTTTTCCCATTTGAGGAGTGAGATTTAGAGGCGAATGGCGGTGGGTGGCTAGACGCCGAGATGGAAGGCGTGAAGGTGGTACTGGCACATCGACGCGTCGATGGGGGACGTTGACGACCGTGCGGCCCGTAGAGGAGAGCGGGGACGACGAGTTATCAACGGTGACGGTTGGGCCTGTGCCTCATCGATGGCGTTGATTGCCGGCGGTAGAGAGTGAAGCGCAGGGTAGATGACGGTCGAGAAGGGGCTTCGTTTGGAGATAGCGACTTGTCGGTGGGGGGAATTAGATGGGACAGGGGTGTCGTCGAGGAGTGGCCCATCGTAAGCTCAACCAGAGTTCGTCAAAGTGGCGCTGTGGTCGAAAACGCCGACAAAGGAGTGCTAGCATCGTTATGAGTCCAAATAGGGTTAGATCTTCGATAGTCGGAGCAGGGCTTGGCTTGACAGCGGATGTAGAAAGCGTCGCAACATCGGGGAAGCATGTCGGGGTGAGGTCGATGGAGGTGCACGACGAGAGCAATGGGGGTGGGGAGAGGGGCAAGAGAGAGACGACGACCATGGTCGTAGGCGAGTTTGATGGTGCTCGAGGCTGCTGCAGTGGTGTCGAAGGGAGGGTTGGTTGACGGTGGCATCAAGAAGGGGGAGGACGTGGAGTTGGGTGATGGCGATTAGGCTTGGTTGGTCGGTGTGGTAAGGATTGGCCGGAGAAGATGTTGGAGGAAGAGGGGGGGGGGGAATGAGATTGATTGATTGATTGATTCTGAATTTTGAATTTCAAAATAGGGTTTGAAATTCGAATTTGAATTTTGAGTTAGAGGAGTGAAGTACAAATTTGAATTTCGAATTAGGATTTTTGAAACTCAAATTTGAATTAGAAGTGTGGAGGGGGAGATTATTGAGATTTGAATTTCAATATAGATTTTTGAAATTCATATTTGAGCTGGGAAGCGTGATGTGAATACGCTTGTGTAATTTGAATTTCAAAATAGTTTTGGTTGTAATTCAAAGTATATTTGGTGGAGTTATCGGCGAATGCAAACGTTCTCATTATCGGTTGAGAAACACAACTACTATTGAAAGCTGGATTTGATGCAATCGAAAAAAGGCGTCGCGGTGGGGTTGGTTTGGCGGATACACGACAACATCGTGTAGCGCCTCGAGTTCCACACACTGGGAGCTCGTGACACTTACCTAGAATCTTTACTTCAATGAGTACACAACACAGAAAAATCACAGGAAATTAGAAACTTACATTGCACGAGGAAGCTATATCCTACACTCGGATACTTTCCGCGGCTCGAGTCTCCTGCTCCACGATCAGCAATCCTGCAATTAGCAAACTGTGGGCACGTCAGTTGAATACAACTGACACAATGCGGATGAAAACCACAATCTCCAAAATTCTCAACAATCAATATTTGATGCAGAAGAAAAGAAACGTGAAAGTCATACAAACATAAATGTCGGTGTATGCCATGATCTAGATTCTAATGCACAACTCATATGTACACCATGTTCTTAATCTAATGCAAACTTGATTTAGAAACATATGCATCCCATACTACATACTCCCCAAATCGAGTTCGTATTCTCCAGATGATAGGATTCAATTCCTCGCCATGCATCCTACTCTTGTACTCCTTCCTGTTTCTGACATTCATCTAGTGACTGGTAGAGTCTATAGCACATGCGGTCCATTTCCGCTCCTGCAGTCAGATCGTGGTTCTTCTCCACTCTGAACGGAAGTGATCACCCTATTCGTTCAGATCATGGTCCTTCTCCACTCCGACAGGATCGTGGTCCCTCTCCACTCCCGGTCAGGCCGGTGATCATCAACTCTGTCGGAATCATGGTCCTTCTCCACTCCTGCCCCTACCAAAGTTATCATGAACATAAGGCGAATCGATAGGACCACCCATACTCTGCCCAGAGACTTAGAGTTACACTCTTGCTCCTTGTTCGTATTGATAACCCAGAACATAGACAGAAACTTAAAAGTCCATCTCCTAAGTTCTGACAGGAGTTGTGACTTACGTCTGCATCCCGTTCTTATCACTAAATCCCAGAAATTAACAGTCGAGACGACGCCGCACGTGTCCCCTTGACAGGTGAGTAGTACACGCCCAGCTAGTGTCTATCCTTACCAATCATCCTAAATTAATTTCTTAATTCACTAACTAGGTTCAAAGTGAATCCAACCTAGTTGAATCTCAAAAAGTCTCATCTTGATTTAGTTAGGGTTCAACCTAGCCTCTAATCATGCAAAGAGTTGACCCACACATGCACTAAACTAGTGCACTCAATGTACCACATTTCACAACAAGTACGCATATAAACATGCATTGGTTATATACATACCCATGCATAACTGTATTTCATCTAACATATGATCACTACTTACACAAGAAACTCCTTATATAGTTCTCAACATACATTGGAGCTTACTAACACATATTAGGCTTACTAACTTTATTAGTAGATTACTAATACAATGTTAGTAGCTTACTAGCCACAAAACTAGTAGTTTGCTAACTTGCTAATAAAAGGACTTTAAACATTCAAAGATGAAACTTTAATTAGACAATTCACTACACAACATCACAAAATCACCACTTTATGTTTAATAATAATCAATGCAATCTATCATGCCCAAGATATGGTTTTTTATTCATGATCTTGTATAAAAGATTTATCTTTCACACTTATACTATCATTCTTAACACAAAGATTGAAGATTTATTTATTCACTAGTATATTTATGCATATAAAATTCACATAAGTAAACACTCACTACAATTTCTAGCAAGCATCAATCATTCATTTCATATGTGAAAAAAAGTAATACTAATAGTAACACAAGAGGTATGAAGAATACCCCACTTTGATTTGTTTGCAAGCTTCAAGTTGCTATCTTCTCCTCCTTGCACCTTTAGTCTTCTTGACTTCTTGCTCCAATCCAATAGTAGTAGTAATTGAAGTAGTAAGCAGTTGAAGTAGTAGTAGTTAGTGGTAGTAGTAAGCAGGTAGTAGCTAAGTAGCAGCAGAAGTAGTATAGTAGTAACAGTAGTAGTATGAAGTAGTAGAGTAATGGTAGGAAATAGTAATAGCAGTGCAGTAGTTGTACTGCAGTAGTAATAGAAGACAGCAGTAGGACAGTGGTAGGACAACAGTAAAGTAGTAGTTGTAGTAAGCAGTAGTAATAGTGCAGTAGTAGTAAGTAGTAGTAATAGATAGTAGTAAAGTAGTTTGCAGTAGTAGTAGTAGTTGTAGTTAAGTAGAAGTAATAGTAATAGGCATATATATAAAGAAAGGGGGGAAAATAGGCTGTTGTTGCTGCTGCCGGCTGTAAAGGGAGAAGAGAGAGAGAGAGAGAAGTATAGGATGTGGTGGAAAAGTGTAGAAGAGGCTTAGGTGTCCCATATTTGGAATTTAACTCCTTAGGTTGTTACTAATTGCACATACGCCCTTCTAGGTCAATACATATCCCTTCTTTGTCAAAAATTGTAGGCAGTCAAACATTGTAGGCTATATATATATATATATATATATATATATATATATATATATATATATATATATATATCTCTTCTAACGCCCCGCCCCAATACTCAGACAAATTATAAATACTATGTAGTACAACTGCCCACCACAGGCTGCCTCTCAAAAGGTGGTTAACCGGATTGGTGACTCTTGATCCTCGGCAATAGTATTTATACTCAATTTATCCTCGTATATTCCCGATATGGGACTATATTTCTCAAATCCACTCACAAATCTCAATAGCAGTCGACTGCTAGGGCATACCAGTCGACTGTCCTCTACCAGTCGACTGCTACCAGTACCAGTCGACTGATCTGGGGTATTACATATACCCCCCCTTAGGAATCAGCGTCCTCGCTGAGCACAGGGCACACATCTAGTGTAGGACCGCCCTTTCTAGCACCCTGCATGCTCCGTGAATAGGTCCGCAGACCCTCGACACGCGAACATATCCGGAGAATCATCTCCTGTGTACCCCACGAATAGGGCCCCTGCCCCTCGACGTGCAGATACACCCGGTGTGTCGAAAGTCGGCTCTGATACCACTCGTAACGCCTATATATATATATATATATATATATATATATATATATATATATATATACTAGTGTATTAGTGTGTAGTAGTAGTGTGTGTGTGTGTGCGTATTTATAACATGACAATACAATGTGATAATATATGCATGACAAAAATAAATAAATAATTAATAACTGCATAAGAGAATTGTTAATTTTGGGGGTATTCCACATCGTTGTGGGGAGAGGCGTAAGTATGTCAGCAAGAGATGGTGGATGTGGTTGTTGCCTGGTGAACGTTTGGGGATGGTCAAGGCGTCTTCGGGGTGGAGAGCTAGGTCGATGAAGTTTGAATTCCAAAGTTGATTCGGTTGGAATTTAAAGTACATCTAGGAGGTTTTTGTGGGAGAAACATGGTGCAAATGCTAAGTTTACGTGTTTAGTTAGGGGAGGAACTAGTTAGAGACGTAGACTGCGCTTTGTAATTGTTCTTCACTGTTTCGTTTGGAACATATAAGTGTTATTATTTGTACTACTTGTTTCGTTATTTTTTGATTAACGAAGCGGGGACGAGGTCACCTTTTTTATCAAAAATGAGGCCCAACTACTTTTTTCCTTTGATATTTCTTTAACGCGTCTTTATTTTTGTCGTTCTCAAATTCTGATACCGCTACTCCAAGTCATGGTCTAAACTGGTTACAACCCTGTTCCTTTTAGTAATCTGATTCTCCTATTATCTTATTCACTTTTACGTTATTATCCTTGTTTATGCTTACAGTTGGTTTCTTTATTTTCTTACTTCCTATTTTTCGCTGAAATGTAACCTAAACTCTTGAATATATTGATTTTTGTATATTTTTTCCCTCCCTAAATTAGAGCATTTTTTCCCGTGTGCTATTTTTCATCGCCTTTCAATTTGCTTTTTTCGAACGTAAATTATCTAATTTTTATACAAGATTCATTATCCTCATTATTGGGTTTTTTTGTTCTACCGTTCTATTTTTATTTGTACAAAAAAGAAAAGCATCCTAAACTTTTGAATTTTATGATTTTCGTATATTTTCTTATATACGAGTATTCTTTCGTGTTTTTATTTTTCATCACCTTTCAAGTTTTCGATTTCAAACGTTAATTATCATGTTCTATACAAGATTTTTATAATTATGTTTTGTATTTCATAATCTTATAATTATAGTTGATAACATCAAGCCCAACTATCTTTTACCTTAATTTTTTCTTGAACTCTTCTTTTCTTTTACCGTTATCAAATTTTATATCAGCTACCTCCTACTCATATTTTCAAATAGTTACTTCCATTTTCCTTCGAGTAATCGAATACACAAATTACCATATCCAATTTTTCCTTAATATTATTCAATTTTCCTACCGTTGGGACCATTATTTTCTACCATTCTATTTTTATTTGTGCTAATTTGCTAAAAACCTCCTTAAACTCTTGAATATATAGATTTCTCAATATTTTCTGTAAATACGAGTAAACTTCTGTTCATTTTTCATCAACTTTCAAGTTTTTTTTTTCAAACGTAAAGTATCATGTTTTGTGTAACTGTTTTTTGTATATCTTAATCTTATAATTCTATTTTACAAAATGGGGCCCAACTATTTTTTTTCTATAATTTTTCTTTAACGCACTTTATTTTTTACTATTGCCAAATTCTGATACCCGCTACTCTAAGTCATAGTCTATACTAGTTACAACCTTGTTCCTTTTAGTAATCTAATTCTCCTATCATCTTATCCACTTTCACTTTATTATTTATTTTTATTTTTATAGTTGGTTGCTATATTTTCTTACTTCTTATTTTTTGCTTAAATGTAACCTAAACTCTTGATTATATAGATTTTTGTATATTTTTTCCCTCCCTAAATAAGAGCAATTTTTCCCGTGTGCTTTCTTCATCGCCTTTCAATTTTCTTTTTTCAAATGTAAAATATCTAATTTTTATACTGGATTCATTATCCTTACTATTGGGTTTTTTATTTCTACCCTTCCATTTTTATTTGTACAAAAAAAGAAAAGCATTGTGAACTCTTGAATTTTATAATTTTCATATATTTTCTTATATACATGTATTCTTTTGCGTTTTTATTTTTCATCACCTTTCAAGTTTTCGATTTCAAACGTTAATTATCATGTTCTATACAAGATTTTTATAACTATGTTTTGTATTGCATAGTCTTTTAATTATAGTTTATAACATGAAGCCCAACTTCTTTTACCTTACTTGAAGCACAAGCTAGAGCTGGATCAACAAGTAGCGATGAATGAACGATTACATTTAGTTAATTTACATTAAAATGTTGTTCAATAAATTGTAATTAATTGGGAAATTTAGGGTGATAAGATTCTATATTTAGGTTAAGCTGAAGTGCATGACAATAGTCCAATGCCTTCTCTTCAATCTAAGTAGAGGCCATCTCGATCTTTAAATTCAAGTAATTCCCTTGATTTGTAATTTCATCTAAATAGACAAATTTGTATGAATTTTATTCATGTACTAAATTTTATTCAAGAAGTTCAAATTTATTAAATCATGTACTTTATTTATTCATGTACTTCAATTATTTATGAAATTTTATTCTTTGCAATTGTTATGAAATTACAAATCCATATACTTGATCTTTAATAATATTTTACATAAAAAATTCCCTAAATACGGGCCCGGCCCGACCCCCACACTAGGGGCCGGGGGCCAGGTCCGGGCCAATGTTTCCAACATTGAGCCTGGCCTGGCCTGGCCCGCGTAGTGGAGGAGCCCGGCCCGGGTTGGCCCGGTACCGGTCAAACCCGGCCCGGCCCGGCCCGAGTGACCCGAATGCCATCCCTAATAAAACCCAGTATCCTAAACCCAGTTCATCTCATATAAAGCTGGTCTAGAGTTAGTGCATTGTGATATTCCAATACTGATAAGCAGGGTATAATATCTTAAGCGGCTATGAGATAAACCCTAACCATAATTACTCATCTTGATCTCTAACAGTATTCTGCCAATTCTGCTCCCTCTCTCCTAAGGGTTCCAGGCTCCGGCCTACTCTTTGATCTCGGTTTCTTGATCTGGACTCGCGGGGGACTCGGGCTTTCTTGATCTTAGTCGGTGCTTCCTTGCTCCGTTGTGAAGATATCACGCTAGTCTGCTTTCTTTCATCTTCCACCTTTTGTCACTGGATGAATGTCACAAATAGGGAAATGGTACAAGAGTATGATGCATGACGAGGGATCAAACCCTATTATCTGGAGAACACGAACTCGATTTGGGAAGTATGTAGTATGAGATGCATATGTTTCCAAATCAAGTATGCATTACAAGAGCATCGTGTGTATTTGAGTTTGCATTATATTCTAGGTCATGGCATACACCGATATTTTGTTTGTATGACCTTCACATTTTTTTGTTACATTAATATTGATTGACGAGAATTTTGGAGATCGATCGCGAGTTTCATCCGCATTACGTCAGTTACATTCAACTGACGTGCCCACAGTTTGTTAGTTGCAGGATTGCTGATCGTGGAGCAGGAGACTCGAGCTACAGGAAGCATCCAAGTAGAGGATATAATTCCTTGTACAGTGTAATTTATTGTGTAATTCATAATGTAAATTATATGTAAGACTACATTGTACATTATGATAATGTAATAAAAGTTTTTAATTTCCTGTGCTTTTCTGTGTTGTGTACTCATTAAAGTAAAGATTTTGAGTATGTGTTACGATCTTCCAGTGGCCGGAACCCGGGGCGCTATAGAGTTAATGTTGATGGGTACTAGAAATCACTCTGATGTGTAAACTGAACTGCGAGTCATTCTTGTTTCCTTGCAGGCAATGTTCTGTTTATCCTTTGGAGTCCCTGAAGCATGTTTTGAAGAGGATAAACTAAAGGACTCTTACAACCTCTAGCTGCGGTACTGTAGCCAGGTATGGAACCCCATGCATGAGAATATCTACCCAATGCAGAACTGTTGTCAATGTAAGTGTCAATTTGGATGGACTACCCTCCTTGAACTTTAATGATGAAAAACTGCTTCAACCTTAAACAGTTAAACCTTGTAAAGAGTTTGTCTTGCTAGTGTGATGAATGTACATCATCTTCATTGAGAGTCACTGAAGTTTGTTTGTTTGTTTTTTAAATCATTAATTATCTTATTCAGTTTGTATTTTTATCGTTATAATAGACAGTTGCAGATCATTTACAAAACCTTTAGACTTGAGATTTATATACTTAGCCTCATTGTACGTTTTTAGTAAATAATCTGGAACAGTGTCATTACTCATTAGTGATTAGTGATAGTGAATCTCGCAGGACATGCCCAGCATATACAAGAGCTTTTGGGTGTTGTGACTGAGGACCCAGAAACATGTACATATAAGATGAAAACGCAACAACATTTTCAAAACTATGAACAATTGGAAGGAGACAATGTGTGTTGATATAGGGAAATTGCAACTGATTAGAAGGCAAAAGATGTGGATCGTGGATCCTCATAGGAAATACAGCACTTAAAGGTTATCTTAATACCCCAGGTATTCTAAAATATCATCTTTTGTTGCCCTAGACATTCTACTGTTAGGGATTTCTACCGAAACCCCACCTTTAGGATCTTGTTGAGTTATTCGATGTAATCAACACAAACCACCAAGCGCACATGAGATCATACCAAACACACCAAAGCATACACAAATTTGTCCCGGTTGGGGCTTTCGCCTTAATCCGGGGGAAAAGAAACTCAATATGTTATTCAACTAGAGAAGATACAAGAATATTACAATTCTCACTACGACCCTTTCTCAAGCCTCACCAGCAAATACTAGTTGTTTACAATTAGAGAATCACTCAATTTCCCCTTCAATGAAGTACTCTCTCTCTTGGCTCTCGATGGAGGCCAATAACAATATATAGAGATTTAGAGAAAACCTAGTTTGATACTTAATACAATAACCATTGGATATTCATGTAGAGATAACCCTACGATAAGAGCCGTCAGATCTGACTTGAAGAGCAAGTTGGGCTTCTCATGAATCACCAAGATCCGACCCAATAAATCCATCAGTGCCGTTGTCGGTCGACCGCACCTCAAGGTTGGTCGACCGTCCCCCTCTCGGAAACTTCTACAAGTTGGGCGGTCGACCGCACTCCATGTACGGTCGACCGTGCAGTCGACTGCAACTCCGCCTGCTGCTGCTGATTGTTTCCATTGCTTCCACTCCGTCTCTGATCGTCTCGATTCCTCTATTGTCTCATCGTCTTCTTATCCAACATAGTGATATGGCTAAAAATAGGATTAAATCGGGACCGTTCACATCGGACACGAATCTTAAAACTCAGGGGTAAAACGGTAATTTCACCTACAAACGGGTCTAAAATGGGAACTGGGTCTTTATTCAAAGCCCAATAACCCATGAACGGATTCACGTCAACTGGGTACGGGTTCTAACCCGCTGCACACCCGATCCAGCAAGATACAATCAAGGTCCCTGATTAGATCTTAATCAACGGCCCTGATTCACATCTATCTTTTCACTGGGAATTAGGGATTACATTCCTTATCTGATTACTAGGAGAATATTCCTTATCTAATCACGGGGATTACATTCCTAATCCAGTCCCCAAGACGCCTATAAATACCCCCCATCCATCTCCATTGAGAGGTAATCAGTATTTTCTCAATTCATGCTCTTTCTTAATCATTTCTGATTACTGACTTGAGCGTCGGAGGGTGCGTCGCCGGGATCAACCCCGGTGTCTTGCACTTTTTGCAGGTTAACGGCGGGAGTCAACGGTCAATCTCCGGCGGAACAGGTTAGAGGTTTGCTATTCAGGTTTTTTACGAATCCACAAATACTATCTGTTTACCCCCACACCAGATTTAGCGGTAACAGATTGGCGCCGTCTGTGGGAACACCAAACGAATAGCAGCCCCTCTTCCCGTTGGTCCGATCTTCTCCAGCCATGCCTCCGAGAAAAGTCAGGTCCAGAGGGTCCAACCGCGGGCCCAACCCCGCCGATCAGCAAGAGGTAGTCCCCGTCCAACCCGCTCCGCAGCAGGGACAACCCCCGCCTCAAGTGGAGGACCCTCTTCAACAAGATCAGCCTCCTCTTCAGAATCAGCAACCCCCCAAGGGTCCCACCGGTCCTCAGAACGCCGGTGCGGGGGGCTCCCGCATGAAGCAACCTCTCCATCAAGACCGCGTCTCCATACACAAAGCCTCTACGGATTCCATGGCCTCTCACAATCCTCAAAACCGGCAGAAGGTGGAGGACTTACGCCACCGTCTGGACGAGAAGCGGGCCCGAGAGGGAGCCTCCCGCCAACAATGTCCGGGTGAGCGATCCCCTCACCGCCGAGACTACAGAAGATCCCCTGTCCGAAGGGGAAGGAGGGAGTCCCCCGAGCACTACAGAAGAAGACATCGTTCCCCCGCCGATCGGCAACACCCAAGGAACGATGAGGCACCCATCACCCGTGCCGAGTTCCAACAATTCCAAGCAATGGTACAACAGGCTCTCAACCTCCGTCCTCATAACTACAATGCCCAACGGGATCCTACACCCCCGCGGGTCCAGAGTCCTCACCACCGGCAGCATACTCCTAGCCCTCGCCATTCCCAGGGTTACCATCGCCACAGTCCTCGCTCCCCCTCCTACGAACACGAGTCCAGAGGCTCGTTCGACTACAGTCGGAGGGACGATGCCCTCTACCGCCGTCTCCACGAGATGGAGAAGCGCATTGGCCGGATCAACCGGGAAGAGGAACAGAGGGGCAGGACCCTCTGTCCAAGCCGACCTCCTTTTTCCCGAACCATAATAGATGCGCCAGTGCCAATCGGCTTTAAAACTCCTCAATTCGAGACCTACTCCGGGGAAACTGACCCCGTTGACCACATTGAGAGCTTCAAGACTCTCATGCTCATCCATCAAGTTTCCGATGCCCTGCTATGCAAGACCTTCCCCGCAACTCTCAAGGGTCCGGCTCGAGAATGGTACTCTCGCCTTGCCCCATCCTCGATATTCTCATTCGAACAGTTCGAGACCCTCTTCGTCACCCACTTCGTGAGTAATCGCCGAACTGAAAAGACCAGCATTTCGCTACTCTACCTTAACCAGAAGAAGGGTGAGAAGTTGAGAGACTATGTGAAGAGGTTCACAGCTGAAGCCAGGTCTATAGCTTCCCTCGACCAATCCGTCGCAACGGCCGCCTTCCAATCCAATGTCTTCAATTCCAGCCTCCGTTCCTCTCTTGCTAAAAAGCCTCCACAGAACTTTGCCGACCTCCTTCTCAGGTGTGAAAAGTACATTCGGGCCGAAGAAGCCCTCGACCCCCTTGCTCTGGAGGAGACATCTTCCGGGAACAAACGGAAGAACACAAGTGAAGAGGGGTCCCAAAAATCCCAGAAGGACAGTAATGGCCAGCGCCGTCCGACTCCACGTTTTGAGAAATTCACCCCCCTCATTGCTAATATATCAGAAGTCCTTATGGAGGTGGACAAGGAAGGGCTACTCCGTGCTCCCCCTAGAATGAACACACCCGGTAAGAAGAGGGACAAAGATAAGTGGTGCCGCTTTCACAGGGACCACGGCCACGACACGGATGATTGTCGGGCTCTCAAGGAGGAGATCGAAGAACTCGTACAGCGGGGACACCTGACCAAGTTCATCCAAAAAGAGGGGGCCGAGCTTCCCCTCTGAGGACCCAAACAAATGAACCGAAGGGCCCGGTGAGCTTCAAGACTCAGAACCTCCCAGCTCCTCCCAAGAGGTCTTCACCTTATCATAGAAGTAGGATTTTGATTTTCAATAAGACCGATACTTGTAACCCGGCCAATAGCATGTAATAATGGCTCGCCCTATTGAAGCAGCCACTTAGTTTATTTCAATAAAACTTTACTTTTTTTCATTGGAAATTGTTGCTCTTGCTTCATCTCAATCTCTCCGAGTCACGACACGATTAATGGCGATTTCGGAGTCCAGCTTCTTCTACATGGCTCCTCCCGCAACAAACTAAACTCTAACGATGGTTCCGGAGTCCAACACTTGGTTCGATTCTGCTTCGAATAACTTGCTCTTAAGCTTAAGCGGGTTAGAAGTGGTTCGCCATTCGGAATTGCTCCCACAACCGTTGAACAACTCTACCGATGGTTCGGAGTCCAACACTTGGTTCGATTATGCTTCGAATAACTTGCTCTTAAGCGGGTTAGAAGTGGTTCGCCATTCTGAATTGCTCCCACAACCGTTGAACAACTCTACCGATGGTTCGGAGTCTAACACTTGGTTCGATTCTGCTTCGAATAACTTGCTCTTAAGCAGGTTAGAAGTGGTTCGCCATTCGGAATTGCTCCCACAGCCGTTGAACAACTCTACCGATGGTTCCGGAGTCCAACACTTGGTTCGATTCTGCTTTGAATAACTTGCTCTTAAGCGAGTTAGAAGTGGTTCGCCATTCGTAATTGCTCCCACAACCGTTGAACAACTCTACCGATGGTTCCGGAGTCCAACACTTGGTTCGATTCTGCTTCGAATAACTTGCTCTTAAGCGGGTTAGAAGTGGTTCACCATTCGGAATTGCTCCCACAGCCGTTGAACTTTTCTAATGATGGTTCCGGAGTCCAACACTTGGCTCGATTCTACTTCGCAAGTTCGCTGTTAAGCGAGCTAGAAGTGGTTCGCCATTCGGAATTGCTCCCACAACCGTTGATTTCCTCACTTAAATAACGAGTTCGGAGCCCACAACTTTCTCCTAGAGTTGCTCCTCAAACTCGTCTCACAAATGGCACTCTCCTAGAGTTGCTCCTCACACTCGTCTCACAAAGGGCTCTCTCCCAGAGTCAAGCTCTTCGCTCCGCTCGCCTCCAAAAGTGGACCCCTTCTCAACGAGTTCGGAGCTCACCACTCTCTCCTAGAGTTGCTCCTTACACTCGTCTCACAAAGGGCTCTCTCCCAGAGTCAAGCTCTTCGCTCCGCTCGCCTCCAAAAGCGGACCCCTTCTCAACGAGTTCGGAGCTCACCACTCTCTCCTAGAGTTGCTCCTTACACTCGTCTCACAAAGGGCTCTTTCCCAGAGTCGAGCTCTTCACTCCGCTCGCCTCCCAGACGGACCTCTTCTCAACAAGATCGGAGCTCACAACTCTCTCCTAGAGTTGCTCCTCAAACTTGTCTTCCAAATGGCTCTCTCCTAAAGCCAAGCTCTTCGTTTTGCTCACCTCAAAGGATAGGTCTTCCCACGGCTCTTACAAGGGTCTTCCTGGCACAAGGGTTTTCATAGCACAGCTCTCCGCCCCTAGGAGTGGAGCTCCTCTTCCAAAATCCCCACGACCAAAACACTCCTCAACTTCATAAAGACAAGGATGTTGCGGGGCTATTTTGACCATGAAGGAGGGTGAATCCTCGTCTCACTCCTAAAGAGAAGTTGTAGATCTTCGAATTAGCTTCGAAACAAGGGGTCGTACGCCCCGAGCCGACCTCCGTAGCACCGGGAAAATCAAGAAGAACTCTGCAGGGAAAAATTGGAGTTCGGCACAAGCTGCCGAGCGTTCTCGGAACCGACCTCGTTACGGGGGAAAATTCAAGCTCGGCACAAGCTGCCGAGCGTTCTTGACACCGACCTCGTTACGGGGGAAAAATCGAGTTCGGCACCCACTGCCGAGCGTTTGTGACACCGACCTCGTTACGGGGGAAAAATCAAGTTCGGCACCCACTGCCGAGCGTTCGTGGAACCGACCTCGTTACGGGGAAAAATCCAATTCGGCACCCACTGCCGAGCGTTCGTGACACCGACCTCGTTACGGGAAAAAAATCAAGCTCGACACCCACTGCCGAGCGTTCTTGACACCGACCTCGTTACGGGGAAAATTCGAGTCCGGCACCCACTGCCGAGCGTTCTTGACACCGACCTCGTTACGGGGGAAAAATCGAGTTCGGCACCAGCTGCCGAGCGTTCTCGAAACCGACCTCGTTACGGGGGGAAAAATCGGACCTCGGCACCCCTTTGCCGAACGCTCTCATATACAAACAACCAAACAAACGACACAAAAAAGTAAAGGGGGGCTATAGGGTCGGGTTCAGACCCGTTAAGGATCCAAACCCAAACCCTCTCTCTCTCTCCTCCCATTCTTCTCCAACAAAGTTGGCGCCGATCCCAAGCAAAAAACCAAAACTCTCCTCAACCTCATGAATACAAGGATGTTGCGGGGCTATTTTGACCATGAAGGAAGGTGAATCTCCATCTCACTCCTAAAGAGAAGTTGTAGATCTTCGGATTAGCTTCGAAACAAGGGGTCGCACGCCCCGAGCCGACTTTCGTAGCACCGGGAACATCGAAAACTCTCCTCAACCTCATGTATACAAGGATATTCTCTGGCTATTTTGACCATGAAGGAGGGTGAATCTTCATCTCACTCCTGAAGAGAAGTTGTAGATCTCCGGATTAGCTTCGAAACAAGGGGTCGTACGCCCCGAGCCGACCTCCGTAGCACAGGGAACATCAAGAAGAACTCTGCAGGGAAAAATTCGTGTTCGGCACCCACTGCCGAGCGTTCTTGACACCGACCTCGTTATGGGGGAAAATTCGAGTTCGGCACCCACTGCCGAGCGTTCTTGACACCGACCTCGTTATGGGGGAAAGATTCGAGTTCGACACCCACTGCCGAGCGTTCTTGACACCGACCTCGTTATGGGGGAAAAAATTCGAGTTCGGCACCCACTGCCGAGCGTTCTTGACACCGACCGTTTTACGGGCTTGAGTTCGGCACCAGATGAGTTCGGCACCCGCTGCCGAGCGTTCTTGACACCGACCGTTTTACGGGCTTGAGTTCGGCACAGTTGAGTTCGGCACCCGCTGCCGAGCGTTCTTGAAACCGACTGTTTTACGGGCTTGAGTTCGGCACCAGCACAGACCCACAAAAAACAAAAAAAAAGTTGGGGGGACAAGGGGCCGGGTTCGGACCCATTAAGGGGACCCGAACCCAAACCGAACCATCCCTTCTTCTTCAGTATTTTGGCGCCAAACCCATGCAAAAACCAAAAAGCACAGTTCTGAGTTCGTCACCTTCATCTTCAAGGTCCATCTTCAAATACCCAACTCACCCCTTCGTCGACAACCGACGAGCTCTCACACCACGCCAAGCTCCTGCTTCGTCGCCGAGCCTCGTCATGGCATCAAGCCCCGTCACCAAGCTCGACCCCATCCACTTCCGACGAGTCTCCTCCGTCTTCTAGCTCCGTCGCCGACTGTCCCCGACTCCGAGTTCAACTTCCGCTCTCGAAGATCCAAAAACTCGTCTCAAACCTCCGAGCTCCAAGCCTCGTCGACCGCAGTCATCGCCGAGCTCACAAAGTCTCCGCCACCTGCAAGAACTTCGAACTCATCACGAAGCTTCGCCACCGAGCTCATCTGCCGAGCTCGCTTCGTCACTGAGCTCATCTGCCGAGCTCGTCTCCACTCGCCATCAGCTCCCTCCTCGAGCTCCGCCATGGCTGACCACGACGCCGAGCTCCGAGCTTCGCCATCTCCCCGAGCTCCGCCTTCGCCATCATGGCCGAGCTCGTTGCCGAACGCCATCGAAGCTTCGGTGCCGATCTCGAAGCTTCGTCGAACTTCAAATCTACGTCGACGAGCTCCACCTCATCACAAAGCTTCGAAGCCATCACCCCGCTGCCGAGCTCCCCTCAAGAAAAAGAAAAAACCATGCAACTCTCGTTCCTCCGACGTCGAGCTCCTCTCCTCCGTTGCCGACCTCGATGGCCACATCCGAAGCTCCACGCCTCTGCCGCCGAGCTCCAGCTTAAGTGACGAGCTTCAACGTTTCCTCGCCGAAACCAAGCTTCGAGCTCCGCCATGGCCATCGTCCGCAACCGAGCCCTCCTCTACAAGAAACACAAGCTCCGAACCTACCTTCTCGCGAGCTCAACCTCATCATTGCCGAGTTCCCCACTCCGTCGTCGACTGCCTCCGACGCCGAGCTCACACTTCCGTCTCCACCGAACCCACCTTCGAGCTTGCTGCCGTCACTATTGAGCTCAACTCTCGACCCTTCGAACTCCAACATCGTCAACCTCCTCAACAACGAGCCGTTCTCCTCTATCCGCCGAAGCCACCTCCTTCAACCTCGTGCTCCGCCGAACCCATATTCGCGTGAACTCAACCTCGCCGACTGCCTCCTCCATCTCCAATGCCGAGCTCCGACCACAGCCGAGCTCTCCTCAACTTCGACACCACCGTACCGTTGCCAACTCATCGACAAGCTCGAGTTCTCCAAAAAATGAGCTCATCGCTGCGCCAAGCTCCATCACCTTCGCCAAGGCTCCGTCACCAAGCTCTTCGACCGAGCTTCGAACCCATCGCTCCGCTGTCGAGCTCTCCTCAACTCCGAGCTTCACCTCCGAACCACTTCGCGACGAGCTCCACGCCTCCACTGCCGAGCCCCGGCTCCAGTGCCGAGTTCCTCCACGGCGCGAGCTCCGATCGCGACCAAGCTCCTCAAAGCTCCTCCTATCTCCGAACGGCCGTCACACTTCAAAGCCGTGGCTCGAGCTCCCCTCGGCCTCTCCATATCTCTCACCGCGCCCCTAGCTTCGTCGAACTCCGGAGCTCACCTCGACCGTGACCTACACGGAGCATGGAGGGGGATTTGGAGAAGGGGACGAGGGGACGGTTTGGTGACGAAGAACGAAGAAGAAGAAACAGAGCGAAAGAAAAAAGCTGGCGTGAAAAAAAAAAAGTCAAACTTTGACTGCCACGTGTCGTCCACGTGGACTTCGGCCACCTTTTCCGAGCGTTCATGGAACCGACCTTGTTACACCAAAAAAATAGCCTCTTCTTCCTCCTCCCGATGCGCGCTCGCTTGATCGTGATCAACGCATACGATCGCGCCACGTGTCCAGGTAATATTTAATTTATTTATTTATTTATTTATTTGTTTTAATTATTTAAAAAATCCCAAAAAATATTTAAAAATCGGAAAAAAATTAAATAAAAATTCTAAAAATAATTATAAATTCAGAAAAATTATTTTAAAATTCTGAAAAATATAATTATTTAATTAGAATAATTATTTAATATTTTCGATAATTAATTATTTAATTCGGAAAATGAATAAAAAATTCAAAAAAATGAGGAAAAATTCAGAAAAATCTGGAAAAATCACCAAAAATCCAGAAAATTCTGAGGATATTTTTAGGTATTTTACAAGCCCAGAATGAAACCGTTACACCCCCGAGCAAGATCCAAACTCCCTTAAGAACACCGATAAAATCCCGTACGCCATTAGAACAGTAAAACTACTCCTCAAAGGCTGATCAAACTCAGTCTTCGGGAGTGGGGGGCTCGTGATATGGCTAAAAATAGGATTAAATCGGGATCGTTCACATCGGACACGAATCTTAAAGCTCAGGGGTAAAACGGTAATTTCACCTACAAACGGGTCTGAAATGGGAACTGGGTCTTTATTCAAAGCCCAATAACCCATGAACGGATCCACGTCAACTGGGTACGGGTTCTAACCCGCTGCACACCCGATCCAGCAAGATACAATCAAGGTCCCTGATTAGATCTTAATCAACGGCCCTGATTCACATATATCTTTTCACTGGGAATTAGGGATTACATTCCTTATCTGATTACTAGGAGAATATTCCTTATCTAATCACGGGGATTACATTCCTAATCCAGTCCCCAAGACGCCTATAAATACCCCCCATCCATCTCCATTGAGAGGTAATCAGTATTTTCTCAATTCATGCTCTTTCTTAATCATTTCTGATTACTGACTTGAGCGTCGGAGGGTGCGTCGCCGGGATCAACCCCGGTGTCTCGCACTTTTTGCAGGTTAACGGCAGGAGTCAACGGTCAATCTCCGGCGGAACAGGTTAGAGGTTTGCTATTCGGGTTTTTCACGAATCCACAAATACTATCTGTTTACCCCCACACCAGATTTAGCGGTAACACATAGTATGCAAGACATAAACCCAAAAATCTCCACCTTGAATTGCATACTCATGAATCCACACCTCCGTGACTTAAAATCTTCCAGACTCGTTTCCTTCTCTTTTTGCAAACAACTCGTTTCAATGGCTTCCTCTGCTAGTTGAATCTATCTCCACCTGTTTTTCTCCTGCTGTATGCCCCTCTCAGGGGCACACCCCAGTAGATGTAATCATGGAGGTGCCACCCTCCACACGAACTCTACCTACCTCAAGGCTCTCTCCACCTTCCGACGATATTCGAACGTCGCAGTCTCGCTCGGATGATTCTAGTGACGGCATACTAGATGGTGCTTTAGGAACAATGGGCTTCGAAACACTTGCACAAGTTTTTCTGTTCCTCCAAAGCTGGTAGAGCTTGTGCTGACCCTGCCCAATCCCCCTCTTACCCTTCATCACCTTGCAATAACTTTTCCAAACTGAACGAACTCCACTTGGATCTGTGTACTTGCAGTCCCGAGCTTCTAGAGTTCTCATGGAAATAAGGCTCCGCTTCATCAAAGGAATATGCATGCTCTCCTCTAGTGTGTGTCCCTTTCCGCCTTTCATCTTCGACTCATTTGTTTTCTCACATCTTACTTCACAAGTCTTGTAAATCTTCATTCCCACACAACGACATGAGGCAAACTTGTAAGTAGAAACCATCTTCCTCTCGGAGCAAACTTGAGAAGAACTAACCGAATCAAAAGAACAACCGGAATTCACATCTAAAGAACTTGAAACAAAAGCATTGTTTAAGCCATCACCTGATTCAACGGCACTTGATTTGGCACCCTTCTGACTCAACCGCTTGCAACAGTCTCTCATGTAATGCTCAATCCCTTTGTACTGGTGGCCACAGACCTTTCTTCTACATATACTTGCCCTTCCAATCAAAGTACAATCCACCTCCAAGCAACTCACAGAAGTTAACGCCGATTTCTGACTCTCCTTCCTAAGTGCATCCTCCTCCAACCCCTTGATCATACCTGCTATGAAAAACTTCTCCTTGGTAGATTCCTCATCTAGCACGTTATCATGTTGGATAGATTTAGTGGTGAATATATCGAGTTGGAAACCCTTAGATCATCTGCATTGAACGCCTTCAGTTCAAATAACTCCATATTGAACTCCACTTCATGATCTAGAAGAGTGGTACTTTCCTTCATTGAGAAACCCCACAACTTTTTTCGCTGGTACATCCGCCCTTGTGATGACGATCCCGAGTAGTCAGTTTTGAATCATGCCCAAAGACTCGTCGTGCTTCTCCTATACCTGACTTCGTTCGTCGATGACAACCGGATTAAACTCAAAGCTTCTGAAAATATCTTCTTCCACTTCTCCTGCTTTGTGCCGATTGGTCTCCCTTTATCTCCTTCTCGGACTAGATCCAAGTTCTGTTGAACCGATGCTTTGTGCATGTCCACCTTCAAGATATCAAAGTTGATCTTGCCTTTGAACTGCTTGATCTTCGTGATCTGATCTACCATCTTCTCTAAGGAACTCGAACAAACTCTTGAATTCGAAGCTCTGATACCAATTGTTAGGGATTTCTACCGAACCCCCCCCCCCCCCCCTTTAGGATCTTGTTGAGTTATTCAATGCAATCAACACAAACCACCAAGCGCACATGAGATCATACCAAACACACCAAAGCACACACAAATTTGTCCCGGTTGGGCCTTTCGCCTTAATCCGGAGAGAAGAAATCCAAGATGTTATTCAACTAGAGAAGATACAAGAATATTACAATTCTCACCACGACCTTATCTCAAGCCTCACCAGCAAGTACTAGTTGTTTACAATTAGAGAATCGCTCAATCTCTCCTTCAATGAAGTACTATCTCTCTCTCTCTCTCTCTCTCTCTCTCTCTCTCTCTCTCTCTCTCTCTCTCTCTCTCTCGGCTCTCAATGGAGGTCAATAACAACAATATATAGAGATCTAGAGAAAACCTAGTTTGATATTTTGATACAATAACCATTGGATATTTCTGAAGAGATAACCCTACGATAAGAGCCATCACATTTGACTTGAAGAACAAGTTGGGCTTCTCACGAATCACAATGATCCGATCCAATAAATCCATCAGCGTCGCTGTCGGTCGATCGCACCTCAAGGTCGGTCGACCATCTCCCTCTCGGGAACCTCTACAAGTTGGGCGGTCGACCGCACCCCATGTACGATCGACCGCGCAGTCGATTGCAACTCCACCTACTGCTGCTGCTGACTATTTCCCTTACTTCCACTCCGTCTCCGGTCGTCTCGATTCCTCTATCGTCTCATCGTCTTCTTATCCAACATAGCATGCAAGACATAAACCCAACATCTACATGGCTTGCAATTCTCAAGTTTATTGACGCCTTCGTAAATCGTATCATCACCTCATTTGTTAAAGTACTGTAGGCCATGGAGCAAATGACGAAAGACTCGAATAAATTTCCTCCCCTGTCTGCCATAGTGCTATATATTAGAACAAATACTAATCTCTGCAATTTAGAATTGCGGTAAAACGCCCGCTTACCCGCTTACGCATGCATCTTGGTGAAATATTTTAAGAAGTTAAAACTTGTAAATTCTACAGACTGATAACTGAAATTTGGACATGTAGTGGCATGCATCAAAAGAAAACACTTGTACAACAAGCCATCCTTAACTATGCCTATTAAATTCAGTAGCACACCCATGAATCATACAAGTATCAGCTGCACCCTAACAAGTATTATTCAGAAACACTCAAAACCTACAAATAGAACTAGGTAACTAGATGAATCTACAAATTTATCCACATATAATAGTCGGATAGATAGATATAATGTATAGAGAACATGATTCAATCTTATCCTAGATCTGGAACAGTGAAGTACTCATCATCAGAAATTTGAATTCTAGGCTTCTTGTTAGACATGCCGAACTTCTTGTTTCTGAAATATGAGGTGTTACTTGGTTGTTGGGTAGGTAGTTGAGGAACTTCAGCAGCTGCTGTGAGTGTTGCTTTGGGAATTTGTTCATTGGATAGGCCAATATCTGCAAAGCAGTCCAGCTCCCCAAAGCCAATTGAGGACTCCTGCGAGTTCATGAATCCAAAATTAAAATAACAATAAAGGTGAAATTCGGTTTTGAAGGTGGAGGGGGTTTAAATTGTAGAAAACAATCAAGAGGCTAATGGAAAATCACAGACAAATTAGCAGCTTAAAACTAATTCCCCTTCAAAAAAATCGATATGATTGTTGAGATGATATTAATAATAATTTCAGTGAACTGCATATATATAACAAATTAGACGGATGCTCTCACCTTGTCACCAGATTCATAATCAGACAGCTGTAGGAAGTCATCAACAGCCCATGAGGAGGATTGGATAAAGGTCGATGTGATTTCTTGTGTTGTAGGAATCTTGGTGTTCAAGAGTGCGAAGTTTTGGTTTGGAGGCTCATAATAACCTTTATCAGAGTCCTTGTTGCACACAGAACTGAGAGCCACACGTATACCAGTTGCTAAGTAACGCTGGTGATTGCCTGATAGACTCCCAACAACATGGATGGATTCATCACAGTCACGACAAAATAGGGCTCTATCTTCCACGCAGAAAATGAATGCTGTCTTTTCCTGTAAAGAATACGCAAAAAAAGGGAAGAAGAAAAGCATCACATATTATTGTATGTTACTTATGTTGGACATTGGTGGATCAGCATATTGTATGTTACCCAGTTTCTATTACGGAATGTGCAATAAGCTACTGATTTCTATATTTAAGCTGGTAATTGTTAAGAGTGATACCTATTATGATCAAAAAAAAAATTTGTTAAGAGTGATTTTTAAAAAATATTGTTCACCAGCATTGCTCATATATGTGAAAGACGTGACAAATTGATACTCACACTTTTGGGTGTCTGTAGTCTGTGCCAAATTTGAAAAGATGATTATATTTCCTTGAGAATTCTTAGAAAGTTGTTGCCAAGGAAGGCCAGAGCAAAGTTATATTGCAATTGCTGCGTAATGGGCAAGAGGAAATTCAATCCGACTTGAAGTATGGCCGATTGGCCACATCCAGATAAGAAGCTAATACAAAGACTAATTAACCTGCCTTGATTGGTCGGTCTGTCCCAAAAGAGTAGGTCATTTTCTAATTTGGTTTTGAGAACGGAGTTTTCAAAGTATAATGGAGGCCTGCGTGATTGTAGGGTAATTTCCTGGAGAATTACTTGGAGGGATAGATACCTCATGTAGTGTTAAGGTGGATAATCTTGTGAGCACACCTCACAATTCAACTAGAGGAGGAAAAATTAATGACCAAGGAAATCAAGAAAATTGTCATTCTCTGTGAAGGTTTCTACGGTATACACATGTTGATCCAAAGCTCTGAGTTGCTAAACTTCAGAATCCATTCTCTCTTTTATCCTTGGTGTCCTATAGTCATCCGTGCAAGTTTCGAGTATTTCTCTAGTTCGTAATGCTTGGTTGTTCACTTTTGTAAGATCAATCTCATACATTGTCCACTAAATGGGATC
Source organism: Hemerocallis citrina (assembly GCA_017893485.1). Taxonomy (NCBI): domain Eukaryota; kingdom Viridiplantae; phylum Streptophyta; class Magnoliopsida; order Asparagales; family Asphodelaceae; genus Hemerocallis; species Hemerocallis citrina. The sequence goes on along the minus strand of CM030358.1, from coordinate 99,314,320 downwards.
TAAAAGTTTTATCACAAACTAACATTAGAGATAGGAGGAATTTAAGAATACGTTGGAAATGAGGGCTTCGACTGTAAACATTGAGATTGAAAATTATAATGGCAAAGGGAATTTAAGTTTATGACCAAAGAAGGTGAGGGTGAGGGTGCTGTCGATAATTTGATGGGACATGGTCTTCAAAATCAGCAAGCATGAAAATTGAGGATTGAAAGAGATGGGATCTGAAAGTCGGAAGTAAGATCTGATTATGTGCACAGATGAAGTTATCTACAATAATTGGAGAAAAAAACAACTATATGTATGTGGTCAAGTTGTAGTAATTAAACATGATGAACAGAAAGCCTTTATCCAAAACCTTTGAGCTTGCATATGAATTTTTCTATTTTACTTTGACTTTTTTCTCCAATCGGCTATATTACGAGCACTTCCACTGCTAGCCTCTTGCCCGGGCTGGCGGTGGATATGAATTTTTTTTATTTTACTTTTGACTTTTTTCTCCAATCAACACTACTACGAGCACGGCCACCGCTAGCCTCTTGCCCGGTCTAGCACTGGGCCCCAAGAAAATAAAATAAAAGGTGTTCCAGTGGTGGCCTTTTACCTTGGCAGTGGGTCCTGCACCGCCCGGGCGTGGGATCGGGCAGCCCAAGCCCTTGTCTCAAACGGGCAAGGACAGTAGCCTGGTGGGCCCCTCCCCTTTCTAAAATTATTTAATTATTTTTTAAATAGTTTTGTTTAATGTTTAATTATATTTAAATTTTTTATTATTTTTAAAATAACATTTTTTTAATAGGGGTAAAGTCCTAGATATTAGAAAAAAAATAATGAAGCTGATAATTAGATTGTACTAATTTATTATATGGTGATTTTATAAATTTGTTGTACTATGTTACGTTTAATTTATTTGTTGTACAAGTTTATTTTGTGATTTTAATTAATTTAATAAAGAGAGTATAAAATAATCAATCGAAAATCTACAAAAAAATTTTAATAAAATAAATCTGAATAGTAATCGCATGGGTAGTTACTATTCACATGGGTGGGATAGGGGACCTTTTGCTCGGGCTCTCTAAGCCTTAACATTTTTCGTTTTAAGTATCAATTTATTACCATATAGGTCTACCTCTAGCGTTTTCTTTATTAACTACTAGTAATTTGCACGTGCGATGCACGTCTTAATAAATATAGTTTTTTAAAATAAAATTTTAGACATAATCTGGATTTGAACTTAGAACCTCCTTTATAATAGTTATGCACGTGTATTGCACGGGTTGGTAGATTGACAAAACATTTACAAATGACACTAAGGTCTTCTCCCGTTATAATATTAGATTAGAAGAAATAGGAGTATTTCTTAGTTTTTAAAAATAGTGGGGGTATATGCTAATTTTCACATTTTAAATGGGGGCATTTGCTAAAATATTCCTTTTTTAGGAGCTGCACGTGCATCACACGGGTATATTTGGTGGATTTAGTTTGCCGTATATTGCACATGTTTACTCAGTTACAAAATTAGGGTTTGTTTGTTTACAACCCCAACTCTCCCATTAAAATATTAAAGATGATTTTATTGGTCTTCCTGATTGGCGCTTATTAGTTCCTATTGCACACGACACAAACCATTTTAGTCAGCCCGTCTGATGCGGTTTGTTTCTGGGAGACGTGTGGATGCACAAGGTGTGAGTTCTAACTCGATTTGTATTTGAAGGAGGAAGCTACTAATCAGGCGACCCTCGGCTAGCCGAGCGGTACCGGTGACAGGCTGGGGTGAGGCGAGGCTGGATGCTCGGCTCGGATCAGGGGGCTCGGATCCGAGGTCTGGTGTACCTGCAGACGGTCTAGGAACACCGGGGTTGGTCCCGGTGGCAGACCCTCCGACGATCTAGTCAGTCACTTAAGATAGAGCAACAGTAACTAGGGTTTTGTGGAAGAAAGATTGATTACCTGTAGACAGGGGGGAGGGTCTGGTATTTATAGGGGAAGCCAATCGGGTCCAGACCCGTTTGGGGCTGGGCCGGACCCGGTTACCTGAGTTGCTGAAGCGGTGGAAAGCCGGGCGGTATAGGGCTGACGTGGCAGACACCGGAGCGGTTTCCGGGCTGACGTGGCAGAGCTCCGGGCGGTTTTCCGATGCTGATGTGGCAGATCTGAAGGATCAGAAAGAGCGCGCATCCTGAGGGGATCCTGTGGCCCAGGATGGGCTACGTTATTCCTGACCCATATCACCGTCGTATATCAACTTTAATTGGATTCACCTCTTTTTTTACTGGTGCACTCATTCCTTATCTCACCATGTTTCAGCATTCAGCCTCTCATTCACTTCGACATCCAACCTAGAATTATCATCTCTAATAGCTAAACCTTCTCCTACTCATCATACCCTCCAGATCTATGTCCCCCTTTTAAAAATAATTCCAACCCTATCCCTAAAAAGTGCGCTTGAAAATCGCAGTTGAAACTGCAGAGAAGACTTTTTTTAGTCCCCCATTATTGGGGTTTGTGGATCCAATACACGATAATGGGTTAAAGAAGATAGGCGGAAAGGAGAGTCGAAGTGGGAGCAAGAGGTCAAGAGTAGCAAGTGGCTACAGCAGAGTTGCAATCGACCGTGTGGTCGACCGCACCCCCCGACCGACAACCGGTCGATCGCGCAGTCGACTGCCCCGCTCTCTGGTTCAACCTGCAGTCTTGAAGAAGTGACCAGTCGACCGCGCAGTCGACCGACCCGCTCTCTGTTGGAACTCGTGCAGTAGAAGGGGAAGACCAGTCGACCGTCAAGATGGTGCGGTCGACCGTCCCGACGCTGATTGATGAGCGGCTGAGATGGAAAGTTGTGGAATCCTATATATATTGTATTGTGTATGATTTTAGAGTTAAGAGAAAAAATATAGAGATCTACCGGCCGTCATTAAGAGAGATGGAGATAGAGAGAAATCCTACACCTTGGTGGTGAGTTCTTGAGAGATTTGTAAACCTAATCTTCAAATTTCTAATGGAAATCGCAGGAGTGCCTCTGCGCGTGAAGTAGTCATTGTTTGGATGAACCTCGTTAAAATCTTGTGTGTTCTTGTGTGTTGCTTTTACTTGTTCTTTCTTCTCTTGTTCTGATTCTATAGTTCTTGCATCTCGTCGTCATTGTTGAGTTTATTCCGCGGTTAGAATTCAACAAAGTAATATCAGAGCTACAGGTTAGTAGTCTTGATTGAGATGGGGGATAAGAGTAGAGTCAAGGAGTTCGATGGAACGGATTTCACAATGTGGAAGATCCAAATGATTGCTTATCTCCGACAGAAGGATCTAGATGATCCGTTGTTTGGTGTGAAGCCAGAAGGGGCAGAGGTCGATCCAGTTGCGTTGGCAGCCTGGAATAGATTGGATCAGAAAGTGCTTGGGCAGATTCAGTTGTCGCTGAGTAGGAAGGCGTTATTTCACATTGAGAAGGCAATAACCGCAAAGGAGGCACTGGAGATATTGACAGACATGTTTGAGAAGCCAAATGCAGCGAACCAGATCTTACAACTAAAGAAGTTGGTTAACTTGAAGTTGTCGGAAAGGGGTTCGGTTGCTGAGCACATCAACAATTTCTGTATGGTTTACAATCAGATGGAATCGTCGGGTTTAAAGCTTGAGGAGAGAGCACAATCGTTGTTGTTGCTATCCAGTCTTCCCGACAGTTACGGCACAGTAGAGCAGACTATTACTAGCACCATGACTGATACGACAACCCTAAAGAATGTTATAAGCAGCATCATGAATGAGGATGCAAGGAGGAAAAGATATGGAGAGACTTCAGTGTCATATCCTAGCAATACCGCACTGTAAGTTGATAACCATGGTAGAAGTAACAACAGAGGGAGGTCGCAGAACAGGAATCACAAGTCCAAGTCAAGAACAGGAAATCGCAAAGGTGAGTGTTGGTACTGTAAGAAGTCATGACACAAGAGAGACCAATGCGAAGAGTATAAGAAAGCGCAAGCAGGGTCTCAGGTAGCCAATATGGTAAGTATTGAACCCCGTCTAGATGAATGGTGCTTATCTACTGGATTTAATATTTTGCAAGATGATTGGTGTATAAACTTAGGTGCTTCTTATCATTGTACCCCCATGAGGGATATTTTTGAGGATTACAGGACAGGTGATTTTGGTGCAGTTTCAGTTGGTAATGGACAGATATGTCCAGTTGTGGGTAGAGGCACTTTGAGAGTAAAGGCTCGCAATGGTGGGCAACCGGTCTTGTATGATACAAGACATATTCCGAGCTTGAAGAAAAACTTGATCTCAACTAGCAAACTAGACAAAGAAGGGTTTATAACAACTTTTGGGCATGGAGAATGGAAGGTGACTACAGGTACCAGGTTGGTGGTAAAAGGAAAGCGTGGTGACACGTTAAACTTACTCAGGAGAGGTGATTTAGGTGATATCATTGCTACAGCATCAGTAGGTAGTTCCACTTCAATTCTATGGCATGTCAGGATGGGGCACCTTGGTGAAAAGGGTGTCAAGCAGCTTTGTTCTAGGGATCTTTTGTCGGGGCTGAAAAAGGTTGAGATGGATTTTTATGAGAATTGTGTGATGGGCAAACAGAAGACAGTTAGCTTTCAATTGGATCGGCATGAGAAGAAGCTTGGAAAGCTAGAGTTGGTACATACAGATGTGTGGGATCCAGCTCAGGAATTCTCTTATGGTGGTAAGAGATACTTCGTCACATTCATAGATGATGCTATAAGAAAGGTTTTAGTTTATGCAATTCGCGAGAAATCAGAAGTGTTTGAGGCATTCAGAGCTTGGAAGGCCAGGGTTGAGAATGAGATGGGTTGCAAGGTGAAAGCAACAAAGTCAGACAACGGAGGTGAGTACACAAGCAAAGAGTTTGTTAACTATCTGGAAAGGAAAGGTATCAGAGGAATCAAGACAGTTCCTAAGACTCCACAGAAGAATGGTGTAGCAGAAAGAATGAACCGCACGATACTCGAAAGGGCAAGATGCATGAGACTTCATGCGGGTCTCCCAGTCCATCTTTGGGCCGCTACAGTTGATACAGCAGTGTACTTGATTAACCGTTGTCCGTCTAGTGCCCTTGATGGGCCATTCCAGAAGAACTATGGTCAGGTAAAACTGTTAATTATTCGCATTTGAAAGTTTCTGGTTGTATGGCATATGCACTAATTGACAGGAAAGAAAGAAAGAAGTTGGACTCTAAGCCCAAGAAGTGTGTCTTCATTGGCAGTGGTGATGAGTATGGTTACAGGCTTTGGAATTTTGTGGATAACAAAGTCATTCGCAGCAGGAATGTAGTGTTCAATGAAGATGTCCTATACAAGGACAGACACACAGGTCAAGACAGTACAACCAGTTTAGATTAGATTGGGGTTCAGACTCAGATTCAGATTCTGAAGGCGGCCCTAGTAGTGGGGGCCCTACAGTGCAGCAATAGGTACAAGTACTACAGGCAGCACAGGGGCTCATGGTGAGCCTATTGGGAATGAGCAGGTTATCCAAGACAAACAGGTACAGCCAGAACAGTTCGGAGAACCTGAACCGGTCGGTGAACCGGTACCCACATTGAGAAGATCAACACAAGAGAGGAGGCCAACCAGGATATTTGATCCATCAGCTAGTGTTGTTCACGAGCATGTTCTGTACACGGATTCGGGGGAGCTAGAGACTCATGAGGAGGCTTTGAGGGGTAAGGCTCGAATTCAGATGGAGGAGTCAGCCATGAGGGACGAGATGAACTCCTTGGAACATAACCAAACTTGAGAGTTGACCAAGTTACCTGTAGGGAAACGCACTCTTATGAACAAATGGATTTTCAGAGTCAAAGATGAGGCAGATGGGAGTAAGAGGTACAAGGTCAGGCTTGTTGTGAAGGGATTCTCTCAAAGGGAAGGTTTCGATAATAGTGTGATCTTTGCACCGGTTGTGAAGATGGCTTCTATTAGGGTTCTGCTCAGTATTGTGCCAGTTGAGGACTTGCACTTAGAGCAGTTGGATGTGAAGACAGCATTTCTCCATGGTGATGTCGAAGAAGAGCTGTACATGAGACAACCCACAGGTTTTGAAGCTAAAGAAAAGGAAGACATTGTGTGTCGATTGAAGAAGGGTCTTTATGGGCTCAAACAAGCACCACGGCAATGGTACTTGAAGTTTGATTGCTTCATGAGAGTGAAAGGTTTCGATAGATGCGAAATGGATCATTGTGTGTATGTTCGTAGATATAAGGACAATGATACAGTTACCTTGGCATTATATGTGGACGACATGCTGTTAGCAGGTTCATATATGGAGAAGATCAAGGAAGTGAAAAAGATGCTAGCTTCGGAGTTTTCAATGAAGGACATGGGTGAAGCAAAGCAAATTCTCGACATGAAAATCAGTAGAGACAGAAGTAGCAAGAAGCTATAGTTATCACAAGCGGACTATGTGAAGAAGGTGTTGAAGAGATTCAATATGGATGGCGCGAGGCCAGTCACTTGTCCCTTGGCTGCTCACTTAAAGTTATCAATGGACTTGTGTCCTAAAATAGAGGCGGAGATGGAGAAAATGGCTGATATTCCTTATGCCTCAGTCGTTGGGTGTTTGATGTATGTGATGGTGTCTACAAGACTAGACATCGCACAAGCAGTGGGAGTTGTCAGCTGTTACATGAAGAATCCAGGTAAATAGCATTGAGATGCAGTAAGGTGGATTCTTAGATATCTAGCAGGTACTTCAGATCACTCTCTTTATTTTGGGGGAGATTCTTTGCATATACATGGTTATGTGGATGCAGATTTTTTGGGCGATCGTGATGGTTGCAGAAATACTACAGGGTATGTATTTACAGTTGGTGGAACAACTGTTAGTTGGGCTTCGCAGTTAAAAAATATTGTAGCACAGTCAACCACGGAGTCAGAGTATATGACACTTACAGAAGCGACGAAAGACATGTTGTGGATTTCGGAGCATATGAAACAGTTGGGCAGGAAGCAACCCATAGGTGAACTATGGTGTGACAGTCAAAGTGCAGTTTTCTTGGCAAAAAACTCGGCATATCACTCTAGGACTCGGCACATTCAAATGAGGTATCATTTTGTCAGAATGGCGGTTGAGAAGAAATGGTTGAAGCTAACTAAGATTCTTGGCACTAAGAATCCGGTGGACATGCTCACTAAGGCGGTGGATAGCAAGAAACATCAGTTTTGCTATACTGCTATAGAATTGTCTCCAGGTTAATTGTTAAGGAGACTCACAGAGGTACATACCTAGACTAGGCTAATGGAAGAATGAAGAACAGATTAGAGACTTCGTGTATATGTCTCCAAGTGGGACATTGTTGGGGTTTGTGGATCCAATACACGATAATTGGTTGAAGATAGGCAGGAAGGAGATTCGAAGTGGGAGCAAGAGGTCAATACTAGCAGGTGGCTACAGAAGAGTTGCAGTCGACCGTGCGGTCGACCGCACCCCCCGACCGATGACCAGTCGACCGCGCAGTCGACCGTCCCGCTCTCTGGTTCATCCTGCAGTCTTAAAGAAGTGACCGGTCGACCGCGCAGTCGACCGACCCGCTCTCTGTTGGAACTCGTGCAGTCGAAGGGGAAGACCGGTCGACCGTCAGGATGGTGCGGTCGACCGTCCCGATGCTGATTGATAAGCGGCTGAGATAGAAAGTTATGGAATCTTATATATATTGTATTGTGTACGATTTTAAAGTTAAGAGAAAGGAAAAAAGAGATCTACCAGCCATCATTAAGAGAGATGGAGATAGAGAGAAACTCTACACCTTGGTGGTGAGTTCTTGAGAGATTTGTAAACCTAATCTTCATATTTCTAGTGGAAATCATAGGAGTACCTCTGCGCGGGGAAGTAGCCATTGTTTGGGTGAACCTCGATAAAAATCTTGTGTGTTCTTGTGTGTTGCTTTTACTTGTTCTTTCTTCTCTTGTTTTGATTCTATAGTTCTTGCATCTCGTCGTCGTTGTTGAGTTTATTCCCCCCCTCCCCCCCCCCCACCACCAAAAGAAGAAGAAGAAAATAAGCCTCTTCTTCAAACTAAACCGCACAAGGAGTCTTCGCCAAAAGTTTTTTGAGGTGGATGTCTCAAAACTAGTAAGCTGCTATTCACAATGGCATAAGTGTAAACCAAGCCGCCCCTCTGATGTGGTAAAATATATTTTTATTTAAAAAAAAAATGGATGATGTTGCGGCTTTGTTTCTACCAAAGCCATAAATTGAAATTCACATCTTTTATTGGATTCAACTTTATCTCATCATGTTTCAGTGTTCAGCTGCTCATTCACTTTAACATCCAACCTAGAATTATCATCTCTGATAGCTAAACCTTCTCCTACTCATCATACCCTCCAGATCTATGCCCCCTTTTAAAAATAATTCCAACCTTATCCCTAAAAACTACAATTGAAAATCGCAGTTGAAACTGCAGAGAAGATTTTTTTGAGCCCCCCCCCCCCCCCCAAAATAAGCCCCTTCTTTAGACTAAATCGCACAAAGAGTCTTCACCAAAAGTATTTTGAGATGGAGGTCTCAAAACTAGGAAGCCGCTATTCACAATGGCATAAGTGCAAACCAAGTCCCCCCTAAAAACTACAATTGAAAATCGCAGTTGAAACTGCAGAGAAGATCCCCCCCCCCCCCCCCCCCCCCCCCCCCCCAAAAAAAAAAAATAAGCTCCTTCTTTAGACTAAATCGCACAAGGAGTCTTCACCAAAAGTATTTTGAGATGGAGGTCTCAAAACTACGAAGCCGCTATTCACAATGGCATAAGTGCAAACCAAGCCCCCCCCCCCCCCCCCCCCCCCCATATGTGGTAAAATATATATTTTTTTAAATGGATGATGTAGTTGAGATTTGCGGATTTGTTTCTACTTTGCCATAAATTGAAATTGCGGCTATGTTCCAAAGAAGCCACCACATGTAAATAATTTTGGGGTGTGTGTGTGGGGGGGGGGGGGGGGGGGGGGTTAGGACTTAGTTTGAGAATGGGGGGCTTAGTTAGGGAAATAATTCATTTTTTTACTGTCATCTGACTGATAATTAAAGGAATTTTTCCCCAAAATGTCCTACTTTTTGAAAGTTTTTTTCAAATTGGCCTACTTTAAAAAAAAATTCCAAACTGACTTACTCGTTGTCTCAAAAAGCGAGTTTAGTAACAATCTCATCGCTTTTTGAGACAGCGAGTATGAGGTTTGGATTTTTTGATTTCTCCCTGACCAAGACTCGCTGTCTCAAAAAGCGAGTGAGTTTTTCTCAAACTGGTTTTTTGAGACAGCAAGTGTCGTTTGGGAATTTCTAATACTCCAGACTCGTTTTTTTTTCTCCTTATCTCCATTGTTACTCTCTCCTTAACTCCGAAACCCAAAACCCTAGCATTCCAAAATCGACCTCCTACCCACAAAATCTCCTATAAATCTAAATATATTCACTTAATCTTTCTCATCCCTTTCAACTTCTACTCTCAAAACCCTAAACCCATCTTCCGAAAGATCCATATTTTGAAATTTTGAACTTTGATAATTCACATTTGTTTCATTCACATTTGTTTCAAAATCATTGGAAGTATAGAGATTGTGAATGAATTTGGATTCATAGATGTTGAAGTAGATATGAATGTACATGGCAGACTGCATATGCAGCTTGAATTGGAAAAAAATTCCCTAAACTCGCTTTCTCAGAAAGCGAGCCTGAAAAAAACCTTCTCGCTTTTTGAGAAAGCGAGTTTAGAGTTGAGAGATTTCCAGAGCCTAAGTGGTCTCTGAAAATTTCTCAACTCCACAGTCGATTTCTCAGAAAGCGATTGGATTTTGCCTACAGTCGCTTTCTGAAAAAGTGAGTGTAGGCAAAACCACATCGCTTTCTGAGAAAGCGACTGTGGAATTGAGAAATTTTCAGAGACCAAAATATGGATCTTTCGGAAGATGAGTTTAGGATTTTGAAATTAGAAGTTGAGAGGGTTGGGAAAGATTAAGTGAATATATTTAGATTTATAGGAGATTTTGTGGGTAGGAGATCGATTTTGGAAGGCTAGGGTTTTGGATTTCGGAGTTAAGGAGAGAGTAAGAATGAAGATAAGAAAGAGTAAGAATGGAGATAAGGAGAGAAAAAAATGAGCATGGGGTATTAAAAACCTCTAAACGACACTCGCTGTCTCAAAAGGCGAGTTTGGAAAAAACTCACTCGCTTTTTGAGACGGCGAGTCTTGGTGAGGGAGAAATAAAAAAAACTCAAACCTCACACTCGTTGTCTCAAAAAGCGATGAGATTTTTACCAAACTTGCTTTTTGAGACAGCGAGTAGGTCAGTTTGAAATTTTTTTCTAAAAAGTAGGTCAGTTTGGAAAAAACTTTCAAAAAGTAGGTCATTTTGGAAAAAAATTCTAATTAAAGATCCCCACGTAGATCTGGAAATTTTAAACAACCTGAAAAGCTAATCAAATTTGCTTAAGAACAAAAGAAAATCGAATAATTTTCTAAACCAATTACTAATCTGTATCTTGTCATTATTTCTACATCCTATGTACTAACATGTTCTCATATTACAAAAGAACATGACCTGATAAATAAAGTTAATTAAGTACTAAACATAGTTAATGAAACAAAAAATGAAGTTTATGTGTGTTTATTACTTGGCAGATATCACAGGTAGGGAGCTTGTTGGAAAGGCAGTCAAGGTTCAGCCTTTGGTGCTTGCTTGCCAGCTTGTTTGCCGCATGGACCTCAACATCACACTTCTCACACAGTGCTGCCTCATCTGCACAGCAAATTACCACTGCTGCTGCCTTCTCACAAACGTCACACTGGATCTTCATATTCAAGAGATGATGGAATGAGAGTATTGTGAAGGAGGAAGAGAGGATGAGATAAGTTTTTTTAGCTTTTATAATGATACAATAATATCTAAATCTTTAGGTGTGTGGGATTGGAAGGGAACTCGTGGCTGTGGGTGACTTGAAATGGTTCTGTGGACAAAAGTGAGTTGCCATTGGTTTTCTCTGTATTAAACAATAGTATCTCTACTTGCTTATGTGTCATATTCAACGTGTTGTTGATACTGAAACGATTGCAGATGCATCTGGGCCTTCCATATTGGGTTGGTAATGAACTCTTGCAGTTGGATGGAGCCCAAAAGAGTTGTCTTATAAACACTCGGCTCCCTATTTTTGAAAGCTATTATACTGTTTTCTTTGTTCGTATATCATGTGTTCCTTATTTCCTCTTTAGGGTTAGTATTTTTGGAATTGTTTTTCCCGAAATGCCATGTCATCTTCTTTTCCTGAATTTGTTATGTGGATCTAGTCTTTTTCCAACTCCGGAGAGTCAAGTTCACCTGATTTAACTTTCCGGTACAAAAGTTGGGATTCATACTCATACATTTAATGGTCAATGAATAGCTGGATCCTGCACCAATATACCGTTGGATATATAGATATATTCTCAATATAATAAAATATTATTGTGTATAATGTTCTTTGGGGTAACACGTATTATGCACATGTTATCTGTGAATTATTAGACCGGGTTAAGTGGGGTAAGAGCCCAGTACCCAAAACCCAATCTTATCTGATATATATTGGTCTTGGTATTACCTGAGATTATTCCAATTCTGAAAAATCAGGGTATAATATATCAAACAGTAGGGATATTAAACCCTAACCCTAATTTTTTATTGTTATTATCTCTCATAATCTCTAACAATCTTGAGATATTATCTAAATTGATTATGAGATTAAGAGAGTTAATTGGAGTTGATCAATCGTTGGACTCCATCGCCATCGTCGACACCCGCCAACGTTGTTGTCGCCAGCGCCGTTGCAAACCTCCGGCGCACCCCACAGCCAACCATTACCTCGCTCCAAGCGCTTTCTCCTCTTTCCCGAGAACACACAATGATCGGGTGTGGAATCTACTCAGATCCAAATCTTTCATGGGTGATTCTTGGTGTTCTGTGTTTGGGTTCGAAGAGGGATCTTCGCCGCTAAGTTTGACTCAGATCTGACCAAAACAAGACTTTTCGGTGGTTAAGATCTTGCTTGTGCGTGTTCGGGTTTAGGATCGAATCCTTGTTGTCATCGGGATCAACTCATATCCGACTTTTGATTGCAACTGTTGATTAGGTATTTAGTTGTTGTTTTGTGTTCGTGATTGAGGATCAGATATTGTTGTAGTGCTGTTGCTTTTCAGATCTGGCGAGATCTGATTGGGTGAAGGAGTTGCTTTATCGGGTTTTTGGGACAGAGCACAGGATCTAAGCTATTGTACTTCCAATTCAGATCTAACCCTTCACTACGCCTTGATTTACAATAAGATTCGGTCCACTCTAAACTTTAAGATATGTGCTGCTCTATCTATTTAAATTTCTGTTTTATTGTTTATTGTGCATTTTTACAAAAAAACCCTTCATTTTACTGAAATTACGCTAGTAGTAATTATTCAGAATAAACCCTCTAAATTTTGTAATTTACTGTTTATTCATTTAAGATGGAAAAACTCAATCGTGCGTACAAGATTCCGAAACTAAAGACGTTTGGCAGTTCTGAATTTAACAGTTGGAAGAGAAAAGCACAAATACGATATGTGGATGAAATTTTTTGGAGATAGTATAAGCGGTGAGGATGTTGTTTGGACTTGATCCATATATGATCCTGTTGCCGCTAATTTCGGTGTGGGGGCAAGCAGATAGTATTTGTGAGTTCGTGAAAAACCTGAATAGCAAACCCTAACCTGTTCCGCCGGAGCTTGACCGTTGACTCCCGCCGTTCACCTGCAAGGAAGTGCGATACACCGGGGTTGATCCCGGCGACGCACCCTCCGACGCTCAAGTCAGTAATCAGAAATGATTATGAAAGAGCGTTTAACTAGAAAAAGATTGATTACCTCTTAATGGAGATGGGTGTGGGGTATTTATAGTCGCCGTTGGGATCAGATAAGGAATGTGATTCCTATGATCTGATAAGGCATAAAATCCTCGTAATCAGATTAGGAATGTAATCCCTTATTCCCGGTGAAAAGATAGAGGTGAATCAGAGCCGTTGATTAGGATTAATCAGAAACCCTAATTCTATCTTTTCGGGACTGGGTGTGTTTCGGGTTGGGACCCGTACCCAGTTGAGGTGGATCCGTTCGTGGGTTATTGGGTCGTGAAGAAAGACCCAGTTCCCACTTCAGACCCGTTAGTAGGTGAAATTACCGTTTTACCCCTGAGCTTTAAGATTCGTGTCCGATGTGAACGGTCCCGATTTAATCCTATTTTTAGCCATATCACGAGCCCCCCACTCCCGAAGACTGAGTTTGATCAGCCTTTGAGGAGTAGTTTTACTGTTTTAATGGCGTACGGGATTTTATCGGTGTTCTTAAGAGAGTTTGGAATCTTGCTCGGGGTGTAACAGTGTTATTATGGGCTTGTAAAATGCCCAAAAATATTCTCAGAATTTTCTGGATTTTTGGTGATTTTTCCAGATTTTTCTGAATTTTTTCTCATTTTTTTTGAATTTTTTATTTATTTTCCGAATTAAATAATTAATTATCTAAAATATTAATTAATTATTCTAATTTAATAATTAATTTTTCAGAATTTAAAAATAATTTTTTCTGAATTAATAATTATTTTTAGAATTTTTAATTAATTTTTCGATTTTTTAATTATTTTTTCGGATTTTTTAAATAAAAAAACAATTAAATAAATAAATAAATAATTTAAATATTACCTGGACACGTGGCAGATTTCTGACCGTCCATCATGATCAGATCTGCGCGCATCGTGAGGCAGATCACGATCGGGACACGTGGCGCTTTTCTGGCCGTCCATCATGATCAGATCTGCGCGCATCGTGAGGCAGATCACGATCGGGACACGTGGCGCGTTTCTGGCCGTCCATCATGATCAGATCTGCGCGCATCGTGAGGCAGATCACGATCGGGACACGTGGCGCGTTCCTGAGCGTCGATCGTGTCGCGACGCGAATTTTGAGATGATCGGACGGATCGTGTGGGTCGGCAGATTTTTTTCTCAATTTACAGCATCGGTACCCCGGTACTTCGGTTCGGCGCCTCGGCAAAGGCACCTTGGCTCGGCTAGATGCCACGTGGCAGTGCCACGTGGCGTTTTTTTTTTTTTTTTCTTTCTCTTCTTCTTTTTTCGCGCGCTGCTTCTTCTCTGCCTTCGCTTCTTCTCTGCCCTTCTTCTTTCTTCGTTTTGTTTTCGTCTTCTCCGTCTCGTCATCGAATTAGCCCCCGCCTTCATCCCCTTTCCGACTTCCCCTGGCGAGAAGTTCGGCGACGAGTGAGAGGAGCTCGACGACAGCGGAGAGCTCGGAATGGAACTCGGAGCTCGGAGTTGAGGAGAGCTCAAGCTCGCAAAGTCGGCGAGGGTGGAGCTTCGGGAAGTCAGCCATGGGTTGGTCAAGAGTGGCATCGGAGGTCGGCGAGGAAGTCGCAGAGCTCGAAGGTGGAGTTGTCTAGAGCTCGGAAGTGGGCTCGATGGCCGAGCTTTGGCCATGGCAGAGTACCTGGGAGCTCAACGAGCCAATGTATGGCAGTGGGGGAGGAGCTCGAGCTCGGAGTTCGACGAAGGAGGTATTGGAGCTCGGTGAGGCTCGTCGACAGTGGTGGAGAAGAAGGTCGGTACTGGAGCTCGCGGTCGGGAGCTCGAAGGGAACTCGACGAAGGAGCTGGAGCTCGGCCATGGCAGAGCGTCATCGCGAGCACGAGCTCAGAGCCCGGGAATTTCGTCTGCGGAGCTCAATGGAGGGGACTCGTTGCTCAGCCTCGGAGCTTGGAGGCCGACGAAGCTATAAGTAGCTCGGCGATGGACTGTGGGTAGCTCGGCGTCGTCGAATGGAGCTTGGAGGTGAGAGCTCGGAGCGGTGGAGAGCTCGGCACTTGGAGTTGGAGCTTGGAGGTGAGAGCTCGTGGAGCTCGTCGTGCGCGGAGCTCGGGAGAACTTCGACGATGGGTTCGGAGCTTGGACGAAGAGCTCGGCATGGCGAGGGGTTAGAGTAGAGTTCGAGCTCGGTTCTTGAAGATGGAGCTTCGGCTAGGAGAGCTTGGCGTCGGAGGCGGCCGGCGACGTAGGAGGGAGCTCGGCCATGGTGGGTTTGGCGTAGAGCTTGAAGGTGACGAATGTGTCTCTTTTTTTTTGTTGGGTTTGGCGCCAAAGTGCCGAAGAAGGAGCTGGGGGGAGGGGTTCGGGTCGGATCCCCTTAACGGGTCCGAACCCGGCCCCTTGTGCCGCACCCCCTTTTTTTTTTTTTTTTCCCTTCTCTCTCTCTCCTTCCTCTTCTTCCTTGTTCGGAAAATCTGAGCTCCTGGGATCTGCTTCTTGTTCGGCCAATCCGAGCACGGATTTTGAGGAGAATTTTTTTCCACTTTGCTGTT
This sequence comes from Hemerocallis citrina, assembly GCA_017893485.1. NCBI lineage: Eukaryota > Viridiplantae > Streptophyta > Magnoliopsida > Asparagales > Asphodelaceae > Hemerocallis > Hemerocallis citrina. The sequence goes on along the minus strand of CM030358.1, from coordinate 99,298,950 downwards.
CGGTAGGTCGGTAGCTCGGATTTGAGATCCGAGCTACGTGGCTCAATCTGGACGGTTGATCACGATCGTGGCGCGAATCACGAGACAAGAGGCACGAGTTTCGAGAAAACGTTATCTTGTCGTTTTGTGGAGACGTGGCGCGATCTGAACCGTTCATCATGTTCTAGCACGCTTTTTGATGCGATCCGACGGTGAGATGGGGTCGGCCGAATTTTTCTCCATATACGAGGGTCGGTACCCCGGCACCTCGGATCGGATCGGCACCTCGGATCGGCAGCTCTTCTAAGAAGAAAGAGGAAGGGGAGGAGAGGCATTTGGGTTCTCTCCTCTGCCGTGTTCTTCTGCACAGTGGAGAAGAGGAGAAGTGCTGGGTACTTTTTGGAGAGGTGAAGAGGAGAAGAGAAAGGGGAGGAGAGGCAACTGGGTTCTCTCCTCTGCCTTGTTCTTCCGCTCGGTGGAGAAGAGGAGAAGAGGAAGGGGAGGAGAGGCAACTGGGTTCTCTCCTCTGCCTTGTTCTTCCGCTCGGTGGAGAAGAGGAGAAGAGGAAGGGGAGGAGAGGCAATTGGGTTCTCTCCTCTGCCTTGTTCTTCCGCACAGTGGAGAAGAGGAGAAGTGTTGGGGAAGAAGGAGAAGAATGAAGGAGCTAAGAAGGGTATGGGTCGGACCGTGGGTATCGGATCCGACCCCGACCGTTAGCCTCTTTTTCTTTCTTCCTCTTCATCTGCTTGCTTTGTTCGGCGAATCCGAGCACGGATTTTGAATCACATTTTCGCCGCTCCGCAGGTTGGTAGATTGGCAGATCCGAGCTGCACAGCTCAATCTGGACGGTTGATCACGATCGTGGCGCGAATCACGAGACAAGATGCACGAGTTTCGAGAAAACGTTATCTTGTCGTTTTGTGGTGACTTGGCGCGATCTGATCCATCCATCACGCTTGAGTGCGAATTTGGAGATGATCTAACGGTGAGATCGCCTCGGGACGATTTTTTGCCATATACGAGGGTCGGTACCCCGGTACCTCGGCTCGGCGCATCAGGGCTGTTTGGCCGAGGTGCTGAGTTGGCTGTCTTGAAGGAAGTGTTCCTTGAAGGTTCCACCCTTCCGTGTCCAGTAGCTCGGCTGTTCGGCTGAGCTGTTCGGTAGCTTGGCTGGGCGAGCCGGTGGCAGGCGTCTCGGAAGATACGCGTGGCCGGATCTGGGCCGTTCATCATGGCGCACATCACGAGGATTGGGTTCAGATCACGAGAAAACATTATCTTGTCGCTTTGTGAGCGTGGCACGATCTGAACCGTCCATCGAATTCTGACGCGAATTTTGGAGAGATCCGACGGTGACTTCGCCTCGGGATGATTTTTTGCCATATACGAGGGTCGGTACCCCGGTACCTCAGCTCGGCGCGTCAGGGCTGTTTGGCTGAGGTGCTGAGTTGGACGTTTTGAGGGAAGTATCTCTTGAGGGTTCCTCCCCTGTGCCCAGTAGCTCGGCTGCTCGGCTGAGCTGTTCGGTAGCTCGACCGGGCGAGCCGGTGGCAGGCATCTCGGAAGATACGCGTGGCCGGATCTGGGCCGTTCATCATGGCGCGCATCACGAGGATTGGGTTCAGATCATGAGAAAACGTTATCTTGTCGTTTTGTGAGCGTGGCACGATCTGAACCGTCCATCGAATTCTGACGCGAATTTTGGAGAGATCCGACGGTGACTTCGCCTCGGGATGATTTTTTGCCATATACGAGGGTCGGTACCCCGGTACCTCGGCTCGGCGCGTCAGTAGTTCACCCTCTGCCCGTAGTAGCTCGGAGAAGAGGAGAAGAGGAAGGGGAGGAGAGGCATCTGGGTTCTCTCCTCTGCCTTGTTCTCTCGCATAGTGGAGAAGCGGTGCTGGGAAGATCCTCGTAAGAGCAATGGGAAGACCCATTCTGTGAAGTGAGTGCAAGGAGCAACTCTAGAGGAGAGTTGTGCTCCGATCTCGTCGAGAAGAGCTATTTGAGAGACAAGTTTGAGGAGGAACTCTAGGAGAAAGTTGTGCTCCGAACTTGTGGAGAAGAGCTCCGCTTTGGAGGTGAGCGGAGCGAAGAGCTCGGCTCTAGGAGCCATCTGGACGAGGAGTTTGAGGAGCAACTCTAGGAGAGAGTTTTAGCTCCGAACTCGTTGAGAAGAGCTCCGCTTTGGAGGCGAGCGGAGCGAAGAGCTTGACTTGTAGAAGATCCATCTGGAAGGGGAGTCTGAGGAGCAACTCTAGGAGAGTTTCAGCTCCGAATTCGTTGGGAAGAGCTCCGCTTTGGAGGCGAGTGGAGTGAAGGGCTCGACTTGTAGAAGAGCCATCTGGACGGCTGATCACGATCGTGGCGCGAATCACGAGGCAAGAAGCACGAGTTTCGAGAAAACGTTATCTTGTCGTTTTGCGGTGATGTGGTGCGATCTGATCCGTCCATCACGCTTGAGTGTGAATTTTGAGATGATCCAACGGTTAGATGGGGTCGGCCGAATTTTTCTCCATATACGAGGGTCGGTACCCCGACACCTCGGATCGGATCGGCTTCTTCCTTGTTTGCTCGGCTCGGTAACTCAGTAGTTCACCTTCTGCCCGAAGTAGCTCGGTGTAGTAGAGCTCGGAGTTCGGACGGCTCGAGCGTGAGGAGAAGCTCGGTGAGTTGATGAAGGGGATGGGTCGATGAAGCTCTACTCCTCGGCTCGGGAGGATGGGTCGGCATATGGGAGAGGTGAGGGGCTCTGAAGCTCTGCCTTTATTCTGTTTGGTTTTGGACATTTTTGAAGAGGAGCTCCACTCCTAGGAGAAGAGGTGCTAGGAAGAGGTGCTGGGAAGACCCATTCTCTGAAGTGGGTGCAAGGAGCAACTCTAGGGGAGAGTTGTGAGGAGCAACTCTTTGAGAAGAGCTCCGCTTTGGAGGCGAGCGGAGTGAAGGGCTCGACTTGTAGAAGAGCCGACTGGAAGAGGAGTTTGAGGAGCGACTCTATGAGAGAGTTTTAGCTCCGAACTCGTTTGAGAAGAGGTCCGCCTTGGAGGTGAGCGGAGTGAAGAGCTCGACTTGTAGAAGAGCAGAAGTGTTGGGTACTTTTGGCGGGAAGACTGAAGAAGGAGAAGAATGAAGGAGCTAAGAAGGGTATGGGTCGGACCGAGGGTATTGGATCCGACCCTGACCCGTTAGCCTCTTTTTCTTCTTGCTCTTCATCTGCTTTGCTGCTCGGTAGATGCATCTTGTTCGGCAGATCCGAGCACGGATTTTGGGGCACATCTTCCGCCACTTTGCTTCTCGGTAGATGGGTAGCTCGGCTCGGATGGTCGTGGGGGCAGTTCGGAATGGCCATCTTCCTCCGGCCCGTTTAAGGACGAGCCGGTGAAGTAAAGTCGAGCCATAGGACCCCGACCATCGTTAGATTAGTTTAAGGTTGTGGGAGCAGTTTCGAATGGCGAGCTACTTCTAGTTCGCTTAGGAGCGAACTTGCGAAGTAGAATCGAACCAAGTGTTGGACTCCGAACCATTCAACGGCTGCAGGAGCAATTTCGAACGGCGATCTACTTTCGGCTCGTCTATGGATGAGCCGAGGAAGAAGAGTCGAGCCGAGTGCTGGACTCCGAACCATCGTGAGGTTAGTTCAAGGGATGCAAGAGCAGTTTCGAATGGCGAGCTACTTCTAGTCTGCTTAGAAGCGAACTTGCGAAGTAGGATCGAGCCAAGTGTTGGACTCCGAACCCGTTGTGAAGTGCTTAGCAAGTTGTGGGAGCAGCCATGTAGAAGAAGCTGGACTCCGAACCCACCATTTAAGAGAGTCGTGACTCGGAGAGATAGAGAAGCAAGAGCAATAATTTTCAATGAAAAGATGTAAAATTTTATTGAAATAAACTAAGTGGCTGCTCCAATAGGGCGAGCCATTATTACATGCTGTTGGCCGAGTTACAAGCATCGGCCTTATTGAAAATCAGAATCCTACTTCTACAATAAGGTGAGGACCTCTTGGGAGGAGCTGAGTCTCGAAGCTCGGCGGGCCTTCCTGTTCGTTTGGAAGAGGTGATGGTCAGGGGAGGAGCTCGGCCCCCTCTTTTTGGACGAACTTGATCAGGTGCCCCCGTTGTATGAGTTTTTCGATCTCCTCCTTGAGAGCCCGACAATCATCCGTGTCGTGGCCGTGGTCCCTGTGAAAGCGGCACCACTTATCTTTGTCCCTCTTCTTGCCAGGGGTACTCATTCTTGGGGGAGTGCGGAGTAGTCCTTCCTTGTCCACCTCCATAAGGACTTCTGATATATTAGCAATGAGGGGGGTGAACTTCTCTAACCGAGGAGTCGGGCGGTGCTGGCCATTGCCGTCCTTCTGAAGCTTCTTAGCCTCTTCTTCTTCGGTCAACTTCCGTTTTGTCCCTGAGGTAGACCCTCCGAGGCTTGGAAGGTAGGCGGCCTCTTCGGCACGAATGTACTTGTCACACCTGAGAAGGAGGTCGGCAAAGTTCTGTGGAGGCTTCTTAGCAAGAGAGGAGCGGAGGCTGGAATTGAAGACATTGGATTGGAAGGCGGCCGTTGCGACAGATTGGTCGAGGGAAGCTATAGACCTGGCTTCAGCTGTGAACCTCTTCACATAGTCTCTTAACTTCTCACCTTTCTCTTGCCTGAGCTGGAGGAGTGAGATGCTGGTCTTCTCCGTGCGCCTGCTACTCACGAAGTGGGTGATGAAGAGTGTTTCGAACTGCTCGAAGGAGAATATGAAAGACGGGGCGAGGCGGGAGTACCATTCCCGAGCCGAGCCCTTGAGAGTAGCAGGGAATGTCTTGCACAGCAGGGCATCAGAAGCTTGGTGGATGAGCATGAGAGTCTTGAAGCTCTCAATGTGGTCAACGGGGTCAGTCTCCCCGGTGTAAGTCTCAAATTGGGGAGGTTTGAAGCCGAACGGCACAGGTGCATCCACAATGGTTCGGGAGAAAGGGGGTCGAGTAGGACGTAGGGTCCTCCCCCTAAGCTCTTCTTCTCGACCTATCTGACCCAGGCGCCTCTCTACCTCATGAAGACGGCGATACATGGTGTCGTCCCTCCGACGGTAATCAGCCGAGCCTCTAGACTCGTCTTCGTAGGAGGGAGAGCGAGGGCTGCGGCGATGGTAACTTCGGGAGCGACGAGGACTTGGGGTACGCCGGGAGTTGGTAGGAGCGGGACGAGGAGATGGGGACCGTCGGCGAGGGCTTCGGACTGGAGGAGGGGACGGGGCCTTCGGCTCATTAGGGTTTTGACGGAGGTTGAGTGCCTGTTGTACCATTGCTTGGAACTGCTGGAACTCGGCACGGGTGATTGGTGCCTCATTGTTCCTGGGCTGTTGCCGATCTGCGGGGGAGTGCCTCCTTCTGTAATGCTCGGGGGACTCCCTCCTTCCCCTTCGGACAGGGGATCTTCTGTAGTCTCGGCGGTGAGGGGATCGCTCACTCGGACGTTGTTGGCGGGAGGCTCCCTCTCGGGCCCGCTTCTCGTCCAGACGGTGGCGTAAGTCCTCCACCTTCTGCCGGTTTTGAGGATTATGAGAGGCTATGGAATCCGTAGAGGCTTTGTGTATGGAGATGCGGTCTTGATGGAGAGGTTGCTTCGTGTGGGAGCCCCCCGCACCGGCATTCTGAGGACCGGTGGGACCCTTGGGGGGTTCCTGATTCTGAAGAGGAGGCTGATCTTGTTGAAGAGGGCCCTCCACTTGAGGCGGGGGTTGTCCCTGCTGCGGAGCGGGTTGGACGGGGACTACCTCTTGCTGATCGGCGGGGTTGGGCCCGCGGTTGGACCCTCTGGACCTGACTTTCCTAGGAGGCATGGCTGGAGAGGAGCTAGTCGATGAGGAAGAGGCGGAGGCTATTCGTATGGTTTTCCCACAGACGGCGCCAATCTGTTGCCGCTAATTTCGGTGTGGGGGCAAGCAGATAGTATTTGTGAGTTCGTGAAAAACCTGAATAGCAAACCCTAACCTGTTCCGCCGGAGCTTGACCGTTGACTCCCGCCGTTCACCTGCAAGGAAGTGCGATACACCGGGGTTGATCCCGGCGACGCACCCTCCGACGCTCAAGTCAGTAATCAGAAATGATTATGAAAGAGCGTTTAACTAGAAAAAGATTGATTACCTCTTAATGGAGATGGGTGTGGGGTATTTATAGTCGCCGTTGGGATCAGATAAGGAATGTGATTCCTATGATCTGATAAGGCATAAAATCCTCGTAATCAGATTAGGAATGTAATCCCTTATTCCCGGTGAAAAGATAGAGGTGAATCAGAGCCGTTGATTAGGATTAATCAGAAACCCTAATTCTATCTTTTCGGGACTGGGTGTGGTTCGGGTTGGGACCCGTACCCAGTTGAGGTGGATCCGTTCGTGGGTTATTGGGTCGTGAAGAAAGACCCAGTTCCCACTTCAGACCCGTTAGTAGGTGAAATTACCGTTTTACCCCTGAGCTTTAAGATTCGTGTCCGATATGAACGGTCCCGATTTAATCCTATTTTTAGCCATATCAGATCCATATATCATTGAGCTGGACTAAATCAGATCTGAAATTAATGATAAAGTTCTATACCTGCATATATTTTTAAATTATTTGTTGTTGCTAAGAGATAAAAGTTCAAAGCTCGAGTATCCATTGTTTAATTAAATACAAGTTTGAATAGCAATTTTGGCTATGTTCTAAGGATCAAATATTTATGTTGATAAGTTAAATTGTAGCTTTTGACTATAAATTTATATTTCCAATTAAATTGATGTTAGAATTAAATAGTGCTAATAATTCGTTTAATTGGCTAATCTTTAACAAATTGATGAATGTAGGAACTTCAAAGTTTCTTACAAATTGTGTGTATTGAAGATGATGGATTTGCGTCACGCTAGAATAAGTCTGCACTACGCAGTCTTCTCCATTGAATTTGGAAAACACTTTTAACTTGAAGTGTCGGTATGATCTACTCTAATCATTTCTTAATATTTTCCATGTGATGAATGTGATAACGTTTTGTGCGTTTGATCACATGATAGGAATTTTAGATCATAATTAGTCTCATTTTGAAAACCAGCATGTTTAGGGTTGTTAAGTGTGTATTGTCATACTGTGTGTAGGGATGGCAACCGGGCCGGACTGACCCGCAACCCGCCCGTGACCCGCTTGCCAAAACCCGGCCCGTTCAAATACGGTTCGAGTCCGGGTCGAACCCGCAAGTCTAAGCGGGATGACCTGGGTCGCTAATAAGGGTTTCCAACCCGTTGAACCCAGCCCGTGAACCCGATGAACAGTGATGAACCCGCCCACCAACCCGCGGGTCGACCCGCGGGTTTCGAACCGTTAGACCCGTACGGGACAAACGTTCGACCCGCGGGTCCAACGGATGAAAAACAGACCGTTGACTATTCTAGCCAGTTTTTTTTGTTGTTTTTTTAATTTTTTCCCTATAAATACCCCCTTAAACCCAATCTAAAAATTTTACACTTAATTCTCTTACTCTCACTACTACTACTACTACTCAATTCAATCTCAATTTTTTGAAATTTTGTCAACAAAGCAGTTAGCAACATAGAAGCGACAAATTTCGATCGTATCGAATTCAACATTCAACTACGTCTTCAAGTCTTTAACTCCTCCAAGGCTCCAACAAAGAATCTCTCTTTCTATCTATATACGAGTCCGGACTTCTACTTCTACTTCTACTTTTATTTTCACTCATTCTACATATGAGTATCCGCGAAGTACGGTATCAAAATTTCACAACCCTCTTATTGTCTTGATATTTTTTTTGTAGTTATAATTTTTTTTATCATATTTGTTTGTTGATTTTTTGATCTTCTCTCTCACAACCCTCCTATTGTTTTCTAGACTTTTGTTCAACTTTTCTCACCTAGATTGTATTTATTTTTTTCACATACACTACTATATCAACATATCTAGATTACGAGGTAGCGGCCGTAGCCAAAGTGGACAAGATTCCACCGGTACTTCTCGTTGGCCTCATATTGTCCCACAAAATGAGCCCGCCGAAGAGTATCCTATGACCCAACACATTGGTACACAAGATGTGTTTGTGGGAGACATAGATATAGAAAAAGAACAACAAACATAAGCAACCGAAACAACACAACCAGGTAGTAGTAGGAAAACTGGAAGGGAAACTAGTGATTGGCACAAATTTTATGATTATGTTCCCGACGAAGAAAATCTAGGTGTAGGTATAAAAATTTGTAAAACTTGTTCGAAAGCATACAAATGGTAGAGGGTGAGGGGACGGGTACAATAAAATGACACATCCAAAATGTACATACGAAACTTCTTGTAGACTTACCCGGCCAACAAAAAATCTACCCTAGGACCGGTCTAGTTGATAGCCACCCTTATGATCCCGAACTTGTTCGTCGGGAAATGGCCCGACTAGTAATTAAGGAAGAATTACAATTTTCCTATTCCGAGAGTATGGACTTAGAAATTTTTAATCAAACTGCATTAGACCCGCATTTTAAAAGAATTCCTAGGAATACTTTGAAGTCTGGTTGTTTTAAAATGTACAATAAAATGAGAGAAGCTTTGATTGCCATTTTATGGAGTTTAACTTGTAGAGTTTCTTTAACTTCTGATTGTTGGACGGCTTGCAACAATATTCCAATGATGGAAATAACTTGTCATTAGATCGACAGTGATTGGATTATTCAAAAAAGGATAATATCACTTGCCGCGTTGGCCTATTCCTATAGTGGTAATGGAATTGTAAATCCTATTTTAGAAATTTGTGATGTTTTTCATATTCGTGATAAAATTATGTGTTTAAATTTTGATAATGCATCTAACTACAATGCATCAATTAGTATATTAAAAATCGCATTAAACCCTCCATCTGACAAAATTTTTCAAGTTAGATGTGCATGCCATATTTTAAATTTATGTGTTCAAGATGCATTAAAAATAGCCGAACCATATATAGTTAACTTAAGAAATTGTATACATTTTATTGCATTAAGTGGCCCTATATTTCAAGAATAGAAAGCTTGGTGTAGGCTTAAAATTGTACATTTTAGAAAATTTCCAAAGGATGTTAAACACCGATGGAACTCTACTTTTGATTTGCTACATATTGTTACTGAATATAAAGCATGTATAAGTGAGTTTTGTATGGCAAAAAATATGCCAAATTTTGAAATGACTCCTCAAGCTTAGTTTTATGCCGAAACTTTGTTAAAATTAGTATGAATCTACTTCCAGTAGCATTTTTATTTCAATAGTTACTATGATGCAAACTTTCAAAGAAATGATCGATGATGCTTTTATTGGACATATTGTGAAACCTGCATACACCAAATTTTTGAAGTATTTTAATCCTCCTCTTATGTTGTATTGTATTACTACTGTGATAGATCCTCGTATCAAATTAGAAGGTACGAAGAGTTTGATTGAAATGTTTTTTTAATTTACTTGGGGAAGATGATTCTAAAATTGATTTGAAAATATTTTTAGATAAATTTGAAGCGACATTAAATAACTTCTATGATTTTTATGATAGAAGTTTTTCAGCTAGTAGTACTACTACTTTAGTTAGTTCTTCTTCTGCTACTTCTAGAGGTAAGGGTAAGAATAAATTAGATGATACCACATTAATTTACTTGCACAACTTCAATCAAAAAAAATCTATGACTAATCAACCAAATGAATTACATTGGTATAATCAACAAGATTCTGAAAGTTTTACTTCTACACTTGATATTTTACAATGGTGGAAAGACCATGAACATACTTATAGTATTCTTAAATATATGGTTAAAGATCTACTAACTCCTCCTGTCTCTACAGTTGATTCAAAAAGTGTATTTTCTACAAGTGGCAGGGTTATAACCGATCACAGTAATCGCTTGAAGCCCCAATCGTTGGAGATGCTCGTCTGCAGGAAAAACTGGATGAAGGCCGAAGATAGGAATTAAGGAAAAGGGTTCGACACGTCTACAAGTGGAAGCAACTCGCCGGAAGAACAACAACAACAATAGCAACCAGCATGAAGAATTGAAGACCAACAACAACAACAAATTGAAGACTAACAAATTGAGGTTATTCCACCTTTAACCTAAAAAAAAAAAAACTAACAAATTGAAGAAAATTTTAAATGTATAAAAAATTGTATACAATATTTGTTTATTATAAAAAATTATGATAATTGAAGAAAATTGAAATTGTATCGAAGAAATTTGTTATTTTATAAAACAAATTTGTAGAAAATCTTTGTTTCTTATTAAAAATTGGGAAACTTGTATAAGTTGAAATCATATTAATAATATATACATTTTTTTTTGGCAATTTCACTCTTTGATTCTTATTATTATTATTGCATTTTTTTTATTATTAAAATTATATTTTTTTAAGTTAAAAAAAATAGACGGGCCAACCCGCGACCCGACCCAACTCGGGTTGGACCCGAATGGGTTCGCGGGTTGGGCGGGTCGAGTTTCTTCAATTCCGACCCGGCCTGGCCTGGCCCAGTTGCCACTTAGACCCGACCCGACCCGGTCGACCCGTTTGCCAACCCTAACTGTGTGTATAGATTTATTAGGTAACCCATCGTTTGCAGTTTGTGTGAGATCTAATATTTGCTTCTCTAATAAAGAATGATGTATAAAATCTATAACAAATGTATGTAACTTAGGTGAGAGAATCTTGTAATGCAGGATATGACTCTATTAGTTATGTTACAAATTTGTTTAAAAATTAAAACCAACTTCGAGAAATTTATTCTCTTTGTTACAACTTTGGTTACAAAAATGTTTGCAATAAAACCAAGTTTGATCTTAGAGGCACAAAATCAGAGAAGGAGGAGGAGAAGAAGAAAAACCAATAAAATTAAAAGGAAAATGAAAATAACAAAACCAAACCAATTTGTATCGAAGCTTGTATATCATACAATCTCCTTAAAACATATTCGCCTTGTCTGGGTGCTGGAGTTTGCTGAGACGCCTATCTCCTAGAATGCAATGACAGCAGAGTGTTAAAGTAGGCACTATATCACGCTCTCGAACTGAACAGACTTTGAAATCTATCACCGAACGACTGGATATATGAAGTAGAAGAATATGACAGAGGGGGGGGGGGGGGTAGAGTTTCTGGTTTCTTCCAAGAGGGGAGAAGTGACCTCCATCTATAGGTCCAGGGTGAAGAATGTAACAGCAGACATCTCCTTGAATGTACTGACTGTAACGGTAGACAAAAGCTCATTGACTGTACCGGTAGAAAAAAGCTTAAATGCATCACTGTAATGACCGAAAAAATCATTTCTGCAGTTCAAAATGTGAATAAATGGCAGACAGGCCCATTTCTGCATTCATTTTGGTCGTTATAGATCGGAAAAATAGAATTGTAGCAAAAAAGTGGCTCTACATGGGGTGGGTTCATGTCGGTCTGGCATTCATGTCCGCACACAAGCCGCATGTAAACTAGTCAAGCATTTTCTTGAATGTACTAACTGTAACGGCAGACAAAAGCTTGAATGCATTGACTGTACCGGCAGACAAAAGCTTGAATGCACCATTTGTAACGGCCGACAAAACTTTTTTTGCAGTTCAGAACATGAATAAATGGCAGACAGAACCATTTCTATATTCATTTCGACCGGTACAGATTAGAAAAACAAAACTGTAGCAAAAAAGTATCTCTGCACGGGGTGGGCTCACGTCGGTTCGGCATTCGTGTCCACACACAAGCCGCATATTAACTGGTCTGAGATTTGCATCCCCCCCTCCCCCGCGCGAGAGAGAGAGCCTCTTGGCTTGCTATCTTACAATGCCAAGAAATATGTTATTATATAGGGCTAAAACCAAAGTACCCCCTAACGTTTGGCCTAAGTACAATATGCTCATATAACGTTTTAAAAAGTACACTAAACCCATTTTCCAGTTAACTTAACCCCATCCGTTAAGTTATAATTATCAAATTACTTTTTTACCCTTATCCTTTCATATTCAAATCTCTTCTTCTTTCATGTTTGTCCACATTTTCAGGGTTCCCAGATCCTGCACTCTTGATGGTATGAAACTATGGTATGAAACTGTGCATTCTTTTTTTTTTTTTTGAGGGAAAAGGTGGAATAAGGCCACCCTGTTTCATTAATAAGAAATTAACAAAACAACCCAAGCATACTGGGACAAGTTACAACCTACAGACAGAAAAAAAAACATGAAGCGACATGACCAGGACATATAATCAACTCTCACTCTAAACTACGAGGACCAACTAATTGTATGTCTGTCAAGTCAGCTTCGAGCACCCACCTCCATGGCACGCGCACACCCACCTGAAGCGAATCAAGCGAGATTTGAAAATTTGCTGCCCCCATCCTTCTACCTCACCAAAGCAACTTCACACATGGCCCAATCGGAGTCGCACCCAAAAGGAGAGCCGTGAAGAGGGTACTCACCTCTGTCACGCTATAGCTCTCATCAGTAATTTCTCACCAAACAAAACACTCGGTCACCCTAACCATGAACAACAATAAGGAGAAAGTCGTAAAGAGGATACCTTCACCTCTCACACGCATCTACTCTTTCTAGTGATTTCTCACAAACACTAACAGACATCAGCAAAGAATAGAGAGAAGCAACATTTTTACTCTCTCACTCTCTCTCACTCCCTCTCACTCTCTCTCACGCAAAACTCGAAACAATCACAACTAACAGAAGCATCACCTTCCCCTCTCGCCCCTACGGGCGGTGGACGTTGTAGATTGCAGGTTTATTGATGAGGGCGTAGTGGCGGCGCTGTTGCGAAACCTGTGATCATTGATTAACGGGTGTCGAATTCAGGGTGCGACTACCCCACTTCCGATCAAAAACAGATACATCTCCACCTCAATAATTTCTACAGGACACCTCATGGGGGGACCCCGTCTGCGGGCCCAAGCCCCACCTAGTGCTGTAAAGGTGTGCACCTATGGGAGGACCCCGTCTTCGGGCCCTAGCCCCGTAATTGTGCAACACCGATCCCAGGCACCTCCTCCACTCCCCCCACACAAACAATAACCAGATCAACCCGCTGTCGTCTCTACCTCCGGTACTACCATCACACTTACTCTCTCTTCTTCGCATACACAACCAGTAACTCAAAATCCAAATTGCAGGTGCAGATCACCGCGGTTGGCATTGAGTGCGCGGACTGGCGTGACATAGTCGCTCCATGACAGTTGAGACAAGCACCCCGAAAGTTGAGACAAGTAAGCGCACATCACGAAGGGACCCCATCTTTGAACCCAAGCTCCACAATCGTGCAAAACATCATAACCCGCTCATCATAGCGACTCGCAGATAGAGAAGCACACCGGTTTCTTCACACGCACTACCAACCTTCGCAAAAACCAAATCATAGCTGCAGATCGCCGTGATTGGTCCCGAGAGTGTGGACATGGTGGTAAGCACGAAGAATAACCGGGCAAACATCTAGCAAGGCCCACCAACCCCAATCTAACCCAAACCCCCAACCCCAAACCCCCAGCTCCAAAAGCAACCCAGATCTCAGATCTGGAAGCACAGAGCCAACCGATCATAAGCGGAAACCCCAACCAACCAACCAACCAGATTTTCTAATACATTTTCTCAAAGATCTGGGTCCCTCCAACCAGAGGTGAAGGCTTCATAGGGAAGTTCACATGAAGACCTCCGACCACTCGACAGAAGGGGAAACTGACGGGGCGGGAAGGCATCGTATGGTGACGCAGTGGTACGGCATGACGGTACGGGAGGGGAAGGCACGATGATGGCGGCAGGATGCGGAAGGTGGCATCGATGGGGAAGCACCGCGAATTGAGGAGGCACGACGTTGCAGGCGGCGAGGAGGGTGGCGACGCTCCGTGGGCTGAGGCGCGACGATCAGAGGAGGCGCTCAAGGCTGTTGCTGCCGCGCATTGGGCCGACGATCTGGCGGAGGTGCAGAGCGCTGGGAAGAAGAAAGGACGGAGGAACGGCAGGAGAGGAGCATCGGGGCAGCGGCGACGAACCCTAGTCCCCCCCCCCCCCCCCCCCACACACACACACTTGCATTCTTGGTGGTATGAAACTGTGCTTCATGGGATTCTTGATAGTTTCTTTTTCAATGCATCATTGAGCCTTTGTAGTCTGTTAGCTTTACTTAGCATAAATCTATTGCAAAGCATATGTCGGGTTTTTAACTGGAAAAAAAAGGCATATGTGGGTTAGGCTCATGTTATATATAAACATAATTTCTGGTACATATGAAGAGTTAAATTTATGCTCTTCAATTAATTTGCTGATGATTATCATGATGACATTTTGAAAAATGTTACTCATGTGAATTTGTTTACTGGGGCTAATTAACAAGTCTAGAAGGTCAAGGACCTAAACATCTACATGTAAGAAAGAAAAAAAGATTGAATATGAAAGGGTAAAGGTAAAAAGTAATTTAATAATTATAACTTAACGAATGGGGTTAAGTTAACGGAGGAATGGATTTAGTGTACTTTTTCTAACGTTATATGGGCATATTGTACTTAGGCCAAACGTTGGGGGGCACTTTGTTTTTTGCCTTATTATATATTCTCTTCTAATTCCTTTGATTTTTCCGATGTGGACTAAAATCCCTTAACTCATTTTTTAGAAATCAACTGCATCACTTTAGGAGACAAATTCTCATTCACCCGATAACCGTTTTGAGCAAATAAATATATGATTTTGATCTACTCACGAAGGAGAAAACAAATCCATCAAGATCTCTCACTAATTCAAAAAGGATCTTACTCAAAAAATTCTCAAAAATTGGTTCGTAAATGGTGAATAAAATACCCATTTTCTAACATTTCCCACATGAATGAAAACCACAGACACGACAGACTGATACGACAGACTTGGTGATAGAATTCAGCAGTTGAAACCTACATAGGATTGGTAGGTGTTACCTTTTAAACCTTCCCTTATGGGAAATATGTGATGTGAATATTTGCAAGTATACAAAATCGTGACAAGTAATATAGTTAAGTGAAAAGAAACTCGAATCACAAGGACTAATTATTTTATTGAGTACCGAAATTACTAGATTAACTACTATTTAGAAAATCGAAATTCAATAAATAAAGCAACTAAATTAAATTAATCTAAAGAACTAACTAAATTAATTAAGATGAGCGAAATCTGAAATTTTTGTGATTTGTTAATTGCAAAATTTATTCTAGGGCTTTTGATTTCACATAGTTAATTCCACACAATTTATAACTCAATGCGAATAAAAAGATTATTTTTCCAAGTTGTAGACCAAAATTCTCAAATTATTCAATATTCCTCTCGAACAACATCAAAAATATCTCCAACTAACAGTTTGTCATAGTTCATGCACAAATTTAATTAATTGAAGACTCATTAAGTATTATGGATTTCTTTATAGTCACATCAATCGCGGTAAATTATCTCTAATTTTGCTCAATCAATGGTGTTTAATTTTATATTTATAAATCACAAATTATCTCTCGGTCTCTTCATGATCCAATAAATCATACAAAAGTTGGCCAAACAATTGTAAGCATTAAGAACAAAAATCAAACACACAACCAAGGAAAAATTGAAAAATAATATGAAATTAAAATTGTAATCCCAAAACTAGGCTATATCGAAACCCTAGAAAAATAAAATTAGTTCATAATAAATTTGCAACTAACAAATACAGTCTTTGATTGCATTATAAAATTAGAGAGAGAAAATAAATACAGGAAGAACTGTTTTTGTAAAAGAAAAAATTGCAAACGGAATGCCGGAAACTGAGCCAGCAAGTCAGAGAACCCAAAGATGTGCCTCTGTTTTCTCTCTGTCTTGCCACGAAACGCTCGCGCAAGGTAGCACGTCACCGCCACATGTCACCGCCACGTCAACTTGTCCCTTTCTCCTCTCTCCTTTGTCTCTTTCTGTTTTTCGTCTCAGAGCACACGCAAGCCCCCTTCAATTGCCCACCTTCTGTCCTTCACGCCACCCAAAACCACAGCCACCTACCTCCTATTTTTTTCTCTTCACGCCCACCCCCTTCATATAGGTGTGGTTAGTAGGTAGGTTATATTATATTTAGGACTAGGTTTGCCCATTGACACGTGCCTACGGTACGTCTTCGGAACGGTGCACCTTATTTGATCATATAAAATAGTTTTAGAGGTCCAGCAAATTAATTGAAGTAGCAAACATATTATATGAAAAACTTTTGGGGGTCCAGCAAAAAACATATTATATAATTTTTTTTGATTTTTTTTGAATTATTTTTAAAGTTTTTAAATTTTTAATTTTTTTAGTTTTTTAATTTTTAATTTTTAAAAAAAAATTTAAAAATTTTATTTTCTTAATTTTTTGAATAGAAGAGGAAGGGAGGGAAAGAGAGAAAAAAAAAGTAATTAAATAAATATTGGAGTTGTTTTAGGGGGGGATTTGAATTTGAGTTTTGGGGGAAAACTTTTGGGGGAGGGGGAATATGTTTTGTGAGGTTAAATCTGGGCCTTTGATTTTTAGGGAGATTGAAGGAGAGCCACTTGATAGCTTTCTTTGTGTTTTATTATATAGATTAGTTTTAATTAAGATAATAGGATTAGTTAATTAGGATTAGTTAATATTATTAGTTAATTAATTAATTTATTTAAAAATCAATAGATTAAAATTAATCCACTAAAATTTAAAACTAATCAATTAACTAACCCGAATTTAAATTCACTCAACTTTGATTTTATTACAAAATTTTATTTCACCACCTACTTGATAAAATATTTTTTATTGATTCTTCCATGGGCCAATTTGTAAATACGCGCATTTGAGTGCTCAAATGTTTAAATCTTCAACCTTGTGTTTCTTCCTTGATTTCACGCAAAAATGCCCAACTTTTGCATTTATCATCTCATTCCTACAAAAACAAATAAATAAATAATATTGAGTAGAAATAAAACAAATTTCAAAGAAATCAAATAGAACTCACAATTTTAATGCCCAAAAGAGTATTAAAAATTATGTATAAATTGTACTCATTAATATGTTTACTTTACTAACTAAACTAGTAGACACGATGTCCTTGAACTATTCTGTCATTTGTGTAAACGATGACATATCTCACACGGGAATCTTCCTAACGCATTTCATTTCTCACTGTTATGTTCATTTTGGCCATGAACATACGCCTGGTTCTGTAAGAGTTTAATAGGAATATTGCCTTACACTATTCCCTTGGAAGCTGCCCTTCTTTCCACTCACACAAGTGATTTCTTAGTTAAGAGTAACCCGCATTACTCTGCTTGAATTTTCAACGCAAAAGAGTCATTAAAAGCCTATCTTAGCCTCTAGCCTTACGGGTATCATTGTTTCATCATAAGAATGGACATGGGAAAATTCTTATAGTGATCCAACATAGTCTTTACAATTTAGTTGTCCATTTGAACCTAGATCTTGGGATCTCCAGTCAACTAGGTTTGGTGTCCATTGTATCGACTTATTCTTTCATGGGCTTTATTCACATTCTCATCGATGATTTATCAACTAATTCTCTATTTAACCCTTTGGTTATTGTTTAACTATTTGGTTAACGGGTCTACAATCTTATCATTTGACTTTACATAGTCCACAGAGATAACCCCAGTAGAGAGTAGTTGTCTAATGGTATTATATCTTCGACGAATATGTCTAGATTTACCAGTATACATATTGCTCTCTGCTTTGAAAATTACATATTGACTATCTGAATGTATGAAGATTGGAGGCACAAGCTTTGTCCACCTTGGAATATCCTCAAGGAAGTGGTGTAACCGTTCAATCTCTTTCCCACATTTGTACAGTGCAATAAATTCAGATTCCATCATGGATTTAGCGATCATTGTTTTGTGTCGAGGATTTCCACAAAACTGTTGCATCACCCAGTGTAAATACATAGCCACTAGTGGATTTTGAGTTATCACTAGATTTCCAGTTCACATCACTGTATCCTTCAAGTAAAGCCGGATATTATGTATAATGCAGCTCATAATTACGAGTAAAATGCTAGTACTTCAGTACTCTTATAATCGCTTGTTAATGTTTGGTTCCAGGATTACTTGTATATCTACTTAGTTTACTAACTGCATAGGCTATGTCTGGTCTTGTATAACTCATCAAGTACATTAGACTGCCTATAATTCTAGAGAATTCTACTTGACGGATACTCTCACCTTTATTCTTGGATAGATGTAAAGTTAGGTCTATCGGAGTTCTAGCCAGAATTGTCTTTATCAAATTTTCCAAGAATATTGTCGATATAATGTGATTGGCTTAAAACACGCTCGTCTGATGTTCTTGTGATTTTAATTCCCAACATAACATCAGCTAATCTCATGTCTTTCATGTCAAACCTTGAGTTCAACATATTTTTAGTATATTTAATTATCTTATCATTGCTTCCAACAATAAGCATGTCATCTATATACAAACATATTATGACATATTCACTTTTAGTGTCTTTGACATATACGCATTTGACACATTCATTGATCTTGAAACCATTTGTCATCATGACATTGTCAAATTTCTCATGTCATTGCTTTGGTGCTTATTTTAAGCCATGTAATGACTTCACCAGTTTACAAACTTTCTTTTCTTGTCCTGGAGATGAAAAACTATCTGGTTGCTCCATAAAGATTTCTTCATCTAAATCTCCATTATGAAAAGCTATTTTCACATCAATTTGATGTACTTAAAGATTATGCAAGACTGCTATTGCAAGTACCATCCAGATGGAGTTTATTCTCGTCACAGGAGAATATGTATCAAAATAGTCTAGACCTTACTTTTGTCTATAACCTCTGATTACAAGTCTTACCTTGTATTTATCAATTGATCCATCAGGTTTCATTTTTCTCTTGAAAATCTATTTAGAACCTGAAGGTTTTCTACCTGGTGGAAGATCCAATAGTTTCCAAGTACGATTTTGCAAGATAGAATCATTTTCGCTCTTAATGACTTCTTTCCATAGAGGATCATCACTAGAGCTCACAGCTTCTTTGAAAGTTTGGGGTTCACCTTCAAGCATAAAAGTCAAGAAATCTGGACCAAAAGATTTTTCTGTTCTTGTTCCTTTACTACGTCTAAGTTCCTCCTCAACTTCTTCATCTTGGTTTTTACTATCTTCACTGATAGTCTCAAGTGTTCGTTTGGAAGAACTCGGTTCTTCCTTATACTTATATGGAAAATACATCTTCAAAGAACGATGCATTTCTAGACTCTATTATCGTGTTTTTTGGTATCTCAGGGATGTTAGATTTGTATTCCAAGAACAGATAAATACTACTATTATGTGCATAGCCAGTGAAAATACAATCAACCATTTTTGGTCATATTTTCACTTTCTTAGGTGGAGGTACTGCCATCTTGGCAAGACATCCCTCCATTCACAAATAATTGTAGGATAACTTTTTTTCTTTCCATAGTTCATATGGAGTTTTCTCTTCTTTCGTTTTAGTTACCGTATTCAAAAGGTAGTAAGCTGAAATAATAGCTTCTCCCCACAAGTTTGGTGTCAAACCAGAACTTTTTAACATTGCATTCATCATTTCCTTCAAGGTACGATTCTTTTGATCAGCAACATCGTTGGACTGAGGGGAATAAGGCGCTGTGGTTTCACGTATAATCTCATACTTAGCACAAGTTCAGGAAATGGCGATTCATACTCTCCACCGCTGTCACTTCTTAGTACCTTAATTTTCTTGTTGAGTTGATTCTCAACTTCGTTTTTATAGATAAAAAATTTCTCTATCGCTTCGTCCTTGCTTTTAAGCAAATACACATAACAATATTTTTTGCTTCATCAATAAATGTAATAAAATATTTATTACCACCTCTTGTTTATGTTATTTTCAAATCACAAATATCAGTGTGAATTAAATCAAGAGGTTCACTGTTTCTTTCAACACTTTTAAACGATGATTTGTTAGTTTTACCTCAACACAAGTTTTACACTTATGTTTGGAATCAATTTGGAATGTTGGTATATGATTCAAGTGAATTCACCTACGCAAAATATCATAAATAATATGTCATAGTCTACCATGCCATAAATTGGAAGACTCAAACATATAAGTAGAAGAGTTAGCTTTATTGATATTCTTGACTATGATCACTACAGTAAGTTTAAACATTCCACCACCCATGTATCATCTACCAACATATATTCCATTCTTCGACGAAACAATTTTGTTTGACTCAAACACTAACCAAAATCTGTGATTATTAAGCAACGAACAAGATACCAAGTTCTTACGAATTTCAGGAACATATGCAACATTGTTAGAGTCAATTCCTTCCAGAAGTCGCCTTCAAGATCACCTTGCCTTGGCCCTTGATTTTTTAAGTGGTTGAGTTCCCTATAAATATCTTCTCCCCATTCTCTAATGGTTTGAAATTTGAGAACATAAATCTGTTGGAGCACACGTGTCGAGTGACTCCAGTGTCAATCCACCATTTCTTGGGGTTTGAACCCATCAAGTTCACCTCCGAGACCACAGCTGAGGTTGATATTAGAAACGTTTTGAGCAGTGTCTTCAACTACATTGGCTTTTATGTTTCTGTTCCTTTTAGTTAGTCTACAATCAGTAGATTTGTGACCTAACTTGTCACAGTTGAAGCACATGCCTTGAAACTTTAGCTTCTTGGAGACTCCTCCCTTAGGCCCTAACTTGGACACTAACTTGGAGATTTCTCCCTTAGGCCCATTGAACTTCTCAGGTTTTTCTGCATGGGATACTAAGATAGGTACAACGGTAGGCACTTGCATTCGTGCCACACCAACTGTTGGCAATTTGATTGTTTCAACAGTCGTCAATTGGGTCATTTTAGCCACAACAATATTCTCCAATGCATTTGTCATTTTTAATCTGAAAATACACAACACGAGTGTAAATTTTTCAGAATGGAAAAGAAATAAAAGGAAGTGCCTCAAAAATCATGGAAGTAAAAGTCAAGGAAGTTTGTTACAAAATTTGTTTAAAAATTAAAACCAACTTCGAGAAATTTATTCTCTTTGTTACAACTTTGGTTACAAAATGTTTGCAATAAAACCAAGTTTGATCTTAGAGGCACAAAATCAGAGAAAGAGGTGAAGAAGAAAAACCAATAAAATTAAAAGGAAAATAAAAATAACAAAACCAAAACGATTTGTGTCGAGGCTTGTGTATCACACAATCTCCTAAAAATAGCTTCGCCTCATCTGGGTGCTGGAGTTTGCTGAGGCATCTGTCTCCTAGAATGCAACGACAGCAGAGTATTGACGTAGGCACCACGCCACGCTCTCGAACTGAACAGACTTTGAAATCTATCACTGATCGACCGGACAGAGAAAGTAGAAGAACAGGACGCCGGGGGGGAGTAGAGTTTCTGGCTCCCAAGAGGGGAGAAGAGGCCTCTATTTATAGGACAGGGTGAAGAATGTAACAGTAGGCATCTCCTTGAATGTACTGACTGTAACGGCAAACAAAAGCTTGAATGCACTGACTGTATTGGCAGACAAAAGCTTGAATGCACCATGGTAAAGGCCCAAAAAATTGTTTTTACAATTCAAAAAGTGAAAAAATGGCAAACAGAACCGTTCTGCATTCATTTCGGCCGTTACAGACCGGGGAAAAAAATTACAGCAAAAAAGTGGATCTACACAGGGTTGGTTCACGTCGGTCCGATATTCATATCTGTAGGACGTGCAGGCGCACACAAACCGCATGTAAACCGGCCCGAGATTTGCACTCCCCCTCCGTAACATCACGTATTTAAGAGTATATATATATAATATTATATGGAAAGATGTATATATATATACATAATAAGAGTTTGTTATTGTAAATTACAAATAAGAGTTTGTTATTGTATATGCATATTACACATCAGTAAATTACAAATATAAGTTTTTTATTGTATATGCATAATCATATACATAAGCAAATTACAAAGCTTTACAAAGAATTTAATGTATTACATGCCAACTTTGGCTCCAAAAGGAGAAGCAAAACAAAAAAACTCAATGTATTACAAGTTCAACTTAGGCATAACCAAAAACAAAAAAAAATATTACAAGCTCACAGTATTACAAATTTTATACACATCATCACCTTCTTGTTCTTTGATCCAACTAAAATACAGCCATAAGGGGATGTTGATGAAAAAAATATAAGTTCTTCTTTGATCCTCTGAATTCCAACTAAAATCCAACTCTTCATGAAAAAAATGATGAGTAAAATACAAGTTCTTTTTTGATCCTTTGAAATCACCGATACAAAAAAGAAAGTACAAAAAACAAAAAAAAATATATTGGTGAACAGCAAAGTCTCAAATCATATTAGGTGTGGATTTCGGAGCTACGGATTTGGGGCTCGAAAGATGCGAGGTGGGTTTCGAAGAGAGAGAGAAGTCGAGATCGAGCAGCTGTAGGGAGGAAGAGAAATGAGGAAGAGAATGCAACTTTTAGAGCAAGGGTTTCATGGAATTTCATGAGGAAGAGAATGCAACTTTTAAAGCTAGGGTTTCAGGATTCAGAGAATGCAACTTTTGATACGGAGATGAGCGAGCGAAGCGAGGGAGCTAGGGGTTTCGAACTCAGGATGTAGGGTTCGAAGCAAACAAGAGTGCATCGAGGAAGAGAGTACCCCAGATGCAACTTTTAGGGTTTCGATTTGGGGAATAGGACGTCGGAGAAGGAGCTAGGGTTTAGGATTTGGGGGAGATGAGCGGAAACATTATGGGGTGAGAGAGAAATCGAAGGAGAGGAGAATGTGAGGGTGTATTACTATGTTGGGGGAAATGACATTTTTACCCCCAACACAGTAATGGAGAGAGCGAGAGGAAGGGTAGCCACACGATCTTCATCAAGATCTTGATGAAAATTGAGTGGTGGAGGGAGAGTGCGAACGTAGAGTGTGCAAACAGAAGTGTGTAACTGAAGGTTCCCCATATATATATATATATATATATATATATATATATATATATATATATATATATATATATATATACTAGATTTGCCCGTGGGCACGTGCCTTCGGCACGTCTTCGGAACAACACACAAAAAGCTCTGTAAACAGTAAAACAGCAATTATGTAGTTCAAGTTTGAATAGTATGATAATAATTAGTTGTAAATAAAAGTCCATGTTTCTATTAGTATATGTCAAAAAATAATTATAAATGAGGGTGTAAAATCCAACTTCTTAGAACTTGAAGTGTAGAAAATGATAAAATTTAACTGTTGAAGAGATATTTGTTGTTTTCAATATAACATGTGCAATAAAAAAAACATAAAAATTCTGAAAATTTTACAAACTTGAAATCTTAAAATCTAAATTTCTAAGTAAATAAAGAACAAATGGAAGAGAAAGGGAGAGAGAGAAAGAGAGAAATATGAAAAAGTGAAGAGAGAGGAGAGAGATAGTAATAAAGTAATAAGTTTTTTAGTTTTGGGGAGAAAATTTTAGTTTTTTAGTTTTGTGATTTGAAATTTTGGGCAAAAAAATATGTTTTGTGAGAATCAATCTAGGCCATTGATTTTAGGGGAGAATGAATGAGAGTCACTTGATAGCTTTCTTTGTAATTTATTATATATATATATATATATATATATATATATATATATATATATATATATATATATATATATATATATAATGTGAGAGTGGTAGTTTGGCCTATAGGTTGTTTCTATGGGCTTGGTTGCATGGAGATTTGGCCATAAGATGAGATGAGAAGGGGTGGTATTGGCTGCATGAATGTAGTCGCGTGCGCAGCTGAGCGGGCTCGGGGCGTTACAAAACTTTGCAGCGCCCCGAATTCCCAATACCGAGAACTTGAGACACAAGCCAAAATATTTACTTCAAATAGTCTCACAACACAGAAAATATAGGAAATTAAAATCTTTTATTGCATCCCAGAATGTTACATTGTACAATACAATCTTACATAAATTTTTAATATAAATTACATCATTAATTCACGTCAGTAATTTACATCAATAAAATTACTATACAAAATTTACAATCTCCACTTGGACGCTCCACACAGCTCGAGTCTCATGCTTCCACGATCCAGTAGTCCTGTAACAAAACATAATGTGGGCACATCAGTTGAATGCAACTGATGCAATACAGATAAAACCAGCGACTTCCCAAACTCAACAATCAATATTTTATGCAAAGGAAAAAGTGGAGACAAATCACAAGTGTTAGTATATGCCATGCCGTAGAGTCTAACGCACAATTTCAAATGCATGCTATACCTTACTCTAAATGCAATTCTTTTGAAAATGTATGCATCCCATACTGCATAATTTCCAAGGAGTTCGCAGTCTCCAAATCACAGGGTTCGATCTCCTGCTATGCATCATACTCTTGTATTCATTCCAGTTTTTAACAGTTAACTAGTGACTGATGAGGTTGTAGTTGTTCAGTCTAATTCTGCCACTGCAGTCAATAGTGGTATCTAATTTTTCCACTATTCCTCGGCACCCGTACATCACTCAAAAGTTGTGACGAACAACAGGGTAGCCCGCAAGCTCACCAAGTGGCACCGAGACACGTAGAGCCGCACTCTAGTTCTCTGTTTGTACCCAACAACATAGAACTTGACGGATTGGTAGGGTCCATTCCCTACTTCCGACATGAGCACCTCTCATTCTTATCACAGTACTTCAGGAATTAACAGACGAGATCACGCAACCCGTGCTCCCAACAAGTGGGAAGACATCGCACGTGTCCCTTTGACAGGCGAGTACAAACCCCGACTAGTGCCTGCCCTAACAATACACAAGACTATTTCTAATTTACAGGATATTATTACCTAGTATGCCAATCATATTCAGGTTTTAGTGATAATAACTAACATCTATTATGGACATGTGTTTAGTGAAACTGGGTCAATTGCTTTGTCAGTAACTAAATCCAAGCCTCACACTATGTTCACAAGTGGAACCCAATTGGCCTAATCAAATCATATGACATTGGCGACTCGATCTTCATCGATCTCCAGTGCCACGAGCTTGGAACTCGACCCTATTTCCGGCACGCGATCAAACCACCTTGGTTAAATTCCAACAGCGGACGAGAAAGCCTCATCCACCGCATCTCGAGGTGATAAGGGCTACTAGCCACCCAAACTATCATGCGATATTAATAGGTCATAGGATACAGTTCACCCAATTAGGTCACTAGCAAACTAAAGATGAATAACAACAAGTGTACCAAGGCAAAAATGAGATAATAGTTGTTCAAATCTCAAAACACATTAGGTTCAAACAAGCACAACTCCAACATGATCAAACATGACTCAAAAGTCAGACAAACAACATTCTAAGTCTTATTCTAAAGCCCTAGTATGATGAAAAACATACATGTAATCAAAACAGTGAGCTAACTATTCCACCTGCAACTGGCGCTGTTTTGGAAAATCTTCATAAATCACATACTCGGTGGAATTTTAAGTTCTTGGATTCTTTAGAAAGATAAATATGTCTACTTTAGCTTCTCAGTTGGAAATATCCTCAAAATAGTTCATTTTGGAGAAGAAAATTAGCCAAAACTGAGTGGCATGTAAAACTTCCAGATCTGATGAAATTATCAACCAGTTGCACCAGTAAACTCATTTAAAATATCAAATGAAACCAAAAATTTATAAAACTTTATAGGAATGTTCTATACACATAGGAACAATACATATCCAAAATTTGGCTAAAAACTTTAAGTATACAGGAAGATATGATATTTTGAATCGGATGCAAATTATCATACAGTAACAACACTGTTTCTTAACAACAGTAGCAAGATGTATTTTGTAAAATATCAAATGATATTTAAAAATCATGAAACTTGGTGGAGAGGTTCTATACTGATCGCCAACACTACTGTAAAAATTTCAATTTTAAATTTCTTTTCACCACAGAGTTATGAATTCCAGAACCCAAGCAAGTGTATCAAGACAAGAAAATAGAAGGACTCTGTTCCAATAATGAACATGGTTTTATTAGAAATATCAATCGTTGTTCAAAAATTACGAAAATAGGTGGAGATTTTATAGACACATAGAAGAACCCCACATAAAAATTTTATATCAAGAATCCAAGTATTCAGGAAGTTATGAATTATCAAACTAGACAAAAATACCAAGACAGAACCGAAAACAGTTCAGCCTTTCTTGCACCAGTGTTGGTTTCTCATTTTATATAAATATCAAACATCTTCAAAATATTATGAAAAATTTGGGAATTGATAAAGAAATGTAAGAGAACCTACAGTAAATATTTCAACACTAGATTCATAGTAATATGGAGTTATGATTTTTTCAAGTCACTGTTAAAATTCAATCAGAGCAGAATGTTTATCCCACACCAGCAACAAGATAGAATTTTATTAAGATAGCAAACTATATCCAAAAATTACGAAATTTGGTAGAGTTATAATAGACATGCATGAGAAGCTATAGTAAAATTTTTAGCTATAAAATCATATTAACCATGGAGATATACATTTTATAAGTCAAGCATGATCATTCTACCCAGAACAGCAAGATGATTCAACTGTAACACCCCGAATTCCAAAATACAACTGAATTCGAAGTTCCACAGGATCTTTACACTTCTTTCGTACACTTTTACAAGGAAATAAAAATATTTCTTATATCAGAGTTACATTACACTTGTACATTATCACAGCGGAAGCAATTTTACAATAATTTACATGAAACAATATTTAAAACAATCTTAAGCAGCATGTATACTTCAATTGTGTCAAGCATCTTTACCCTGCATATAAAACTGTGGGCACGTCAGTTCATTCAACTGACGAAATATTATACATGGTCATCCTCTCTATGCCGGAAATAGTATAACGATTCTCAATACTTAGCAAACCACAAACTTGTCACAAACAAAGCTAAAGGGACTATCCTATTGATGTCGTGTTGTGAACGTGCACTTAGTCCTTAATGCAATTACTTGTATTATATGACACTAATGCGCACTTGTTCAGAGTCTATGCAGCTCATACTACATTGTTCCGAGGGCAAGCCCTTAACCGTTCTTCATCTTGTAGGGTTCAATCCCTCGTCATGACTTAATCTACTACTGTAACTACGGTAAGTATCCTAGATATGATCTGACCTACGAACTCATGTCTAGGCATCCTGGAGGGAATCCCAACACACTGTCACATGACTCATCATGCAGGCATCCTGTGGTAATTCAGCTCCTACCATAGACATGACACCACCCGCAGTCGTCAAACACCCCACGAGCGTCGCCACCGGGACGATACTCTAGAGCAGTATCCACGCCCTATCATGACGCATTATGGGACATCCTGTGAATACTCTCACGCCGCCAATCCAATGGCCCTCATACTCAATGTTTTTCTTCTACTTTCATCACATCTTCACTATGTATCTAATCCTTAGTTTAATTGAATCATGAATAAAATCAACCCTTAGAGTTTAGCACTCCCACTATACCGGTCTTATTCATTTATTTCACATGACCCAAACCTTGGTCTTCTCATTTCAATATCATTTCCACATTTCTTTTATTGCCGCTATAAGGCTTGGCTATACTTTAATTCTCAATTTCAACTCATAATTATAACATCGAGCTTTTCATGCTCATAAGGTCTTTTCATGATTAATCAAAATTCACATTTTCATAGGCATAGCATTCATGTATTCACATCTTTCATAACTCATCACAATCAATAATTCAATTTCACGTGCAATTTATGTGTAAGAATAAATTTCAACTAGTAGTAATCAATAATTCATGTATTCCACAAATCTATTATTCTCATTTCAAAATCTTAGCACAGATTAGAAGTCCAATTAATTACACCAATCACACTTTCAAAAATTCCTCATTACTAATTTTTCATCTTCATAACTCAAAATTTATTCATTTATTTTTCCTTCTTTATTTAAAATACAATTTAATTTCAAAAGAAGTCCTTTCTTGCAAAAACCCCAATTCCTTAATCACACTTTATCAAAAGCTATATAAATTTCCTTATAAAGTCCTAATAATTTTTTTAGTAATTAATCCATAATTTTTCCAATTTTTATTTATTTTTAAAACTCAAATAATCAAATATAATCCACAAAAAACTTTTTTTTGTAAACTCAAATCCCCCAACCGGATTCAAACCCACAACCAGCGGTGAAACAGACAGCGCATACGACCAACATGCCAAAGCCGCCAAACGATATAACTAAGGGTTATATTCCCTAAGTATTGACTCTCGGCTGTTTGGATTTTTAACAAAAAGTAAAAACCAAGACACAGTATCGAACCCGAGACCTCCGACTACTGTAGCGACAAAAGGCTCTTCCGACCAGTTGGTCTAAGTGGCCAATTCGTTTAGAAAGTAAATAATTTGGGTTTTAATTCTACTCTCTGTTCATAATTTTAATTCATGAAATCTCAAACAAAATTGTCTCTTTTTCTCCTCTTTTGAAAACAAAATTTTCCAGAATAAAAAATACATTTAATTCTACAGTAACCAGTATTTTTAAGGGTATTTTTAACTCTTTAAAACATATATTTAGCCTTAGTTTGTATTTCATAATCACAATTTCGACATTTGAAAACTAAAGCATACTACTTTATAATTAAAGATAGTTTCCCACAAAAATTCACTACATCAATGTTCTCTTATAACTATGATGTTTTTAGAATACAAAATCATCCTTCTTAATGAATGAAACTTATATTTTTATCCACTAATTTACACATGATGCATTCAATCATTTGTTTGCAAAATACATTCCCTTTCATATAATCGAACATTCATATGGCATACAAAATGAAGAATTCTACTACAACAATTTACAATTATTTCTTAGTAATTCATTCCATCACTTCATCTCTAATATGCCATTCTACTTTAATACTTTCATTAACAAACATGGTTCTAATCTTTTAATAGTTAATTCACACAATTGCATTTAAACCATACTTAGCATGCATACTAACATTAGAAGCAATGAGAACATTCACTTTTACTCATAATTAACAAATCTAGCAACCAAATTAACACACATCTAATAATTTATCAATTCTCCTCTAATTAGGCAAACATGCATTATATTTCAACTAGTTGCTTTATAATAACAATTCAATTCATTCCTAACATGATTTCTACTTTAGAAACACCCACCTCTTTGAAGAAAAAGCCAATTAGAATCTCCTAGAGTCCCCTAGAATGCGAGAGAGTGCCTTCTCCTCCTAGATTGCGATGCAAAAGCTCCTTCTCCTTACTTCCTTGCCAAACCGAAAGCTCCTTGGGGAAAGAATGAGCCGGCCACCAATGTGGGAACACACACACAGCTCACATTCACTCTAATATATTTCTCCTATATAGTTTTCTTTCTTTCAATAGTTTCTTAGTGTAGAATACAAATAGGTAGGGGGTATTTATACTAATTCTATGATGGATTGGAGGGCTAGGTTTCATTAGATAGTTAAAGGATGGATGGCTAGGATAGGAGGGGAAGTTGTAGCAACCACCCACACTCACATAACTACCCATGCACACACACACCCACTCTCCATGACTCCCATGCATACCCAGCCTCCACAATGGTGTGCATTGCATACTACGTGCATGCACGTGCCCCTAGTACCCCCTATTTGAAGTTTGTACAATTTTTAATTAATCAATTGTTCACATTTTATGTCTACATGACAAGTGTGACCATTTAAATGATTAATTAAATATGTGGGCTTCACAAATAGTGGGCTTACAGTTGTGCGCCAAAATAATAAAATAATAAATTATTAAAGTGGGCTCAAACTAAAAAAATAGTGTTTTAGGCTTTACAAAATAGGCTTTTAGAAAAATAAAGGAAAGGAAAAATAATTGTTCATACTATAAAAATGAAATTTTATATATAAAAATAAATAAATAAATATACACATGAAATTTGCACGTGCACAACACGTGAAAATCAATATTTTTATTAAAATGAAAGTTTAGGGTATTACATCAACAACAGCAGCAACATGGATTTATTACAAATATCAACCATCATCCAAAATTCACAAAATTTAGTGGAGTTATTAGGGACACAATCAAGATGCTATTATAAAAATTCCAAGTATAAATCCCAACATACCACATGGTTATGAATTTCTAATCATTTCACGCTAAAACTTTACAAGATTCAACATTTCTAACTATTAGTAACCTGGTGTTTTTATTATTTAAAAACATACATACAATTTCAATTCACCACATCAAACAAGCCAAATCAGTACATATTCATCACAATTTTTGAAATAAAAACACAAGTAAGATATTAGAAAAGACACCCAATATTTGTAGTTTGTTGATTTCTCCAGTTTTGCTTCTTTTTGCTCCTTGCTCTTGCTCCTAGTGCCTTCATCTTCTTGCTCCTTCTTACTATTGATCCTTACTCCAAAAATCTTTCTCAAATCAGTAGCTATAGGAGGGTGAGAGTATTTGAGAGTGTGGGAGTGCTTAGAGAGGGGAAAAAGGAGGAATTGAGATGAGGGGCTTTTTTTTAATAGGGGGGGGCATGGATGAGAGAAGGGGGAGAGAAGGGGGTTTCTTTTGGAAATGACAAGCCCATGGTTTTGGGTTAGTGGTTTAGGGTTAGGGCAGTATGAAGAATTGTACATTTACACACATATACATATATATACATTATACATCTGAAAACAACGCATACACAGTTAATTCATACTCAAAAAGAGAATTGTGTGTGTGTGTGTGTGTGTGTGTGTGTGTGTGTGTGTGTGTGTGTGTGTGTAGTTTATTATTGTAGAAACACTATATGTTTTGTCTCGATTATAGTTAAGACAAATGTATAATTTAATTGAGAAATTATTCCAACTCCGGTTCCACAATTGTATCATTATCGTGCACAATTCAGGGTTGCACGTATTAATGGATTTTTCTTGTTTGTTTTTGAATAAGTAAGGACATGTGAACTATATATTAAATTGTTTGCTCCTGTTAAAACTCATAACTCTGCCAAATGACACCTCATTAAATATGACAATTGTGAAATTTGTGCTCAGATTATCATCACTTGAAAACTATTTAGTATTGTCTCTAGAAGTAAACAATTCCTTGAGTTAATACATTCAGATATTTGTGATCTCAGTAGCTTTGTGACTAGATGAGATAATGATTGGTCAGAAGTATTTAGTTATTCTTGGATGATAATTGGATGTGTTATCATATATATGGAGGACGAAGCACTGGTTATTTTAATGAATTAAAAATCTAGTTAAATGATAAAATCAAAAGGTTTCAGATTTGATACAGATGGTGAATATGTTTTGATAATTCTAGAGAAGTTTGCATTTGGCATAATCTGTAGTGCACTCTATTTACCAATGTCAAACGGTATTGATAAAGATTAGAATCAAATACTCAGTGAAATGTTGAATTCTATATTATTGACTGTTCGTTTAACTTTGTATAATTATGTTTAATGTTGTATTATTAATCATATTCATAATTTGTTACCACATTCTAAATTACTTATACCTTGTAGATTAACAACATAAAAACAAAACAAAAATGTTCAAGTGAAAACATGTGGTGTGATACATTTGTTAGAGTACATAACCATAGAAGACCTAAAGTATGACCTATAACAAATACTTGTGTGTACTTAGAAAGTGCATAATGTGGTTCGATGGATAGTTTTGGATCTATCTAATTTGTATTAGTAGAATCTAAACTTGCAGAGTTCTTTGAGGATGTGTTCATCAGAGATGAATTTATGAAATCACCTAGTCCTAAAGACACGGTTAATGATTCACAGTTAAAATTAAGAAGCCTTACTGACACATAAAATTTCAATGACAGATGAGCCAAGAAGACTCTTTAGTAGATAATGAAATGAATATGTTATTATACAATAATACTTTAAATTAGTTGATTTGCCGAAAGTGGCTAAAACTATAGTAAGTAAGTGGGGTTTTATAGAAGAAACTTAATTTTGATTGATCAGTAGAAATTTTAATGCACTTTTAGTAGCTAAAAGATTAACTAAGATTAGTGGGGTAGATTGGTTTGATGTCTACTCACATATTTGTCATACTGCTACAATAAGGATTCTTCTTGCCCTTACATCTGTTGAATTTTTTTTTTTATTTATCAAAGATGTTTTTAAACAGTTTTGTACTAAAAGATTTGTGAATATTTATATTGAAAAGTTTTGTACTGAACAGTTTTGTACTAAGAGTGTTGCACTAATATGTTTAGTGAACAAGATTTAAAATTTAGTAAAATCATTGTGTGTGTGTGTGTGTGTGTGTGTGTGTTTGTGTGTGTGTGTGTATTATATAGCTGACGGATAAATAATTTGAAAATTTTCCTAAAGAGCCTGGTATTTGAATCGAGTAATTCAGATCAATGCCTTTAACTTTTTGGTGTGTCAAATATAATGGCTATTACTTACTTATTTATTGTTGACATGCTTATTCTTAAAAGCGACCTTTCTATTGTAAATGAAGTTAAAACTGTGCTATCAAAAGAATTTAGCATGAAACACCTTAGATGTTGTAGACATCATATTAGGTATAAGGATGAGTTTCGGTTGGCAATGGATAACCCTTAGTCAAACTCATCAAATCAATAATGTGTTCCAAAAGTGGGGATATAGTGATTGAAAATGTGTTTTAAACACCTTTTGATTATGATAAAAGGTTGACACCTAATGATAGTGCAACTATGAGACAATTAGATCATTCTAAACTTCTTGAAAGTCTCATGTATATAAAGATCTAGACTAAAAGACATAGTCTTTATGTTAGGTATGATCTGCAGATTCACTAATAATCCTATTAATATACATTGGAGTATCCTAAGAAGCTAATGAGAGGTACTCATGAGTTTGCTCTGTGCTACTCTAGCCATCCTTCAAGACTGAATGGATGATCGGATGCATTATAGTGCTCAGAATTTAGTGAAAGTCGACAACTGGTGGATGTGTGTTTACACTAGGAGGAACAGAAATGTTGTGGAAATCAAAAGGCAAACATGCATTGTGCTCTCATCCATTAAATCAGATCTCTATGTGTAATCTTCTGCAGGGGAAGAAACTGGGTGGATTGAAGGGCTTATTGCTAGTCATCCACTGAGAAGTTTAAGTAACTCTCTAATTCTTCCCGTCGACTAACAAGTTACAATGCATTGTAGCTCATAACCCACTCTATTATAATAAGAGAAGTATAGTAAGGCTAAAAGAAGCCTAGTTGAACTTTCTCATAAATAAAGTTCAACTGAGATAAAATATGGCTAATGCTCTTTCAAAGAGACTTGAAAGTGATCTAATTATCAAAACTGTGGGGGAAATGGAGTTAAAAGTTATTGAGCCAAAAGTTTTAACATCCTAGTTGTTTTGAAAATTAGAATCCAATTGGAGCCATTGAGAAGTTCAAACTTAAACATCAATTTTTGGCAGTTGACATACTTTAGATAATTTGAAAAGTTCTATGTAAATTTTGTTAATATATAATTTCATTCCAATTTTGATGATGCTATATATTCTCATAATTTACTTAGAATCATCTCATTATTCCAAAAGAAAGCGTGAAAACTTGTCAATGTGTTTCTGATGTTTAGAATTGTTGTTATATCATTCCAATTTTGATGATATATCTTTCTTATGGATTCATGTTTCATTCCAATTTTGATGATTCATAATTAACCATAATTGATTTGACTGTTCTATCATTCCAATGTGAAACATAGTATAGTTCTTGTGTAGAAACTATAATAGTTCTTGTTCTTTATTTTGCTAAAGAAATTTGATTGTGATGCTTGCGTTACATTTTTGCTAAGTTAATCATGAATTGTACTAAGTTCTTTTGTGGAACTAGATACTCTGTAAAATTCATTAGAATTCTTAGATATGTCTCTTGATATTCTTGTTTTCAATAAGCTAGCAAAGATGGAGGAGTTAAATATGTCATATAGATTTAAAAATAATAATTTGCTCAAAATGGAGGGTTAAACATAAAACAGTTTGCAAGGATAAAGTTTCGGTTTATTTTTCTCGAGAATAAATTTGTTACTTGCTTGGTCAAACTTCTATTGAGTTTGAGACTC
The DNA here is from genome assembly GCA_017893485.1 of Hemerocallis citrina. Classification (NCBI taxonomy): domain Eukaryota; kingdom Viridiplantae; phylum Streptophyta; class Magnoliopsida; order Asparagales; family Asphodelaceae; genus Hemerocallis; species Hemerocallis citrina. The sequence continues at coordinate 99,264,881 of CM030358.1, read as the reverse complement.
TTGTGTTCATGAGCTTAAAACTACTATTTTGTTCTTGAAGTTTATTTGCTTTGGTTGATTTTGAAACTATGACAGATTTCTCTAGTTGATTTAGTCATTGTAAACTATTCTGTTTTGATATGGTCTTAAAACTATTTGATTATTTTGGTTTAGTCTTATTTGAACTATTCGGGTTATAATTGATTTAGTCTATAAACTATATTCTCTAGTAATTCAATGTTTATTTCAAATTGTTGTGATCCAATCCACAATATGAGGAACTGATGAGATAACCAGGTACTGCGTAATATAGTGAGAATTTAGGAGGAGATTGTTAGATATATAGGTATATTCTCAATATAATAGAGTATTATTGTGTATAATGTTCTATGGGGCAACACGTGTTGTGCACATGTTATCTGTGAGTTATTGGACCGGGTTGTGTGGGCTAAGAGCATATGTAGTCGTTCCCTATATTTCCAAAATTTGGAAAATATAGGGAACGAGCTGTTGTAGTCATTCCTTATATTTCCAAATTTTGGAAAAATATGAACAATACTCGTCTATATTTGAGAGACGGTATAGGAATTTCCAAAATATAGGAATAGAAAGATCATCTTGCGTCCATTCTAAATTTTTCTTCTCGGAAGCAAGATGATCTTGTGTATGATCAATTTTCTTTTAAAAAAAAATATAAATGTCGGATGCAAGATGTTCTTGTGTCTGTTCCAAAAAAAACTAATTAAAAAATGTCAAATGAAAAATCATCTTGTGTCTGACCAAATTAAAATTAAAAAGAAACACAAACGGTGATTGGACGCAAGACGTTATTGCGTCTAACCAAAAATAAAAAATAAAAAATAAAGGGAAAGGACGCAAGCATCCTTGAAGATTTCCCCCATTTTGAATTTTTTTTCCTCTATGGAATAGGGCCTATAAGATTATTATGCATATGAAGTAAATTTGAGATTTGTGTGAATTTTTTTATCAAGGGCTGAAATGGAATGAGAATATAGGAATTGTTATGTGCATCTATGCATACAATTTTTTTTTACAAGTGTGTTTGACGCCAAATTATTATTATTATTATTATTATTATTATTATTATTATTATTATTATTATTATTATTATTATTATTATTATTATTATTATATGAGTAGATCAATGGCTGAGATTCAAGAAACAAAATATCATCCACCGTTCATTCAAATTTTGGGTTTCAACGAATACAATCCCAACTCAAAATTTCTATTTCTAAAAGCTAGATATAGAAATTTTGAGTTGGAACAACTACAGATGCTCTAAGAGCTCAGTACCCAAAACCCAGTCTTATCTCATATATACTAGTCTTGTGGTAGTACCTGAGATTATTCCAATTCTGATCATCGGGGTATAATATCTGAAGCAGTAGGATATTAAAGCCTAACCCTAATTCCTTATTGTTATTATCTCTCATAATCTCTAACATATATTTCATCTTATATTTGTTCTTAAGTTGAGTCTTTTTTGTGTCTTCTCAGACTTCGGCTTTGAAAAAGGTGGCATGTTGTCTTAAACTTGTAGTGTCTCGTTTCATCAAAACTCTGAAAAAGGTATCAAGGTATCGAGTTGAGAGAACCATTTTTATCATTCAATAATATACACCAAACACAGGAATTGAAGTGTTGCTTTTGTGTCCCCTGCAACTAGAACAGGTTTAGGTTGAGCAAGCTAACTTTTCATCGTACTAGGGAAGACTTCACATATCTTAGATTGCTTGTTCGACTGAGTATATTCCCTTTCTTGTTTTCATGTTTTGGCAGCATAATCTTAAGGATTACAAGATGGAGTGACGACACAACAATCGCACCCACATCCAGGCCAACACCAAACACCGAGAGCAGATGAACAAGCAAGAGAGGGAAGAGGAGGTAGAGCAATGATGGGTCAGACGAGTGGGACCGGGATACGCCATCAGAGACCCTGAAAGAGGTAGGGATCGTGCGGCGATGAGAGAAACTCGAGTGAACCATATTAATGCCCCGAATTTCATACACAAAAAAAATCGTGATACACCCAAAAAAATTTACTTCAACTGAGTACATGAACATAATATAATACATGAAAATGCAACAAATCTTACTACAAGTCCACACTGTTGAGATGGGGTGTCTACAAATACACCGGTGGTGACGCGGCGGAACTAATTAGAGCAATGAGAAAGTCTAAGTAGATGAGACGAGTCAATGAACACCCAAGTAAATAGATCCACGATTCCAACACAAACACAACGAGGATTTATCCCAATTAGCTTTCGCTTAATCCGAATGGATATATAGAGAGATATAATATTTAACTAGAAGAGATTACAAGGAGTTAATGATGCACTTAATATAAGGAATTAAACTCACTCACCATGGACTATCTCTCTTAAGCCCCTCTTTGCAATAGAGAAAATATCAATGGAGTACTCTCTTGCCTATCATATTGGACGCTACAACAATATATAGAAGAAGAATAGAGAGAACCCTAGGTAACTAAATATGAGTTCGTACGATCTGACTTGGAGTTGAAGATTTGGCTAAAATGACCTAACAAATCGAGTCCCAAAAAGAACACAACGCCACGCACAGTCGACCGTCCAACAAGACCGGTCGACCAACCTCCTCTCAGCCAAACCCTGTATAACTGCAGTCGGGTGTGCGGTCGACCGTCTCCCATGACAGTCGACCATCCCTCTTCATTGCTGTTGATGTTGTTGTTTTCTCTTCTATCTCTTAGATGCTTCGACCTCCGTGCTTCATCATTTCTTCTTCTAATCTGAATCACGAGTATACAAGACATAATCCTAACAATCTCTACATTGGATTGCATACGAGTGCTATCAAATGATGTGATTACTCATCTCCAAAATCTACTAAACTCCACTTGTAAATCAAACTTCGAACAATAGTTTCTTCTACTAGTTGAACAAATCTCTACCCAATCTCACTGATCAGTATACCCCCTCAAAGGCACACCTCAGTAAGTGTTATCACGAGTTGCCAACCCTCGTACGAACTCCACCTACATTGGCACTCTCACCTCTCGACAATATTCGAACATCTTGGTCTCGAATTGATGACGCTAGTTGTGGTAAACTAGATGAGTTTGCGGGAATAACGAAAAAAGAAGCATGTCACGCCCCGCTTCCCAAAATATGGGAATACAAGTCCGTGCCGAAGGCACAGCGAATGATATTAATATCATCCATAAGTTGTACCAGTCTTAACTCAACAACATGAAAGAAATAATCACAATCACGCAGATAAATATAATCACATAAATAACAACTGAGACAAAAACATGCAGTAGTCAACATAATAACCGACAACTAGAAAAATAAACAACAGTTACGGGTCAACAAGCCCGGGATAAAAAGTTCAACAAAAGATTAACAATGCAATAAAAGAATAACATGGAAGAAGATAATTTATTTTAAAGCAGCTCCTGCTCCAACCCTAGAATAACTGCTCACCAATGCCTCCTAGCAAATCTCCTTGTTCACCTGTAGCTAGATCAACTATAGTGGAAAAGAAAATATCCTTAGAGCAAGTATGGATAGCAAGTAGTGAAAAGCAAAAAGTAAGGGAACATGGTACATCAAAGAGTATGAAGTAAGATCAAAGTCCAAAAACAATAATAATGTCAATAAACAATGGTCAAGTGTACAAGTGTCAACTTAAGTTTATTAGTATTTTATTTTCCTATCTAGTACACATACTACTGCGTCCCATACCACAAGTTCGGTGCACGCAAACAGTATACGTTTTAGACATAGTGGTGGGATCTACAGAGCGTGTACTCGGTGCAATGAGATAACACGATAACAAGATAACAAGTCCACAAGTATTTCTCCACCTTCTATGTCAATAGTACGAGTACACAAGAAGGGCCCTACCGAGTACATTTTCTGAGATTATCCACTATTATATCAACCCTTATTAACCCCGGCTTGTTTAATATATTATTATTTCATTCATGGTAGTGCAATTGTACATATATAAGAGTGTCAAAGCGATGATAGAGATGCAACAAAATGATACAATGCATGATAAACTACAAATAATTGTAAATCTGAAAAAAGCAGACACAGCAGTGCTAACACAGCAGTAACTCACAAACTATAATTCGGAATTCGATTCCACCAAAAGGAAAAGTAAACTAGACATCCGGGGTTACAATTTATATTCAGAAAGTTTTTATTAATTCTGAGTATAACTAGGTCAATTATCCTAATCTTTACAGGTTAACTGTTCTGGCAGCAGCTTACCGTCAAAACTTTATAGGTGGAAACTATCTGTAAAATCAATATTAAAATCTACAAAAATTAGGAATGGATCCTAGGCTTGTCTACTAAGTTTCTGGAGAGTTACATGTCATTATAATATTGTTATCATGGTGTTTCAACTGAAAGTTGTGTCGGTGTTTCATTAATTTGCGGTTTGGAAAGTACAGACCAGCAGTGACTAAAACTGTGATATCTCACAGCTCACATATCGGAATTTAGATCCATCAATTGGTCTAGAAACTAGATTCATTAGGCTACAATTCTCATTTATATGGTTTTGTTTCATTCTTATTGTAACAGGGTCGAAACCTCAGTACAAAACAGAAAAGGCAGCAACACATAACAAAGATCATCCTATATATTTGTCAAAGTGAATAATCAACATGTTCTTGTTATCATGAAGTGCATTACATTAAGGTACAGCAAGTTGAGATGAAATTCTACTATAAATAAGGCAAGATTATAATGTCACGATTCAATTCTTGAGATCTCAATCAATTAACATGTATTCATATCATGGTATATTTCTCATATGCAAGTTCTAGTTAATTTTTTCATGTCGTATGTGCATGTAAGTTGGGTTTGAATCAATGGATATTGGCACGAGGCCATGAGTCAATGATACTTCGGGTTAGCTCGTGTAAACCCTAGATATCTCCAACAGAAAGTATACAAAGCAAAGCTAAGATAATCAAAGTGGAACTACTTGCAGAGGAGATTAATAATCTTGAACTAGAAAAATAAACCGAGTTCAAGTGGACTTGCCCTTTGTAGACGATTAGATTAGTCCAAATATGCGAGAATAATGGGATCGGAATCCCGGGCGATGCTCCAAAAAACGTGCGAGACACGTGCAAAAATACCAAACAGTACACAAGCAGCAACAGCAATAAGAGTACTCCAGCACACTGGATCGAGGGCAAAACAGCACACACCAAATCCAGATCCAAGGCGGCAAAACACCAAAATGGGCCAATGCGGCTCGTCTTCAACCTTTCGACAGACAGAGAGAGAGAGAGAGAATGGTGGGACTCGGCGATGCTTGGAACGGCGTGACACCACAGTAGTGATGACTCCGAAAATGTCGATGTTGCTGTCGGGAAGCAACGACAACAGCGAGAGCGACGGCGACGCAAGTTTTGCTTTCCCACTCAAAAACAGGGGACGACGGTGACGAGAGCTCGGGGCTAGCGGTGACGACTGCGAAGCTAGGAGGGGACTCCGGTGGTTGCAGGGGTGAGCGGATGGCGAGGTCGAGGGACGGCGAGGCGATGTGTTCGACAATGGGGGAGAGAGCGAGAGGTCGTCGAGGAAGTCAGGAAGTCGAAGGGGCGGCTCGACGAGGGGGTGTTCGGAGGTTGGAGGTGACGAGGGGATTGTGACGAAGACAATGGAGTTGGTGGTGGTCGGAGTTGGCGACGGGAGGCAAGGGGAGATGGGGTTCGTGAGTTTGGCGGTTGGAGATGAAACGGGGAGTGAGAGAGAGATGGAACGGAACGGTAGCGGGGATTGGCTGTTATGATTTTTGGGAGAGTGGGAGGAGATTAATAATAAAATAATAGGAGTGAGATGTGGGCAGTTAAGAGATACGGCGGATTGAGGGGGAGGAGATCTGGGTTAGTTGTTAGGGAGTATATGGATTTGTGGGTTTGGGTAGACTAGGATTTGGACATGAAAATGGATTGGGCTAACAAAAGATAACAAGAATAATAATGATAATAACAATAATACAAGAAATAATAAATTGCAACAGAAGGCCCACAACAAGTCCAAGACCCAAAATACATTAAACTAAAAAAGAGAACACTACAAAAATACAAGAAAAATCCGTACAACCAGAAACTGGGGTTACAAAGCAACAATACCTGCGGAGGTATTTCAATTCCCCAAAGCTTGTAGAGATTGTTTGGGCTTGGCCCAACCACTCTCATATCTCTAATCACCTTACGAAGACCTTGAAAAACAGACAGAACCCCACCTTGAGCTGTATACCTACAACCTCATGCTTCAAGAGTTCCCAATAAAATCAAATTCTATTTAAGCAGAGGAATATGCAAGACATTCCTTAGAGTGAACATGTTTAAACCTGAAAATTTCAACCCAACTGTCCCATCACCTACTACTTCACAAATCTCTCCAGTTCCCATTCTCACACAACACCCTGTAGTAGACTTATAAGTCGAAAACAACTCCCTCTCAGAGCAAATACAGGAAGAACTCCATGAGTCAAGAAACCAACTAGAATCCACTTCTAAAGAATTTGAAATAAGAAGACATGAATCACCTGAATCACAAACACTAACCACAGTGGTATCAGAGCCACTTGCGATTGCATTCGAAACCTAACAGTGGTATCAGAGCCTTGCGAAACCATAATTTGGTTATGTATGATTTGTGAATATTCATGATATGTTCGCACTTCTGGAAGAAAGATTCATATGTGATATAATTTTTGCAACATTTGCAATATAAGGATTCGTTTATGTATTGGTTGTTAACATAGATGCCATACCAGGATAGCCCTCAGTTTGGAGCCATTAAAAACCATAGAGCAGTAAGATGTGATTTGCAGTGACGTTAGGATTTCTTAAAGCATAAAGAGTTCATGCATTTGTGTCATTTGCAGTGGTGTTATGGTTTCTTAAAACATGAAAAGTTCATGCTCTGGTGGTGTCAAGGGATAATGAGGCAAATTTTTGCTCTGGGGCGCTGCCCGGCACCCCGCAAGGAGCGGCCTCGCCCGCTGACCGGTCAGCGGGACCCCCGTGCCCAGTGCCAACTCTGCATAGGGTAATATTGATTTCTCGAAAACCAATCTTTTTTTTAATAAACTAAATAAAATCATAACAATATATTCTTTGTTTATTATGTCATGTGATGCATGGTACGTGGTTGTGGCCTTAGTTCTGTGATGCATGATTTATGATTTGTGATATATTATTTATATTTTGGTATTTTGAATATGGCCTGCGTGTCGTGCCTTTCTCTCTACACTCCAATTGTACATTCATTCTCTATATATGTAAATGTAACTCGCTAAGGATGTAAGAAATTGGCAACCATACAAGGACTAGATTAGGAAGCTGCTTGGAGAAGATGGTATAATCCCTTCGTTCAGCAATTTTTTATACTCTCATTGACATGGAAGAATCAGTGTGTTATGGCCACAACCATGTCACATAAATTTTATGCTTTTAATTTTGTATGAGATGCATTATTTTAGTTGTATGCTAATGGATGATAAATGGTGAGATCAATTAATAAAATAACAAAATTCTTCAAAGTAAATATTAAGTCGCAATAAGATGTCTTCCAATACGTGGTACTAGTCTAGGCTAGGATCGATTAAGTGTAGGTTTGCCAAAGCAGTGTGCTTTTATCTATCCTAGTGAAACGCGATGAAATAAAAGTAATATTTAATTGTCAACCATTGGGTCTGACTTAACTAGGCTATTTCAATAGGATTGAAAATTTAGAGGCATAAAGTATGGCTTTAGTATATGAGATAAATTAGAATAAGTGTTATAAGCCAACTATCCAAGAGTTGCATATGATGTAATTAGGAAGTCTTCCCTACCTGAATAACTGAATTTTGGGTGATCATCCAAAGCTGACTCAGAACTAGATAAAATATGGATCTTGACGTACTAGAAAATCTTACGATGAGATTTTCCGAGTCAATGATGAGGTCATTAATTTGAATAAAATTAGTATGAGGTGTATTTAATAAAAGACATTATTAAATATTTCAATGTCATGATGAATAATTTGCATATTTTTGTTTAATATTTCAATGAAATGATATTTACTTTGCATATTTCTGTTGATAGATTACCATGGCATCCAACACATCAAATAATCTATCACTGCGATCTGTCCTTGAGAAGGACAAACTGTCTGAGACAAATTTTCTAGACTAGTTCAGGAATTTGAGGATAGTCCTCAGGCATGAGAAAAATTGTATGTTCTAGATCAGCCTATTCCTGAGCCACTTGCTTCAAGTGACCCTCGCACCGAAAAGGATGCACATAAGAAGCATCAAGATGACGTCTTGGACGTTGGTTATCTCATGCTATACAGCATGAACTCTGAGCTTCAAAAGTAACATGAGAACATGGATGCCTACGATATGATCGTAAACCGCAAGAAGCCCTATCAAGAGCAAGCTAGGCATGAGAGATTTGAAGTCTCAGAGGCATTATTTCAGTGCAAACTGGCAGAAGGAAGCCTTATTGGAACTTATGTGCTCAAGATAATTGGGTACATAGAGAACCTTGAAAGACTTGGTTTCCCTTTGGGTCAAGAGTTGGCCACAAACTTGGTTCTGCAATCGTTGCCAAAAGGTTATAGTCGATTCGTCATGAACCACAACATGAATAAAATTGACAAACCTCTGCCAGAACTACTAAGCATGTTGAGAACTGCTTAGCAAAATATTAGTAAGGAAAAGACCATTATGATGGTCCAACATGACAAAGGTAAGGGCAAGGGCAAAAAGCAGATTAAGAAATCCAAAGGCATGCCGAAGGGCAAGGAAAATTTCAAGCCCAGCACTTCTGCCTTGAAATCTTAGGGTGGGGTGGCCAAGGAGGGCACATGCTTCTACTGTGGTGAGACCGGATATTGGAAGAGGAACTGCCATAAGTACCTGGAGGAGCTTAAGAAGAAGAAAGGAAGTGAGACTTCCACTTTATGTATTTTTGTTATAGAAGTCAATTTATCTACTTCTGCATCTTGGGTATTAGATACTAGATGTGGATCTCACATTTATGTAAATGCGTAGGATCTCAAAAGGAGTAGATCATTGGTTAAGGGCGAAGTTGACCTACGAGTTGGAAATGTAGCAAAAGTTACTTGCTTTAGCTGTAGGAACTTGTAATTTATTATTGTTCACGAGGCTTATCATTGAATTTGAGAACTGTTATTTTGTGTCTACTATTAGTAGGATATTATTTCTATTTCTTGTTTGGACAAGAAGGATTTTTCATTTATAATAAAGGACAAAAGTTATTTTATTTATTTGATTGTTATATGTTATGCTAGTGCACAATTGAGTAATGGAATTTATATTCTCGACCTTGAAATGCTCATCTATAATATGAATACTAAGAGGTTCAAATTAAATGATACGAACCCAACTTACCTCTGACATTGTCATTTGTGCCACATAAATGAGAACCGCATATTCAAACTGTTAGGTTTCAATGGTAAACCTAGATTGAATACATGGCGGAAAAATTACAAAATATTGAATCCAAGCCATGGATCCATGCAAAAACCATAAAACGTGTTTAGGAGTTATACCTTAAGGATGGATTTGCTGTCTCCAAGATATGTTGATCACAGCACTACAATGTTGCGGTGCCCTACGGTATCCACACAAACGGATCAAAACCAAGCTTTCCTCACGCCACGGTGCTAGCTGCGGGATGGGGTTGTTCCTCACAATCTCTCTCTCTCACAATTTTTGTAATGGCTAGGATTTTCTCATATATCACTTTTCCATAGATATGTATCATATATATAGTAGTAGTAAATCAACCCTAAGAGAGTAACGAGCTTGTTGGGCTCATAATCCGACTTGGGTCAGATTCGTGTGTAGGCCTCCGAACTTTAGTCACCCCATTTAATCTAATTAAATGTCCAACCAATGTCAAGAGTCCAAGTTTTACTTGGATTCTCATTTAAATTCATCTTATGAATTTAAATCCCAATTTCGATCCATTCTAAGTGTGTGACCATGTAGGTTCCCATTACGTTGATAGTGATACTAAAATCATATTCTAGTAATACAAATGGTGAGCGGTATCTAGCAATACATCACTGCTACTCAAATAGTGGGAATGTCAGTGACTTGACATAACCTGTCCGTGACCAATGTCACCATGTAGTCTAGTCCCTTTGTCCAAATACCTTAATTGACCATAGGGCATAAAGCGTGTCACCATTGTATAGTTCAATCTTTGGTTAACAAATGAGCTCAATATCTTATATTGACTCATCTGAGCATGGTCATGAAGGGATTCGGGGCACAAATGCAGCGAAAAAAACATAGATAAAAATCCGAAACCCTAACCCTAGGATCTGTGTACAAGACATGGCTGATTATGGAGAAATAAAATTTTACCTTTTTAGGAGATTTACGAAGGCTGAAAGATGGAGGTCCTCAATCACCACGCAACCCTTGTAGCAAGATCCGCGTCTCTAATCAGTCCACACGAACGTCCGATCGTCCAACGATCAAGGGAGCCGGTACTAGCCGATGAAGCTTGCCTCTATCTCTCTCTCTCTTGCCTCTCAACAATTGGAGCGGCTAGGGTTTTCCTTCTTGCCTCTCAACAATTGGAGCGGCTAGGGTTTCTTTGGAAAACTAAGTTGCCAAAAGATAATTCCTAAACCAATACATCTCTATGTATTTATAAGAGAGAATGAGGTGGGCTTAACCGTAATCAGTTTGGCTTCTGTTAAGACCAATCTGATTTGGTTTTATCATTTAAATTCGAATTATACTTTAATTAATTAAGTCCAACTCAATTAATTAAATAACTAATTTCGAATTATTTAATTTAAATTCCGAATTCAAATTAAAACTCCTTTTAAACGTTCTAAGTGTGTGACCCTTTAGGTTATTATTACGTTGGCAATAATTTTATTATCTAATAATAAAATTATAAACAATGAGCGGCATCTAGTAATACATCATTGCTACCCAAGTAATAATAATAATTGGTGATTCAATTAAACCTTTCGTGACTAATGTCTCCATGTAATATAATCCTTTTAACCTTGATATTATAGATTAAACTAGAGGCATGGTTCGTGTCATCCTCTTAATAATTTAATCTTTATTTTCTTGATCGATGAGTAGACTATTCAAACAAATCAATATTTGAGCATGGCCATGCATTTCATAGTCTCACTCAAACAAGAGGCCGATAATATCGCTCCTAAAATTAGGAGGGTTAAATTCCATCTAGATCATTCATATTTCTCACACGATTCATAATGAACCCAATACTATCTTTATCATTACCCGATTAAAGATAACTTTTGATAGAATCAAAGTACATTAATTCTCGTGTAGAAATATAATGATTTCAGGTCAGAGGACCATTACACCATTATCACAGTGAGATTACTTATGACACTTATTTATTTATTCCATGTTGAATCTCACAGTGGGTCTGTCCAGTACAATGTACTCTTACATTTACCTATGTATTGATTTTAGTATCTCTATACTAATGACCCATGAGAGGTGGTCATCAATCAATCAACATACTAGTCTCAATGTATTATTACTGTCCTAATAATAATAATACTCGACTAGGGACATTTAAGATTATTATACTATATATAATCTCATGTTCATATAGTTCGTATTAATAATCTAAGGACATTTATCATGCTAACATTTATAACGCAGTAAACATGAAGCATAATAAATTATTAATATAATCAAATAGAACATAATGTCAATAATACTGATTACATGATATCATTGTATTGCCTCTAGGGCACCTACACTAACAGGTCATGCATTCTGTAGTCTCACTCAATCAATGGGCCCATAGACATCACTCTTGTTATGTAAGAGAGACAAATCCTATCTAAGTCACTCACATCCCTCCGCATGATTTGTAGTATATCCAATTGTCGACTTTATAATTACCTTATCACAGGCAACGTTTGACGACATTAAAACATATAACTTCTCATGTAGGGAACCGTAGTGACTTCAAGTCAAATAACTACATACTCCATGGTCACTGTGAGAACCGCTTATGACACTCACGTAACGATCCATGCAGCATTCCATGGTGGATCAGTCCAGTACATTATTACTCTAATATGTATCCATATGTTGACTTGTATCTCATATCTATGACCCGTGAGATATGGTCATCATTCTACACACATACTAGTCTCTATGCATTATTGTTGTCCCAATTCACAATAATACTTGACTAGGAACATTTAAGAATAGTGTTTGTTCTGATTACAACTAATAGGATCTCACAATCCAGTCATGCACTTGATATCCCATGGTATTGAACATACTATTCTAAGGACTTTATTATGCTCATTTAATCACAATAAACAACACAATAAATAAAATATCTCATATATGAAATAAATATCATAATGCAATGTAAACTAATAATGTCAATACACAACTGGCCTCTATGGCATACACCAACACAAACTCCATAAAGATGGATTCTTGAACCCTTTTGATTTTGAATCATATGAGGTATGTGAACCTTGTTTGTTGGGAAATATGACAAAAGCTCCAATCACTGGAAAATGTGAAAATGCTAGTGATCTTTTCGGTCTCATACATAGTAATATCTACGTACCTTTCTGTAGAGCCCCGAATTTCTAATATGATATCTTAGAAAATACGTGGCACATTCCCAGTGATCCACTTCAATACAATATTAAACACAACCAACACCACTAAAAATTTTCAAACATTTATTACAACAAAACCTTACATTGCACAGCGGAATTCAAATATCTCAACTACAAATTTATCTCAAAACTGTTATTACAATTTTACACAAACACTTAAGAATCAATTTATCTCAAATAAGCCTCTAGCATCCAAATCTCCATCACTAGGCAACTACCTGCAACATGTGAGGCTAGAGATGATCCCTAACCCCCAAAACTAACGGGATCAGCCATAAATGGTGTGAGAGATATAAAAAGACAACAAACAAACAACATAAAGATCATACCTCATAAATTCTTAAACAACAGGTACTAAATAGGAATATGGGAAATACGAAATGACAGTAACATAAAACATCAAGTGGAGCTAAACTAAGTGTCGGGTGTAGAAAACAGGAAAACCAAATGCATAAAACCAAGCCAAGAAACCATTACTCTAGATGCAGACTCTCTAATGCATACTTGTCGAAGTCTATGCATCCCATTCTACATAGGTTCGGTGCAAGCCCTTAACGTCTTCACTTCATAGGGTTCAATCCCCGCGTTATGAACTAATCCTAACACGATGACTACTGCGAGATAAAGATAAACCATGGATAGTATCTCATGCCCGATAATTCCGGAGATGGATCCCACACCCAAGATATTTCACTTGAATAATTCCGGAGATCATCCCACACCGAAACATTGACACGTCACCACAATATACCACATGTGCTTCACCTCGACTCCGATAATTCCGGAGATCAATCCCACACCACAAGTAGTTACCGTGATAATTCCGGAGATTGTCCCACACCACAAGACTGTGATAATTCCGGAGACATATCCCACACCACTAATAATCTACTGTGATAATTCCAGAGATTGTCCCACACCGAAAGCCATACTGAGGTTCTTGACTCATGTTTCCGTTCATCATATCATCACTAGTGCCTGTCCTTATTATTTTGGGTTGATTAATTACTTAATGAATCTCCTAGAGTGGTATTCCCTACCGGCCTAAGTTCAAATCCAAATAACTGAAATGCCACACTGGGCCTCAACAAATAACTCAACACCGGTATACTAGGGTCACACACCACTAGAGATTCAAACTCAAAAGGTCTAAACTAAAGTTCCACTAAACATGAGTGGCTCAACTAAAAGTCTTAAATTAAATACTCAACTGAATATCTTAAAGTCAAATGCTTAATTAAATACTGAACTAAATGTCAAGTGGAGACTGAATTATCAGAAAGATCAATCATTCGAAACAGCACTAAAGTTTACAAAGATCCTTCAATACCAGTCGACTTATACTTTAGTAAGTCGACTGTCCAGAAGACGAAATTCCAACATTTTACAAAAATAAACTAAGTCATATAACAGTCGACTTAAGAAAGGGATCAGTCGACTTACCCGAGGTAAATTCCAATAATTTCTCAAAATATATTCTAAGTATATGAGTCGACTTAAAGGAGTCATAGGTCGACTGTCCAGAAAGGACTAATAATTTATACAAAATAATTTCCTTCAGTGGACCAATCGACTGCCTATGAGCTAGGTCGACTGTCCAGAACAACTTTTTCAAAGATTCTAAAGCAAAGTGTCAGGCTCGTGCCAGTCGACTGTACAGTAGGCCAGTCGACTGTCGGCCTACAGATTTCAAAATTAGGTCTGATTACAAAATCGAATTCTGAAGTTTTCTAATGATCAATGTTATGAAAATAGTTCGTATTCAGAAAAATAATAAATCTCAACGAGTCTTCATCAGGTATATGTATATATCACTCAAACATCAATATGTCAAGATCTACGTTCTCATGTTCTAAATCACAAATCCTTTCTTTAGGGTTTTACAAGATCTAAGTTCCTTTCACAAATCTAAATCAATCTGAATTATGAATCTAATGTCCAGGTGTTCATACACAAATCTCAACATGCTTTGAGCAAACAATCTTTAATAATAAGGATCTACTATTTCACTCACCAAATCTACATGATTCATACCACATTACGAGATCTAAATTGTTCCCAACATCAAATCAATATATCAATGATACTTGCACACATAGATCAATCACAAGACAACTTTCTTCCATGCATAACATCAAATCAAACAACAAAACATACTTCAAACAACAAAACAATTTTTATATATCTCACATAAATCAAACAACACAACAATTTTCATATCTCTCACCTTAGAATTTGAGAAAAGCCCACGAAAAGAATCCTCCTTTTGCTAGATCCAAAGTCTCCTTCTCCACCAAAAATAAATCTCCAAAATACTGTGTTTTATCAACAATGAAGGCTGGGAGAAAAATCCCTTAAATATGCTGGATTGAATATTAGGGTTTTACCCACACTTTTGCAAAACAATCCTTCCTAAAAATACAATTTGCATATATAGATCATTCTTTGGAAATTCCATCAAAACTCATTTAAATTAGGATTCATAAGAAAATATACATTCTAAATACTGTTCAAAACGTCCAAAAATTGTATTTTGCACTTTAACCCCTAAGAATGTCAAATTTTGCAAAAAGGTCCTTCTTTTCCCAAAAATTGCAAATAGCTCCAATAAATTTCAAAAAATCTGTAAAAATACTAAATAAATCTCAAATATTAAATAATGATTTTCCATGAATAGAACTAAATTTTCCAACTTCTAAAAATGTATTTGCACGTGTTTTGCACGTGTACAAAAGATAAATTTTTTTGAAAATATTCATTAAATCTCCAAAATAAATCTAAATTCATTTTCAAATATAAAAATAATATTTGAAAATACAGGGTTCTACACTTTCAACACATTGGCTAGAGAAATTTTTCAGTACTTCATTACATTTACTGATGATTTCAGTAGATATGGATTTGTGTGTCTGATGATACACACATCAGAGTCATTTGAAAAGTTTAACGAATTTGAGAACAATGTACAAAATCAACTTGGTAAAAGTATTAAGGCCCTTCGATCAGATCAAGGTGGTGAATACTTAAGCCAAGATTTTAATGGTCATATAAAAGTGTGCAGGATAATATCTCAACTCACTCCTTCTGGAACACTGCAATGGAATGGTGTCTCTGAGAGTAGGAACCGGGCCTTGTTAGACATTGTTCGATCCATGATGAGTCATGAAGATTTTCCAAGCTCCTTATTGGGATATGCTCTATTAGCAACTGCTTTCACACTTAACTGGGTTCCATCTAAAACGGCTTAAGAGACACTATATGAGATATGGACTAGGAGGCATCCAAGTGTGTCTTTTATAAAGATTTGAGGTTGTGAAGCCTATGTAAGGTGAACCTATGTAAGGCGCCAAGTATCTAATAAACTTGGTCCCAAATCTGATAAGTGCTTCTTTGTAGGATATTCCAAGGAAACCAAATGATATTATTTCTATAATCTAACTGAAGGCAAAGTGTTTGTCGCACGGACTGCTATGTTCTTAGAGAGAGAATTCGTCTCCAAAAGAACCAGTGGGAGAACAATAGAACTTGAAGAAATGAACCAGTGGGAGAACAATAGAACTTGAAATTTAAACCTCGCAAAGTAGCAGTGAAGCAATGGTGGAAATCGAGCATGCTCCACAAATCGGTGTGGAACAATAACTTGCTCATGTAGCACAAGGCCCACATAAGTCTAATAGGATACCTCATTAACCCGAGAGATATGGATTTCTTATGACTCAACATGGTGATGTATTGCTCATGGATCAAGATGAGCCTACGACTTATGAGGAAGTTGTAAAATGCCCAAATTCTGATAAATGACTTGAAGCCATGAGATCTGAGATGAAATTCATGTATGCCAACCAAGTATGATCCTTGGTAGACTCACCTGAAGGGGTAAAATCTATTGGGTGCAAATGAGTTTTCAAAAAGAAAACTGACATGGATGGTAACGTGCAAACCTTAAAGGTGCGGTTGGTGGCTAAAGGTTTCAAGCAAGTTCATGGTGTAGACTATGATGAGACGTTTTTCCCAGTTTTCATGCTTAAATCTATTCGGATCTTGCTTGCTATTGTAACATATCACGATTATAAAATTTGATGGATGTCAAATTGCTTACCTAAATGGAAATCTTCTCGAGGATGTGTACATGACACAACCTGAGGGTTTTGTCACCCCAAAGGATGTTGAAAAGGTGTGTAAGCTGCAACGATCCATTTATGGGTTAAAGCAAGCTTCTAGAAGCTGGAATCTTCGCTTCGATGATGCAATCAAAGAGTTTGGTTTCATCAAGAATGAAGATGAACTTTGTGTGTACAAGAAGGTTAGTGGGTGCACAATTATCTTTCTGGTGTTGTATGAAGATGACATACTACTCATCGGAAATCACATCCCTACCTTACAGTCTGTAAAGACTTGGCTAGAGAAATGCTTTTCCATGAAGGACTTGGATAAAGCTACCTGTGTATTAAGCATCATGATCGATAGAGATAGATCAAGAAGATAGCTTGGCCTAAGTTAGAGTACATACATAGATAAAGTATTGAAACATTTTAATATGCAATATTCCAAAAAGTGATTTCTGCTTATGTCGCATGGTGTAAGTCTGTCTAAGGCTTAATGTCCTACAACTCAAGATAAGAGAGACCGCATGACTAAAATTTCATATGCATCTGCAACTTGATCTATCATGTATGTCATGTTATGTACTCGTCCAGATGTCTCATATGCCTTGAGCATGACGAGCAGGTACCAGTCAGATCCTGGTAAGAATCACTAGACTGCTATTAAGAACATTCTTAAGTACTTAAGAAGGACTAAGGATTCGATCTTGGTATATGGAGCCGAGGAAGAGCTTGTTGTAAAGGGTTACACTGACACTAGCTTCCAGTTCAATAAGGACGACTCCAAATCGCAATCGGATTTTGTGTTTTTCCTAAATGGTGGAGCTGTGAGCTGGAAAAGTTCAAAGATGAGACAATAGTCAATTCTACCACAGTGGTTAAGTATATTGCTCCCTCCAATGCAGTAAAGAAGGCTGTTTGGATAAGAAAGTTCATCACTAAACTTGGCATAATTCCTAGTATTGTGGACCCGGTGGACCTCTATTGTGATAACAATGGGGCTATTGTACATGCTAAGGAGCCTAGATCTCACCAATGATCCAAACATATACTTAGGCGCTTCCATCTCATTCGAGAGATCATCAATAGCGATGTGAAGATATGCAGAGTACCGAGAAATGATAACCTCGCTGACCCACTGACAAAGCCTCTTGCACAGCAAAAGCATAAGGGTCACACTAGATCTATAGGCATTAGATGTATGTCTGATTGGCTCTAGTGCAAGTAGGAGATTGTTGGTATATGCTCTAGAGGCTATTTGTGTATTGATACTACTAGTTTACATTATCATGATATTTATCTCATATTTAGGCTATTCATTTATTGTGTTATTTATTGTGAATTAAATGAACATAATGAAGCCCTTATAATAGTAAGTTCAATGTCATGGAATATCAAGTGTATCAATTGATTGTGAGATCCTATTGGCTGAAATCAGAATATTGTTCTTTAATGTCTCTAGTCAAGTATTATTGTGAATTAGGACAACAATAATACATAGAGACTAGTATGTGCGTAGACTGATGACCATTCTCACGGGTCATGGATATGAGATATCAAATCTTCACATGAGTACATATTACAGTAATAATGTACTGGACTGACCCACCATGAGAACGATGCATGGATCATTTCGTAAGTGTCATAAGTGGTTCTCACAGTGACCATGGTGTACGTAGTCCTTTGACTTGAAGTCACTATGATTCCCTACATGAGAAGTTATATGTTTTAATGCCGTCAAACATTGCATGTATATAAGGAGATTATAAAGTTGACTATTGGATATACTACGAATCATGCGGGGGAATGTGAGTGACTTAGATAGGATTTGTCCCTCTTACATAACATGAGCGATATCTTCGGACCCCTTGATTAAGTGAGACTGCAAAATGCATGGACGTGTTCAAATGAGTCAATATGAGATATTGATCTCATTTATTTTAGTAAATCTACTTGGACATCAAGAAACCAAAGATTGAACTATACAAGGGTGACATACTCTATGTCTTGTGCTCAATTAAGATATCTGGACAAAGGGACTATAACACATGGTAACATTGGTCATGGATAGGTTATGTCAAATTACTGGCATTTCTGTTACTTGAGTAGCAGTGATGTATTACTAGATACCACTCACTGTTTGTAATACTCAAATATGAATTTAGTATTACTGTCAACGTAATGGGAACTTACAGTGTCACACACTTAGAATAGGTCGAAATTGGGATTTAAATTCATAAGATAAATTTAATTAGGGATCCAAGTAAGACTTGGACTCCTGACATCGGTTGGATATTTAATTAGATTAAATTGGGCTGACTAAAGTTCAAAGGTCCACACATGAATCTAACCCAGGTCAGATTGTGAGCCCAACAACCTCATTACTTTCTTAGGGTTGGTTTTCTGCACCTATATATATGATATGTGTCTGTGGAAAAGATACACGTGAAAAAAAAAAGAATCCTAGCCATCACAGAAAGTGAGATAGAGAGATCGTGACGAGGAACATCCCCTTCCCGCAGCTAGCACCGCAGTCTGAGGGAGAGTCATTTTTCGTTCCGTTCGTGTGGATACCGTATAGGCACCGTAATATTGTAATGCTGTGATCAGCATACTAATACATCATATCCATTTTTAAGGTATAACTGCTAAATACGATTTATGATTTTTCGCATGGATCTATGACTAGGTTTCGATATTTTTGTATTTTTTCTGTTGTGTATTTATTCTGTGATTGCATTTGAAATCTAACACGTTGGAAGGTGGAGAAAGCATTGATGTAGGTGGAGAGAGCCTTGATGTAGGTAGAAAATGGCACCTCCATGATTACATCTACTGGGGTGTACCCTTGAGGGAGAGCTTACAGCTGGAGGAAAACAGGTGGAGGTTTATTCAACAAGCAGAAGAAGCCATAGAAACGTGTTGTTTTACAAAGCAGAGATGAAAGATCTAGAAGAGTTTTAATCACACAGCTGCGGATCCATGAGTATGCAATGAAAAGTGGAGATTGTTGGGTTTATGTTCTGCATACATATATTTGATGAAGAAAACGATTAAGCGATGAGAATGCTCGAAGCAAATGTTGAAGATAGAGAAGGAAAATAGTCAGCAGCAGCAACATCAACAGTTGTGGTCGACCGACCTTGAGGTGTCGACCGTCCCCTGTACAGGGTCTTCCCGTGGGGAGGACAGTCTGTAATACCCCAGATTTTTGAAAAATGATTTTGAGATTTATAAATGAATTAGAAATGATTTTGGTGATTCAATAAATATTTTTTCTGAAATTTACCTTTTTACACGTGCAAATATTTTCTTAGAAAGCTCAGAGTCAAAAATTATTTTGGGTAAACCCATTATTTATTATTATATATTATTTGTGAATTTTCTGGATTTTTCTGATAATTATTTGATCTATTTGCAAATATTACAAAAAAATGAACTTTTGTGAAAAATTACCACTTGGAGTGAAAACTCCAGATTTTCGATTTTTTGGGCTGAGCATAATGCCTAGTCAACTCAGAGGTAAAGAGTTTACTTTTTGTTTTAATAAATTTGGTTTATTTTGCAAGTTTTGATAAAGAAGGTCTTTTTTGCAAAATTGCCACTTAGAGGGCAAAAAGTATGATTTTGTTTTTCTGGGTTTTTACAACAGTGCCAGCCAGATCTGGAGTGTTGGTTTTTTTTTTAAATTCAAATTGAATTGGTTTTATCCAATTTCCAAGTGTAAGGATTTATATATGTAAAGATATATTTAAAAGATATATTTTGCAAATCTATTCAAAAACCCTATATACCCAAATTTTCGGCCAATATAAGGTGAGGTGCAGCCGTCTCTTTGCTTCACTACACAAAAGGATTTCTTTATTATTATCTTCTTGGAGTTTCAAAGCGAGAATCTTGATTTTCTTGCGAAAGGAAGGATTTTCTTATTCTCTTTATTATCTTCAGTTAATTCTTCAATAAGGTGAGTGACATGTGTTTGATTTTCTTTTGTTCTAAGCATGTTGTATGTGATGATTTATCTATTAGAAAGCATGATAGGAATTGTATGAGATATAATGAATTTTGATGAGTAGATGAACTAAAGGTTGAATTTCATGAAAACTATGCTATAGATGACTAAAACCCTAAATTGATGACTTGAGATTTGTTAAGAACCTAATAGAAACCATGACTATGTTGTTCTCTTTCATATCCTCGCTGTTTTGAGTGATCATATTGAATTTTATGATAGTTATTGCATATAAGTGAATAAAACTTCATCTATACTGTGTATGAGTATAGGTACACACTGTTTTGATCTTTGGATGCTAAAACTTGATGAAGGGTTGTTATAATTGCTTTTATTTCATGGGCAACTGATGTATGAGGTTATGTATGGGTGTTATGAATTACAAGATGAATTTTTGAATCAAAAGAATTGAGTATTTGCTTTGGGTCTGATGGTGAATGACCGAAACTTGGTTTTGTGGATTTTATGAAGTTTTCGATTGAGATTTGATTTGTTTTGATACTGAGGTTATTTTTAACATTATACTACTTCTTAATTGATGAGTTTTGATGCATTTACTGATACAAACATGCACACATACACTTATATATACATATATGTACATATACTATACACTATTTTGAAGAAATTTTATGATTTCGTGAAGTTTTCAATTGGATCCTGATTATTGCATACTGAGATTGAATTAGACATTATACTACTTCCTACTGATGAGATTTTGAAGCTTTAACTGAAGCAAATATACACATATACACACTTACATATACTTGTGCACTGTTTGAAGAGATTTTGTGAAAAATTACTCTTTTGAGATCTTGATGTGTTTTTTATGTGTTTTTGATATGTTTTATAAACCCCTATATGTTGTACAAGTCCTATTCAATCATCTCAGGAATTTGGTTTTACAAAATTGCAATTTTACAAAGTGGAATCGAAGTATCAGTCGAAACATGCACAAAATTTTAACTTGGCTACATAGCAGCTAGCGGTCGACCGACATGCTGTTTTTTTGAGAATTTCAAAAGGGACGGTCGACCGCCGTTATTTTGCACTGTTTTGGCAGTCGACCGCACCTGCTGTTGTTGAGTTATTTTATTGAGTTTTCTTCATTTCTTTTGAACGATTATTTCTTCGAGCTTATGGATTATTGATCTACTGTTTTAGGTGATGTTTTTGCTATTGATTACAATATTTTACAGAGAGTTATATTTTGTTTATAATAAAAATTAAATTGCTTTCCTATGACTTTATAAAGAGAACTATATGTGATTTTCGAAGAAATTGATGTTTTGTGACTTTCTATGATTTCAAAATATGGTTTCTGTTATTTAATGGATTTAATACTTTATTTCGATTCTGGAATTTTATGAGTATATTGGGTTTTGATTTTGTTGTTTTATTTATATAAACGTTTTGATAATGGATTTATGAGTTTTATTGAAAGTTTTAGGTTGATGGTTGAGTTATGAGTCTCTAGAGGGTAAGTGGGACCCTAAGCACCGGCAGTTGAGATTTTGTGATTTGATTAGTTGAGGCCTTGTTGTTGATCAGTTGAGTTAAGTCCGGTAGGGTACACCAAACTCTTGGAGATTCGTAATCAACTAATTAACTTAAGGACATGCACTAGATGGTGATATGATGAAATGAGAACATGGGTTATAGACCTCAGTATGGCCTGCGGTGTGAGTGAAATAGTCTCCGGAATTATCGGGGTCGAGGTGATGCTCATGAGGTATTCGTGTGATGAGACGCCATAGCTTGCGGTGTGGGGTATTCTTGAAAATTCCCAGGTATGAGTGAAATAGTCTCTGAAATTATCTGTGGATGGAGATTGACCTCCGGAATTATCGAGGCATGGGCTAATACTCACAGTTTATCTATATCTCGTAGTAGTCATCGTGGTAGGATTAGTTGCATAACGGAAGATTAAACCCTATCAAGTGGAGAACGTTAAGGGCTTGCACCGGATCTATGTAGAGTGGAATGCATAGAATCCGACAAGTGTGCATTAGAGAGTCAGCATATAGTATTGTGTTTTCCTTGACTTGGTTTTATGCATGTTGTTTTTTGTTTTCCTACACTTGACACTTGTCTAGTTTCACTTGACGTTTTCATATTTTATTTATTTGATATTTCTTATTCCATTCGTTCTTACTGTTGGTACATGTTCTTTATGACTTTATCCTTTATACTTTATTCATGTTACATTTCTTTTTATGTCACTCACACTGTTATGGCTGACCCCTGTAGTTTTGGGATTTAAGATTATCTCTAACCTCATGTTTTATAGGAAGGTACTTATAGCATTGGGATTTGGATGCATATGGTAGACTGATTATGTGGCTTATGTAAATTGTAAAAAAATGTATTGTAAAAGAAAGAATTGGTAATTCAAGGTGTTTGTTTTCCACTTGCTTTGTAAAGAATTGATGTAATAAAAGTTGAAAAATGTATCCGTGTTTTTGGCTATGTTTACTATTACAATTGAGGTTGATGCTGGAAATTGTGCCACGTATTTTTGAGATATTATACTGGAAATTCAGGGCGCTACACAGTCGACCGCAAGTATTGTGCGGTCGACCGCTCGCGGCGCTGATGGGTTTATTTGGGTCAGGGCTTGGAGATTCGTGAGAAGCCCAACTTCGTATTCAAATCAAATCATACGGCTAGCAATACAGGGTTATCTCTTCAATGGTAAATGGTTAGTGTATCAAGTGTATCAAACTAGGGTTTCTCTATATTTATATAATCAATTGTAACAGCTTCTATAACATGATGATTCTATTGAGTGTTGAATAGAAGAGAATACTTCATTTGAGTGGGTGAGAGGTTTCTCCATTGTAAACAGCAAGTAAGTTCCAGTTAGGCTTAAAAGATGGTCGTTGTGAGAATTATAACATTCTTGTATCTTCTCTAGTTGAAATAATATCTCGGTTCTTCCTCCCCAGATTAAGGTGAAAGCCCTAATCGGGACAATTCTTGTGTGCTTTGTGTGATTAGTGTGATCTAGCTTTACTTGGTGATTTGCATTGATTGTATCGAAAACTTAATAAGATCCTCAATTTCCTAACACATAATCAAACTATCCATTGATGTCTCATCAACACACTGTTCACCATCATACTATGAAATCAATGAGATATGCAGTGTTTTTCCTACTCAAACAGAAAATTTTGTCGTACTGCCGCACTTTTTGAAAATATTTGGCGCTCTGCCCCACTTCCGAAAACAATTAGTGATCTGCCCCTGTTTAGGACACGTCAGCATAAACCATATTATTTACGTGCCGTTATTTCCAATAACGGCATCTATTTTACTTTTTTTTTTCTTGCCGTTATTTGGAATAACGGCATCAGTATATTTCTCTTACAAGTGTGAATCTTTTAACTTTAAAAAATTCTAAGTGTGAAAAAAACTTATAAATAATGTCGTTATCCTGAATAACGGCATTCGAATGACTGATGCCGTTATTGGAGATAACGGCATCAGTTATATATAAATGAACTCTTGCCGTTGTTTGGAAACAGAGAGAATGAATAATAAGTTTAAAAAATAAAAAATATATATATATATCTGATGCCGTTATTTGGAATAACGTCATCAGTTATAATATTTTTTTTTAACTTATTCGTCAGAAAGGATGAATAATAAGTTACTTTTTTATAAATAAAAAATTATAACTGATCTCGTTATTCCAAATAACGGCATCAGTATTCAGAATGTCGTTATTTGAAATAACGGCATCTGTTATAAGGTTTTCACACTTGCAATTTTTTTCTCTAAATAGAGACTACAAGCTGTCGAAAAACAAAATAACCTATGCCGATACTCCAAATAACGGCATGAAAAAAAATATAAAATAGATGCCGTTATTGAAAATAACGGCACGTAAATAACCTATGACGTTATTTTCAATAACGGTTTATGCTGACGTGTCCTAAACAGGGACAAATCGCTAATTGTTTTCGGAAGTGGAGCAGAGCGCCAAATATTTTCAAAAAGTGGGGCAGGCAAAATTTTCACTCAAACTCAAACACACGTTGAGCATGCACTCTTTATTAAAATTGACAAAAAGGACACTTTGAGGTGCACGTGCAGCGATTCAGATTAGTTATAGTAGTAGGTGGCTTTTGCTTTTATTACCTGCAAGTTACAGAATTTTTTCCCAAAATGACCCTTTTTGCAAAAGTATTGCCACAAACGACCTGTTTTTTTTTTAATTCCACAAACGCCCCATTCGCTTTTTGAAAAAGCGAGTGTGGTATAAACCCTCACGCTTTTTCAAAAAGCGAGTCTTAGGTTTCAGAAAATTGGAAACCTAAGACTCGCTTTTCGAAAAAGCGTGAGTGTTTATACTACACTCGCTTTTTCCAAAAGCAAGTCTTGGCCTTCTTTGCCCAGCAACACTCGCTTTTTGAAAAAGCGGGGGTAATTAAACCACACTCGCTTTTTCAAAAAGCGAGTGTCGTTTGGGACTTAAACCCCCCGCCCCCAAAACATCTCACTCTTCTCCTTCTTTCTTTCTCTTCCTCTTCGCTCGCGAAACCCTAACCCATCTCTCATCTCAAATTCGTCAAAGTACCCTCGTAATTTGTTGAATAACCCAAAAAATTGCTTTGGACAACTTAAACCCATCTTTCGTTAGAGGTTTAATTTGTTGGAATTTGGGTATACTTGAAGAGGAAAGCAACTTTATTGTGAAGGTATGATGTTTATTCCCCCATTATTTTGTTAATTTAATTAGGTTTTCTTTATGGGTAGATAATAACTCGCTTATTGGTACAAATTAACGTAGGTATGGATTTGGAGATTCCTATTTGGTTATACTTTGGTGGTGAAATAATTCGTGATCCAAAGATTGGTTGTTGTTATAGTCATTTGGAACCGGAAATAGTTTGGGTACCCCGTACCATTATATTTGAAGAACTAGTTGAGAAAATCTATGAAATTACTAATTGGGATAGGAATGAATGGAATGTGAAACTTTTAGCTCGATACACAGCAGGAAGAGGAGATGGTCAGTATTTTATGACAGTGCCCGTACCTACTGATAATGCGCTGAAGTCATTGATTGCTAGGACATTTGATCCCAATTGTGCTTGGTCTGTATTAGAGTTATATATTCAGCAAATTCGAGTTGTGAATGCTCAGCCACATGATATCCCTAGTGCAAGCTTCATAAGGGTAGTACCTACACAGCAGTCAAGGTCTAACCCCGATCAATCTTCACAACCAAATCCGGTATCCTCACAAGAGAACACCTTCACAAATACAACAATTCCGGATTCTGTAAATGTTGAACCGCCACGCCAACCTAGCCCGGTTCCTGACTCTGTTCCAAATGACAGTATGTTTGAACTCTTTCAAAATGCAGTCTGTAACAACAGCTTATTAGAAGATGATGAAGAAGATGAAGAAACAGATGATGAAGATGTTGATAGTGGTGAAACTGATGACGTAGACGAAGATGATGATGATAGTGGTGCAAATATAAATCCCACGAACAACAGTTCTAATGAAGTCAGTGCTACTTATAGCTACGGCAATGTTGACGCGCATGTTACCGAGGAGATGGCTGAAGGTGCTAGAGTACACCTATTTCCACAAGAGTCGTCTGGTTCGTCCAATGTAGACGAATTGTACGTTGGACAGGAGTTTATAAGTAAGCAGTCGATTCAACAGGCAGTGAAGTTGTATTCTATCAAAAAATATCGTGAATTCGTAACTTTGAAATCTACACCTTCACTGTACACTGTTAAGTGCAAAATGGCACCTAGAAAACGTACCATTGAGGAGATCATGCAAGGCTCCCCCGGAGTAAGTGATGGTGGCTGCCCTTGGAGATTACGAGCAATGGTTCCAAAAGGCGGGACGAATTTTGTGGTGAAGAAGATAGTTGGGCCACACACTTGTATGAATCCAACGTTGAATCAGGATCACCTTAAAATTGATTACAATATTGTTTGTAATCTGATTGTTGATGTGGTGAAAAAGGATACCGGTTTACCGCATCGGCTACGTTGCTACTTAACATAGCTGCACATTTCTTGCCCATACTCCAAGTCTGGGCCATCTACAAAATATAACAAGTTGTTTTTTGTAGTTCCAGTTCAAAAAAACTAAAAAACTTAAAAATTTCTAAAAAACTTACAATCGTGCGAATAGCCGATGCCTTTGGTTGAAACATAGGCAAATGCATTGAGTGTACATCTACCGGTTCTGCTGTCGGTCAACGTATAGGCATGACCACGCTGGCTGGAGTCTGCCCTGTCGGAGAGATGTACCGCCTAGTCATCCTCCCATACCAATTCATATAGTTCTCGTGGTTTGCTAAGTTGAATGGAGGTATGTTGTGGATGATTTCATCGAACCTTTGTAAGTTCCATCTCTCGACATATGTAGAGAAGCTTTTCGCCCAATTATGACCTGGCGTACGACCCATTCCAGTAATTTTATGAATATCTGCATTGAAAGGCTCGGCTACTGGAATCGCCTGCTGGAGACCAAACTGTCGTAGTACTCTGTTCACATAATAGAACTCGACAGTGCTGAAGTTGATGAGTGGTGCTTTTGTCAGCCAGAGATCTCGCCTATACAGGGAATTGGGCGGTAGTCTAGCTAGACGCTCCTCCGTGTAGGGCATCCATACTACGCAGTTATCTGCCAACCTGTCCAACTCATCACGGTAGTAGGTCAGGCATCTGTTCGGGTTGGCAGTCCAGGTAAGGTTACCAGACCAGTACACACCAAGAGGAGGAAGCATGTACTGGTCTTCAGGGAGATGGATCCAGCTGGGGGATTGTTTCCTAACTACAGGACGTCCAACGTGGATACGCTCCCAGCTCCACACTTGAAGCAATATCATCGGGCCATTCATCTGCACGGACCCGAGAGCACACAGGCACAAACTCCTGTAGAGGGATGCTAAGGCAGCACTACCCCAACTGTACTGGCCGACTCGTCCAAGGTCTGCAATAAGCGGGAGGTACATGAGGGGGACGGAATGGCCGCTGGAATTAGAGAACAGTACATCTCCAAAAAGAGTCAGGATGTACGCCCTGCAGTACATCTGGACCTCCTCTTCAGTCGAATCATCTGTCAGTCGGTCTTTGAATTTTTCCTTCAACCACTTCAACCGAATCTGTTTCCCAACTACTGCACCAGTCTCCACTTCGACACCTAGATATTGTTCAACTAAGTATGGAGCGTCGAAGTCCATAGATCCAGTCACCGCCTGCCCATCTACCGGAAGTCCTGTGATTACTGAAATGTCCTGCAACGTAACAGTCATCTCCCCAACTGACAGGTGGAAGCTGTGGGTCTCAGGACGCCATCTCTCGAGGAGTGCTGTAAGTAGTGGCCGATCGCACTTTATGCCGCTCATCAGTGTAATACTATATAGACCGCAATCCCGTAAGATTTGGTGAATCCGTGGGTGCATAGAGAGTGAATGACCCCCACGGAATGTACACTCTTTCGAATCGCCCTCCCACACATCTCTAGAACGATGGTGCGACTGAAGCGTAAGAAGGGCGGGGTCGAGAGGACCTGGACCACCAATGGGAATAGTAGATGAAGAAGGGGCCGGGGACGAAGTACCAGCCACATTTGGGTTACTTGGGACCTGCAAAACAACATTTAAATCAGCAAATAAATATATCATTCAATTATATGATAATGAAACAAATCGAATGCAGAAAATTATAAACTTACATTACTCCGTTCGTTGCCACCACGACGACCACCACCACGTCCACCGCGTGGAGGTGGGCCAAAGGATGTACGTGGTCCATCGCCACGATTGGCTCTACTACTAGAACCAACCTCCACACGTCCCTTATTCCGTGGCATTTTTCAAAAAAAAAGAGTATCCTACAATGAGGAGCGAGCAATCATTATTAACAATACCAAAATATAAAACCAAGAAATATTGAACAAATACGAACATCTATAACTATTATAATGGAAGAGTTGAGGTACACAAACAAATAAAATTAGCATATTACTTCATATAGAAATAAATTTGAATTAGGGATATCCTTTCGTTTCAAACTCTTAAAAAGACCCACTACAAGATTTGAGCACAATAAGTAGGTAATGAATTTTGGTTACATATTGCAAATCATTTTAGCAATTTAAATAATCACGGAAGCAAAAGAGATTTGAAATGCAAATACAACTGTGGCAGGGTAAAAATGGCCTGAGGCCCAACCAGGGCCCAATACAATTCCCACTCGAAAAGGTAAAAATAACTATCTAGCTCGGCCCCGAACCACTTCGGGGTCGGCGCCGAACCTCCTGTTTGCCCTCACCATACTGGCCTCCTCGTGCCGACGAGCCTTGGTAGTCCTCGGAGTCCGACCCGTGACAGTACCACAGGCCGTCCCCCCTCCCTGGCGAAGCAGAAGGATGACCTGGCGCAGCCTAGGCCCTCTGATTCCCCCCGAAGCACAGGAGACCCACGATCAGCCACGTCAACTCCAAATACCACCAAGGGTCTCGCCACGTCAGCCCTATACCACTCCTGGTATTGCCACGTCCGCCCTAAACCCCCTGGGCCTTCTGCCACGTCAGGCCCACGGGCTTTCGGATCCAGACCCGGCCCCCAAGTGGAACCAAACCCGGTTGGGATTCTCTATAAATACTAGACCCACACCCACCTTTTGAGGTAATGAATCTTTTGCCACTTAAATATACCTAGTTATTGCTACTCTCTCACAGAGACTGACTAGAGCGTCGGAGGGTCCACCACCGGGACAAACCCCGGTGTTTCAGGACCGTCTGCAGGTACACAAGACCTCGGATCCGACCGAGCCCAGCCTTCAACATCTTTCCGAGCTCATCGTTGGTCCCAGAAGGTCAACCGAAGGTCGGCAGACGAGCGGCATTCTCCTTCAATACAAATTGAGTCCGAACTCACACCTGGTGCATCCACACGTCTCTCAGAAATAAACAGCATCAGGTTGGCGCCGTCTGTGGAAACAGCTGCTCCAGAAGCCGATCCGATCCAGACCCTCATGACCTCCAAAGGCAAGGGGGCTGCTTCCTCCGTCAACCAACGGGACTCGCCCCCACCCACTGATAAAGCCAGGCCACGCACGTCGAAACACAAGGCTCTCCCTCGGGAGTCCCAAAGGAGCGTCGGCCGGCCAGCCCAGCCCGACCTCCGGGGAATAATCCTCAGCCGCAGGATTACCCGCAGCAGGGGAAGGGCCGCTTCCAACCCGGTCCCGAACCGTCCGAGACAGCCGCCCGAGGTACGAAGATCCGCACTCAGCCAAGTCGGAAGACAACCCTCGGACCAACCAAACCAAGTCGAGGGAGCCCCCGTCACTCACAAGGAGTTCCAAGACTTCCGAAGAGAAATTCTGGGAGCCCTCCGACGGACCCCCAGGGAAGAAACCCCCCATTCCCAAACAAGGTCGGACGCCGAAGCCAGCGCGTCCCGCCCTTCAATAATCCAGCCTGAGGATGATGGCGTTCTCCTAAGGCGCCTACAAGGGATGGAGGATCGCCTCGATCACATAAGGGACGGCGGCCAAAGAGCGACTCAGGGGTACAGACCTGTCCGTCCTCCCTTCTCCACCCCCATCCTCCAAGCGGAAATACCCCGGAATTTCCGACCCCCTCAGTTCGAGACCTACGACGGCGAGGGAGATCCTGCTGATCTCATGGGGGGTTTCAAAACCCTCATGATGATTCACAGCGCCTCGGATCCCCTGCTATGCCAAGCCTTCCCTGCCACCCTTCAGGGTCCCGCTCGTGAGTGGTTCTCGAAGCTCGCCCCTGGCTCCGTTTACTCCTTCGACCAACTCGAGGGCAATTTTCTCGCCCACTTCGTCACCAGCCGGAAGACCGAAAAGACCAGCGCCTCGTTACTCAGATTCAAACAGTTAGAGGGGGAATCACTCAGAGTGTTCGTCCGGAGATTTACCGCTGAGGCAAGGTCGGTCTCCTCCCTCGACCCGGGCGTCGCTTCAGCGGCGTTCCGACACAACGTCCGTCACGGACAGCTGAAGGCTTCTCTGGCGAAGAAACCTCCCGTCGACTTCCCCGACCTCCTCGGTAGGGTCGAGAAATACATTAGGGCAGAGGAGGCCCTTAACCCCGAAGATACCAGGGATGCCACCGGGAAGGGAAAGCGGAAGACCGAAGAAGTCGAACCATCAAAGAAAGCTCCAAGGGACCCGGGGGCCATGAAGAAGGTCCCGCCGGTCCCCCGCGTCGAGAAATACACTCCCTTGACGCACAACGTATCCGCCATCCTCCTAGAAATCGAAGACAAAGGCATTGTTCGACTACCTCCCCGACCTAACAACGGCAAGAACCGAGATCAGCGCTTCTACTGCCGCTTCCACCAAGACCATGGACACGACACAGATCAATGCCGGGCCCTGAAAGACGAGATTGAGGAACTCATCTCCAGAGGATACCTCCGAGAATTCACCCGAGAAGTCCCGCGGGGTCGACGAGAAACTAGGAGCGGGATACACTCGCCCCCGAACCCCCCTCCGAGCCGCATACCGGGTCGGGATCCCGAGTCCGAGGGAGCCGCGGACACACCATTTATCTTACATTGAGTCCATGGAGGGCTAATAGGAGGGGAATCAAATACTTTCCGAAAAGCCTTCATCCGAGAGATGAATACTGTCCAAGGCGATCCCTCTCCCGAGCTACAAACTGCGCCAGTCTCATTCTCAGGGGAGGACCTCGAAGGCGTTCGCCTCCCCCACTGCGACGCCCTCGTCATTAGCCTCCGCATGGCTAAGTGTGAAGTCCTCCGAATCCTTGTCGACAACGGCAGCTCGGTGAACATTCTTTTCCTCAAAGCCTTCGAGAAACTGGAGTTACCTAGAGGCAAGCTCCAACCGGCCGGATACACCTTACATGGGTTCTACGGCGTCCCTGTCATGCTAGAAGGGATTGTCACAACGCCAAGACAGCTTACAACGCCATACTCGGCCGATCCAGATTATGCTCCCTCCAAACGATGCCTTCGTCCTACCGTCCGGAGCTCGAATTTTTCACCCCACAAGGGGTCGGCGTCATCCGAGGCAGCCAAGAAGCAACGCGATCGTACTGCATGACCATCGACGGAGGAGCAATGTTCCCCCTGAACGCCGTCATGTTCAAACCTAAGAAGGACGGCCCTACCCCCGGACCTACCGTCGAGCCAGAGAGGTTCCCCCTTGACGCCTAGCACCCAGTAAACTCCTGCAAAGAGCAAGCCTAGACTTTAACTTAGCTAGTAGTAAACCTTTTGTAAAGCTTTCCTTTGTATAGGACCGTTTTAGCGCCCCCCCTATCTTATACTAAGGAAATCTCATTGTATCATACTCCAAACGCCTCGGCAGACCTGACCTAATACCCGGTTAGAGGGTCGACCGCCAAGGCGTCACCTCGCCCCACTCCGATTCCTCGCGAAACAATAAGGCCGAGCCACATCCCCTTCATCACTTTGTATACTGTCAACCGGGGCAAAGGCCGTTACAGAAATACTCCCCTCGTCTCGAGCGGCACGCCACGTCGGAACGACGGGGGCCCACCTCGGGAAGGGAAGCCGCAACCTACGAAGTGAGCCAACTCGAAGCACATAAGCGGGGAGATCCGGAAACGACCGGCGTCAAAACCCTTGGCAAGTCCGAATTACCTTTTTATATATACACAAAAAGGCAGGGGCCAGTCCGCGGGAGGCAAATACAATCGAAAGGAGGAAAGAAGAAAGAAAGACAAAACTATACAACTCGATTTCCCTCCTCGGCGTCAATCGGGTTCACAGGACGATCGACGGCCGGGTTGTCAACAAGCCCCTCTCCGGCAGGAATCTTCGGGGTCCCATCAATCTCCATGTCGTACTCGAAGTTCGACAGATTGAGGGTCGGATAGAAATGCCTCACGTGACTGAGCGCCTTCGCGTAGCACTCATCCTGGGCGGCTATCACCATCCACTGGCCCGCATCCGTCAGCTCTTTCCTCTCATTGGCGAACGCAGCTATCAACTCCCCCTTCTCCTTGGCAAACTTCCTCTTCAAGGAGGCCACCCTCTTCCCCCACTCGGTGTCCTTGGCCTCGAGCTCCAGCTTCATCTGCTGCTCCCTCTGACGCGAACCCTCGAGCTCGATCCGCGTCTCCTTCGTCTCTCGTTCGCTCTTGTCCGCCCGAGCACGCTCTTGTAACAGGGACGCTTCGTAGAGATTCTTCACGTTAGCTCCCCGCATACAAGCCTGCAACCGAAAGAAGCAGATAAGAAGAAAACTCCTGAGGCAAGACCAAACAGAAAGGAGGAGGTCGACAAGCTTACCGACACGGTGGCCTGCGCCAGGCGCGTGAAAGCCACCTCCACGGGCTCGTTCTCCATCATCTGGCGATCACGAGGCGTTGCCAGCTTCTCCACCACCTCTACGGCCTGGGCTTCCTCGGTCAGACAGTTGCCCATCCAAACCGACCAGTCCGGCGCCCACCGCTGCCGCAGTAACTCCACCACCGGGTCCTCCTCCTCGACCCCTACCAAGGGACCTTTCCCCTTGTCAAGATCGGATGCCCTCGCCGGGCCCTTACCCCTCAAAGGGGCACCCCCCTTGCCCGTCTCCGAACGAGTCCTCTTAAAAGTCGGCTCGAGCGGTACCTCCGAGATAACAAGGGGCGGCTCCCTCGGCCTCTTCGCCGCCTCCGCCTTTTTCTTCTCGGCATTTTCCTTCTTCATGGCGAGCCTCCTTGCTTGGATCGATGCCTCATCCATATCTGCCGAAAAAACCATTAAGAGCAATGAGCGAGAATGTACGAAAGGATCGAGGGAAAAGAAACAACTACATACGGAGAATGGTTGGGCTCAGTCCAACGCTCGCCAGGCGAACCTCCGTCACCTTCGTCCAATTAATACTAGGGGACAAACGGAGACGCTCGACAAATCCCCACTCCTCGACCGTCAGATCCCCCTGCCCCGGCGCAGGATAACTCGGCTTGGAGTAGTTCCATCGAGTCGGAATGTCCCAGGGCTCTTCACTCCGGATCACCAGATATTTTTTTCTCCAATCCTTGATAGAGTCAGGGTGGCTATGAACAACCTTCCTCCTGCTCCGGAGGGAGATACAGTAAACCCCCTCGGCCGCCGAACTAATCATCAGCGTCGCTCGGAACACGTTCAAGCGCAGGGGTACCCGTTGTTCCTCGCACATCAGTACAAAACTGATTATCTGCTTCCAAGAGTTCGGCCCATACTGCATCGGCGCCAAGGAGGCCCAGTTCAACACTTCCCGAACAAACGGATGGACCGGCAGCCTCAGTCCAGAAATAAACGCGTCCACAGGGAAGACACAATACCAAGCAGACAGGGGATCGGTTGGGCGAAGAGTAGAGCTCGGCAGCATCAATTCGTAACAAGGACCTATGTGGTACGCCAGCTGCAAAACCTCCAGGTCCCCGCCATCCAAGACGGTCAGAATCGCGTCCATCAACACTCTCGTCCGACTCGGCGAAGAGGCCTGCACACCAAAGAGCTCCTGGTCGGACAGGTCGTCAGGATATTGACGAAAATGTTTCGGCTGCACGGGCGAACCTGTCCCCTGGCTCGAACCACCAGTCCCCAACCCTGCCTTCCTCGGAGCCTTCTTCCTCTTCTCGGTTCGCTCCGGCGAGGGAGTTAATAAGGGCCCCCGATCAGTCAGCATGGAACTCGGACTAGCCCCCTGAACCGTGGATCTCCCTACAATGCCGCCCTCACCTCTCTCTCTCTCGGTAACCAACTCCAAAACACGGACGTCGTCCGAACCATCAGTCGCTTCCTCCGACTCACTGCTCTCCACCACGAAGGGACGACGAGAGCGCGACAGCCTCGCACCATGTACCTCCTCCTCAACCACCGGTTCCTCCCACGAAACCATGTCAGAAGACTCATCAACGTACACTGACTCCTCGAGTACGGGCTCCTCCCAGGACGTCGAGTCAGAGATAGGCTCCACTTCCCCCCTAGACGTCGACGCTGATGAGCCAGACTGAGCCCTGTCCATCTATGCCTAAACTAAGTAGACTTGCCAACTCACCTGGGGCTACTTTGGAAGGACGAGCCTGGTACAGCAAGATGCAAAGAGGAGCGTTGAAGGGTTGAAAAAAAAAAATTTTGAAAAAGAAAGGAGTGGGCAGATAGGGGAGAGGGGGAAATATTTATAGGAGATAAAAGCGACTCCTCGATTTCCGCGAGTACTGTTCACCTATCCGACATGCAACTGCCGCCTAGGAATTCGCGCCACATCCTCAAAACGTGCGATGCTGACGTCACCCACTGACAGGCTGGCAGCCAGACGAGGAGGTCAGCACTGAAGAAGTATTCGGAGGAGGGAACATTTTTATTTTTAAGATTTAAGGCGCCGTCCTCAGACAGACGCCCCGGGCTCCGAGACTGGGTCGGTTCCCCTTTCACCCGTGAGCAGCTCGGGGCTTACAGCGTCATCGGCCGAAGACCCGAACTGTTCCCGGGTGAGACAGAAACCGCCTCAACCTGGAGCCCTATTGGGACGCGGAGTAGTCAGCCTCCAATCGGAGAACGACTCATCTACCCGGGGCCCAAAGCTTCAAGACGCCCCCCTCGGCAAGCACCCCGGTCGAAAGCAGATCAACACACAGAGGTCGAAAGAAGTGCACCATTCCGAGCCAGTTGATGCAACTGCAAAAGTCCAGCCTACTCCAGCAACGAAACATTCGCAGTTGCAAACAACCGGCCCGGAACGCCCTTCATCCCCCCTGTTGCAAACTACCTCTACGACACTACCGAGGGTAAAAATTATCAAGAGACAGGCGTCCGCCGAAGCAGACACCTTTAAGGGCCGAACAGACCACCCTTGCTTTGATCTGAACCACTACGAGAAAGAGGGAGGGGGGTACTTATAGCCTCCCCCAGGGGCCGGCCTTTATGACATGGGGAAAACCAAACGACGGAAGACCATGCGTCATACATTTATTAGGCGGCGCCATTAACGCACCTAGGAAATGAGGATCTTGCACAGATCCCAGGGCGCCCCCAAATGCTCCGCGAAAACAACAGACTACCCTACTCAAACAGCCCCAAGGCACAACGGTTCGCCCACAAACGGCCCGACCTATAATCCCCTCACCAGCTCGAGGTCCGGTCTGGCACCAGAGCACCCCTCTTCGGAGGATCCACCGGCTGGCCATCACCCTTACCAGCCCATAATTCCCCCTCATCTCGAGGGTCGGCCTGGCACCAGGGTACTCTTCTCAGGAAGAAACAACGGCTCGCCTTCACCCTCACCGACCCGTAATCCCTCGCCAGCTCGAGGTCCGGTCTGGCACCTGGGTACTCTTCTTCGAAAGATCCACCGGCTGGCCATCACCCTTACCAGCCCATAATTCCCCCTCATCTCGAAGTTCGGTCTGGCACCAGGGTACTCTTCTCAGGAAGAAACAACGGCTTGCCTTCACCCTCACCGACCCGTAATCCCTCGCCAGCTCGAGGTCCGGTCTGGCACCTGGGTACTCTTCTTCGGAAGATCCACCGGCTGGCCATCACCCTTACCAGCCCATAATTCCCCCTCATCTCGAGGTTCGGTCTGGCACCAGGGTACTCTTCTCAGGAAGAAACAACGGCTCGCCTTCACCCTCACCGACCCGTAATCCCTCGCCAGCTCGAGGTCCGGTCTGGCACCTGGGTACTCTTCTTCGGAAGATCCACCGGCTGACCATCACCCTTACCAGCCCATAATTCCCCCTCATCTCGAGGTTCGGTCTGGCACCAGGGTACTCTTCTCAGGAAGAAACAACGGCTCGCCTTCACCCTCACCGACCCGTAATCCCTCGCCCGCTCGAGGTCCGGTCTGGCACCTGGGTACTCTTCTTCGGAAGATCCACCGGCTGGCCATCACCCTTACCAGCCCATAATTCCCCCTCGCCTCGAGGTTCGGTCTGGCACCAGGGTACTCTTCTCAGGAAGAAACAACGGCTCGCCTTCACCCTTACCGGCCCATAATCCCTCGCCAGCTCGAGGTTCGGTCTGGCACCCGGGTACTCTTCTCAGGAAGAAACAACGGCTCGCCATCACCCTTGTCGACACATAATCCCTCGACCTCTCGAGGTTCTGTCGAACACCAGGGTACTCTTCTCCGGAAGGGACAATGGTTCGCCATCGCCTTCACCTACACGTAGACCCTCGACTAGCTCGAGGTCCTATCCAAGCCTCAGGGCAGCACCACCAGGAAGGCCCTGTGATTCGCCCTCCCATTTCTTTTTACAACCATAAGCACTCCTCCACGGCTAGCTCCCGCACCCCCCGCAGGAGTGGGGGGCTTGTGTGGCAGGGTAAAAATGGCCTGAGGCCCAACCAGGGCCCAATACAATTCCCACTCGAAAAGGTAAAAATAACTATCTAGCTCGGCCCCGAACCACTTCGGGGTCGGCGCCGAACCTCCTGTTTGCCCTCACCATACTGGCCTCCTCGTGCCGACGAGCCTTGGTAGTCCTCGGAGTCCGACCCGTGACAGTACCACAGGCCGTCCCCCCTCCCTGGCGAAGCAGAAGGATGACCTGGCGCAGCCTAGGCCCTCTGATTCCCCCCGAAGCACAGGAGACCCACGATCAGCCACGTCAACTCCAAATACCACCAAGGGTCTCGCCACGTCAGCCCTATACCACTCCTGGTATTGCCACGTCCGCCCTAAACCCCCTGGGCCTTCTGCCACGTCAGGCCCACGGGCTTTCGGATCCAGACCCGGCCCCCAAGTGGAACCAAACCCGGTTGGGATTCTCTATAAATACTAGACCCACACCCACCTTTTGAGGTAATGAATCTTTTGCCACTTAAATATACCTAGTTATTGCTACTCTCTCACATAGACTGACTAGAGCGTCGGAGGGTCCGCCACCGGGACAAACCCCGGTGTTTCAGGACCGTCTGCAGGTACACAAGACCTCGAATCCGACCCTTCCGATCCGAGCCCAGCCTTCAACATCTTTCCGAGCTCATCGTTGGTCCCAGAAGGTCAACCGAAGGTCGGCAGACGAGCGGCATTCTCCTTCAATACAAATTGAGTCCGAACTCACACCTGGTGCATCCACACGTCTCCCAGAAATAAACAGCATCAACAACATACTAGTTTTGATTACTAATAGTCATATCCTAATTTTACTCACAAAATCTACATTTACTCACAAATTATACAAATTCTACATTATACTGGTTCAATTATACTTTTACTCACAAATCACAAATTCTACACACATTACAAGCAAATCGTTCAACACCGAGATCTACACACATTACCAGCAAATCGTTCACAAATTCTACACACACTACCACAAATTACACACAATATATATACAACATTAGAAAATATAGAGTTCGAGAAATATACCTCAATCTTCACGCAAGAATTGAACCACGAGATACACCCCCGAAATCGTTCAACCCCTTTGTGAGGAACGCCACCGCAATCACCACAAACACGAACGAACCACCACCAATTCGCAATCGCCGCAATCAACCCCTTTTTCTTGACTCCACCGCAATCACCAAAAAAATCGAAAAGAAAACTCAAACACAAAGTGGACAACTGGAGTGGGATGAGATAGCGAAGAATTTAGAAGTTAATCGACGGCTAATTTGATGGAATAGGCCAGAAATCGAAGATTCAAGACGATGGGTTAGGGTTTACGAAAGCGAGTCTTGGGAAAAAGAAGGAGAATAGTGAGATGTTTTGGGGGCGGGGGGTTTAAGTCCCAAACGACACTCGCTTTTTGAAAAAGCGAGTGTGGTTTAATTACCCCCGCTTTTTCAAAAAGCGAGTGTTGCTGGGCAAAGAAGGCCAAGACTCGCTTTTGGAAAAAGCGAGTGTAGTATAAACACTCACGCTTTTTCGAAAAGCGAGTCTTAGGTTTCCAATTTTCTGAAACCTAAGACTCGCTTTTTGAAAAAGCATGAAGGTTTATACCACACTCGCTTTTTCAAAAAGCGAGTGCGGCGTTTGTGGTTAGGGTTTACGAAAGCGAGTCTTGGGAAAAAGAAGGAGAATAGTGAGATGTTTTGGGGGCGGGGGGTTTAAGTCCCAAACGACACTCGCTTTTTGAAAAAGCGAGTGTTGCTGGGCAAAGAAGGTCAAGACTCGCTTTTGGAAAAAGCGAGTGTAGTATAAATACTCACGCTTTTTCGAAAAGCGAGTCTTAGGTTTCCAATTTTCTGAAACCTAAGACTCGCTTTTTGAAAAAGCGTGAAGGTTTATACCACACTCGGGCGTTTGTGGAATTTAAAAAAAAAACAGGTCGTTTGTGGCAATACTTTTGCAAAAAGGGTCATTTTGGGAAAAAATTCCAAGTTACCGTTAGGCCCTTGACGAAGATATGTATGGGGCACTAACATCAGTACTAGTCTTAAAGACAGATTGATTTTGCTATCGATAGAAAGAGACCTGGGATGGAATGGAGGCTGCTCCAGTTTTGAGTTTCTTATTAAAACAGAGCTCCCCTCTGTTCCTATAACTCCTGTTTGGAAGTTGGTGAGAGTGAAGCTGCCATTGTCGAGATTGTGATGGCCTCTTCTTTATTTGCTGATCATCATCATTTCTTCTCGAGTTTTTTCCCCTGATCCTCAACTGCAACTTTTGAGAGGAAAATTGAGACAAAGTAATAAAACAATGGAGTAGTAATTAGTAAAGGACAAAATTAGAAAATTTTATATGAATCCTTATTTTATTGAGAGTCATAAAATATTATTGTTTTCTTAAATTCTAGTATTCTATAGTGAGTCTATGGAAAATGAAACTGGTGATACCCCATTTCATTCTAGGGGAATGCTTGACATGATACCCCTTGTATCCCTCATCTGCAAGCTTGGATGTGGCAAAATCGACTGGAAATTTGTCGATTTGCCAATTTAATTCTACTTATCCTTTGTGACACAGATGATTTTTATTCAATACTCATCCTTTTAGTGTATGGTTGATAACGAGTAGTTTAAATTATCGAAAAGTCTAATGTATATTTTCAAACTAGTCAATTAGTATTAGTACACAGAGACATAAATTACCTTCCAGCTTGTACCTTGATGTATTGGAATGATAATGGAAGTGTTTGGATGGGTGCGCAGTTGTAGGTACTGCAATTTACAATACATGAAG